>CM076581.1:1097189775-1098389775 GCA_034641835.2 Pinus albicaulis
ATCTATTTTTCCTTTAGGGGTCCATTTTTATTCTTTTTGATATTTTCTTTTAAGTCCTTTGATCTTTCTTTTTAGGAATTTCACAGTATTTTCATTTTTTATTATTTTAAAATATGGGAAGGCAACTTGTAAGAAAGCAAGGTACGTACATATTTAAGAATAATCATATTCAATTCTAAAAAATTATGAACCCTATTATTATAGGACCCTAATAGTGGCTCCACGTAGGTGGAATTTCATGGTGAAATGTCGAGACTTTAAGGCTAGTAGCCTTTGAATTTTGACTAAGTGGACCTTGTAAGTGTTATTCGATCTCTGTAATTGTTCATACTTATGAAATTTTACCTCTCAAAGCTTAGAGCCTTCTCTTGGGGGCTTTAACTGCGGTAGGAAAATCAGTCAATCTGGAAATCTTCTGATGTTATGTACAATGGATAAAGTAAAAAAAATTAAATATTTGTTATCTGCGAGGAGTAGTAGTGCTTCCAACTGCACGCCATCGATTGGTCCACCGAGAAGATCTGATCCATCCATTTCTTTTCGAGAGAAAGAAAGCATTGTTACCTCTGTAACCATAAATAACATAAGGTCTTTATGAAATCTGATTTTCCATGTTTGCCTTTCTACTTATCTTCTTGAATCCCCATTTTTAACACTTTGTCTCAATGTAGAAATCATCTTCTTTAATCATTTTGTCAAAAAATTCTTTACCTTATCTTGGATAACTTGCGACTTAAGGTAAACCTCTTCTCTTGTTTGTTGTAAGTGAATGGTTTGGTTAATTATTCTTTTGAATGTCATTTTCTCAACTTTGTAATTCTTGGATTATCTTCATTACGGTACTCCTAAGGAGGATGGAAAAAAATTATCCATTCCATAAACAAGATGGTAAGGAGATGTACAAATAGATTTTTTGGTGGTAATTCTATCTACCCATAAGGCATTGACAAACTTCTTGAAAAAGTCTTTTTGTTATGTTGTAGTAATTTCTTGATGATGTTTACAAGGCTCTTATTTGAAGATTCAACAAGGCCATTACCTTGAGGGTAATATGTAGTATAATGGCCTAGGGCAATGTGATATTTATGGAAAAATTCAGTATCCCTTTTGGATTTGAATGCGATGCGTTGTCAATAATAATATTTTGAGGACATCCAAATATTGAAAGTATGTTTCTTTCTAAAAAGGAGATAATTACAATGCAAGTGACTTTCCTAGAGGTATGGCTTGATCCACTTAGTAAAATTGGTGGCTATCGGAAGTCAACATGTTGGGGTGATGATGGAGGGTGAATTTCACCAATGAAGTCAAGACCCCATTGTTGGAATGGCATTTTTTGTTGAGATAGGTTTTCGGGGCAATGGTAAGAGCCTTTTCTTTCCCTCAAATTTTTGACACTTGTGTTAGGAGGTCACATTTTTTTACATACGCAACAAAAATGAGCCGGTAAAAATAGCTCTCGGGATTTTGCCTGAGTAGTCTTCCAGTATAGATGACCACCACGGTCACGTTTTGCATGAAATTCTTCCCCAACAATTTTTTAGCTTCTTCTTTTAACCAAACAATTCGGTAAAATTCCACTATGATATTTCCAAAAAAAAGTACATTGTCTAATATACAAAATCTTACTACCTTTAGTTTTAAGAATCTAGCTTTTTTTTCTTGAGTAATCTAGGAGGAGATTGTAAGTTTGTGTACAATTATGATATATTCATACCATGGTGAGTGAAAAGATTCAACGCAGTCTCACAGGTCACCATCTCTTCTGATCATCTACTTGGGCAATAAAATCTATATGCAAGGGCATGACAATTTGATTCATCCATGAGTTTGGCTAAACGTTGACCTTTTATAAGTTTATTGGGTTTTATTTCTATTTCATATTCCAAAATTATGGTAATACACTTGCTTCTTCTACCTCCGGGGACCATCACGAGTTAAAATGTATTTTACTACTATATTTGGAACATAAGCAATGATATGAGAATAAGGAATGCCTTTCACACTCTAAAGTCTTTTATAGCCTTTACCAAAGCTAGGGCCTGTTTTCCATGATATTGTACTTCAAAGTGGCATATTTAAATTGTTTTTATCAAGAAAGTTGTGGTTTTCTCATATCCCTAGTCATTTTTGCGGTAGAAACACGACGTATTTGTGTTTCGAAGAAAATCAAAAAATGATGAAATCCTTTTTAATGTCGGGGACTTATAAGGACTAGAGTTTTTGTTAAGGCCCGTTTAATTGATTCAAAATATTGTTTAGCTTCAATAGTCCATTTAAAGTATTGAGTCCCTTTTTAAGCATATTATTGAGTTCTCTAATTATTTAAGCTAAATTGGAGATGAATCTTCTTAAAAGTTATTTTAACCTAAGAAATCTTGTAGCTCTTTTTATGTTCCTAGGAGGAATAATGTTGAGAATTGCTTCTATCCTAGTAGGGTCTATTCTAATTCCTTCATTAGATATTATGTGTCCTAGTAACTTACCTTCCTATAGTCCAAATAAGGTTTCTTAGGGTTTAGAGAGATGCCAAATTTCATGTAATAAAGACTTGTCTAGATGATCCACGTTTTCATAATCAATCTTAGAAAATATAATAATGTCATATAAATAAATTACTAGGAATTCATTAATTTCCTTTGAAAGGCTATATCAATAGCTCTTTGAAAGGTAGCCTACATTCATTAAACCAAAAGGCATTTTTACATACATAAAGTGCCCGAGGAGTAGTAAAAGTTGTTTTGGCTTAGTCCTACGGTGGGACTAAAATTTTGTTGTATCTGAAAATCCATATAAAAGTCAAATCCTAGAAGAACCAACCACCATTTGTAAAATATGATCCATCTTTGGTAAATGATAATTATATTTCAAGGATACTTTGTTTATATTCCTAAAATCAACACATAATCTAATTTCTCCTATCTTTTTTATGGTTGGAACTAGATTAGAAACCTAATCGAAATATAGATTTTGCAATTATCTATGCATTATACATTATTTTTACCTATTTTTCAATCAAAGACATCCAAAAAATGGTTGATCCTTCTTAAATTTCGCTTAAAAGGCTTTTGGTATTCTTTTATAGGGATTTTATGTTGTAATATACTAGTGTCATAGGATTTTAGGTCCTTATAATTCCAAGCAAAAATGTCTTGAAATTCCTTGAAAAGAGCAATATGTTTTTTCTTTTTCTTGTTGAGGTAAGGCTTTGGAAAGCTTAGCAGTCATCTTAGGTTTTAACTCTATGCCAATGTTACATTCCTTAATATCATGTCTAAGTGGCTCCATTTTGGGTTTTCTAGCAACATCATTTGAGTCAAATAAATCTTCTAAAGGGATTAAGCCTTTTGGTAAGAAATTATCTTTGAGATTTAATATACCGAATTCATCATCAATTATCTCATCAATTTCTTCTTTATCTAACTTATCTATATCTGATTGACTAAATTTAGTAGGACTAGCAAACTTTACATTATTTACATCTATATTATTCAAAACAATTTCACTATCTAAATCCCAATCTAATGTACGATCGTGTCTATTTTACAATTCTGAAATTCACCTTCATTATTCATAAAATGGTAAATCTATTGATCTTGTGAGAAAATTTGCCAATATTTAGAGATTACATACGGAATTATTGGTCTATGTTTTACTTCGCAGTATACTTATGATTAGGTTGAAAGGGAAAATTATGAGTACTAGGAAAAGTTCTTGGAGAGTGTGCTTGTATGTTTGATTTCTTGGTATTGCGAAAAAATTACATTCCAATAGCTCATCTATCAAATCTAATACGATTTCTCTATATTGGCCTAATCTAGGATTATAAAGGAATATTCTCCGATTATCGGTACATAATCATGTGAATATCCCATTATTGATATTCTTTTACCTCGCATGTTTACGATAATCTAAGAGTCCTAAAATGAGGGCTTCATACTCAGCCATATTGTTGGTACATTTAAAAATTTAGTACGAAAGCATAGCCTTCTGCATGATTAGTTTCCATATTAGTTATCCAAGCTCTTGCTTGTGATGCTATTTTATTGACTAATTCATCAAAATCTAGGTGCCATAAATATTCATGAAAGATATTTTCATTGTACGGTGTTTTCTTTTTGTCCTTTAGTTCGGTTTGATTTCATTTTTAGTTTCATAGTTACATAAGATGAATGAATCTATGTTAGTAGGTGTCTTGTAAATTGGGTAATTTATTGATCTTCCTACACTAACAATGTTACCGATGAAATAGGTAACCTGAAATCAAGAAAAACACCTGATTTTGAAAAAAGTGGCGATGCGGAATCAAGAAAAAAAATTTTGAGCATGTTTTTGGCACTTTAAGTTTTCATTTGTTTTTTTTTTTTAATTAATTTTTTTTTTTTTTTAAGTGGTGTTTTTATGTCGATTTTGAATAGTGGTGGTGTATCATCACCAACGTTTTATAAGTTGATTTTTACACTATAAATTTTCTAATGTCTTCTTCTTGTGAGATGTTTATTTTTAAGTGCATTTATGTACTTGTGTTTTTAAAAATAAAAAAATAATTTTTTTAAATAAAAACTTGTAATGATATCTTCACTTTTTCACATACATAAAATATGGAAAAAGGGTCAATATTCTAAAGTTTATATTTTATACATGTTTATGTATTGTTAAATAATATTTCAATGCACATCAAAAAATTGTCGCTAAAAAACCAATATTTTGAACCATATGACAAAAAAATACAATTTTCAATATAAATACAATGCAAAAAATACACTTTTTACGAGTTTTGTTGAAAAAAACATTTTAAATAAACTAATTTTTTGGGAGAATCTTAACAAAAAAAACTTAAGAAAACAACATTTTTATTGAATTTTATGTCAAAAAATAATAGCAATCACATGTTTTTTGCAAAAAAAGAGGGTTGTTCTCATAAAATATCAAAGTCTAAGCATTACAAGTAAAACTGATTAATAGTTCTAAAATATAAGTTTTGTTGCAAGAATAACTTAAACATCATCAACAATATCAACTAATACATCTTCAACATCATCTAGAACGGCTTGTTGATGTCTTCTTCGCAACATTTTCTTCTTCATTTGATCATCGCCATCTTCTAATGGATCTTTCATGTCGACAAATCTTCAAGTGTCCCTTTCCAATCATTCCATATAATGGTGGTTGAGGAGTTCCTTTGCTTTTTTTTGCCACACGTGATTCATTAAAATCTCCTTTCACTCAAACCAACTTCTTGCTTCACATCTAGAAGGAATTTAAGAGCGTTAATTCTTTTTTGTTGAATAAATTTGCATTGAGCGGGTCTTTCTCGGTAGGAAATGCAATTTCTTCGTTTTAGTAGGCAACATGCTAGTGTTGTACCTAATCATCAAGCACAAAAAAATAAGTAAGAAAATTAGTATGGAGACATAAAAAGTAAAAAAAAGACAATATTTAAATTTAAATTTGTATATTAAAACTTACACGAACACGAGAATAAATCCCAAAACCCATTCTCCTTCATTTGAACATAGATCTATAAGATAGTTAATCAATGCTTGTGGTTTTTGATAAATGTTAACTATATCTCCCTTTGCATCTTTATCCTCATATGTTAGTTTTCTTGCTTGCATCATAAACCAATACTTGACTATGACTCTTCCCATCTACACGATTCACCAATAATATGCTTATAGCTATCGTCTTTTGTCCAACATTCAACATGGATGAACTCATGATCATTTATAATAGGCTGATCTTTGGAAGAAACAATATTTGACTTTGTATCATAACATAGTAAAAGTTCAATTAAATTCTACATGAATAAATTTTTAGGAGGAATCAAACATACAATTTCAAAAATCTTACCATGTAAGTTGCATCCTTGAGTTTGCTTTACCCTTGAAGCTTGTTAATAACATTGGAAGCGTATTGTCTAAATGAAATGTCACAAATCGCCAAAGTGGTGATGTTGTCACTTCTTGAAAACTCGTAACCACTTTACTAAAAAAGCTTGATAAGTATATGGTTCTCTATCATATTCAATGTACGGGAAATTGAAACCATGAGGAATATACGCAATAACTAGGCCATATTCCCTTTTAGCTATTAGTGATGCAATGTCTTCACGGTCACCTTGTATTATTTGATATTGGACATTGTCGAGCCCATTCAAATGTAATGATTAAGAGAGTAGGATCTGTTCAACATTCATAAGATGCTTCCTTCTCATGTTATCCATCTTAATTTTTTCAGTAAAGCTTTTGAAAGTATCGTGCTCATTTCCATCCTTCTTCAACATCTTTAATGTTGTGTAACTTGACTCCAAAAATAGAAGAAAGAATATGAATGCCTTAGAAATAAGCCACTTCGAGGGGGCAACCTTCAATACATTACATAAATGAACAATTCTTGGACGATACAATTTACAAAACCTCCTTTCTATATATAGGGAGTCCATGGGGCCATAATGTAATCCTAGTGGGCCTGATGTAATCCTAGTCGACCTAACAATAATAATTTAAGGGCACAATAATAACAAAATGGGGGTTACAAGGGTACAATAATAACAATAAAAGGGTTACACTAACAACAATAAGGTACTATACTAGTAATATAGGGACCTAACATGCCCCTCTCCTTGAAAAAGTGTTGTCCTCAACGCTTTGAGTAGCTACGGGTGCTTCTGTATAAAATTCTCATCCTCCCATGTATAATTTTCGGTGGGTAAGTTCTTCCACTTGATGAGATGCTACCGAAATTGATCGATTCCATAATTTTTCGAGTTCTTATTTCCGTGACCGTTTCGAGTTCCAATATCATTTTCCTTCCTCATCAAGTTACGGTAATATTTTTTTTTTTTTTTTTGGGCGGAATATTTTCACCTATAACCTTCTTTAATCATGAAACATGGAAAATTGGATGTACTCGCGAAAGACGAGCTCCAATTTGTATACCATAGTACCAATATTTTGCAACACCTTGTAAGGACCATAGTATTTTGGTGATAATTTATTATCCTTCTTAGCTTAGCGAAGGCATTTGTTTATGGTTGTAGGCTGTAAAAATACCCAATCTCCTACATCAAAACTTCTCCATTTGCGATGTTGATGCTGTTGTTTCATTCGATTTTGTGCCAAATTCAGGTTATCCTTTAAGAGTTGGAGAACTTCTTGCTGATGCTCAATGTGATCTTCCTTTGCTTGAACCTTAAAATTTTCCCTTAAATATGATGTGATCGATGGTGGATGATATCGATAAACTACCATAAATGGGGTCATTTTTGCTACGGTATGGAAGGAAGTGTTATACCACCATTCGGCGAGAGGTAACCACTTGACCCATTGTGTTTGTTTATCAGATACAAAACAACGAAGATATCCTTCCAAAATTTATTTACTATCCTAGGTTTGACCATCGAGATTGAGGATGATAAGATGAGATATGAGCTAATTGAGTACCCAAACAAGAAAATAACTCGAGTCCATTCCCGTAAAAATGGGATCTCTATCGCTCCACAATAACCCTTGGGTTTCCATGTATCTTTTTGAATTCGTCACAAATGTAGTAACTTAGCTGTACTTGCTTTAAATGGATGAGATAATGCACAAGTGTGCATACTTGGTAATTCTGTCAACTACCACCATGATGAGATTATTTCCTTCGGACTTAGGTAAACGTGATAAAATCCATTGAAATCTCCTCCCAACGTTGACTTAGAATGGATAAAGGTTGTAGAAGTCCTGGGGTCTTAATTGTCTCCACTTTATTTTCTTTGGAAAACCAAACATTCTGCCACAAACTTTTGAATATCGGATTTAAGGCCATCCCAAAAAAATTCTTTCTTCACCATTGTGGTAAGTTTTTAAAAATCACGAGTGTCCTCCTAAAGGAGAAGTGTGCAATTCTAGAAGAATATTTTGTTTTAGTTGGGAATTCTTACAAAGATATAAGCGATATGTGTACCATAAGGAATCATTTTTCCAACTAAATGTATCGGATGTCTTAAGGATCTTGCTTCTGACTTTTGAATGAATTTCCATACATCTTTGTCCTTCTTCCATTCATCTCTTGTGATTATCCAATCTGCTTGGATAATAGAAGTAACACAAAGCAATGCTTCCACTCTTCATTCTTTCTTGAGAGTGCATACGCAACAACATTAAGCTTTCCCTTTTTGTAGATTATTTCAAAGTCATAACCCAACATCTTTGTGACCCATTTTCTTTAACTCTTCGATGATACTCTTTGTTCCAAAAAGTGTTTAAGACTATCATGATCGGTTTTTACCTTGAAGTGTCTTCCCATTAGGTAAGTTCGCCATTTCTTTAGTGCATGCTGTGTTGCTAACATTTCCTTCTCATAAATAGGTTTATGTAAATACTTTCCTTTGATTGGATGACTTTCAAAAGCAATAGGTCTTCCTTCTGCATTAAGCTAGCCAATTCAATTTCTGAGGCATCACATTCCACAATAAAGGTTTTTGTGAAGTACGGTGTAGCTAAGACCGGTGCTAGGCACATTTCCTCTTTAAGATGTTCAAAGGCCTTAGTTGCTTCGAAGTCCATGAAAATGCATCTTTCTTCAATAATGTTGTTAGAGTGTTGCTATTCTCCCATAATTCTTAACAAACTTGTGATAATACCTGATAACACGAGAAATCCTACTGCTTCTTTATGGTCGTGGGACTTTCCATTCCTTAATAGCTTTAATTTTTGTTAGGGTCTACTTTAACACCATCGTGAGATATAATATGACCCAAATATTCCACCTCTTATACTCGAAAAGAAACATTTGGATGTTTTTGCATATAATTGTTTCTCCTGTGATAGTTTGAGCACCCTGTCAACATGTTCAACATGATCCTTCTGAAGACACATTGTAGATTAGTATATCATCAAAAAATACTAGCACAAATTTCTAAGGAAGGGTTTGAAAATGGAATTCATCAACCCTTGAAATGTAGAAGGTGCATTGGTAAGGCCAAAAGGCATGACCAAAAAATCATAATGACCCTCATGAGTTCGAAATCTTGTTTTGGAATATCTTGATCTTCATTCTAATTTTGATGATATCACGAACGAAGATCCAACTTGGTAAAATAAATTGCTCCATGTAATTCATCCAATAATTCATCAATCACGGGAATGGGAAATTTATCTTTAATGGTGAGCTTATTGAGCTCCCTATAATCCGGACACATTCGCCATGATCCATCCTTCTTGTGTACCAATACTACGGGAGCGAGAGAAAGAACTTTGACTACGTTGAATTATACCCGCCTCTAACATTTCTACGATCATGCGTTCAATTTCGCTCTTTCGGAAGTAAGGATATCTATAAGGCACGATGTTTGGAGGAACACTTCACAGGAATCAAATGAATAACATGATCATGATCACGAATCGGTGGGAGGAGTCCTTTGGGAGTTTCAAACATATTGGAATGATTGTCCCAGGACATTGCGGTCTACATAGAAATAGATGATTTTGATGTCGGAACTTCTAGTGAGCATAATTGTGTAATTATGCCTAGATTTGTTCTTTCTTTAAGAAGCTTTGTCATGACATTAGAGCTTATTATCCTTCCCGGCTTCCCTTCAATACCTAGTAATTCAACTTCCTTTCGTTCTAAAAAAAAAAAATTTCAAGAAAAGTTCTTGAAAATTAAAAGCTACCGTCCCCAAATATTGTAACCATTGTACTCCTAGTACAACATCAGCACCTCCCATAAGAATGGAAAGCATTGGACTAGTTAATACATATTCCCCCATGGTTAGCTTGATATTATGACATTTTCCATAGAAATTTATAGTTCCACCATTTATGACCATCACTTGACATTCGATCTTTCGGGTATAGGAAACAATTTAATTCCTTAGCTACCTTACGATGAATAAAATTATGGGTGCTACACAGATCAATCAACACTATTACCTTTTCTTCTCGATTTGTCTTGCTATCTTGAGAGTTTGAGCGATGGTAATTCCTGCCGGTGCATTACACGATATGGTCGGATTCATTTTCTTCCTCTTCTGAGAGCTAGTCCTTGGTGTATATCCTCTTCTTGTTCATTTTGTTCTTCCTCTTCACAATCTATGTAAAATAATTTCTTCTCGGCACACTTATGACCTTTAGTGTATTTTGCTATCCTAGCTTGTAGCAAAGCCCTTTTCTCTTTTCTTCCAATTGTTGTGGTGTCAACCTTGTAGGTCGTGGAAATCTAGACGTAGCAACACCTATTTCTTTATAGAATTGAGTGGTAGGCTTCCTTGTCGCCATATTTTACATTCAACTTTTCTTGCCAACTTGAATGCCTTCTCCGATGAATCGGAGTTCCGAACGTGAACTTCATGTTGGATGTTATCCTTTAAAGTTCCTATGAAGAGATCAATCTTGTGTTCCTGCGGAATATCAGTTACCCTTATATTCGATTTTTTGGAAGTCCTCGATGTCTTTGCCTTTGACCCTTTTGTTTTGAGATTTATCCAATTGGCTAAAGAAGGTGTTTCTCTTTGTATCGTCATAATGTGTGCTATCATTTCCTCGGTAAAAATTGACCAAGTGACAATTTTTTTACGGGGAAGAAAAGCCATCGATACCATACAAATGTATTTTGTTCTAAATGTAAAGTTGTGATACGTACCTTTTGTGTGTTTTGCACATTATGGAATCAAAATGTTTGCTCCATCTGTAGTATCCATGTTACGGATCCTTTCCATCAAACTTCCTCATATCCATTTTGGAATATGGTGGTTCTTCTCGCCAACATTAGAGTTTATGAAATCACGATTAACATTTATTTTTGTTCTCATCGTAAGGGTTCTTCTACTATATTTTCACCATTAGGAATCATTTCTGGTTTTAAGCTTGTTATCAAGCCTTCCATGTATGCTTTTAGATCATTCTTCATGTTTTCCATGTTGTCTTTCATGTGATCCATCTTAGCTTCCATGCCCACTTCCATGCCATCCATCTTAGCTTCCAAACCATTCATCTTAGCTTCCACGCCTTTCTTCAAACCATCCATCTCTTAGTTTCCATATGCCTTTCTTTAAAACCTCCATTTCATTTTTTGTTGTTCTTTGCGAGAGAAAAATTTGTTGCACTTGCTCTTGTAATTTTGATATGTCATGTTGCCATTCTTTATCTTCATGAGTCATCGTAGAGCCTTCTAAAGGCTTAGTGGGTGTTGAATTCTTTTTGAGTGCATTTTGGAATCCAATATTGATATCTATTCTACGATATGCCCTTGGGATCAGTTTAACTTGATTATTCAAACAAGATTTATGCAATTTGGAAAAAAAAATACACACCTTTTTCTTGCTTTTGAGAGCTTGATATTGAAATTGGATTATCTACGTGATTGAAGCACTTAAATATCTAAATTTCGGTACGACGTAGCCCTGCGAATTATCTTTCGAATGCCACGGAGTCGACCTCATTTTGGATTCTCCAAGATAAAGTTGTGTCTAATCTCCCACAATGACCTAATTGTAAATTTGGTTCAACATTTCGTCCTTTGTCTGCGAAATTGATATCAAGAAACTACGGTACGTAACGTGACCAATTTTTACGGCACTCACGTCCGATGCCCGGAGAGAGAGTTATTGAACTTTTCCCACGATCACCTCTTTGAGATGAAATTTAGGAGCACCGAAAAAGCACTACCTTCCACGGATCTTATCTCCAAAAATATTGCAGACAAGCTCTAAAATTTTTGACGAATTTTCTCGGGATTTTAGCTTCATACCATATGGACACAGACTACGAACCTTCGTACAAAAAAATTTATAGCACAAATGCCACGATGACCTTTTTAGGAGCACGAAAAAATACACGACTTCCATAGATGATATCTCTACAAATATTGTGAAACAAACTCTCGAAATGTTTAGGCAAGCTTCCTCGGGATTTCCGCTTCACACCGTAAAAATTTCAGCTTCGACACTTCTTAGAAACAAAGTTATAGCAGAAATTCCACGATGACTTGTTTGGGCGGCGAAACCCTAGAATCCAAAGCTACGATACCAAATGTTGGGTAACCGACTCCAAAAATAGAAGAAAAAGAGATATGAACACCTTATAAATAAGCCACTTCCAGGGAAACCTCCAATACATTACATAAATGAACAATTCTTGGATGATACAATTTACAAAACCTCCTTTATATATATATAGAGTCCATGGGACCATAATGTAATCCTAGTGGGCCACAATGTAATCCTAGCCGACCTAACAATAATAATTTAAGGGCACAATAATAACAAAATGGGGGTTACAAGGGTACAATAATAAAAATAAAGGGGTTACACTAACAACAATAAGGTACTATACTAGTAATATAGGGACCTAACGTTGATGACACACACAGACACACACGCACACACACACACACACACACACACACACACACACACACACACACACATATATATATATATATATATATATATATATATATATATGTATAAATAATAAAATAAAAATAGTTAAAATATGAATAAAATAAATTTATAAATCAACATACCTTATTGAATGCAATATAAAACTATTTTAGTGTTGATATAGAACTTATGCAGGTAGTTGCGTACAACATCATCCCAATTGTCTTCATTCAAAGTTTTAACCATGTGTTCTTGTATTTTCATAAAAAAATTATGAATGAGAATAAATCAAGTTAAAACGTTAATATATTGACATGTATAACAAATTCTACCAATATCATTATGTTTTATTAAAAATAAAATTATAATGAAAGAAATAATTCAAGAAACTTACTTTTGAAATTCTGCACACATTTCTTCCATTGATAATTCACCCGACTTCACACGGGCTAATACTGATTTGACTAATTTATCATCCTTCACACCTTGCATTGTTCTCCAAGGTGTAATAGTCATATCCTCTGGAAGCTGCTTCATTTAAGGACCCCCCTTATTGTTGGTACATATTGTGGGTTTACTCTTTTTAACTTTCTGATTTTTTATGGAAATATTCTCCCATCGATCAAAAATGTCATCAATCAAATCCCATACCTCCCCAGTTCTAAATGCCAACTGAAAAATGTTATCTGTGCCTCTGAAGAGATTTGTATTCAATTTTCCATCTTTTTCTTTTTTTTCATCAATTTGATAACCTGTTTCCATTAAACATTCCTTTCGAAATGCTACACTAACTTGTGTCTTATCCCCATGACATTTTTCTATGAATTCATTATGAATAAATCTGACCCTTTGGATGAAAGTCATTTTCATTTTGTACTCATTATCTGCATTATGATCCCATGCCAATAACTTTGATTCCATTTCTGTTAAGCCAGCGTAAATGATGCATTTCACTGTTTGAAAAAGATAGTTATTGGGATATTCTGCAATCAATTGTCTCTTAGCCTCTATTGAATGATTCCCTCCAATTACATAATATTTATAATCAAAACATTTTGTCTTGTCAAATGCTTGTTTGTTGGGAACCTGACATGGATCGACAAGAACCACATAATCCACCACATGCGCATATGGATTGAACCTGAACAATGTTTTCAGATTATGTACATGTAGGTGATGGGCCTTTCTAATTTGATATTGAGATTGTCCTTTATCTGGGCCATAAAATTGGTTAACATTAAGCTCAAATGTTTGGCCACCAAGAATTAATTTATTCTTCCTCAACTCTTGTCGAATAGCATTTTGTTTTCTTTTAATAATGCCATCCTCTAACTCAGCACCTGGTGTTATGATTTCTCTGCTTCCGTAAGAGCTTTCAATTTGTTCTTCACTGCTGCTCACAACCTTTACAGGTTCACCAATATTTGATTTCCTAGTCTTATTGGATAACATATCAGTTTTTTTATAAACAAGCTCTCCTTCATGAGGTACAAGAGAGAGATCTTTGGCAATTTTTCTTTTTGGTGTCTAATCTGTTTTCTCCTTTTGCACAATAGTTCTCATCTCCTCCTCACTAATTCTATCATAATTTTATGTTTCATGTTCGACACCTTCGAAAGAAACATGTTTAAGTTTACTAGATTGACCCACCTTAGTGACTCTTGGTTGATCCCCTCTTTGTACTGTTGCAGTGTCACGAGCTATTGCTCCCTTCTTTAATCTCCTTTCCTTTGCTTTGTCTTTCTAGAAAGTTTTGATCACATCCATAACATTTGGCACCAACATATAAATACCATCAAACATGTTTGAAAGACCCGGAACAAAATCCTATGAAACAAAATAAAACATGTCAATGATCAATAATTTATAAAAAATTGAATCATCCTTACAATAATTCATAGAGGAAATAAAAATAAGCATACTTACAATGTTATTTGCAATGTTGCTTGCTATTTCTTCAGAAAATTTTGAAGTTATTTCATCTGTGTCGTACTTGACGATTGATAAACGATATCTAACCTTCTCACGTTTCTGAGCCTTCCTTGCAAGAACATAAAAAGTGTTTGTATTCAGGACCATGCATATGTCTCGTACTCTTCCCATCACATCATATGGCTCATCTAAGTCAATCATACCACAAATCAGATAGATGTGTATATCAGCCTCCGTTTCACTGTCTTCAAGATACCATGAGAAATCGGTTTTATCTATTTCCTCGGCGTTCTTCCAATCAGAAATAAGCTTTAATGAACCTAGTGCCCCACTTGCTTGACTTTTATTAGTGTGTGCAACAATATCCTTATTGCGTCCAACAGTGTCCATAGTGCGTCCAGCTACAACTTTAGATTTGGGAGTTGTATCCATAGTGCGTCGAGCTGCAACTGTAGATTTGGGAGCTGCTGCCCTAGGTGCAGAAACATTCACATAAATCTTTTTTGATGCCATTTTCCTGATATATATATATATATATATATAAGTTAATGGAAAAATATTGCGGATAAAATAAATTTAATAAACAAAATTTATTTCTAAAACTAAATAGTTTGAAATTAAAGCAGTAAAATTAACTATAAAAAATTTCATTTAAAAACAAAATATTATAAATCATATGTATATATATCTATATAATATGTTTTGAATACATTTTATAAAAACTTTAAAAATGTGTTTAAATTGTATAAAATAAATTTAAAAAAATAAACTAGTATTTTCAAACTTCAGTTTTTGTTTAATATTTTTAAAAAAACAAAAAAATTACTAACTATTTATAACAAATGTTATAATATTATATATATTTTTATTTTTTTAATTGTATTGTTATATAGTTTTTTTTTTATTAATTTATTATATTGTTATATTAAAACAAATGTTTTTTTTTTTTTAATTTATTATATTGTATTTTTTTTTAATTATATAATGTTTAAAAACAAAACATAATTGTTGTTTAATGAATTTTATATATATATTTGTTATATTTTGAGATTTTTAACAATTATTATTTAACAATGTTTTTATTATATTATATAACAATTTTTTTATTATTTTTATATATAACAATGTTTCTATGAACTTTTAATTGTTTTATTAAAACAAATTATTAAAAAAAAAAAAATTTAAAAACAAAATAAAATAAAATAAAATAAAAAATAAATAAAAACCAAAATTAAAAAATGTTTTATTAAAACAAATTATTATAAAACAAAATTTTAAAAATAAATAAATAAATAAACTAAAAAAAAAAAACCAAAATTAAAAAATGTTTTATTAAAACAAATTTACAAAAAAATTAAAAAATTAAAAAAATGAATAGCCTGCCCGCAGCCGCCGGAGGCTGGCCGGGCGGCGCCACGGGGGCAGTCCAGCCGGCCTCACGGCCCCCGCTGGGCGGAGGGCCGATTCCCGGCCTCACGGCCCTCCGCCCAGCGGGGGCCATGAGGCCGGCTGGGCCACCCCCGTGGCACCGCATGGCCGGCCCTCGACGCCCAGCGAGCGAGGTCTGCGCCGCAATTTTTTTTTTCGATTTTTAATTTTTTTTATATAATATAATTATTAAAACATTATTTAATAATAAAAAAAAATGTTAAAAATATCAAAATATAACAAATATTTAAAAAAAAAAAAAACAATTTATTAAATCACAATTACTTCTTGTTTCTAAACATTATATAATTTTAAAAAAAAAAATATATATATATATATATATATATATATATATATATATATAAATAAATAAAAAAAACATTTCTTTTAATATAACAATATAATAAATTTAAAAAAAAAAAAACTATATCAACAATACAGTTAATATATATATATATATGATATATAACAAAACAATAAAGAAAAAAAAATTAAAGATTTAAAATTAAAAAGAATAAAACAAAAATTAAAAATTAAAAATATAAAATAAAAAAATTCTCAAATTAAAAAAATAAATAAATAAAAATAAATAAATAAATAAATAAAAATTTTAAAAAATAAAAATTAAATAATGAAATCACTGATATATTTATGATAAAAAAAAACAAATAAAAAATGTTATAATATTACTTTTTTTTTTATGTGCATGGTCGTTTTATGGATTTTTCTGTCTAGATGAACCTATAAGTCTTAAAAAAGAAAAAAAATCTAAATTTTTGTTCTTAAAACCCTAAAAAATTTAGTTTTTTTTGCATTTTCTTCACTAAAAAAATATTAAAAAATCAAGGTTTTTGAACCTAAAAACCTTAAAAAAGTAGTTTTTGAACACAAAAAAACTATAGAAAAACATATTTTTCCCAAAATCATCTCTAAATTGACAGAATAGAAGGAAAACTAACCTTTGAAATGCAAGAAGCTGTTGTCACCAATGCCAACACAACGCCTCCACACAATTACGAATAGCAACACAATGCCTCCAATGCCAATGCAATGCCTTCACGAAGTTACCAATGCCAATGCAACACCTCCACAAAATTACCAATAGTGACACAACGCTTCCAATGCCAATGCAATGCCTCCACGAAGTTACCAATGCCAACGCAACACCTCCAGAAATTTTCTCTAACAAATACCAGAAAACTTGATGTGATGTGATGAATAGAAACAATCATTCCTTTTAAATAGCGTATATTGTCTGATTGGTTTACTGTTTAACGAATGTGGGATTAAAATTTCAAATTTAAAATATTTACATTTAGTTTATTATAGTTCATACTATAGTTAAAATACTTATTATTTGCATGTACTTATCATAATTAATATTTTATTTAATATTTTCATGTACTGAATGTTGAATAATTCAAATATAATCTCAGATTAAAAATTAAAATATGAAATACTTACATGTAGTTAATTGTATTTAATATTATAGATAAAATAGTTAATATTTGTATTTAGTTATCATAGTTAATATTTACATGTAATCAATGTTTAAAATCATGGGATTAAATTTTAAAATCTAAATTATGTACATGTAGTTAATTATAGTTTAAATAGTTAATATTTACATGTTGTTATTTTTGTAAATATTTACATGTAGTCAATCTTAAACCATTCAAATAAGAAAATTATTTTAGTTTCGAAGACATGCATGAAAGGAATATTTTGTGGATATTTTGAATAGAAAGTATGATGAAATATTTGAAGACCAACAGTTTATTAATAAATTTTGAAATAAATTTTAGATGAATATAACGTAAGTTTAAAATTTAAAATTTAAAATATTTACATGTAGTCATTATAGTTAAAATAGTTAATATTTGCATGTAGGTATTATAGTAATATTATAGTTAATACTTACATCTAGTGAATGTTAAATCATTCAAATAAAAACATTATTTTAGTTTGGAAGGCATCCATGATAGAAATATTTTGTGGATATTTTGAATATAAATATCGGTAAAATATTTCAACATAAACAGTTTATTAAAAAAAATGTTAAATACATTTTTTGATTAATATTTGTACCAAATATATGAAATGAAAATTTTGGAGGGAAAGTTTTTTGCGAAATTTTTTGGAGGGAAATTTTGGAGGGAATTTTTTTCGTGAATTTTTTTGGAGGGAAAATTTGGAGGGAAATTTTCAGTCTTTAAGCTATATATTGTAAGTGGGAGAGGACTTTGTATCATTCAACCTATTCTTGTTGAAAGCCATGGTTTCTTCTGATAATGAAGTTTTTCTTTCTAGAACATCAACATCTTTGTCACGCAACAACTCTATTCAGAGTGATGAATATAATGGGAGTTCGTTCACCATGAATAGAGAGTCAAAAAATTGACTTGGTCGTTATCCTAAAGATGATGAGAACAAAATTGATGAGGTGCAACAAAATGAAATTTCTGTAAATCGAGCACCAGTTATACCACTTACTCTTAATCTTAAGGATTATGAAAGAAACAGTGATGAAGGGCATGATGAAGAAATTCCAGAGTCAAAAGTTTCACTCCGTCCTAATCCCAAGGATTATGAGGACACCATTGATGAACAGGGAGATGAAGAATATCCACTTTAGCTTAATCCTAAGGATTATGTGAGAACAACAAATGAAGAGGGTAATGAAGAATCTGTAGAGTCAAAATATTCACTCTGTCATAATCCTGAGGAGTATGCCAGCACCACTGATGAAAAGGGGGATGTAAAATTTCCAGAGTCAAAATATAAAATTCGTCCTAATCGTAAGGATTATGCGAGCACCACTGATGAAGAGGGGAATGATAATGTTTCAGATTCAAAACATCCACTTCGTCCCAATCCTAAGGATTATAATAACACCATTGATGAAGAGGGAAATGAGAAATTTAGAGCGTCAAAATTTCCACTCCATCCTAATCCTAAGGATTATGCAAGCACCACTGATGAAGAGGGGGACGAAAAAATTCCAGAGTCAAAATTTCCACTTCCTCTTAATCCTAATGATTATGTCAGCACCAGAGATGAAGAGGGGAATGAAGAATTTGCAAAGTCAAAATATGCACTTCGTCCTAATCCTAAGGGTTATGTCAGCACCACTGAGGAAGAGGGGAATGAAGAATTTCCAGCGTCAAAATATCCACTTCGTCCTAATCCTAAGGATTATGCCAGCACCACTGATGAAGACGTGGATGAATTTCCAAAGCTAAAATTTTCACTTCATCCTAATCATAACGATTATAATTTAACCACTGATGAAGGGGGGGATGAATAATTTCTAATAAATATAGATTCAAGGCATTCACTTATTCCTAATCCTAAGGATTATGAGAGCTTCAGTGAGGAAGGGGAGGGGCAGGATGAAGAAATTCTAGTGAATACAAATTGAAAGCTTCCACTTATGCCTAATCCCAATGATTATGAGAGCACCACTAAGGAAGGGGAGGATGAAGATTTTCTTTCAAATGATAATTTTAGAGGCACAGATCTGAATATTGCATTTTCTCCAAGTGACCATTTCAAGGACACTCATGGTGATGAAGAATTGAATCCTCCCAGGGAAGAGTTTGAAAGCATGGGTCAAGATGGTGAAGAATTTCTTTTGAGTCACGGTTACAAAAGTGCCGATGATTCTTGTGAAATTTTTTCTACAACTGATGATGGTAAAGAAAATTTTCCACGCAATGATGTTGATGAATTTCTTAACTATGTTGAGGATGATGATAGTGGGGATAATATTCCTCCTAATGGTGATGAAACTACTTTTACAAAGGATGATGGAATGATGAAGCCGTTGCAAGCAAATATTGCAACTAGGAGTAGGAGTAGACCTTTTCATATAAATCCAAAGAATTCCAGTTATACAAGGGCGAGGACAAAATATCTCACGACAAGAAGTTATGTCGTTCATTTGATTTCAAGTGAATGTTGTCGAAGGGATTGCTTGAAAAATATGGATTTCAACTTTGCTTTGGAGAAAAGGAAAACATATATGTCAATGAATAAAAGCATGCAAAATTCATATTTAGTGGGTAGCATGCAATCTACACTAGCAGGTTATGATTATCATATTGGGAATGTATTGCTTTGTAGAAAGGCGTTCAAAATGTTGTATTCAATTGGTAATTGTCGTTTGTCAAGAATCCAGGATAGATTGGAAAAGGATCCCACATATTATTCAGAAGCACGTTATAAACAGGAGGTGGGGCCATTTGCAAATACTGCTAAGACATGGATGAAAGACTTCTTTTCAAATCATGGAGAGTGTATGCCAAATAAAGACACAATACATATTCCAGATAATTTCTCAAGACGAGAAATATTCATGTTATACAAAGATTATGCAGAAGTTGTTGAAGGAATTGGTAATTTTATTACATATTATTATTTTACAAGGATATGGAAAACTAAATTCAACAATGTTCGTATTCCTAAGAAGACAAGGATGGGGATTTGCAGCACATGTGCTTCTCTTAAAGCAAAAAGAGATAAATGTCAAGGGGCAGAAAGAGGTATGTGTTCAAAACATTGTTTTTTAAAATTTGATACTTATCAACTATGAAAATATATTTATTCATATGTTTCTTTTATTTTATGTACATATTTCATTGTCAAAGAACTTCAAGACCATCACAATCAGCAAACAAGTGAAAGGAAAAAGTTGTATAAACATTGAAAGAAGTGTTATGATCATCCAAATAAATATCTGGGATTGATAATTGATGGTATGGACCAAAAGAAAACACTTCTTCCACATTTTTTCCGCACGCCAAAAAAATTACAGGAGGAAAATTTCATTCAGTTTCACTTGGTTGGTTGTATGGTATTTAATGAGAATATGTTTCCAAGAGTTTTCTTCACAACTCCAAATATTCATAATGATGCAAATCTGACCATAACTATAATCCATGATGTGGTTACTCATTGGTCTGGGATTCTTCCTGAAGTTTTGTATTTACAATTAGACAACACAAGTCGTGAGAACAAAAATCAAGTTCTTTTTAGGTATCTAAACATGCTCGTTGAATTGGGGATTTTTAAAAAGATAAAGGTTGGTTTCCTTCTTGTTGGGCATACTCATGATCATATTGATCAAATGTTCAGTCGTTTTTCAGTAACATTGAGGAGGAAAGGTGTTGGGAGCCTGCCATCATTAATTGAATGTATTAAGAAATCGTATATTCCAGAGCCTGTTTTTCATGTGTTGGAAGAAACTATTGACATGCGAAGGTTTATTTTTGGATCGCATGGTGAGGAGAAATGCATTGAACAACTTAACGACATTAGCTTCCAGCATCAATTTCGTATCAAAAAAATTGATGGGATAACACTTATATGGGGCAATAAGTATTCAACTATTGAAGAATGGGGACCATCATCAGGTTTAGCATTTTTGAAGTTCATTCCAGAGCGTCCAATGTTTTCATCAAAGATATTGTTATTACAGTCAGTTTCCGAACTCCATAATGCACAAAGGCAGAAGAGAGAGATAAATTATTTTGAATGTCTAGAGGAAATTAAAAGATGTATTAGAGATACATATGAATACTTCGATGTTGCTGATTCAGTTTGGTGGGAGTCTTTTTTTAGTAATCAAAGTGATATGATTTCAAGATCAATAAATGGGGATACGCTTTTGAAGACTCCTTTTTTTTTGCCACAAAATATGCCAAATGAACATGAACATCAGGAAACACACAATGTTGAACAACAATAGCCTCAAGCTATTATTAATTCCCCATAGGTAGAGGAAAGAGAAATCTATATTGGTTCTAGAAGATCACGTGCACAACGTGAAGCCATGGAAGACCTTTACAAGGGTTCTGTGCAGGATCTTAAGGAGGGTTGCATGATAGCAGTGTTAGCAGATGAAGATCCACTTGGCTATCCATTCTGGATTTCCAAGGTTATAAAGGTCATTAATGAAAATGAAGAGATTACAGTTGTTGATGTACATTGGTATGCCACAAGTACCCACCCTTTCAATGGTGTGTATAAGCCAAAGATGGTAGTGGAAAAAAGAATTGGCAGAAAGAGAAAAAGAAAGGGCATAAATATAAATCGTCGCCGCACAGATGTCTTAAAATTGGAGGATGTTGACATACTTGTGTATGACTTCAATTTGACAAAGAGAGGAACTCTTCGGTTGCAGACCATAAATATTTTGAAGAAATTGCTACCAGACCAATTACTGTTGAAATGGGACTCTGCAGAATGTAGACGTAGATCTACAAGACTTTTGAACTCTGAAATGGTGGGCATGCATGTTGACTCAGATGGAGCAATAGTTGATGAAAGAGAAGAATATGGATCATCTTCATCTGCATCGAGCCATTCATCCGAAGATGTAGATTATGATGGTGTGCCAGAACCTATGGCTGATTTTGAATAACTATCTAAGACACTTTTATGTAATTGATGTTTGCATGGTAACTTGAAATAAATTTTTTGACTTCCATCTCATTTTTCATGAAGTTCTGAGACATTTCTATGTTTGTTGGATTATATGTTTTAATTATGAAGAATTCATTTCTTTAGAATATCAACAATGTAACAATGAATTACAAAAATAATTTATGTTATATTCAATGTACCGATGTTGATATTTTAATTATAAGTAAAATAGAAAATAGAAACTAATGTTGAACTTTTAGATTATGCAGTGATATTACCATGATATTATGTATTGTTACCATTTGGTATAAGATACTTTTAAAAGTTTTAATAATTATATGCGTCATTGAAACAGAGCACTTTGTTTTGATGCTTGATTTTTAGGTTTTGGTTGAAATTATATTTAAATTTGTCTTATGCTAAGATTTGAAAAAAGATAAGTTTTTATCCTTTAAAATTAAAATTACTCTTACTTGTTTTTGTTCAATGATAATTTTTTCATTTACTTGTTCATTTTTTTAGATTGTTAAGTCTTATAATTTCTCCATAATCTCATTGTTCAGGTATGTTGAACACTTAAGATTGAAAAACTTTAGATTTACAACTTGTCATTAAGGTTTTTATGTGCTACCAAATTTTATCTTTAAGGTTATGGTTGACAATAATTACAATTTTGGGGTTGTTTAAAGTCAAGATATTTTATGTTTAACAACATGGATGAAAATTGTTCGAAATGATAAGCTCTTCAGACATGTATTTGTTTATCTTTAATAGCATCTATCAAAAATGTTAGAAATTTACGATTTTAAAAAATGTCTTAATATGTTGTCTTTAATTCCATTGTTACAAATGTCAAAATTATGACACAATTTTTTTTTTTGTTATTCCAACATCAACTTGTTTTGTTTTGAGGGTGTTTTTTCAATCATTTTTTCAACAAACAATGTTTTTAGCATAATTTTATAAAATGTTGAAATTTGACCTTAAAAAAAAACCAAGTGCGTTCTGGAAGACACACTTTTTGTTTTTGGGGTGTGTTTTCATGTTTTTTGAGACTTTTTGGGCTAGAGTTCCCGTTTTGAGGTCATGTTACCTATTTGATCGGTAATAGTGTTCACTACTAACCATATCTTTCATCAATGTTTCCCTATAGAGTTTCTTCGGTTGGCCAAAAACTGATATGGTAGCATATGACATGTCCAATTGTAGAGATCCCTGTAATTTGGCTCCCCATGAGCGAGATAAAAGAATTCCATATTTAGGTGGGATATCAGCTACTATAATTTCCATAAGTATACTTTTACCAGTATATTTAACTAATGTGACACACAAATCTTTAATTAATCCTAAACATTTCACTTTGCTTGAATCAAATGAAGAGAGATATTTATAAGGCCTTTTGATATCTAAATTCAGGGTTTCCATTATTTCTTTTGGCATTAGATTGTGTGAAGCTCCAGAATCTAACATTGCATTGTGTAATATTTGGTCATGAACAATTAAGCTAATGTAAAACGATGGAACTACTCCATCTTGGTGTTTTCCATTAACATCAGGACCAAACATCAGCTATGATTGATCATCACTTAAGTTTACTGAGTCTTATTCATCATTCATGTTTAATGTTTTAGTGATAGTTATTTTATACAAATCATGTTTTACCAATTCTATCAAAGGAATTGGTCTTTTTGGCTTTGCAATTTCAATTTTTATATTGAATGAAGTTTGTGATTTACTAAGTTGTATTAACTCTTCCTTAGTAACTGTAGTTTGAGTAGGTTTGTCTTGCTTTTCTACAGTTTTATTTTCATATTATGTTTGATTTTCTTGTGTTTTACTGCTTTTAGTTTTCTTTTCAGGAATGGTTTGAGAAGTACTAGATGTTTTTTCAAATTTTGAATTATCCAAAGCTGTTTTGGAAGTAGCGGCTTTTGGATCTGTTGATTTTGGATCAGTAGTGGATGTTTTCGAATATAGGTTTGTTGAGCAGAATTAGATGTTTTAACAGCAGTAGGTTTTTGTGAATTTTTGGATGTTTGGAAAGCCTCATCCATTATGTCAACAACCTTGGGACTGGGTGAAATTTTAGAGTTGGAAACTTTTTGGGATGAATTAGAATTTTTCTTATTTTCCCTAGGGATAATTTGCAGAACTTTTGTAGTAGGAGCCTCTACTATTTTCTTATTTTCTATTTGTGTATTTTTCTTATTATAATATTCAATGTTTTCCTTACTCTTAAGGTTATATTTCTTATGTACTTCATTTATGGAAAAATCATAACCTTGTTTATAGTCAAATGATTCACTTGAATCTAATTGAATTTGTTTCATTTCAAATAACTCTTGATCTTTTTGAGTGAGAAAAATAGTGTTACCATCATTTATACCCATTGGATTTATGGTGTCTTCACCATCATCATTATGTTGAGAAATTTTAGCATAGTTCTCTTGAAATGGAGGTCTTATTATCTGATCAGGTGTTGATTCTTTGGATTTTCCTGAGTTTATATTTTTCCTGAAGTTGGGATTTCTAATTTTCTCTTGATTATCCTATTGTGGTCTTCTTTCTATGTTTTCCAATCTATTCATAATTCTCTCTAAATTTTTATCTAGTTGATCTATTTTTCCATATGAACTATATATTTCTTCTTTTATGGTTACTCTCCTCTCATTCCTTAATCTAGATTTTATAGCTAAAATATGTACTTCTACACTAACAACCTCTATTTGCATTCTTTCTAAGGTTTCAGCGTTTCTCTCCCTCAGCTAATAGGCCATGTCTGTGTCAAATCCATCAGGGAATTTGAGTAGGATAGAGTCAGGAGTGGGTTTGAGATTAGCTTGGATCGAATTAGAAACACTGTTGTATCTAGTGCATTAGTCTTGGACTATTTCATTAGGAGCACTTTTCATGGCATCAAATTCAAATAATATTTGGAGTGGATTTTTCTTATTTTCACATTTATTCAAAATTAATCTATGAAATACTGATAAATTAGCTATACTACCAGGATTAAGACCTTTAAACCATTTTTTTACTTACCTTGTTAATGTATGAGCAAAGAGTCTCATTTGTACATCAGAATCATCTATTTCATGAAGCTCAAAATAATCTGTCATTTTATTAATATGCTGCTAAGAAGTGTAATGAGTGGTGTCATCAAATTGGGGTATTTTACTTTGGTAATCCTAAGGCATATCATGTAACTGTGCTGGAAGGACTAGGGAATCATACCTAGCAGCCATAGCTTCAATTCTAGCTTGGCTAGGAGGTAGATTAGAAGTGCTTGGGGCAGAACTGGTAGTACTAGCTAATGCAATTAAATAAGTGGTTGATGAGATCGGAACATAAGAAGGTGTCGTAGAAAAAGTTTTAGGTGAACTAAAGGATGAAGTTGGGGTGCTAGAAATTGAAACTGGTATATATGAAGAACTACTTGGAAATGAGAATGATGTGTTTGAAATTGTAGAATATAAACTAGTGGATGATGTTAATGTGGGAGAAGATGGAAATAGTATTCGAGGTTGTAAGGGATGTATAGGGATAAATGGATATGTAGTGTGGATGGTAGTGGAAATTATAGATGATGTAGTGGTATCTAAATGATAAATAGAAGGCTTAGATGTATATGTTAATAATTCAACTAATTCAATAGCTTAATTTATTTCCTTAAGAATAGTAGAATTTATTTCTTCAAGTTTATCATGAGCTTTAAATATCTTTGATTCAAAATCTACTGAAACATTTTCCTACTTTGTTTCAATAAATGAAATAAAAACAGGATCTATAATATCACTACTTAAGTCACTTTCTGATTTACTTCTGAATAAAGAATGTTCAAAATTCAGGTCAAAATATATGGCTTGTATACTCACCAACTCTTATGGCAATGAATTTTGTCTAACTAAGGAAATTTTAGAACCTAAATCCTCTACTTGTTTATTCTTTTATCAAATCTTATCCGGATTGTATACTATAACAACAGGTTGAGGATCCGGGTTTGACCTGGTATAGTAGATTTTTGTAGAAGCCAGAATTACAATTTTTGACAAAATGATACTCACAACTATCAAAATAGTCTTAAGGTGAAAGGATGATGAAAAATGTTCCCCTTAAGATATATTTTAAGACTGAGGATTGCTTAGTTCCCCAGTATGGTCGCCAGTATGTTATCACTCTAATAATTCTTAAGTTGTGAGATGTTTTATTTTTATTCAAAGAACATTAGAGGTAACCACAGAGCAACTTTTAAACTCTAAGATATAGCCTTCTTAGGGTTCAGAGAGGGCTCTTTATATAGGATTTAACTTTGTTTTAATTATATGATATTAGAATAGTTATGATGTGAAAATTGGTTTGGTTTGGTGGGAAAAATCACTTAATGAGATGGATAGTGAGAGATATGTTTGTCCATTGGGCTAAGGAGTGAAATTTCAAGAAGACATGACTAGGATCAAGGTCCAAAAGTAAAATGTTTTCAGGGAAAGATAGAAAATTCATTGAATATCTCGAAAAGATGATTGGTGAAGTGGTTTGATCAGGATAAAGAGAAATCAAGGATTCTTTGATCCGGATAAGGAAGGAGTAGACATAAGTCATTCAAAAGAGGGAGCAATTAAGGGTTCTGTCCTCTTGAAATCAGTAGAAAACATAGAAATGATAACTAGTTAAAGACAGAGTGCTTTTAGCAAATCCTATAGTAATACTCCTATTTCATCATTCAAATTTAGAACACATGTATGGATGCATGTAAAACATGAGAAGATTAAACAATGACAGTAGAAATTAATTCACTTCAATGGCCTATCACATGAATCCTGAAATATGATGCTAGATGATTTGATGTAGTCTGCTACTTGAACTTGCTACAAAAATGTTGTGTAACTAGCTCCAAAAATAAAATAAAAGACATATCAATGCCTTAGAAATAACCCACTTGGAGGGGGCAACCTCCATTACATTACATAAATGAACAATTCTTGGATAATACAATTTACAAAACCTCCTTTCTATATATAGGAGTCCATGTGGCCATAATGTAATCCTAGTGGGCCACAATGTAATCCTAGCCGACCTAAAAAATTCAATTTAAGGGCACAATAATAACAAAATGGGGGTTATAAGGGTACAATAATAACAATAAGGGGGTTACAATAATAATAATAATGGACTATACTAGTAATATAGGCACCTAACATGCCCCTCTCCTTGAAAAAAGTGTTGTCCTCAATGCTTGAGTAGCTCTGGGTGCTTCTGTATAAGATTCTCATCCTCCCATGTAGAATCTTCAGTGGGTAAGTTCTTCCACTTGATGAGATACTATGAAATTGATCGATTCCGTAGTTGTCAAGTTCTTGTTTCTGTGACCGCTTCAGGTTCCAATATGATTTTTCCTTCCTCATAAAGTTCTGGCAATATTGTTTGAACTGGAAGATTTTCACCTATAACCTTCTTTAAGCATGAAACATGGAAAACTGGATGCACTCGCGAAGAACCAGGAAGCTCCAATTTGTATGCCATAGTACCAATCTTTTGCAACACCTTGTAAGGACCATAGTACTTTTGCGATAATTTATTATCCTTCTTAGCTTTCTTAAGGGACATTTGTTTGTATGGTTGTAGCCGTAAAAATACCCAATCTCCTGCATCAAAGCTTCTCTCGTTGCAATGTTGATCTGCCTGTTGTTTCATTCGATTTTGTGCCAAATTCAGGTTATCCTTTAAGAGTTGGAGAACTTCTTACTGATGCTCGATGTGATCTTCCACGGCTTGAACGTTCGAATTTTCCCGTAAAGATGATGTGATGGACGGTGGATGATATCCATAAAGTGCCATAAATGGGGTCATTTTTGTTGCAGTATGGAAGGAAGTGTTATACCACCATTTAGCGAGAGGTAACCACCTGACCCATTGTGTTTGTTTATCAGATAAGAAAAAACGAAGATATCCTTCCAAACATTTATTTACTATCTCAGTTTGACCATCAGATTGAGGATGATAAGATGAGCTATGAGCTAATTGAGTACCCAAACAAGAAAATAACTCTGTCCAAAATTTTCCAGTAAAAATTGGATTTCTGACGCTCACAATAACCCTTGGGCTTCCATATAGCTTTTGAATTCTGTCCATAAATGTAGTAGCAACTGTACTTGCTTTAAATGGATGAGATAATGCACAAAAGTGTGCATACTTGGTAAGTCTATCAACCACCACCAGGATGACACTCTTTCCTTCGGACTTAGGTAAACCTGTGATAAAATCCATTGAAATATCCTCCCAACGTTGACTTGGAATGGATAAAGGTTGTAGAAGTCTTGGGGTCCTAATTGTCTCAACTTTATTCTGCTGGAAAACCAAAAATTCCGCCACAAAATTTTGAATATCAGATTTAAGGCGATCCCAAAAAAATTCTTTATTCACCCTGTGGTAAGTTTTTAAAAATCCTGAGTGTCCTCCTAAAGGAGAAGTGTGCAATTCCAGAAGAATCTTTTGTTTTAGTTGGGAATTCTTACAAATATACAAGCGATATTTGTACCATAAGGAATCATTTTTCCAACTAAATGTATTAGATGTACTAGGATCTTGCTGCAACTTTTGAATGAGTGTCCACATATCTTTGTCCTTCTTCCATTCATCTCTTGCTTTGGTTATCCAATCTGGTTGGATAATAGAAATGGCACAAAGCAATGCTTCCACCTCTTCATTCTTTCTTGAGAGTGCATCTGCAACAACAATAACATTTCCTTTTTTGTAGATTATTTCAAAGTCATAAACCAACTTCTTTGTGACCCATTTTTGCTGCTCTTCTGAAGATAGTCTTTGTTCCAAAAAGTGTTTAAGACTATCATGATCAGTTTTTACCTTGAAGTGTCTTCCCATTAGGTAAGTTCTCCATTTCTTTAGTGCATGCAGTATTGCTAACATTTCCTTCTTATAAATAGGTTTCTGTAAATACTTTCCTTTGATTGGACGACTTTAAAAAGCAATGGGTCTTCCTTCCTGCATTAAAACTGCACCAATTCCATTTCCTGAGGCATCACATTCCACAATAAAGGTTTTTGTGAAGTCTGGCGTAGCTAAGACTGGTGCTAGGCACATTGCCTCTTTAAGATGTTCAAAGGCCTTAGTTGCTCCAGGAGTCCATGAAAATGCATCTTTCTTCAATAATGTTGTTAGAGGTGCTGCTATTCTCCCATAATTCTTAACAAACTTGTGATAATACCCTGTTAACTCGAGAAATCCTCGCAACTGCTTTATGGTTGTGGGGACTTTCCATTCCTTAATAGCTTTAATTTTGTTAGGGTCTACTTTAACACCCTCATGAGATACAATATGACCCAGATATTCCACCTCTTGTACTCCAAAGAAACATCTGGATGTTTTTGCATATAATTGTTTCTCCTGCAATAGTTTGAGCATCCTCTCAACATGTTCAACATGATCCTTCCAAGACCTGCTATAGATTAGTATATCATCAAATAATACTAGAAAAAATTTTCTAAGGAAGGGTTTGAATATGGAATTCATCAACCCTTGAAATGTAGAAGGTGCATTGGTAAGACCAAAAGGCATGACCAAAAATTCATAATGACCCTCATGAGTTCGAAAAATTTTGTTTTCAGAATATCTTCAGTCTTCATTCTAATTTGATGATATCCCGAATGAAGATCCAACTTGGTAAAATAAATTTCGCCATCTAATTCATCCAATAATTCATCAATCACAGGAATGGGAAATTTATCTTTAATAGTGAGCTTTTTGAGCTCCCTATAATCCGGAAACATGCACCATGATCCATCCTCCTTGTGCACCAATACTACTGGAGCAGAGAAAGAACTTTCACTAGGTTGAATTATACCCGCCTCTAAAATTTCTGCAATCATATGTTCAATTTCGCTCTTTTGGACGTAAGGATACCTATAAGGCCTGATGTTTGGAGGAACACTTCCTGGAATCAAATGAATAGCATGATCATGATCACGAATAGGTGGGAGTCCTTTGGGAGTTTCAAACACCTTGGAATGATTGTCCAAGACTTGTTGGAGATCTGTAGAAATAGATGATTTTGATGTTGGAACTTCTAGTGAGCATAATTGTGCAAATATGCCTCATTGTTCTTTCTTTAGAAGATTTGTCATGACATTAGAGATTATTATCTTTCCTAGCTTCCCCGCAATACCCCATAATTCAACTTCCTTTCCTTCTGAAAAAATTTCAAGAAAAGTTCTTGAAAATTAAAAGCTACCATCCCCAAAGATTGTAGCCATTGTACTCCTCAACACCTCCCATAGGAATCGAAAGAATTTGACTAGTCAATACATATTACCCATGGTTAGCTTGATATTATGGCATTTTCCAGAGAAATTTATAGTTCCTCCATTTGCAACCATCACTTGAAATTCTGGTGCTGGGTATAGGAAACAATTTAATTCCTTGGCTACCTTACAATGAATAAAATTATGGGTGCTACCTAAATCAATCAACACTATTACCTTTTTCTTCTTGATATGTCCTTGTATCTTGAGATTTTGAGGAGTGGTAAATCCTGCCAACGCATTGAACGATATGGTCAGATTCATTTTTTCCTCTTCTAGGGCTGGTTCCTGGTGTATATCCTCTTCTTGTTCATTTTCTTCTTCCTCTTCACAATCTATGTAAAATAATTTCTTCTCAACACACTTATGACCTTTAGTGTATTTTCTATCCCAACTGTAGCAAAGCCCTTTTGCTGTTTTTTCTTCCAATTGTTGTGGTGTCAACCTTGCAGGTTGTGGAAATCTAGGCATAGCAACACTTCCCTCTTTATATAATTGAGTGGTAGGCTTCCTTATCGCCATTATTTTACATTCAACTTTTCTTTCCAACTTGAATTCCTTCTCCACTGAATCCGGTTCTAAAATGCGAACTTCATGTTGTATGTTATCCTTTAAAGTGCCTATGAAGAGGTCGATCCTGTGTTCCTTTGGAATATCAGTTACCCTTATATTCAATTTTTTGAAGTCCTCAATATGCTGCCCTACTAAACCCTTTTGTTGGAGATTTATCAATTGGCTAAAGAAGGTGTTGCTCTTTGTATCCTCATAATGTGCTATCATTTCCTCCGTAAAAATTGACCAAATGAAAATTTTTTTATGGGAGCAAAGCCATCGATAGCATACAAATGTATTTTGTTCTAAATGTAAAGTTGCAATGTGTATCTTTTGTGTGTTTTGCACGTTATGGAGATCAAAATACTGCTCCATCTGTAGTATCCATGTTACAGGATCCTTTCCATCAAACTTCCTCATATCAATTTTTGGAATATGGTGGTTCTTCCCGCCAACATTAGATTTTATGAAATCACGATTATTTTTTTTTTTTTTCTCATCATGAGGTTCTTCTACTATCTTTTCACCATTAGGAAACATTTCTTGTATCAAATTTGTCAAACCTTCCATGTCTGCTTTTAGATCATTCTTCATGTTTTCCATGTTGTTTTCCATGTTGTCTTTCATGTCATCCATCTTAGCTTCCATGCCATCCATATTAGCTTCCATGCCTTTCTTCAAACCGTCCATCTTCACTTCCACGCCTTTCTTCAAAAATTCCACTTCATTTTTTGTTGTTCTTTGCGAGAGCGAAATTTGTTGCACTTGCTCTTGTAATTTTGATAGATCATGTTGCAATTCTTCATCTTCATGTGTCATAGTAGACCCTTCTGAAGGCTTAATGGGTGTTGAATTATTTTTATGGGGTATATTTTAGAACCCAATACTGATACATATTATACAATATGCCCTTTGAATCAATTCAAATTGATTCTTCAAACAAGACTTATGCAATTTGGAAAAAAAAAATACATACCTTTTTCTTGCTTTTGAGGAGCTCGATATTGAAATTGGATTATTTTTGTGATTGCAACACTTCAATATTTTAATTTTAGTACCAACGTAGCCCTCTGAATTATCTTTCGAATTCCATAGGTCTGACCTAATTTGGATTCTCCAAGACAAAGTTATGTCCAATCTCCCACAATGACCTAATTATGGACTAGTTCAGTAGAGTGAAATTGTACGACTTGCCACGTGTCACTTTTCATCCTTCGGCTATGAAATTGATAGCCAAGAAACTAAAATCCGTGTAATTGCAACCAATTTTTACGGCATTCCAATCTGATGCTCAGAGAGAGAGTTATGATGATTTTCCCATGATCACCTATTTGAGATGAAATTCTGGAGCCCGAAAAAGCACCAGCTTCCACAGCTCATATCTCTGAAAATATTGTGAACCAAGATCTGAAATTTTTTGACAAGTTTCCTTAGGATTTTGGCTTCGCACCCTAAAAATTTCCGATTCTGAACCTTCGTAGAAAAAAATATTATAGTGAAAATTCCATGACCTATTTAGGAGCCTGAAAAAAGACCTAACATCCACAGATCATATCTCCGAACATATTGTGAACCAAGCTCTGAAATTTTTTGACGTTGCTCCTCAAGATTTTGGCTCCACACCCTAAAAATTTCAGCTTCTGAAGCTTCATAGAAAAAAATTTACAGCGAAAATTCAACGATGACCTATTTGGAGCAGTGAAACCCTATAATCCAAAGCTCTGATACCAAATGTTGTGTAACTATCTCCAAAAATAGAAGAAAAGAGATATCAACGCCTTAGAAATAAGCCACTTTGAGGGGGAAACCTCCAATACATTACATAAATGAACAATTCTTGGATGATATAATTTACAAAACGTCCTTTCTATATATAGGAGTCCATGTGGCCATAATGTAATCCTAGTGGGCCACAATGTAATCCTAGCCTACCTAATAATAATAATTTAAGGGCACAATAATAACAAAATGGGGCTTACAAGGGTACAATAATAGTAATAAGGGGGTTACACTAATAACAATAAGGGACCATACTAGTAATATAGGGACCTAACTTAGAAATGATAACTAGTTAAAGACAGAGTGCTTTTAACAAATCCTATAATAATACTCCTATTTCATCATTCAAATTTAGAACATATGTATGGATGGATGTAAAAAATGAGAAGATTAAAAAATGATAGTAGAAATTACTTCACTTCAATTGCTCATCACATGAATCTTGAGATGCTAGATGATTTGATCTAGTCTGCTACTTGAACTTGCTACAAAAAGCTTTCAGGTACAGAAATATTGACTATATAAATATTCAGCAATTTATTCCACAATAATACTTCAAAAGATGAAGTATATATAGAAAAATGTTTACAAAATATCCTATAATAATCATAGGAATTTTCTAAGGAAATAAAATATCTTTTACAACAAAATAGTGATAGCTTCTTAACAACTTAGCAAGCTATCCTATTTATCCAAATAAAATAGAAGTGCAGTTTTGGATTGGGTTTTGATAGCTAATTTGATATCTTTAACACTGGAACAAGATATTTCAAATCTATTTTGAAATATAATCTTATTATCTGATACTCTTTCATTTGATACTCTTTAATCACTTATACACTTTAACCACTGTTTAACTGCATTACTGTTGTAAAATCTATTTTTTGATTGTGTAAAATCAGCAAACTGTTTTTATCCTTTTTACTGCAATTGGACTTTTACAATAAGTTAGTGAGTGATTCCCAACATTCTTCATGAGGAATTTTAATTTTTTCAGCTTCCTAAAGTTCTCATCTGCCTCAGTATATCTAGCAAATGTTGATTTTATAACAAATAGGTGTTTTATATCATGCTGTAGATAAAACAAGTCTTCGAAACTTTTATGTAAAACCTTTCCTGTAGGAATTATTGTCCTTCTGTTTTGTCTACTTGCTCTTTTTCATAATATATTATCTTCTTGTTGTATACCTCTTGTGGCTTGAGTTTATCATTAATAACCAAGATGTTTGGCAGACCTCTTTGCCTCAATATCTCAAATTTAACCATAAATTTAGTTATGGCTATATTTATGTTTTCACACCTTACTTCTAATTGCTTCATCAAATTATTCTTAGAAATTACTTTCCTGATTTCAAGGATTGTCTTTGTTATGTTAGTAATTTCAATCTCCTCTAGTTCCTGCTTATTCTTTTTATTGAGAAACTTGATTATTTCTAGGGCATGTTCAGGTTTGGCATCTAGTTCCTCCTTTGTTTTCTGAATTTCCTATTGTGCTACCTTTAGTAAATCCCTTCGCTCATATATTAAATGTATTGATGGCCAAACATCATTGATGTATTCATTTATTTTACTCCATAGTTGGTTCTTTACATAGGACAATGGTTCTTTCAAAATCAAACCCTTTTGTAGATTCTTCAACTCAACATTTAACCTATTAGCCCTTTGTTTCGGAGTTTTGGAATTAATTTGAGCTAGTTTTTTGTGTCTTCCATATTTTCAATCATTTTCTTCAACCTATTGATTTCATTAGTTTCAAGTGTCATTTCCTCCATGGCTTTGATAAGCTTAATGGCTTCATCCGTTGGTTGCACTGTTGATGTAGATGACTCTGTAGCTAAGTTACTAGAAGTTGTAACTGGCACTATTGTGGCCAGTGGTATTTTTGGTACCAACTCTTCTGCCAGAGTTGAAGGCACGACTGTAGTTTCCATGGGAATTAATGTAGGAACTTCCTGTGATTCTGTAGTTTCTCTTTCATGGACAAGATTTTCCATTTGGATTTCCATCTCTTTTATCTATGTTGTCAATTATAAAATCAATTTCATCATATCATCTTTTTGGTTTGCCTCTTGCACAATTTATTTGTCTTGTGGATGTTCTGTTGGTGGAATCTTGAGTTTTTTTCTAAGTGCTGCAATGTTAGCATTATTTTTCTTCACCAAATCTTCTGCACCTTTGACATTGGTAGGGTCATATCCTACTTGAGTAAACAAATATTCTAAATACTTAATCCTAAGATCTTTAGCATATGAGGAAGCCTTTTCAACTTTCATTTGATATCTCATATTTTTTATTGTATTCTGGAGATTTTGCACATTCATTGCCTTTGTAGTAATGGTAGAATAAAGCATCTCAGAAGTTTGTCTGTGAAACTCAATCTGATCTAATGCATGGATACTTTCTCTAGGCACTTTAAGATCAATTTTTTTGTAATATGCCACTGTTTTTGGAGTCTTAACTGTTGGTTGAAGAATTTACATAATCAAATTTTTGTTTGAATAGTCAAAAGCTGACAAAAGTCTATTTTAGAACCCTGGTGTTTGTTTTAAATACTGAGAATAAATCTCATTCTTGATTTCTTCATTCTTGGAATTTATCTGCTTCTATTTCTATTTGATGTCAATATATTTGTCCTTTGTTGACTATGAGGAGGATGCCTCCACACTCTGTTGCTTCTCAACCATTTGTGTGTTTGAAGTATCTTTATCTTGCTCATTTATAATGACTGTAGCAGCATTTGTATTGGTCCCTGGAATGTTTCTATCTTCCACTTCATTGGTCTCTTTTTCTTTATCAACTGGATTGAGCTTAGGCTTTTTATTGTATCCGAGTTTAAACCTAGTCTATGCAGTTGTCTCAACAGTGTAAGTACCTTCTTCTCTGACTCTTTTAGTAGCTTAATCTACTTGATTCACATTTTCCAAGGTGTGACTAGTATCACTTTGTCTTACTGCTTCTATCAAGGTATTATCTAGCCACTCTGCTTGATTAGCATATTGTTCAATCTCTGGCCTTTTGTCATTAATATAAGGTGTCAGTTTTTACTTAACCCTCATTTTGTTGAGAATTCCCTGAGGGTCATAATTCCATAAGAAGCTAAATTCAAATTTTTACTCGGGCAACTGTTTTCCTGCTTCTATTGTTGCATCTCTGTGATTACAAATGAAGGGTCCTATCTGATTTTTCAACTTAAATTGGGTCTTCTTCTTGGCTGCCAAGAAATTGATTGAATCTAAATTGAGAGTTTCCTGATGTACTCCAAGGCAAAAACCTTTATTGGCACATACTTAGGTAGTTTATAGGGTAAAATATCGGACCCAAAAACTTTGATCTCTGTATGGTTCTGATATGGGTACCAATATCGAGTTTTATTTTGTTCTAAAAGTTGTAGAACTATCTCTATCTCATCATTGATTCTTGGTTGTACCTTATTTTTAAGCATATTAACCAATGGATGAAAAAAGGAATCTGTAAACTCTGCATAACTAAACTCTGTGGACTGTTTTTTTATCAAAGATGTCCAAAAGATGACTGAAAATGGATTTCCCTGTACATCCAGCTTTTGAAGTGTTATTGGAAACTTGTCTTCTTGAAAGTATAGGAACATATGAAAAAGAAAGGAAGTATATCTAAATACTCCTTCAGTTGGAAATTTTACAAGCTGATCATGGATGTTCTTAGATATGTATTCAGCATAATTGTAAAATATTGAAGGAGGTTGTCCTGGTACAAAGGTAGATATAAAACCTAGGATAGACTTATCTGTATGCTCATCTATAAAATATCCTAAGATAAATGACAACATGGAAATGACATGCCTTGACCCTTCAGGAAACTTTGAAGTAGAATAAGGAGGATTTAGTTTTAGGATTTCAACATAGGTAGGCATGAAATTTTGGAAAATTTGAAAACTTTTAGGAAAGTCTAGACTAATGTAAAGCTTGGTGAGTGCTTATATGGATAAATGAACTGCATTGGGATATGGTTTGAGCTATAGCATTAGGTTTATTGGCTCAATAGTAATTTTGAACAAGATTTCTTTATTTTCATTTATCATGGCTCTTTTTTCAGGTGCATAATAGGCATGACACAAGCTTAGTACTTCTGGACACTGATGAGTGAGTGGAACTACATACTTGGTTAGATTTGATTCCCAAATCTGTACTTCATCTCCTTGATCTAATGTCTTTTCAAGACTCTAGCAGTGGAGGTCTAACAGATTAAATTATGTCACTAGATTTGTTATTTTGTAATACGCATCTGCTAAGGGTGTATGTTCAATGTCTACACTAGGAGGTTGTAGAGGATTTATAACAATTGTGGTTTTGGAAGACACTGCTGGATTTCATTTCGAAATTTTTAGACCTTCTGGGTGCTTAAAACTATGTATTTTATATTTTTTTAACTCTTCTGTAAGATTGAATTTTTTGTAGAAGTGTTTTTGAATTTAATAGAGGTCTATGGATAAAAATAGGCAAAAAATAGCTTTTTCTTGGATTTAATTCTTCAATTTTGGGTTTAAAATTGATCTTCAGACTCTTATAGGTACAAGAAATTATAAATCAAGGGTTTAAATTAAATTTTTTTTCAGATAATACTAGACTGATAATGGTTCAAATTGGGCACGAAAGGATTGGGGTTATTTGCAAAGGGTTTCTGGATAGATTAGGAGTCTTTTTCAATGTCTGCAAAGGTTAAACATATTCCATTTTTATTTAAAACTAGATTGTAGTATCGAAATAGGGGTTTATCAAAGTTTTTTAGTTAACTCATTATTTTGCAAGAAATTATAGTCTTTCTATGGGTAAATGGCTTCCACTAGGCTTAATTCCTTGAGAAAACTCTTTTCAAATGATAAACAAGTTTTTTCTATGAAGAATAACTATTTGTGCGGGTATTTAGTCTTTAAAACATATTATAGGGCGTCGAAGAGGTTTCTGATGGCTTTTGAATCTTATGGAAGTCGAACGGAAGCTTCCAATGATCTTGACAACAACTGTAGCGGCTTTTACGGCTCTTTGGGCATGAAATTAGTGTACATGGAGATTTTTTTCCTCAATCAGGATCGATAAGCGCACAGATAACAAATAAAATGGTTTTTTTCCGCATATGAAGCTTTTTTTATAAGGTTTTAGGTTTAAATTTTATCAACATTAAATGCATTCATATCAGAGGAGAGGGCGATTTTGGCGCTTGAGGCAGAAAAAAATTGGTGGTTTATTGCATGGGCTGTAGGTGGTAAGATATTTCATGGGATCGAATGTGATCCAATCATAGGTTGCCACGTGGAGGATGGATAAGGGAGAAAAACTACCCATTTCGCAAATCTTGAAATATTTTTTTATGCCACAAGTTGAAATGCAATATGACATTGTGATCGTCAGATTTGGAGAGATAAGTGGGAATGATGGAGATTAGATGAGGGAGTTGCTCATCAGATGGGACGTGGGGCCCAGGCTTTGTTATGTGGCGGGGTTAGTCTTAGGATTAAAAACGTATGTTTTTAATATAAAACTATTTTTTTATTTTGATTGGCAGGGTGTATTTACATAGCATATGAAACATTTACAAATTTTTTATAACCATTAGGGGAAAGTTTATTTATATGATATGTTTTTAACCTATGGGGATAGGGCGGGGAAATTTTAACATGTGGGGTAATTAGAACCATAGGTTAATGTTTCAATAATTGATTTTTGGGATATTTAAAATAAATAAATTAATTAATATATGGGAAGGGGTAGTCTAAAGGGATTAATAATTTAAGTTAAAAATTAATATGAAATCAAATGTAGTGAATGCATATACCAAAATAAACTACGTAAAGTGTAAAATTAAACATTTTTAAGCACAAATATTTGTACCCTAAAAAATTTACACTTTAAACTTATGATAAATTGTATTTTATGGGTTTTTGAGGTTTTTTGGATGAAATGAAATTAATTAAGAGGGGATTTTACTTTTTATAAGAAAAAAATGTGTTTTTACTTAGGAAAAAGGGATTATATTTTTGGAAGAGGGTGAATATGCTGAGGAAATGGATTTTCATGAAGGGAATCAAGTACTTTGACCAATTAGTTATTAAGCCTTGGGTCCAGTCCCAACAGAAGTCAGAGAAATTCTCTGAGACTATTTAACTGAAGGTTTTGAATGCTGGACTATTGTGGAGGAGGGGAAATTAGTAATTTTCCTCATGATGCTTTATTTCATGCCTTGTGAAACTGCTTTTTGCCTACCCATCATTATTATAATATTTTTTTACTTTATTTGCATGGGTGCATTTAATCATGCAACCCTAAATCCATTTCTTTTAAAGCATAAAACTATCTAATTTTAACCTTATTTTATCCGAGGGCTCAGATCAAACTGTTGAGTTCGTCATTTATTCTCTAACTATTTACTGATTTGTCAAGTTTAAACTATCTGACATATCTTTATTGTATATCTAGAACATGAAATTCAAAGCATGAAAAGTTAATATTAGACTATTTAACTGATAATGGATTATGAAATTTGGAACAATCTGCACATAGTCATTATTTTTGCAATAAAATAAAATAGTTGTGGCATTTTAACTTGCTCACTTTCTTGTCTTATTTTCATTCATTTTTTCTTTTGGGGTCCATTTTTATTCTTTTTTATATTTTCTTTTCTAAGTCCTTTGATCTTTCTTTTAGGACTTTTACCCTCTTTTCATTTTTTATTCTTTTCAAATATGGGAAAACAACTTGTAGAAAGCAAGGTATGTACATATTTACAAGATTAATCATAGTCAATTCAAAAATTATGAACCATATTATTATAGGACCCTAACACCCAATGTTTCATAAGCAATATACACACAACACCATATATACAATAGACACAGAAAATAATGTGTACAAAATACTACATATGATACATGTACACAACACCAGTACTGCACATCCGAAAGCCGCATTGTCCTTACTAAAAAACCTTGCTTCTAGTTTGTTCTCCATGCTTGCACAATAATTTCACAAAGCACATTGCTTCCATTCTGTTGATGTATATATTAGCATAGCCTATCAATAACATAAACATAAACATATTATAATCACATAATATAAATTCATATCCACATGATACTAACCTCACAGATCTGTCAGGGATACTCTTCCCACTTGATTCCTCATAAGACCGAGCACCTCTTCACGACACTCACATGCATAGGAAATAATTCCTCCACAATAATGATTCTTGATGACCCTATCAAACAAAAAATTACATGCATACATATATATAATCATTAGCATAAAAAACATTATTGATCATGTCATACGACGACAGACATGCATACAGATATACATATAAACATTAGTGTTAAAAAATCATGATCCCTGATGAGCTTGTCAGACACGAAATACATACATACATACATGCATGCATATATTTTAAGAGAACTCCCTTTGTCCATGAAAAATTTTCAGAATGATAGTTCCCAACATAGCCAAGGAATTTGATGCATCAGATCCATTTACTTTACCTTTGTTGGTTACCTTTCTCATGATTGTCTTTCCACCATCCATTTATCCCAATAAACCCAACCAATCTGACTAGTTGTCATACTTTTGCCTTTAGATTTTCTTATACATGCACTAAGATTCACTCGAGTCTTACATTACATGTTAATTTTAATTTATCCTTTCCTGAGCACTATTACCTTCCTCTTTCCAAAATAATTCTCAAGGATCCAAAAATGAAAAATGAAAGAAAAAGAAAGAAACAAGAATAAATCCATGAAAAATAATAGCAATACAACATCACAAACAAATTTGTAATCAAGCGAAACCATGTCACAAATACCGAAAGAAAAAACAAGCAACAAACACCATGACTCCATCCCCATGGTTCCTAGTGCTCCCAAAGGAAAGTTGAACCTGAGACTTCCTCATAATTTGATGGCAATATATTTAACATGCGATCCCCTACATCATATTTCCATAAACACATAATTGTTAGTGCCTAAATATAACAAAATATTAGTTACCTTACCTTTTTGTGCCAAGAACGTTGCCTTGTAACTGAACACATACATATATCATTCGTCAACGGACTCTAATTCCCTTAACGAATCCAACTATAATTGGAAAATGACCGTTATACCTGTCAAATAAATTTTCAACATGAATGTAGTACATATATACATAGTGTCAAACAAAATAAAGGTTTATAAGATTTCATGTATTCATGCAAAGCACTCATTCATTTGGAATTGTGGTTTCCAAACATAGCGAAAGGAATTTTCACCCAATTTCTTACTTTTACCCTTTTCTAGATGCAATTGTATCTTCCTATGAACTGTCACATCACCCAACTATTAGTTATATAAACAAATAAATTATTACCAAGCATGTGGCCCTGCAACTAGTCACACATGTTATCCACATGTTCCAAAGATCAAGACATCATATCTAGTAATGTAAATTAACCTTAATCAAGACTACTAACCATGATCTAATCAATAATCAAATCATATTCATAAATCATAATAATACAACTTCCACCCACTTACACTCAAGTGTATATCAATTATCTCAACAAAAAATGTGTTAGTACGATCGTCTTGAAATAATATCATTTCTTCAGGAAATATTATACACGCATACTCATACCATTCCATTAATCAAACATTCATAAAATGGATATATGACATAATAGACACTAATTACTCACACACCAAATAGTTTACATAATAAAACTCATACCTTAATGTATCTTAGGGGAGGTTGTTTTGTCTACAAAATCAATATATATTAGCATGATATAACTTCACAAAACATCAACTCAACATAAATAAGGCCATAATATCCATAACAGTAACTAGATAACATGTTTACATCATAAGTTCATAAAAAAATGGCATTCATTCATAACAATCACGTATCCACAATCAATATAGATTGGTGCAACACAACATCATAAATATATTGGCTCTTCCCTAAATTTCACAACCATAACCATCTACACAAACCAATCGAGATCAACACGATACATATAACATAAATAGCTTAATACAATAACCTTGATCATCAAGCTAACTAATCATATAACAAAAACAAGTTAACATATCACATACTCATCAACAACATATAACATAATCATCAAGTTAAATATGATATAGAAATAAAAAAGTTAAAAGATAACATAATTATCAACAACATATAACATAATCATCAAGTTGACTAACATAAAACAACAACAATAACAATGTATATAACAACAAGCTACTATCATTCATGACTACTCGGCACATGTGAATAATACCACACTAATTCACTAGCATCTACCATGCATATAAACACAACAAAAATAAAATAAAAAACATGTATATAACCCTAATGCATATAAAAATCCATTAACTAACATAAAGACATGCCAAATATACAATACATGTATGAAAATATTCTCTTACCCCAAATTCTAGTGCTTCAACCTCGGTCTAATAGTTTACATATCCTACTTATCTTAGACAATATATCAGTATCATATCCTATCAACAACAACATGACGATATAACTACATATAATGACCTAAAAATGCATGTCTCACATATTATACATGCATAATTATAGCCATGACAATGCAAGCATAACAACATATAGAGACTAACATGGATAAAAAATGCATATAAAATTGACATGCATTCAATAACCAATCACATATGCCTCAAACATCTCAAGAGCGATAAACAATATACATCATCAACTCCTACATGGAAACACAACTGCAAGAATAACCACCACCATGCATACAAATCAATCACATAGACCACAAGGATAAGGAACGCTTATGCAATTGACATGAATGCATGACCAACACACACCACCCATATTTTCCATGTGTTGAACCATGTTTTGATACCACTTTGTAGTATCATATATCACACAAAGAGAAAAAAAACTAGACACCAACCAAAGAGAATGAAATCATTCTCTGATGCCACTCTGTAATACCCTCCTCCCACATCTGCCCCAATAACCGACAAATCGAGGTAAAAATGTGACGAGAGGCTCCTATGATTTGATTCAAATCCATATGTATAGTTAAGGAAGTGGAACTGAAACAACAAAACCAATATGACCTTGGACACATTCTACATAACCTCTAGCTAACCCACCCTTCCAAGCGACCAACCCATGAAGGAAGTCAACATTTCAATTATCTAAACCCCCACTCGCTCCCTTGCCAAAACTCCCATGTGAATGAGAGCCCTAGTTTCACTGATGAGATTTCCTAAGTGTGACCGTAGCCTTTTTCTACCAATGTTATGCCTACGACTGCAAGATTTAAGGCCAATTTCTAGGGCTAGAACCTAGTCACTTCTGAAAACTCAATGAAACTTCCACAAATGAAAAGTAATAATGAAACAATGATACAAATTGAAATAATTGAAAAATCACATGACTATAACCCTACTAGCCATGAAATACATTTCATCAAACATGTCACAATTATGTATTCTATAGTTTAAAACAAAATATATGAGTACAGGGGTCTTATACTTATCTAAAAAATGATAAGAAGCATTGATTCCTTATCACATTGTTTAAATATCATGTATTAGGTCATATACTAATTAGTAATTTCTTTAAAAATAATAACATCATGATATCCATACATCATCATTGTCATAAACATACTCATAACCAACATATAAACAACCGAAATAACAAGGATGCATCGACGATAATATCCACATATAAAACAATACACTTCCACGTGAAATACCAAATAGAAGAAGCTCTTAATAATGAATGCAAAGGAAAACCAGGTTCAAGACTTCCACACTCCACACTACCATAGATTGGTTGAACTAAATCTCTCTTCATCCAATCACCCCCATGCCATATTCCATCCATGAATGTGGGATCTCATGAAACAAATCCAACAAAATGAAACCAGGGCTTCCAGAGGCTAAACATCCTCAACCCTCATCCAATGATTCTACATGGGAGTTAGAAATCACTTACTATCACTATATTACTCTCTATCCAAGTTGTCGAAGGCTTCATAGCATTTTTTCCAACAAAATCTCCAAGATCAGTAACTCGACGCACAGTTGATGCGGGGTTCGAGATCTTTTTTCAAACCAAGGCTCCAAGACTAGTAACTCAACCCACCAAGTGCTCCAGGGTTTTTTCCAACCAAGTCTCTAGAACTAATAGCTCAACCCAAGTTGTTACAGGTCTCCATAGTGTTTGTATAACAAATGCTTGAGGAACTAATAACTCAACTAACAACAAAGGAACATGAGAACCAATCGGAAAACAAAAGGAAAAGACTCCCATAACACCATGGCTATTGAGGAAATGGAAAGTCTAGCTAAAAGCTTTGTCAATATAGATAATCATCCATGCCAGCGATAGATCATAACCAATAAAAAACATGAATTTTCCATGCATGCCAACACTGTTATGGAAATTATACATGAAACTCGGTAGTTGAAAGAAAAATATCTTGCAGTCATTGATCCTGATGTCTTCTTTTGTTTTCTTGATTTTAATTTTCCTTCTTGGTCCAAATCTCAAGTATGCCACACTCCTCCAAGGGTTCTCCAAAAAAAATATAAGTTTAAAAGAGCATGAGTGAGAGAGAAGGTAAGAGCTCCAAAAATGAACTGCCAAAAGTTGAACTAGAAAAAGGTACCTACTAATCCTCATAAGCCTTTTTATTAATGAGGCCTCTAATTTCTTTAATTTTCCATTATTTTCCTTCATTTTCCTCCTCACATGAAATTTATGCCATTTAAACTTCCTTTTCTCATAATATTCAATATTTTCATAAATAAAATGCCAATAAATGTCACTTTTCTTTTCCAAATCCTTTGGCATTTCCTTTGCCAATTTTCTTAGCATAATAAACTGAAAAGAACACCCTGTAGGATGTTTTGAACACCATTCAGGTTGGAATATATGTCCCATCACCTTGGTATTATATTTTTTACATTAATTTTTAACTAGGTTTGTTGCATATGTTCACTAAAATGTGAATTTTACAAAGGGCTACAATGGAAAAATACTATCGTTGAAGGTTATTTTTATAATTTATTTCTTCTTTGTTGTGCAAAAGAATATCATTAAATTTCTATGACAACTATATGTTGGAGAAATTTAATTAAAATTTTAAATGAGTTGGGTTGCATTATCATAGTATATTATCCCTTATGGAGCATTATAAATACATATTATAAACAAAAAACAATATAAATTTTAGATATTAAATTTTGAATTAAAAAGAAAAGAAAATTCATGATAAATTATATTAGTATTGAAATAATTTAGAATATATTTTATCAATAAGTTTTATATTAATAATAATTTTAGTTTACGACCATTATCAAATTGTTGCATGAGATCCCCTTGTTTTTGGCATAAGAGACATGCATCTTTTACTACCAAAGTCTCAAAAAAATTAAAGACTCTACACCCTCTTATTTGAACATACAATCTTATATATATATATATATATATATATATATATATATACCAATTTTGTAAATAAAAAAATACCTTTTAGGATATTTTGTTTCTTAGAATATATTTTCTCTTTATACTATATTAGAATTTGATTCAAATTCAATAATGCACAATTTAGATTAAAATAGTCCAAAATCTTAGATGTATGTTAATTGTGTTTAGCTATTGTAGTTGGGAGAAATATTGTTATTCTCTCCATGTGTGAAAAGTGGAAACTCAATAAGGACATACAAACCTCTTACCTCAAATGGGTAGTATCAGAGCTCTCGAATTCCAAGGTAATGGTATTTCTAGTGAGGGTTTTGACAAATATCTATATGCCTCCCCTCAGATGGAGAACGAAGTGGAGAGTATATTTGTTCTGGATGTTGTAGTCCACTAGGGTTTGACCATCCTCGAGTTCTTACGAGGAAATATGAGCCTCTGCTCGTACAGGGGAATCCCTTCCTTGTCCCGAATCTTGGCCTTCACATTGTCGATGGTGTCACAGCTCTCAACTTCAAGAGTGATTGTCTTGCAGGTGGGAGTTTTAAAAAATATATTCATCTTGAACCTTTAATAAAGCCAATGAACAAGACCTGCATATCCAATGGAAGTTATTTTATTACCGACGAACTAGTAAGATAGAATATAAGGGACACCATTACTTTTTCGAGACATTAAGGACCTAAATTTTACCAGATTTGGAAGGAAACATATTCACATAAAAAAATAGATGATACACAGAAACCCTAGAAGATATCAAAAATCACAATTCAAAAAATATTCTTGAAATATTTTTGACAAATTTCAGAAAACCTTCTTCAAATATTTTTGACAAATTTTAGAAAACCATCTTCATCCTTTTTTCACAAATTACAGAAAATATTCTTCAAAAGAAACTAGAAAATGCTAGAAAATATTACAAGGTAGCATGCCTAATAATAATCAACCTGGAAATAGACATAAATTATAGAAAATCAATAGATCTTAGATATGGCCAAAACCTTTAGATCTAGATAAACACCAAAATACTAGAACTATTATTCACCGTCAACAAAACTTCCAATACCTATACATTAACCAAATTAAGGAAGTTTTGCAAAGGAAATCTTGATTCATATTTCACGTATGAAAATATAAATATCCCTAGGAAGACATAACTATTCAAAAACCCCTCAAGTGAGCAAAGGTGCAAACATCCTTAAAAAGCTCGACCGTGGGTAAAATTTCAAGCCAAACAAAAATAGTTGAAAATATAAAATGTTACAGGCATTAAATCTTCAAAATATTTTTAAACATTTTTTTTTTGGTAATTGAGGAAAAACTTTATTAATTCGAAAATAAAACATTACATATGCTACAGGTTGAGTTTATAAGCTGTGCTTAACCAATCCCAACCTTTTTTGCCTTCATAGTTGAACATGTATGGGGCTACCTCCTTGGAGGAAACCAACTCGGAAAAAACATCAAACAGAAGATTACAAAATGTGCCATAGCACCAGTGATAGTAAAGGTTCTGTGATAATAACTGGCATAACAAAAAATTAAAAAGATTTGAGCTGCTACGTAGTCATGGGACTTCTACATCATCCTCGATATTTGGATTGATCTTCCTCCACGATGCGGCAGGGGTACTCCTGTGCAATGGCTTCCTCTTTAGTAGTAGGTTGATGCGGAGGCTTGGAAGCAGGTGTGTAGAGGATGGGAGCAACTGGTACTCAGCATCCGGGAATCGCGTCCAGGTGGCTTCCGAGTCCATTATCCAAACATCGGTGTCTTCCCCCTCTTACTCCTATGCCGGAAGAGGGTCAATTTTTTCGGGTATGGGGTGCTCCTGCTGCACAATGGTGGATTTCCTTACTCCACTTCTACTTTTCTGCATTTCATGAGAGGGGGCCCCCTCCTCCTGGTTGTGCACAGGGCCCTGGGTGCCCTCCCTGGGGTGAATTCCCAAAGAGGAGCCCTCAAATGACTCCAATTATTTATCAGGCCATTGCTGGTAGCGTCTAGGGAATGCATCTCTATGGCCTCCTTTGATTTTTCTTCGGCATAGTCTTGGAGCCATGGACAGGTGAAGAAGCCAGTAGAGGGGGGGGCTAAGAGGTATGGAGGAGCGGCTCTGACCAGAGACGAGGAGAGAAAAGCAATGTGCTATTGGAGAGGGAGGTGTGTTGGTGGAGGTTGAGTAGCTGGCGGAGCTTGGTGATGGGATCACACAGGCTGGTGAAACTAGCAGGGCAAAGGGAACTGAGGTGAGGTGCGCATTCAGGGGGGGTGCATAGCCGGGGGGATTCTGCGCAACGTAGCTCTGGGGGGAGGCTGCATAGAGGGAGGGATGCGCAAAAGGGATGGAAATGAAATAGAAAAGGAAGAAGGAGCAAACTATGAGTAGATTTATGTGGGAGGGCCTACCCTTTTGTAGGCATGTGGCACATGCGAAGATGATGAGCATTATTATGACTTTCTCATAGCTGCATGTTGCAACCATTTTAATGAGGAAGCATGTACTTTGAGTTATGGCAGAGCGTCATATCCATCTAGGAGATCATTCAAATGATTGCAGCTGAGAGGTACCCCTGAGGGGAGGTTGCTGGAATTTCATATCTTCATGATGCCTTGCATTTATCACCTCATCTGAATTATTTTAGGAGTTTGGATCCACTTCAAGTGAAGGCCTGCATTGTAGATCTTCATCATCTCAAGCCTGGGAGAGACATTTTTCATATGTGCTTCCACTGTCACCCAAATCCGCGGATAGGAAGTCCTTTCGAATAAGTGTTTGGCATTCTCTTCTTAAAGAATCATCATCAATCTGGGAGAGGTTGGAGTAATGCGGCTCTCTGTGACTTTCCACACCCTTTTTGGCTAGGAGATCCGCAACAATGTTCTCTTTCCTGTGCACATGGTGAAAAGTTATTTCCTTGTGATTTTGTATCAATTGTTATAGGATTTTGGGCCTATTAATGAGACTACAACTAGTGGATACATTTATGGAGGCAGAGCAATCGAGAATTTGTGTGGTTGCCTGTGTGATAATTTGCGAATCTCCGTCCATTTCTAGGGGAAAATAGTTGAACTCAATGTCTCTAGCGATGCACTGGATAAGTCCCTCTAGATCCGCGGAGTTGTTGCTGTCCCATCCTATATTTCCATAGAATATCAGAAGGGGCTTGCCCCGAGAATTCCTAAATATACCTCTGAATCCTGGATTTCCGAGGTTGCCTTCAAAGTCTCCGTCGAAGTTACATTTGAAGAAACCATTTGGAGGGGGATTCCACTTTTCAGGAGTGGTGGTTCTTCCTGCGCTCCCTATGGGGTTGTCCATCAGGGTATTTATGCTCATATGCCAATTTATGCTCCGCAATAGATGTCGGGAGATATTCCTTACTCCAGGGAGTTATGTCAAGGGTTTCTGTGAGGTGTCATGTATCCTTGCCCAAATTTTCTCTTGATTGGATGCCTTGTCTTTAAATATCTGGCTATTCCTTTCTTTCCATATGTTCCAAATAAGGAGGCCCAGAATCAACTGTGAGAGTCTGTTCAGAAGGTTGTTGGAGTATGGGTTTTACATCCACCTTCTTATGGCATTGATGATGTTTCCCCTTTATCTATTGGTGTGTCTGCATATAATTGTGATCATGTCTTGTAGAGCGTTGGATGTAGGGAAGAGGTCCAACAAGTGGTTGATAGTTTCAAGGTCTTCCTAGAATAAAGGGAATATTGAGGGTCGCACAAACCTTCGCTTCAACAGATTCTCCCAAGTGAGGATGTGTCATCTACTAAGAAACCATAGAAAGGTGGCTACATTGGGCCATAGCGTGGAATACCATATCTTCTTCCAAATGAGATTCGATGGATCTTGGTTCTGTTGTTGTAAGAGATTGTAGGCTTCCTTGGTGGAGTAGGTTCTACTTGGAGTCTGACACCATCGAAGAATATCAGGTCCTAGTTGGGATTTGATTTTTATTTCAGTTATTATTTCCTCCCAAATCTCTCTGTGATTTTTAGTGTTCCAATATTCTTGCCATCTGTCAGTATGAATCCAATTCCTATAGCCCTAAGTTGTGTCATTGGTCTATAAATATTGTACACATTTTCATTGCCTTACTAGTAATACTATGCTCCATAGGGGTCTGGGAAAAATTGAGGAGAGACAAGGAATTTTCTATTAGGTATCCTCCTAGAAGCTAGCTTGAGTACCACTTCATAGCTCCTAGAAGCTATGGGTTTGGATGAGCTATTTTTGGTTGCTACCTTCTTTCCATATTTAGGATCCTCCTAGATCTATGTTGAATCTACTGAGCTCCTCCTTATGCTAGTTTCTCGCATATTTGGCTACCCATAGGTTTTCCCAAATTGTGTGAGCGTTGGAGACCCATTTACACAAGATACTGGAACCCATGATACTGTTGTTGTGCTCTGGGTCTCACAGCCCCAACCCACCATGACATTTTGGTTTGCAGACTTCTTTGCAATTCACTAATGCCCATTTATTTTCCTCTTTGGTTCCTCCCCAAAGGAAAGTTTTTTGTAGTTTGTGCATAGCTTTGAGGACCCATTTTGAGGTTTCAAGAATTCAGAAGAGGTAAATGGGGAGAGCCTAAAGAATCACTTTGATGAGTACTATGTAGCCTACTATATTGAGAGAGTGGTGGGTCCAGTTGGATAGCTTGGTTTCCATTATATCCGAAAGCACTCACCATGAGGAATGATTAATGGTTGTGTCTGTGAGAGGGGCTCCAAGATATTTGTAGGGAAATGAATATATAGAGAACCCTAATATATGGGTGATGTTGCACTAGGTGATAGGGGAAATGTGGGAGAAGAAGATTTCAGATTTTTCATAGTTGACCTTTGTACCAAAATCTTTAGAGAAATAGTCAAGAAACTATTTGAGGGATCAGGATTCCTGGACTGAGGGGTTTCCCATTATCATCCACAAATTGTTGATGGGAAGTGGGACAGAGATTTTGAAGGGGTATGCCCTATAGCCTACCTGAATGGAAAGAGATTTTGAGCAGGCAACCCAACCCTTTAGCCATAATAATGAAAATGAAAGGCAAGAGGGGATCTCCTTTTATACTACTTATTGAGGGATTGAAGGTTTTTGAAGGTATGCCATTGACCAAAATGGAAATAAAATGGGATTTTATTAGGCTCATTATCAATATAACCCAAGTGTGGCTAAAGCCAAAGGCTAAAAGGACTTGTTTAATGTAGTCCCAACTGAGCTTGTCAAAATCCTTGGACAAATCAATTTTGAGAATCATAATAGGTTTTTTAGAAGTTTTGAGAGAATGAATTACCTCGTGGGTTTAAATTATACCATCTAGGATTTTTCGTCCTTATACATAGCCCATTTTCTTTGGGGAAATGATCAGGGGTAGGATTTTCTTCAGTCTGTTAGCAATAACTTTGGAAATGAATTTATAAATGACATTGTAGAGTGTTATGGGTTTGTACTTACTTGGCATTGCAAAATTGTATTCTTTTGGTATGAGAGTTGGAAGGAGCCAGTGAGTGGTGCGTGATTCCTCTACGACATCCCAAACCTCTTATTTGATGGTTTCCCAAAAAAATGGAAAAATTTGGTAGTGAATCCGTCTGGGCCAGGATCTTTCCCTTCCTTTAGTTGGAAGACTTCTTGTTCCACCTCAGCTACACTGGTGGCTTTAAGCAACATCTGGTTGTGTTCCTCTATGACTAGTTTAGGTATGTGCCGTGTGATTTTTCCTATAGCCTCATGCCTCTGATGATTGGGTTCTTGGAGTATATCCTTGAAGTGATTATGTAGCTCCTCTGTGATATCCTCTTGATTTTCCAGTCGCTCTCCATTTTGATTTTTGAGAATTCTGATTCTATTGTGCATCTTGTGTTGAATGGTGGAGCGATGGAAAAACTTTGTATTTATTTCTCCATATTTTAGCCAGCGGATCCTAGATTTTTATTTCCATATGATCTCTTCCTAGATTCTTCTCTCTTCCATAGTGGTTTTTAATAATTTCTCTATGTTCTCTTAATATATAGAGCATACTTATGAGATGATTTTTTCTTAAGCTTCTTCATTTGATCTTCCATCTCTCTTTAATATTTGAATATATTGTTGAAGGTGGTCTTGTTCCACACCTTTAGTTTCCCTTTTAACATCTTCATATTTGTCTCTAACTGATACATGTTTTTTCCTTGAGGTGGTGAAAGGGAGCACCACCAATCTAAGAAAATTTATTTGATCCCTAGATGTTTGAGCCAGTAGTGTTCAAAGTGGAATGGTTTTGGCATGGGCATACATGATCTTAACCATTGTAGTTGCATCGGTGAGTGGTCAGAACTGGCAGCCGGAATAATGGTGGCTACAAGATCACCCCCTAGATGTATAAAGTCTGTTGTGATGAGAAAATGGTCCAATTTAGAGGTGATCTACTGGGTAATTCTTCTTCTATTGTTCCAGGTGAATATACCATTGGAATTTTGTAGATCTATGAGGTGATTGTCTTGGATGAAGTTCTTGAATCCATTGCTGTCCCCATATAGATGCTGCCTTCCACCCTTTTTTTCCTATAGATTTGTTATCATATTGAAATATCCTCCAAACAAACAAAGAGGTAGAGATCATTGTTTATTGAGCTCAACAATGTTTTCCAGAAACCCAGTTTTCTACTGGAGATTCTGGGGAAAGTAAAATTTCATTAGCAGGCCATGGATGGTGCTTCCAATCAAGTTAAAGTTGGCTTGAATGAAATGCCTATTGGTATGAAAATTCTCTAGGGTAATGATGTGGGGGTTCCAGATGATTTCCAATCCTCCTAAAGCTCCATTGGCATCTACCGCTATTGTTTTGCAACCTTTCCATATCCTTTTGAAGATTGTGTTATCGCTATAGTAAATTCCCAAGTTGTGGGATTTTGAGTTTTTAATCAAAGAATACTAGAGGTAACCACAAACCTACTTCAAACTCTAGGATCTAGCCTTCCTAGGGTTCAGAGAGGGCTCTCTCTTTAAAGTTTAACTTTGTTTTAATTTATAATATTAGGCTAGTTATGAAAGTACAAATTGGTTTTGGTTTAAAGGGTTTGGTGGGAAAAAAATCACTTGGAGGTAACATAGAGAGAAATCTACTTTTCCATTGGGCTATGGGGTCTAAATCAAGCTAGCAGCACTAGAAATCAAGGCCAAAAAGGTACAAATATATTCACGACAAGATAGATAACCCTGAAAGATTTGGGAAAGTGGTTTTTTGTGAGGTGGTATGATCGGGATAAAGGGAAATTAAGGATCCTTTGATCCGGAAAATGGAAGTATAAGGCAGAGGTCAAACGGGATAAGGATCAATTAAGGGTTCCTTGCACTCGAAATAAGAAGAAAACATTAAAATGGCAACTAGTTAAAGACAAGGAGCACTTGACTAATCCTGTAGTAATACTGCTAGTTACACATTCAGACAGAACAAACATAAAATGAATACATGAAACTTAGAAATGGAAACAGTGACAAGTAGGAAGTACTTCACTCATCAAATTATCATAGGGATCCTAAATTATGATGATAGTCATCTTGTCCAGTCTGCTACTTCGAATTCAAACACATAATAGCCTCCAATGTTCAACAAAATGTCTATAGTAAGTAGAACAATTTTATTCCACACTTAATACTTCTGAAGTTGAAATATTTATACAAAATGTATTACAAATATCGTAGAAGAGTTATAGGAATAACTTTAGGAAAAAGAAAATATCATTACATAATAAAAGGGACAACTGCTTAAAAAATTAGGAAGTTGTCCTCTTTTATCCAAAATAAATAAAACATTTTTGTAACAAGGAGCTTTTGGCTACCTATGTATCGTGCTTGCTCGCTGTTAGATATTTTCACGCATTTGACTTACCTTTGTTGATAAAATTTCCTGCTAATACTCTTTATCCTGATGCTCTTTCATGCTGATACTCTTTGACCATTAGTTTTACTGTTTTACCGTTGTAAAATTATCTTTTAGCAGTAAAAAATCAACAAACTGTCTTTTCATTTTATCTTTCTTTTGACTGTCTCTAGGTAACTTTTTCACTGTTTTTACATTCTATCTTTACATCAAATCTGTGAAAGTTTTCCACTCTTCTGCTTTTGGAATTTGGACATTTTTCAGCTTCCTGAAGTTTTCATCAGCCTCTGTGTATCTTGCAAAAGTAGGCTTGATGACCAAGAGGTGCTTAACTTCATGTTGTAGAAAGAATAAATCCTCAAAATACTGAAGTAAAACTTTGCCTTTAGGAGTGCATTGTGCTATTTTCTTGTTTACCTGCTCTTTAGAAAATTCCCTAATCTTTTTGTCATATTCCTTTTGTGGCATAATTTTCTCATTGAAAAATTGTATGTCTGGTAAGCCTTTATGTCTTAAATTTGTATACTTTACCATAAATCTAGTTATGGCAAGTTTCAATGTTTCACACTTTTCTTCAAGAATGTTCATTAAGTTCTTTTTAGTGACAACCTTCCTGATTTGCAAGATTCTCTGTCCTATCTAATAATTTCAATTCTTCAAATTCCTCCCTGTTCTCGCTGTTTAGAAATGTAATGATTTTTAAGCCTGTGCAGGCTTATCAGTCAACTCATATTTTGTCTTTTGTATCTCTGTCTGGGCTGCTCGTAACAATTATGTCTGCTCATATATAACCTAAATTGAAAGCCATTGAATATGGATGGCTTCAATTTTGTTAGTCCAGAGATGATTTTTAATGTATGAGATTTGCTCTGTGAAAGTCAATTCCTTTTCTAAATTCTTGAGTTGCTCTCTTAAAATGATTGCTTTTTGCTCATGAGTTCTCGCATTGATTCGAGCTATCTTATTTGCACTCTCAAGATTTTCAATCGTCTTATTCGGTTTATTTATTTCATCTGTATTTAAAGACATTTCTGCCATGGCTTTGACAATCTGGCTAGCTTCATCTGTTTGCTGTACATTTGTGGTAGAAGATTCTGTAGCTGAAATGGTGGATGAAGTCACTGACACTACAGTTTCCAGTGGGCCCTTTGGTGCTAATTTCTCTCCTAAAGTAGAAGGCACTATTGTAGTAATTACTGGGATGACTGTAGGAATTATAGTAATTTTTTTTTCTTTTATAGTCTCTCTCTCTTGGACAAGTTTGTCCATTTGTGTTTCCATCTCCTTGATTTCTGCTATCAATTGAAGTATGAGCTTCATCATCTCTTCTTTTTCACTTTGATCCTGGAGGATTTCCTTTATTTGTGGATGCTTACTTTGAGAAAGCTTGAGTTGTTTCCTCGGAGCTTCTATGTATTCATTAATTTTCTCGACCAATAGTTATGTTTCTTGGATATTTGAGGGATCATATCCCACCTGTAAAACTAGTTCCTCTAAGGCTTTGATCCTTAGGTCCTTGGCATAAAGTGATGCTTTATCCATCTTCATATGATCTTGCATATTAAGTATGGTATTTTGAAGTTTATTGGAACTCGTTGCTTTGGTTTCCAATGTAGAATACAACATTTTAGAGGTCTCAAACATTTAGATCCTTGAACTTTATCCTTAGACTATGAAATTGGGGGAAATTGGCTTTAAAAAAGGCTTTCAATAGAAAACAAGGTTTCCTGAGAGAATTTTTCCAGGGTTTGGCCTATTTTTTGTGATTGTAGGCTCTTCATTTTGGTAAATTATTCAATAAAAATGGGTTGGTTCTCTTAAAGACAGTTTAAAATCGATTTGCAGGTTTCAATTTTGAGAAAAATACCACTTTGGAGGTATCTGGCTCTGAAAAGAATTTATGAGGTTTTCAGTTCAAATTCTGGCTTCAGTAGTTTGTCTGGAGTGGTGCACAACTTCTCAATCAGTCTTTAGAGGTTTAATTCTGATAACTGCAAAGGTTTCGGGTGAAAATATGAGAATCAGGGTTTAAAGGGCTTTAAACAGAGCTCTTGACAGTCCGAAGAATGAGAAATGGTTTTAATTGTGAAATAGTGAAATAAAATGCACGTTTCAGAGGTTTTTACCCATACATTTGGTCGCATTCAATCAACATTTAATTCACATTGCGTCATGGCAGGAAGGTGGCTTCAAATTTTTAAAATAAAAACCATACAGTGGTTATCACACAACATTCAAGTGGTAAGTTGTTTTGATTGAAACACACACGATCAAATGAAGAATGACCACATGGAGGGGAGGCGGAATGGAAAACAGCCTATTTCGCATGCATTTGGAGGTTGAGTGGTTGATTACATTTTCTATGCAATATTGCATACAGGCCATCAGATTTGGAGCTTGGATGCGAAGGGTCCTGATTAGATGGGAAATTCCAGCGAAAGAAAATGGTGGGACCGAGGATCATATGCATTCGGGCAGTTAATATATGCTTTAAACCTTTATATTTATCAGTGGATAAAGGCTTTAATATAGACACAAGCTGTTGGGTTTATATATATATATATTGCAAAGGTGCAGGATTTATGCATATGCGCAGGGCTAACGCTTTTTGAACCTTGTAAAAATAATTAATTTGATTGAAAAAAACTTTGTATTTATTGTTTATGAATGGGGTTAAATGACTAAGTGTAAAATTAAAGAAAAGCTTCTCTTTTTATCATTTCACCAATATTTAGTATAAAATGTTTTTGAGGGTTTTTGTATGTTTCTAAATCAATGGAAGTTAATTAGATGGGTTTATATGCTTCATTAAGTAAGAATGAGTTTTTACTTATGAAAGGAGTTAAAATGTATGAATGAGAGATGAATGATGATAAATGGGGATTTAATATAAGAACTTAATATTTTCAACTAACCAGTATCGAGCGTTGGGTCTGGTCCCAACAAAAGTAAGATAATTTGGTCACGTCTCCCAGACTCCGCTTTCTACACATATAACATAACTCAGATATTCTCCGCTTTATGCGCCAGATAACATTGATAGTTTTTATACTGAATCACTTACAAATTCAGACTGTTATCCGGGGTTTAAATTCTTTTCAGAACTTATCGACAGCCATGGAATATAAGAATTTCCATGAGAATTTTTTTTGGGCTTGACCTCCCCTCTTCTCAGTCCATATACTAGACTTATATATCTATATATATATTACTTTGTATTTCTCAGGTTTTTCTTTTGAGAGTTTTGTCCACTCTAGATGATTGCTAGGCCCTTCCTCAACTTTCCAGTTTTCAGGCCTTATAAAATTTTCAACATTTTTAGAGTGGTAGCATCGAGGTATAGATGTATGCCTCCTCAAATACATCTATCTATACTCAGTTAACCTCCATTGCTCCAGCTACTTTCCCAGCAGTTTAGATGGACGGTAAATAGATGCTCTGTTCATTGTATTTTGTTTTCTTTTTTCATATGCTTACAATCTTCCCTCACACAACCTTTTATCACACAATAGATTGTTCAATAGGATTCCCCCCTTATTTTACTGTTACAAACATTCAACATGTGGGACACTCTGGTACAGATTCAACTGTTCCATGGGAAAACTAGGAAACAGATCCTCTTGCTTCAATCAAATGGAGGTAGAGAATACTAAACTGGATAGTTTAGAATCCCTAGTGTTAGATCCTCGTCCTTAGTTAGGATTCACTTCTGCTTTCATATGTTCACACTTACATTTAATAGAATAATTTAAATTCTAAATTTTACAATTCTTTCCATTGTAACACATCTGACATACTGAACCCCATACTGCTATCACAGGGTTGTTGTTTCCTACTTTCTGTTATTGGTTACAGAGAATTTTGTGCCATCAGTATTGTTATGATAGGTTTAGTTGTTTCGTGCTTGATATTCATGGGTACTGTTTTGTTAACATTTTCTGTTTATACACACAGAATTTAAATATTCCTTTAAAAGATAGCAAGCTATACTTATACATAGTTATTAGATTTGCTGTTCAATTGATCTATCCTCTCTAACCTCATTACTATAATGTATTCATCCCTTCAACCCAACCATTTGTCTCTGCTATCAATAGCTTTAGTTTGAAATTTCATGAGTTACTGAAAAATAAATCAATCTAACATTTTCATAATGTACCATCACATAACAATTCATAAATTGCATAATGAACCATAATATCACAATTTCATATAACAGGGATATGTTTAATACAGACTTACAGAAATCTCCAAATTTATGCATGCACACCTCTACTATGACCAGTCCTCCCAACCTTAGAGTTCATTTATCTCCAGAACTCACCCCCGAGCTGAGATCCTCCAAGAACAGACTAACCTCAATCTGTTCTGGAGCAGCTTATTTAAGCTGTGCTTTCCCCAAAGCCTGTTTCCAATTCTGCGTCCAGAATTTCAGGATGCTTTATTTCTGTTTAGCCTAGGCTTCCCATTTTGGGACTCTTTAAAGCTGCTTTAAGCTTTTCCTCAGCTTTTCCAGCTTTTTCTCACCTCTTCCCAACTACTCCTCTTCATTGGGGAAATTTAGATTTTTTTCCTCAAAAATCTAAATTAGAAATAATTTCTTTCAAGGATTTTTGAAAGATTTGGGGAAAGTCTTTTTCCTTTTCCATTACCTCATGGATTAGGCATGTGATCTCACTTTCTCATCTGGTCATAGTGCATGCACAATATTTTATTTATTTTTCATAAATAAGTAGTTAACCATATCCACATAATAATTATCCATTGGGGTCCACTCCCCTATGGATTTATGTTCAAATGTCTAATTTGAAAAGCATAGAACTTGGGGGTGTTACATATTCCCCCTCTGAAAATAAACACCGTCCTCGGTGTTGACAACTATCTACTCAGTTGATTTTGCACATAATTATGAATGCTTTTCCATTATCTTAGCTTCACCGTTCCATGTAGCTTTTCAGCAGTAAAGTGCTCCACTACACCTTTACTCCAGCTACTGTTCAATCTCGTAATTCAATTTCTTCCCGCTTTCAGAGTTGAAGCGGCTTTGGAAGGAATTTCTCTTCTGGTTCCACCTGGACCACATTCCAATCATTAATGTGAGAAGCATCAAATTTTTTTTTTTTTCCAACCATAAAATATGAAACACAGCATGAAATTTACTATGCACGGGTAAGGCTAATTTATAAGCCATTAGTTTCCCCCCTTTCCAACACCTTCCTCGGTGTTACAATTTAACGTTTACTTTTTCAACTTTGACAAAGATTTCTTCTTTGTTTTTGCTTTGTTTCCAGCAGAGTACTCTCCTGCTTTATGCAGTTTCTTTTCTTTCTACTTCTTTGCAAGAAGTCTGTCTAGAAAATCTTTTATTCTGTTTTCCCTGTTCACAATTCATACCAATGTAAGAAATGTCAGGTACATACAATTGATCATCCACAACAACATTCTGCATTTCAATAACTTAAGAATTTCAGTTATTAGTCAAACCGTTCAGGTTCATAATAGTTTAGTGCACTTTTAGTACACTACTTATCCTTTCTTGTTTCTTTAGTGAGGTTCTTTCCTCACTCAACTTGGTCCAGTTCAGCTTTTCTTGAGTTTCTAGGTGATTTATCTTCACCTTTTTCCCTCTTGTTTCGAGAGTGTACAATCTCCTGTTACACACTTGGCTAAACAATTTGACAATTTTTCATTAGTACTCATAAATGAATGAAAACAATTGTACTATATGCATGATTATGCTTACCCTTTCTCAGTTCATCGCTGTACTTCCAGTACCTTCTCATTTTTTTATTTTTTTTTCGTAATTGTATGATTTCACACTATTTCCCCTATCTTTGAATTTAAGACTCAGGAAAATTACATAAAATTTACACCAACAAAATTTTATAGTGTGAATGCATGTAATTACTATCATTCGTCCCATTCACAAGTATTACTACTTGATATTGTCAAAATAGAATTTGACACAATTTTCCCCTTTTCAAAGAATTGCCACAATTTATACATTTACTTAAAAAAAAAATTTCTTCACATTCTACTTGGACCACTTATTCTACCACCATAGTATTTATTACTCCTTTAACCATAATTAGAGCAATAATATTCAGCCATATGATACAATATGTCCTTCCCTTGTACTTGCAGATTTTAAGGTGAATTCACTTTTAATAATCCCCAGTGAATTATTTCTTCTTCTTTAATTCCGTGGGTATAAAGTTTGAGAAATAACTTAACATGTATGAAGATATTATATTCATACAACTCAACAAGGTTAACATTATAACATATAACCAGATCGCCTATATTTATAATGTTACTTGTAGATTTTAACTTATGTCCCACGTGCAATTTGTTTCATTTTAATTTATCCTCAATTCCACCACATTGTATATATATTCCAATAAATTGAAACATATAAAATTTTCTTTATAAAGCTCTTTGTTATATGAACCATTATATTTCATATCCTTAAATCCTCCACTCTTTTTCATATATATATAGAACCACTCTATATATATATAATCCACAATATATATATAATATAAACTCCATCATATATATATATAATCCACCATATATAAATACAATCCACCACATATATATAAAATCCACCGTATATATATATATCCACCAGACATATATATACTATATATAATCCAAAGAGTTTAATTAATACTCCTTAAATTCTTTTTTCTTATTTAATGTACTATACCTTCGTACCAACTTACATTTTTCCTTTGTGATGGACTTATAAAGTTTTAATTTGAACCAATACAAGGAAAATTGAGAGGGTTTCAGCTATTGTTAAGTCAATAATTTATAATAGAATTCATCTCTATTATTTCCAGCCAAGTAAGCGAATACCTAAACTTACAGGATTTTCTATTAGGGGATAAATAAAATTTGCATAACTCTATGCATAACCTTTATACATATAAGTACCCCATATATATATTTCTACATCCTTTGATAAGGCTATGGACCGATATATATATATATATATATATAAACACCTATTCCATATCCATGTTTTATGTCACATATATCCATATATCTAACCTTTGATAATTTATTTACATGCACATGTATGGGTATATAACTCGTCTATATATATCCCACATGCACTTATCATCGATGTGACCTATTCATGTTTTCTTTCCCATTATCCCTGTCTATAAGCATTAAATTCTCCTTTCGTACGCTTTATCACACTATATTTCTAACTTTCATAAGCCATGGTGTAAATAAGCGGTATTATTCTTAGACACAATAGAAGTATAGGTTTCCATAATGCATGTATAGGTATATATATAAGACATCTCTATCTATAGAGGACCTAACCTCTTGACCATATTTTTGAGTTCACATAACTATGTGTTCCATATATTTACACCATAGGTATAGATATATACAAGACATCGATATCCATAGATGGCCTATACCCTTACCTATATCTTTGGTATCCCCATAACTATGCGTTACATATAATATGTATAGTCTATATATATATAAGGTACGCCTTGTGATACTTACACAACCCATACCTTTATATATCATTATGCTATACACTCTAAAATCTGTGCGTTCATACCATGGCGAGAAGTCACGCACGGTTTTTTTTTTTGAATCCACATATCTAAATATCATAACATTTTTGAATCCACTTATATATATATACCTCATATATATAATTACCATACATTGCGAAATCCACACATATATATATATTACCTATAAAAATTCATACATTGTGAAATCCATTATATATATTACATATATATATATCCCATATATATAACCAATATAAATATATATATCACCAATATAAATATCCCATGTCTAGATCATACGGATCTTCTTTCGAATGTATCTTACCTTTAATAGTAGGAATCGAAAGTGCGGATATATTTATATATATAAGCGTTTTAATAACATCGTTAATGTTTTGTTTTAGGTTGAGAACTCTGAACCACCAGGTGAGAGGATTATTACTTTGCGGCAATTCATCTATTATCCAAGTGCATAGTTTAAACGTTCAAATTTGTTGATTTGATACCTCACGCGAGGAACACAATGTTCCCTCTGTATTCCAGGTATATACGTTAGTTGCAACCGTTCTTTTGACTGCCGACTGTGCCAATTAAATCGCGAGGTGGATTGTTTTCTTTTCTTCCTGACAGATTTTTAATGCTAGGGTTTCCGGGTTTCCTTTCGCTGGCTATGGGAAAGAGGTTTGGCATGAGTGTGGCCGAATGACTCTTGGTGCAGCACTTCGCTTGATGACACGAGGGTACCCACTTCAGTACTCACGCGGCAGCATTAATGGTTCGACCCTCGGTTAAGACGCAGCCACCCGTCTCTATGCAGATTTTTCTCTATCTCCTTTACTGGCAGAAACCCTTGAGGTACCTACTCCTGCCAGCCACGGGGTATTGTGTTTTTTTTTTTTTATATACCTCTCATGAGTACCAGAGCACTGTTTGCAGGGTTTCAACTTTCATAGGGATTTGCACGTCTATCTGATTGACAGATGGAAGATAATGGCGTCGAGGGTTTCTAAGACCTTGCCCGGAGGCTTTTATATAAGACCGGATTTACTTCAAACCCTATTAAGCTTGATCGTCGAGGGATAAGGTTTCTGTTCGTTTGGAGTGGGATTCCACAGTTCCTCACGGCCAGGTGATTCAACGCTGCAACTCTGGAACTCAGGAGCCATAATCTCTGTGATTTCCATTTTCTGTGGTGGTATATGAGTTTTCAGTTTTGTAAACGTGGGTTCGTACCAGAATATCAAGTTATGGTCATTCTATTCCCGTTGCAGTTCTTCTGTTTCGGCTTTAATAATATTGTTCGCCCTTTGTACATGTATTTTGGTTCTGTTATTTTTTTTTTCAGGGCTGCGAGGATGGAAAGTCTGGTAATCACCGAGACGGATCGACCCCACCTATTACTCTGGTGTCTGTACTTCGAGTGGCGCGGGGGGTCGGAGATGGCGAGGTAAGGGCTTTCAGCTCCTCAGCACATCTCGTCTTAATAAAGTAAAGTTCGTTCTTAATAACTGGTCCCTTTCTCGTACAGGAACCAAGAATGAAATCGACAGTGAAGTTTAGCGATGACGCTAACCTCGTTATACTGACATTTTCAGCGTGAGTGAGCCAACTCGACTCATCCGAGGATGGATCCTGAACAGTTCAGACTCCTCGTCACATTCTACAGTGACAGAACCTTTTTTTTTCTTCGTTAGCCCCAATTGTAAGGCGTTTAACTTGTAAATCTTACCTGCTAGTATTGGTACCTCCATCAGCCCTTTTAAAATCTTTCAAGAGTTACATCCCATAAGTGGAGGGGTGCGACTGTATTGAAAACATTTCCACATGTTTATGCTACAGGCCGCGCACCATTTTCTCCTGTTACTCTTTTTATTTCTAGTTCTCGAGAAGTATTCTACCTCTACATTTTGTTTGAGCTCGCTGTCTATGGGTTGAACTACTTATTCAGAATTTTTCTCAATTATGGTTCGTAGGAATTTAAGATATCAAGTCCCTGTCAGTTTCGTTCCTTTTGTTATTTTGTTGTAGTTAACCCCTGAAATTTGAAACTGACTACTCATGCATTTACATACGCAAGTCCCTTGGTGGAAGGGTACAACCCTCACCAGAACAACGCATGCCCTCTTTTTTCTTGCAGCTGTAACTACCCGTTTGAACCTTCACGCTCGTTTCAGTGCGAGTCATAGCTGACTCTGTTTCATTATACAGGTTTCGGGTATACACATATGCGTCGTTTTATATCCCATGTTTCATTTTATGTATGTTTCGGTTTGTATATTTATATTTTGCTGGATCAATATATAATTCCCTGAGATCTGGGCGTGTGCAGGGTTGGCGAATGCCACAATTGTTTTAATGAGTTTCGTCGACTCTGCGTAATTTCTAGAATCCGGCTAGTAAAGCCGACTTACCGTATGAAAGATGTCTTTATATTCCAATAGCTATGGTATTTTCGAATAGGTTTATAAACTGAACGTTGACATTGAACTTGGGAAATTCTAACAACAGAATCCAGCATTCTTGATTTATATACACATCCCAGCCCGATTTTATTCTTGTGATTTCATTTGATATAAGCACGCCCCAGTAAGTTAAATACCCCGATGATTTAACATTTCTCGTCATGGATATATGAATAAGTTGGATGATTACTTCGCTCCTCTACTTAGTGGAAATCGTTGTTACCATTTGTATGGTTTTGCTCACGATTTTTATACCACCTATTTCTTTTCTACTACCCATGCATATATACACAGATTGTTCTTAATTTATCTCACAGCGCTTGTACTTAATTTTCAATTTTCTTACTTGATGCTCATGTATTTGTAGTCAATAGGACTTTGGCTATAATACCTATGTCAGGGATACCATATATGAACGTATAAATTTAGAAATGAAATATATAACATATAAATGTTATATATAAAAGAAAAGACCTATATATTAAAATTGTTCTTTCTCTAACACCAATTTCAAGGTTTATATTATAATGTTTTTACCTTATTCTTGTTGGGGTTTGAACCCTGTAGCTTTAATTTTACTACCATATTTTTCCAGCATACACATAATCATTTAACATATTTTTTTTTTTTAAAAGCAATATATTCCATACTTGCTATGACTACCATATACCTTGTAATTACTATGAATGCCATAAGTCTCATATAGAATAGCAGAAATTCATTATCTAGAAGAATTTTAAGTTTCATATGCAAGTGTCTTTACTTTCTTTACCTCAATTCTGCTACAATATCATTCTAATATACTCAAGTATATATGCTGTTACCTTGTGTCTACATAAATAAGAGAATATTTCACTTTCCATAGAGACTAAGTAACTTCAGATTTAGACCAGCCTTGTTTTAGAGCTTCTGGGGTTTCTACTCTATGGTTTATGGTCTACAACTAACCAGATCCTGAAAGGTGAATGCCTTGAGATGGACTCTGCTAAATGTAGTACCATTTTCCCCTTTCCTCTCCATTAACTTCAGCATTGATCTTTTCTACTGTATTAAGATGGTTTCAGTATCTTAACTTTATGAACACTGCAATTTCTTTTACATAACGATGATAGTAGGACAATAGCTAAATATGTCATTATAAACTTACAGATTTATTTTTATTTTTCATCATGGATATATAGTCCGAGTGAAGAAACAATCATACTCTATTATTTTACATAGAAATAATATTTTTCTGAGAGATATCGGTTTCCAGCTTTAAACCTATTATAGGTTTAACCATTCTGGTTTATGAGCCTCCTCATACTACTCCCATATCAATGTTTTTACTTCATCACCATCTGTTACATGTATGCCTGAAAGTATATCCAAGATAATTGTATACTTGAAGTAATATTTTTAATATTCATAAAATCTATAACAGTTTACTAGTTCTTTGTGAGCACCTATCTTGCCCAATTTTTGAATTTGTGCTCTGATACCATTTTTCACGTCTCCCAGACCTAGCTTTCTACACATATAACATAACTCAGATATTCTCCGCTTTATGCGCCAGATAACATTGATAGTTTTTATACTGAATCACTTACAAATTCAGACTGTTATCCGGGGTTTAAATTCTTTTCAGTACTTATAGACAGCCATGGAATATAAGAATTTCCATGAGAATTTTTGGGCTTGACCTCCCCTCTTCTTAGTCCATCTAGTAGACTTATATATCTATATATATATTAGTTTGTATTTCTCAGGTTTTTCTTTTCAGAGTTTTTTCCAACTCTAGATGATTGCTAGGCCCTTCCTCAACTTTCCAGTTGCAGGCCTTATAAAATTTTCAACATTTTAAAGTTGCAGCATCGAGGTATAGATGTATGCCTTCTCGCATACATCTATCTATACTCAGTTAACCTCCATTGCTCAAACTACTTTCCCAGCAGTTTATATGGACGGTACACAGATGCTCTGCTCATTGTATTTTTACATATGCTTACAATCTTACCTCACACAAACTTTTATCACACACTTAGATTGTTCAATAGCATTCCCCCCTTATTTTACTGTTACAAACATTCAACATGTGTGACACTCTGGTACAGATTCAACTGTTCCATGGGAAAACTAGGAAACAGATCCTCTTGCTTCAATCAAATGGAGGTAGAGAATACTGAACTGGATAGTTTAGAATTCCTAGTGTTAGATCCTCGTCCTTAGTTAGGATTCAACTTCTGCTTTCATATGTTTACACTTACATTTAATAGAATAATTTAAATTCTAATTTTTACAGTTCTTTCCATTGGAACACAGCCGACATACTGAACCCCATACTGCTATCACAGGGTTGTTTATTCCTACTTTCTGTTATTGGTTACAGAGAATTCCGTGCCATCAGTATTGTTATGATAGGTTTTGTTGTTTGGTACTTGCTGCTCCTGGGTACTGTTTTGTTAACATTTTCTGTTTATACACACAGAAATTAAATATTCCTTTAAAAAATAGCAAGCTATACCTATACATAGTTATTAGATTTGCTGTTCAATTGATCTTATCATCTCTAACCTCATTACTACAAGGTACTCATCCCTACACCCAACCATTTGTCTCTGCTATCAATAGCTTAGTTTGCAATTACATGAGTTACTGAACCATTAATCAATCTAACATTTGCACAATGCACCATAACATAACAATTCATAAATTGCATAATGAACCATAACATCACAATTCATAAATTGCATAATGAACCATAACATCAAATTTCATAAAACAGGGATATGTTTAATACAGACTTACAGAAATCTCCAAATTTGTGCATGCACGCCTCTACTATGACCAGTCCTCCCAACCTTAGAGTTCGTTTATCTCCAGAACTCACCCCCGAGCTGAGATCCTCCAAGAACAGACTAACTTCAATCTATTCTGGAGTAGCTTATTTAAGCTATGCTTTCCCCAAAGCCTGTTTCCAATTCTGCGTCCAGGATTTCAGGATGCTTTATTCCTGTTTAGCCTAGGCTTCCCATTTTGGGACTCTTTAAAGCTGCTTTAAGCTTTTCCTCAGCTTTTCCAGCTTTTTCTCACCTCTTCCCAACTACTCCTCTTCATTGGGGAAATTTAGATTTTTTCCTCAAAAATCTAAATTAAAAATAATTTCTTTCAAGGATTTCTGAAAGATTTTGGGGAAAGTCTTTTCCTTTTCCATCACCTCATGGATTAGGCATGTGATCTCACTTTCTCATCTGGTCATAGTGCATGCACAAAATATTTAATTATTTTCATAAATAAGTAGTTAACCATATCCACATAATAGTATCCATTGGGGGTCATTCCCCTATGGATTTATGTTCAAATGTCTAATTTGAAAAGCATAGAACTTTGGGGGTGTTACAAATGCTTTGAGCCTATTTGACTGATACCCTAGAATACTGAATACCTATATGGGAGGGGAAATTAGTGATTTTTCCGATCATTATTACATGCTTTCTCCACTTCTTTCTACCTACCCAACCTTATTCTAACATTTTTTCTTCATTTGCTAGGTGCATTTAGGCTTGCAACCTTGAAACATTTATTCTTTTAAAGCATAAACTATCTTGATATACCTTATTTCATCCGAGGGCTCATATTAAACTGTTGAGTTCCTCATTATTCTCTACCTATCTAGTGATCTGTCAGGATTAAATTTTCTAACAAATATTTATTCACTATCTAAAAACTTGAAATTGAAAACATGACAAGTTAATTTTAAACAATTTAACTCATCAAGGATTATGGCATTTATTGACACTCTACCATAATTACTTGTTTTGCAGAAAAGTAAAAAAAGTAGTGGCATTTGGACTTGCTCACTTTCAGGTTTTATTTTCATCTTTTTTCTTTTTCGGGGTCTATATTTTTTCAAGTCCTTTGATCTTTCTTTTAGGAATTTTTACCATTTTTTTATTTTATTTTATTTTATTTCAAAATATGGGAAAACAACTGGCAGAAAGCAAGGTATGTACATATTTTACAAGACTATCAAAAGTCAATTCAAAATTATGAATACTATATTTATAGGAACCTAACAGATTGTTTCCAGCGTCGCATTGGAGCATTTGGTTTCTTGCATGTAAAAAATTGCAGGGGGTTCCCAATGACCTTTTTCTTGATGATTCTGTGCTTGGTGGGGCTATTGAGCCCTTTTATGTTAGACGAGGTGATCTTCATTGATGGGGGTTGGAGATGTAGGAGTAAAATCAAGTTAACTTGGGGAATATCCTAGATTCTGCCATTTCTCTTCCTATTTCGACTGTTCTTTGTAGCTCTGTTTTCCTGCTTCATTTGCGAGATTCTTTCACAATGAATTTTTTATCAGGAGTGTACCTCCCTGAATGCCTAGAGAGGGGAGTTGTTGTGTGCAAGTGAGGATTTCTTCCAGCTTTTGGATCTGCTACTAGGGTATTGAGAGAAAGTACTTATCATTACATGCATCCTCTAACCCTATGAGGTCCAAGCCCTCAAAGTCAATGCTCTTTGGCTCTTCCTCCATGGTTTCTAGGATTGGGTTCGGTGCCTTTCCTTTTCCCTTCATTGCAGAGTTGTCCCCTGCATGTGTAGGGGTTTAGAGTTTCAGAAAGGCTTCTAGTTGGATCTTGTCTTGTTGGGTCTTTGACATCTTAGGTTGCTCCTACGAGGATCACCCTACATCTTTGGTAGGTTCGTTCTCATTTTCACTTAGCTAAGCTAGGGCTTCGAAGTTGTTCCTAATCGTAGGGGATTTTTTGTTCTGGTTATAGTTGGATCTCTTGTTGTGACTTTTCTTGCTTTCTACTTTCGTAAACCCTTCTATAGCTTAATCATTTGATTCATCGTTAGTTTCCACTTTTTTATTTAGGGGGCAGTCTCTGAATAGGTTCCCATGTTGGTGACACCTCCGGCATTTGAAGGGAACATGTTCATAATATACAATTCAAAATAATCATGCAATAGGCTTAACTCACTAGGTAGAGACTCAGCTATGTTCATTTAGACGCAGATTCGTGCGTATGCTACATATCAATTGATCTTTGTTTCCTTTGTTATTTTGATTAATTCTCCTAGGGCATTACCTATGTCACTTGGATTCAGCTCATCCCAGTAGTCTTATGGGAGGGAATAGCACCAGATCTAGACCAGGGCCCATGTGAGATCTTGCTTGTCTGGGTTGAAGCACTCAGCCTAGTTGCATAGGTATAAGCCTGTGGAGTTGAATAAATATGGCCTTCCATCCATGATTCGATTTTTTTCTTCAATACAGGTGAAGATCACATTAAAGAATATTTTGGAACACAGCTAAAGGTAGATATGACCCTTAGGATTCCATTTGGAGGCTATCCATCCTTAGAGAGATTTTTCATTGGTCCAAAAACCCATGAACTTTCCTATCAATGTGTGATCCTTCATGAACTAGATTCTTTAATTTAATTGGTGCACAGGGAGCTCGATCATTGTTCTTTTAGTATCCTTGGGAATGCATGTGGATGATGTGGTATTTTCTTCTTCTAATTATGGTGTGGATGTTTGTTGCGTTGTGGGAGTTGCCCCTATTGTATCATGAGGCATGCTAGATTTTTTATGACAGTCATTGTTAGCCCCTGCTGCCGCTCCTGTGGGAGGCTGCCATGTGGTAGGGGGAGCATTAATCCCCCCACTGGTTTCTATCATGGGTGAGCCTAAAGGCTTACCAAGAGTATGATCCCATCCTGAAGAGTTGGGTGGGAGGTCAGCCAAGGGAAGCTTGTGTTAAAAACTCCAAAACCTAGATCATGGCGGTCGGCCTGGTGCAAAGTGTTTCGTCTTTTTGTATAAATTAAAAGGCTTTTTAAACATTATCAAAGTGCTACAAAAGTTATTCATTAAAGATATTAAAATCGAAGACAGAATCAATCTGAAAGAGCCAAGATGAGGAGCACAAGGTACGCTGACCAAAAACAAACTTGGAATGATGGGATGTATTTATACAACCTAAAAGTTGTGGATGAAAATAATGGGAATCTTTTTTATAAATAAATAAAAACGAAATATCAAAATATTAGTATTTGTTATTTACATTTTTTTAAAAATTCAAACATTATCATTATTAATAATAATTTTCTTTTAAAGATAATTTTACTATATATTGTACAATAAAAATTTTAATTTTATAAAGATTATATGACATGTCGGGCTAGGTTTTGCAGTGATGATGAAATTGAGTGGTTTAAAAACTAGCGTGATACCAACATTTAACACTCAACTAAAATGGATCCGCTATGATATGTACATACAACACTCGATCATTTAAGACACATGCCATTCATAAATAGAGCAATCACCCACAAAACTTGCCCATCGGAAAACCCAGGTTGCCTGTCAATAGAGAATGTCCACGTCCTTTGACTTTGTCGAGTCTCTTTATCACGTACTACCTCTCTATCCTCTATATTTCACATGTAGGGTGACTTCCGCCCTCTAAATCTATAACCGGAGATGGGGTGACGCGCTTACGTCACCCTAAAATTTTCACCAAAACTATAATGCTAACAATATAGAGTTGAATTTTTTTCACCATTGCGGACAAAATAATAGAGCTCGGCCAAATATATATGTGACTGCACAAGTAGTTACATACTAATATATCGCATTATATTTTCCCAATATTAATATACTACATTATATTTTTTTAATATATATTTATAAAATAAAATTATAAGGAAAATAAGATGTGTGTGAGATACATTTTTTTTTTTGTAAGACTAATTCTTTTAAGCAAACATATGGTACCAGAAGAGTTTACAATCAAGAGGAAAGAAATGGGCCAGCTAGAAATGATAAATTATCAACCTTGGTACCAAACAGTGAACATGTAACAGAAAAAGAACAGTGAAGCGTAACTAGGAAATAAAGAAGATAGAAGCAGGGTTCTACCCAACATGGGCATAAACCTCTATATGAGATTTTTTTTCCTTTATTTTTGCTGACTTTGACCCATCCAGCTTTGTGCAGTTGGGTTAGAACTATTTGTAGATTGTTTTTGACTCCTGGAGTGGGCTCCTTATCTGAGTCATAAGAGGAGGATTCATGTATGTGCTTCTGAGAGGTCATTGTGCTAGGAGGTCCCTCAGAGACTTTGGAGGATGAATCTTTTGTCTACCTTGCGTGCTCCATTTATGTGTCAATCTCTTCCTCATCTGAGCTCGAGGTGTCATCTTCGTGCACGGGTGGCGTGTTGCAAGGTTTCCATCTTTCGAGTTTTGGCTTGGGGATGTTTTTCTTTTTTTTGGGTGATGAACTTGGTTTAAGAGTTTTGAAGGTGCCCTGTTTGGTGATAGTTGCGGAAACGGAAGGTGGTGTTTTCGTAATCTAGAATCTGTGACCATGGGAAGTCACCAATATTGAGATTGATATGATCTGGAAGACCTTTACTTATGTCGACTTCAACACATATTCTACCATATGTGTATAGCCCTTGGTACTCTTGAAGGGGACCTATTGCCACGTAGTGGCCCAGGGAGTTTCCTATTCCTTGGAGAACTGATGGGTGCCATAAGTGAGCAGGTAAATTAGGAAGCCTAACCCAAACAAGGATCTTGGTGATGATTGCCATTGAGGGGTCAAAATCTGGGAAACAGGGGGTAAGGAACAGTCCTTCTGGTCCCCAAAACCATGGTCCTATTGATACCGCGCTCTGGTAATCATTGTCATGATCGAAGACAACAATGAAGAAGCCCTTTGAGTAGAAGATAAACGTGTAGTTGTGGGTCTAGTTGGAGTAGATCCAGTCATAGAGATCCTTTAAGTGCAACCAAAGTCCACTGAATCTGCAGATGATGGAAGTTTTTGCATATTTTTGAAGCCGATCTGCTAGTTCTGGATGGGAAATCTCTATAGAGGGAACTTCCTCCATCTTGTTAACTAGAAAAGGCTTGGGGGAAGTAGTGGATTGATTTTATTTCTTGGGTTGTGCATGGACAAAATCCTTGTATGAGAAAGCTGGAGTAAATGAAGAGTGCTCCACAACCCCCCTCTTAAACGAAGGTTTGAAATACAGTAGCGTCTCTCTCAACATTATAGAATGAAAGGGGAGAAAAGGCATGAAGATGTTTACCTCCGTATAAAAGCCTTTAAAGTGCTGAGGGAAACCTGAGCCTTTGCTCCAGGGCTTGTAGGAGTTTCTGTACTATGTTTGATGAGTGTACCCATATCAGTAAGGATATCCCCATGAGGAGCGAGATCTAGATTTGAAAGGCGGGAGAGGGTTGATCTGGGAGATCTAAGCTGGCTAGAGTCGTTGCAGAGCCCAGCTTGATGACCCATGCCCAATGGCTGCAATCTGAGAGATTTTACGAGTTCCTGCCATTGTCCCATGAGCACGGGCTACCAATGGAATCCTTCATTTTCCCATTTTCCAGGGGCTTTCCGAGGAGGCTGTAGGGGGCATATGGAGGTTACCCTAATATGCTACTCCTTCAGCATCTCTAGCGGGGCTCCAGGGACTTGATCTCAGGCCATGCAATTGGATGCTTGTAGATTTTATTGCAAGAGTGAAACTGAGTGGCTGTGAAGCTAAAGACTTCTCGACTTTCATATTCGCACTATTCTGCTTTGTCTTTTTGGCGTGAAAGATGAGGGGAATCCTTGCAGGTCTACTCCAGCCTGCCATGCCAATGAAGACCTGTGCAGAGAGATTATCCTCTTCTCCGTGTGCATTGGGAAGCTTTGCACTTGCTTTCTTCAGATTTTCTCCATCCGTTCTATGATTCGTGCCTGGCTCGAGTTGGATCGAGGGCCTACCAGGTCTCTAGTAACCGTGATGCGTAGGCCATAACAGAGGCATGGTGGCGGCGACATGTAGCGGTGAGTCATAGGCGAGAACTAGAGTGTTAGGGTTCATCTTGGTAGACCACATCCTTCCCAAATGGCTTCCCTATTCAACCATGTGATTTTCGTGTGTGAGATACATTGTTACTAATATGGGTGACTAGAATATTTTCATAAGGGACCACGTAGAGAAATTCTACTAAGAATGAGATGCTCATGGGATAGTGATGGTTGGGATATAATCATATTATGTGATTATTTTAAATATAATATAATAAAAACTAAAATTTTATGTGTATCTTTTTTTAATAAATGGTTTTTATTTTATTTGTGTATAAATTGAATGATAATGGAATTATCAAATATTTTTCCTTAAGAGATATATGTTTACCATGTTATAAATTTTTTTTTAATATGTAAAATTTTATTGAAAATTTATCATTTTGATTTAAAGATGTATGATATATATATATATATAATATTTTAATTTTAGATTAGAATAATTAAATAATATTAACTATAGTAAATATAATTTTAAATTTTTATTTATTTTTATAAAATTTATATGTATTCTTATTTGATATAAAATTAATCTATATTTATAGGTTAAATGGTCTATTAATATTAATGATGCAGGAGCATCGACCCACCTCTAAGAAAATAAGCAACGATGAGTTCAAGAAGGAAATGTCAAAAGGAGGGGTAATGTTTATTTTTTAAAATATTAGAAGTGTGAAAATTTGATCCCTAACGGATTAGGATTTTAGAGATTATGTTGAGAGAATTTTGGAGAAAATTTTGGATCCAAAGTGATCCACAACAATGTATTTTCTCAATATAAATTGTAGCCTTTGCGCATTGAAAAGGGCCAACTATTTAATGATGGACAAGTTTTCCATGGTGTCGATATATGCCATGTAATAGTTTAGTGATTAAGCTGATTAAATTCAACTATTTTGTTATCAAACTATGTGTGCATGTGATTTGTAGAACAAATTTATTATGATTCAAATGTATTGCAGATCGAGTGTTGTATTATGGATCTTAATTGTTGCATAAGAAGCTTAGGTAACCAATTTTGTGCGTACATAACTCATAGGTTCAAGATCGAGACCATTAAACATTCAAATAAAGATACCTCGTAAATAATTTTCATCAAGTGGTATCATAGCATAGAAGATTCCTACATGTAGTCTAGAGAAGAAGAAGTGGAAGATGGTATAATTGATTGAAGATATAGTAAGAGATGTCTTTTTTCTGTGTAGGTGACAAGAAAGGAAGGTGAGAACATTTGCAACATCCTAGAGCAAGGAGTTCTTGTAGGTTTCTAGAGAAGATAACTTGCAAGATGCCAAAAGGCCAAACTCAATAGAGAGTTTGGTGAAGTATCGTGTAGCAAGGTGGAAACTTGATATTGAAGAGGTGCTTTGTAGCTCAGGAATTAAAGCTGTTACAAGAAGACAAAATTTATATGACTAGGGGGTCATATATTTTTGTGCCTTGGGAGTCTGATGCAAGAGAATTGACCCACCTCCAAGAAAATAAACAAGGAATATTTCTAGAAGGCATAGCTATCAAAAGTCAAGGTGATATGTGTTTTGTAAAAGATTAAAAAAGTGAAAATCAGATCCATGAGGATTATTAGTGATTATGTTGAGAGCCTTGTGGAGAAAATTGTGAATCCAAGGTGATCCACAACAATGTATTTTTTCAATATAAATTGTAGACATCGGGAATTGAAAAGGGGCAACCATTAAATGATGAGCATGCCTGCCATGGTGTTGAGATATGATATGTAATAGTTTAGTGATTAATATAATGAAATTAAATTCTTGTGCTATGGAATTTTGTGTATGTAAATTGGAGTAGATGCATCTTATTTGTAGAGAACATTTTTTATTATGGGTTAAATGTGTTGTAGATCCAAGCTTGTGGCATGTGATTACACGACTTGAAAGACGTGGATGTGAATTATTGTGTAAAAAGACTAGGTAACTAGTTTAGTATGTCCATAACCTATAGGTATAAGATCGATACTAGTAAACACTAAAAATGAAGATACCCCATAAATAATTTTCATAAAATAATAATAATAATAATTTAATTTTTTAAATTGAAAACCAGTATTAAAAAAAACACAATTTTTTTAAAATACATTTTAAAATTTTCTTTAATAACTTTCAGTAAGTATGAATGAATTTTTTTTTGTAAATTATTTGATAAAATAAAACATGGAAAATATAATTATTATAAATTATTTACTGATAACTTTTAATGAGAATGAATGAGTTGTTTATAAATCATTTTATTAAAAAATAAAAAAAAAATTAGTTTTCTAAATTATTAACTATATTTTTTTAATAAGTTGTTTATAAATTATTAACTATAGTTTATTTTTGTTTTCTTAAAGAAACACTATTTTTTAAAAAATGGGATCATATTTTTTTTTCCCAAAGAAATGTGGAAAAAGAAGGGTGGGGAGTTTGAAGATGATTTTTTCATTATTTTGTTCTTCTAGATTTCAATTTTCAAGTGTATGTAGGATGGTTAACATTTTTTTATAAATATAATTGGATGGGTGACATTAAATGAGGGCTAATATGTTGGGAATATGTGTCTGAGTCACACATCGACAACTTTGGTGCAAGGAGGAAGCATGAAGGGATGGAAAAAAATTATTTGGAAGCCATAAAAACCTATTAAATCTCTCCGATGGAAACATGTGTCGAGATAAATCGATAGGTCGTCAGTGTGTTTTCCCAGCCGATGATGGCGCCTTTCAGTGGATAACCAAAGTCGATGAAATGACATCTATGGTGTGTGATAAAAATGATTTACTCACAGGGGAAAATGAAATGGTGAGGATGAATTTTGCGCTTGTTTGAATACAAAGTAGGGTGTGAACAACCATATGGAGCAGGATCCTCTGCCACTAACGAGCTCCACAGTTTGATTGATTTGGAGCTTGTCCTGGACTGTAATTATCATGGGAAATTTCATATAGCATGCGCAAATCTCGGTTCCGAAGAAGACGAGACATTATGTATTTTTTTAGAAAATTGTGTCTTGCGTGGAGGGAAGTATTAAAATCTGGAACCAAACTCACAGAAAGGGGAATATGCTACTGTTTTACTTCGGATAATAGTAATGTACTGAAGTATTACAAAGGGAATAGAGGCACTGAGGACAAACACCACAATCACAACACCGACACTAGATGTTAGTGGAAGACTTGGAGCAAACCTCTATCATGTGACCTCAAAGGCTGCCTCCATTCACAAATGGTTTAATGGATGAAAGGCTTAATAAACCAACCAATTCTCAAAACTGCAACCAATGTGAAATTATTATTACACACCTAGGATGGAGAGGGAAATATTAATACATTTTCGTAAGGGATTAAGTCATTTTTTCATTTGATTGTTTTATCGTAGTGTTTCAAGCTCTTGTATAGTTTGAGATTGTGTTTCTGCAAATTATTTGCAGGATTTACAGAGCTATATCTTTTCTCTTAAAAGAGGTCGAGAAAGGCCTGTATGGTCACTTTTTTTGAGTTTTGAAGCTTTAAAGCAACCTGCATTGGTCCTTTACTGAGTGAAAAATGAAGGTGAATGCATTGCTGGACTATGTTTTCTTCAAGTTACGAGGCGTGTACTTTTTGCTAAACTTATAGCAAAGTAAAGGAAAAAGAAGATAATAGATCATCTGCCTTTTTGCACTGATTGTTGAGAAGAAAACGTGGAATGCTTGCAATATATATATATATATATATATATATATATATATATATATATATATATAGCTGTAATATTTTGTGCAATGTGTCGAGCGATATAAAAATAATCTATTATACTTTTGTGTGGAAGCACATGGTTGTTTATATATGTTTAAATTTTACTTTTAAAATAACAAATATACAATTATAAAATAACAATAAATATTTTTATTTTTAATAATATAAAATTAAATATATAACTGAATAAATAAATAAAAATAAATAAAAATAAAAATAAATATTTTAATTACAAAATAATATTAATAATAATAAATTTATTTTTAAAATGAATTTTTATCAAGTATAGAATTTAAATATATATTTTTATTATAATAAATTCCATGGAGATGCAAATTGTCTCCACTGAATCAAATTGGTAAAAGGGTTGCATCTTTAATGCCTTTTTCTTATTCATTTACAAAATATTTATAAAGGTATTATTGATTCCTATCTCATATTGATCACATATTTATAATTGATATAATCTTATTTTTAACCAAACATTTAACATTACTTTAGAGTGCAAGCCTCTGTGATCCATAATATTTTAATTAAAAATCTTCCAGGAAATCACATAAGAAATTTAGGAACAGACGCGTTTTGAACTACCAATTGTAATTCATCATCACGATAATGAAGATTGGTTGATCTAACATATACATTTATACCATAAGGAGAGAAGAAAGAAAAAAATAAAACATAAAATGGTAAAAAACGGTAAAAAAAAGAAAAGAAAAAAAGAGATTAAAAATATAAAAATATAAAATAAACTGAAAATAAAATTATCCCAACCTTAAAATCATATAATTTAAAACGGTCAACAATAAAAATAAAGATAAAAATCCAAAAACATAACTACCCCATCCTTAAAAACACAAGTCAAAACTAAAAATAATATAAAATCAAAACTAAAAACTAAAAGAACACCTCTCTCAAAAAAACAAGATAAACAAGTTTTTAAACATGAACCAAGTTATTAAAAAAAAAATCAAAGTCAAAATAAAAAATAAATAAAAATAAAAATAAAAGATTTAATCAATAAATAAATTAATAAATATATAAATAAATACCTTAATAAAAATTTTTATAAACTAGAATTAAAATAAAAATAAAGTAAAAATTAATAAATAAATTAATAAATTAAAAATAAGGTATAATATTAACAACTTAGTATTATATTTTTTAATATTATACCTTATTTTTAATTTATTATTTATTTATTAATTTTTATTTTTTATTTTAATTTGAATTCTAGTTTATAAATATTTATATTAAGGTATTTATTTATTAATTTATTAATTTATTTATTGATTAAATCCTTTATTTTTGGAATCTAATCTTCTGTGATCCATCATATAAATTAGTAGATTTCTTTCAGTAATAATCACATGCAATGGAACGTGGTCGACGTGTTTTGAACCAACTAGTGTAATTCATCATCAGGACTATGTGAGAGATCAGATCCGGACATTAAGTCTAAATAGATGCATAAATGGCTCAACTAGCCGTTAGGATAACGACTAGTTTGACTTTGATTCAAACAAGTCGTTATCCTAACGGCTAGTTGAGCCATTTCTACATCTATTTATATGTAATGTCTAGATATGATCTCTCACATAGTCCTGATGATGAATCACATTGGTTGGTTCAAAACGCGTTGACCATGTTCCATTGCATGTCATTATTACCGAAAGAGATCTACTAATTTAAATCCTTTATTTTTATTTATATTTATTTTTGAATTTGATTTTTTTTTTTTTTTTTTTTTTTTTTGACTTGGTTCATGTTTAAAAACTTTTTTTATCTTGTTTCTTGAGAGGGGTGTTATTTTAGTTTTTAGTTTTGATTTTATATTATTTTTAGTTTTGACTTGTGTTTTTAAGGACGGGGTAGTTATGTTTTTGGATTTCTACCTTTATTTTTATTGTTGACCATTTTAAATTCTATGATTTTAAGGTTGGGATAATTTTATTTTTGGTTTATTTTATATTTTTATATTTTTAAACTTTTTTTTTTTACTGTTTTTTAACGTTTTGTGTTTTATTTTTTCTTGGGTTTTGACCATTGCTTCTCTCCTCATGGTATAAATGTATATGTCAGATCAGCCAATATTTATTATCTTGATGATGAACTACAGTTGGTAGTTCGAAACGCGTCGGTTCCTAAATTTCTTATGTGATTTCCCAGAAGATTTTTAATTAAAATCTAACATTACTATTAGAAAATCATTGAAGATATCATTATAATTGGTTGACTAAATATAAATCAAATTTATAACTAGTATATGAACTAGTATAATATTTACAAATATAATACTAAGTATAATATATAATCACTATAACAAATAATATAATATTAATCTATTGGGTTTAATATTATTCCCTTGGGTTCATAATCCCTTGGGGTTTTAGTAAAATTCCTTGGGTTTATTATTCCCTTAGGTTTATAACATCAATCTCTTGGGTTTATAAATCTAAGGACTAATATTTTTACATTATAATATTATTCATAGGTCATCATTCTTGAAACTCACTCACTTGATGCATGTAACTTTGTCATTAATTCTTATGTCAAATAAAATACAGTAGACTCATTTTGAACTTCATATTATTTTTAATTTTATTTTTTCTAGAATATATATAAACATTTTGTACGACATTAATAGTGAAATCTCAAAAAAAAAAATGCACATATTAGGGTTTATATCCCTTGGGTTTATAATATTAATCCTTTGATTTTGTGAAAAATATTTTTTCAATATGAAAACCAATCATGGAAAAGCAACCATGGTCAAGCATTGATCCAATGCCACATTATGAAAATTATTGTCTCAATATGAAAATTAATCCTGTTCAACTATGGTCCAACCTTGGGTTAATATTATTCCCTTTTGTTTTTAGTATTTATCTCTTGGCTTTATTAGTGCCTTGTGTTTATTAATCTAAGGGCTCATATTTCTAGGGTGTAATATTCTTGATAAGTTTTTTATATTAATCCTAGGGTTTAATATAAGCCCCTTTGGTCTATAATTCATAAGGTTTATAATATAAATTTCAATAATGGTCAACAATTCTCAACTATGTTCCAACGTCACATTGTTACAAGCATTGTCTCAATATGAAAATTAACAATTTTCAACCATGTTTTTTTTAGGGTTTATAATATTTATCTTAAGGTTTATATACATTGGGTTTATAATGTTGATCCCATAGGTTTAATGTTATTCCCTTGGTTTTATAATATCAATCCATTGGATTTAATAATCTTATGGCTCATATTCCTAGGGTATAATATTATTTATAGGGTTTATCATAGTAATCCTAGTGTTTAATATAAATCCCTTGGGTTTATAATTATGGTCAAGCATGGTTGAATGTCACATTGTTTCTATATGAAAATCAACCATGGCCAACCATTGTCAACCATCGCCAACCATCGTCAACCATGTTCAATCATGATCAACCATGGTCCAATGTCACACTGTGACAAATATTGTCTCAATATAAAAATCAACGACATTCAGGCATGGTTAGCCATGTTCCAATGTCGCATTGTGACTAATATTTTCACAATATGAAAATCAAACGTGGTCCAACATTGGATTGTGACAAAGACTCTCTCAATATGAAAATCAATGATGGTAACGTATGGTTAACCATGATCCAATGTTACATTGTCACAAATATCTTCTCAATATGAAATCAATCATTGCCCAAAATCACACTGTGAGAAATAATGTCTCTGTATGAAAATAAATCATGGTAAACCATGGTCAACCATGCTCTAACGTTGAAATTTGACAAATATTGTCTCAATATGAAAATAAACCATGTTAAACCATGGTCAACCATGTTTATTTTAGGGATTATAATATTTATCTTAGGATTTATATAACTTGGGTTTATAATGGTAATACCTTGGGTTTAATATTATTCCCTTAGATTTATAATCCCTTGTTTTTTTAGTATTAATAATTTTGGTTTATTATTACCTTTTGTTTATAATATTAATCCTCTCGTTTAATGTAAATCCTTGGGTTTATAATTGTGATCAATCATGATCTAACGTCACATTATGACAAATATTTTCCCAATCTGAAAATCAACCATGGCCCAACGTGACATTGTGACACAATTTTTCTCAATATGAAAATCAATGATAGTCCAACGTCACATTGTGACAAAGGTTGTCTCGATATGAAAATCAATCATGCTCAACTATGGTCCAACGTCGCATTTTGATAGAGATTATCTCAATATGTAAATGAAACATGGTAAACCATGTTTATTTTATGGTCTATAATATTTATCTTAGGGTTTATATACCTTGGGTTTATAATATTAATCCCTTGGGTATAATATTATTCCATTGGTTTTATAAAACCTTGGGGTTTTAGAATTTGTCCCTTGGGTTTATTATTCCATCGGGTTTATAATATCAATCCATTATATTTATTAATCTAAGGGTTCATATTCCTAGGGTATAATATTGTCAAACATGATCCAACATGACACTGTGAAAAATATTTTATCAATATGAAAATCAACCTTAGTACAACATTGCATTATGAAAAAAATTGTCTCCATAAGAAAATCAATCATGGTCAATCATGGTAAACCATAGTCCAACATAGTATTGTGGCAATGATTGTCTCAATATGAAAAGTTAACCATGGTAAACCATTATTATTTTTGGGTTTGTAATATTTATCATAGAGTTTATATAATTTAGGTTTTTAATGTTAATCCCTTGCGTTTTTAATATTAATCCCTTTGGTTTATTATTCCATTGGGTTTATAATATTAATCCTTGGGTTTCATATCGATCCTTGGGGTTTATAATCTTGGTCAACCATGGTTCGACATTGCATTTTGACAAATATTATCTCAATATGAGATCAATCATGTTAAACAATGGACAACCATGTTTATTTTAGGGTTTATAATATTTATCTTTGGGTCTATATACCTTTTTTTTTATAATTTTAATCCATTGGGTTTAATATTTTTCCCTTCAGTTTATAATACCTTATATTTTTAGCATTAATCCCTTGGGTTTATTATTCCATTGTGTTTATAATAATAATCCTTGGGACAATCTAAATAATTGGGTTTATAATCTTGGTCAACCTTGGTCCAATGCCAGATTGTGACAAATATTTTCTCAATATGAAAATCAACGATGGTCCAACGTCACATTGTCACAAATATTTTATCAATATGAAAATAAACCATGGTCCAAGGTTGTATTGTGAGAAATATTGTATGGATATGAAAATCAATCATGCTCAACCATGGTCAACCATGGTGCGATGTCACATTATGAAAAAGATTGTCTCAATATGAAAATAAACCATGGTCAACCATGTTTATTTTAGGGGCTATAATATTTATCTTAGGGCTTATATGCAATGGGCTTATAATATCAATCCCTTGGGTTTAATATTATTACCTTGGGTTTATAATACATTGGGGTTTTATAATTTATCCCTTCAGTTTACAATATCAATCATGTGGATTTATTAATATAAGGGTTCATATTCCTAGGGTATAATATGGTCAACCATGATCCAACATCACATTTGGAAAAATATTTGTTGAGTATTAAAATTAACCATGGTCCAACATTGCATTCTGATAAATATTGTCTCCGTATGAAAATAAACCATGGTTAATCATGGTCAACCATGGTCCAAAATCACATTGTGAAAAAGATTGTCTCAATATGAGAATCAAACATGGTAAACCATGGTCAACCGTGTTTATTTTATGGTTTTATAATATTTATCTTAGGGTTTATATACCTTCGGTTTATAATGTTAATCCCTTTGGTTTAATATTTTTCCCTTGGGTTTCTTAAATTCAGTTTGTGCATCCTGCCACTAGTGATCAAATATACTCTAATCATATATTTTTAGGGTCCCATTTTCAATTTTTTTTCATTCCATTAGGTCATCATGCAAAACTTTGGTCACTGGATGTAGATCTAGCTCTCATTTAACTCATTTCAAAATTTTACTACTTGTCGGGTCATTTCACCTCTCAGCTCAGTGTACCATCATTCATGAGTTTTAATCATCATTACATTAATATTAATCATGGTTTCATTCAGTCCAGAGTATCCATTATGTCTTTAGGATTCCAAGGTCATCAAATAATCATTCCATGCATAAAGGCCAACAAATTAAGGAGTAACAATAAATAAATCTCATCAGCACATTTGATTTGTAAATTTGATTTCAAAGCAAAATGTAATTTTGTGTTCCTAATTTTCCATAAGTACTTAATAGTTCCAACTAGCTGCAATACTCAAATTTCCATCGGTAAATGAGCAAAGTTCCAAAATCCATTAGTGTTCCTATGCCATCAAAAGATGAAGTTCAAAGATCAGATTCCAAATTTAAAGGTAAAAAATAAATGTAAGGATGATTTTAATAAAAGAAATGTGGGTCCAAGTCAATTTAATGATGTTTCCTCAAGTATAAAAATCCTTCAAAGACCAAAAAGTCATTCATTTTTATCCTCCAGCATCGAGCTCTTGGCCTCTCCACTAAAAAATCAAATTTTCCTTCAAAATACCACATTTAGGCTCCTTCGCTATGATTTTTCCATAGGCGTTGAGCTTTTTGCAGAGGCCATGTTATGATTTTCAGAAGCACGCTATGATTTTTGTAGGGCTTCATTGCACCTTTCTTCAGCTCATTGCGCTTTTTGCAGAGGAGTGCCATGGTCTCAAAACTTGCCTCCAAAGGTTCTAATCTATAAAAAAATGGTTTCTACACTTATTTACAACTAAGTCACATATTCATTGCTCCAACTTTCATCTTATGGTCTTAAGTTTATGGTGCAAACTCTCCCTTACTATCCATATCATGTTCTAAGCGGGAAAACCCTAGTTTACATCTTTGTGAAGTTAAATTTCTTTCCCCTGGACCCATTTACCTTCCTTACACCCTAAATCACTCTCCAATACCCTTACATCCCTACATGTCCCATTCCCAAGCTATATTCCCTAAAACCCTACCCCTACGTTGTGCTTTTCTAGGCAACTAGACTGCCTCCCTGTATTTTAATTCCCTACTCTATCTCCCTTAAAATTTCAACCCCCCATAACTTCCATAAGCTTCCTAGCTCCCTACTCAAAGATTCATCAGAAAATTAAAAAAGTTCCAAAAGCAATTAGTGTTCCTAATCCATCAAAAGATGAAGTTCAACTATCAGATTCAAAAGCTAAACGTAAAAAAGAAATGTAATGTTGATTTTAATAAAGGAAATGTGGGTCCAAGTCTATTTAATGATGTTTCTTCAAGTATAAAAATCCCTCAAAGACCAAGAAGTCATTCATTTTCATCCTCAAGCTTTGAGCTCTCAGGCTCTCCAAGAAAAAAATTCAAATTTTCCTTCGAAAAAATAAGTTTGGTCTCGTTTATTGCACTTTTTCCATAGGCGTTGTGCTTTTGGTAGAGGCCGGGTTGTGATTTTTGTAGGCCTTTGTTGTGCCTTTCCTCATCTCTCTTTTCGTTTTGCATAGGGGAGCCACGGTCTCCAAACTTGCCTCCAAAGGTTTTGAGCTACAAACACAGGGTTTCTACAATTATTTACAAGTAAGTCACATATTCATAGCTCCTCCTTTCATCTTATGGTCTTAAGTTTATGGTGCAAACTCTCCCTTATTATCCATATCATGTTCTAAGCAGGTAAACCCTAATTTCCATATTTTTGAAGTTAAATTGCATTCCTCTAGACCCATTTAACTTCCTTATACCCTAACTCACTCCCCACTACCCTTATATCCCCTCATTTTCCATTCCCAATCTCTATTCCCTAAAACCCTACCCCTACGCTACAGTTTTTTGGGCAGCTAGACTACCTTCCTATATTTTAATTCCCTGTCCTATATCCCTTAACATTTCAACCCCCCATCACTTCCCTAAGATTCATAAATCCCTTACAAACTTCACCAAATTTTCCCTCAATTATCCCAACTCCCTAACACCACAATCCTACTCCCTTTCCCTTCCCCTTATTCCCTAGGGTTTCTATACAAAATTGAACATAATGGAGGAGGAAGGAAACCTCATGGAGGAATAAATAAAAACCATAGAAGAATAGAAGAAGACATACAATAAAGGAGGGAGGATCTTGAGACTAGAGTGATTATACACTAGGGAATTCATGGCATTACTCTTATTAGTCAAATGTTTCTAGCATGTAGGCTTTTATGAGTTTTGTGAGATGGTAGTTCAAATTCATCCTACTTTGACTAGTATTTTCGTAAGAAACGTACAGAAATACCATGTAGAATTTCCACAAGTGACATTCACCATCTCTATAAACATCATTGCAGCAGCAACAAGAATGCCCAATGTGGGTAAACAATGGTTTAAAAATAAATTTTTGTTGCCTAGCTGTATGAACCTTACCTCAAAGCACCTTAGAAAGGGAATATCAAGAAAATATTTCATTTTGGTCATTTTCATAATATTTGTTTTTCCATGATGAAAATCATCATGAAATACTTCACTTGTGAGGGCAGATTCTCTAGGTTGCACAACTATCACATGATGTTCATGCATTTGACTAGGCTGAAATTGTTGAACCTTCCCTAGTATTGGTATAGAAGCGTTGATAAGATTTCCTACATAGTGGATAACAGAGAGTATGAGCTTCTAATTAACATCCTCTCCCTTCATTCACTGATTAGAATCATTGTCCCTCATCACCTCAACAATTGAATATTTCATGTGAAACTTCCCATGAGGGAGATGTTCAGATACAGAAATAGGAATATCCATAGTCTTCATTTTTAGTCTATGTTTCAAGTATAAATCAAGACTCGTCATCAGGACAATACACCACCAAATTATCTTGCTAGACCTATTCCACCACTAGCATTAGTTGCTCACAAGAAAACTAGGTTATATAGTAGGGTTGTAGTGAAGAAAAAAAAATAGGACAAAGAGTTCAAAACCTACTAGACAGGACATAAGCAAGTGTTTTCTCTACAAATTGTGGAAGGGGTCATTATTCTACATCAAAAAAATAGGGACATCAAAAGAAACAAGAGGTAGTTGTTCAAGAGAATGAAGACCTTCATCACGAGGAAGAAAAGGAGTTTCATTTGGTGGACTTGGATTTCCAAGATGATCATGGAACCTAAAACCTTGTCATAAAAGAGAAGTATGCCAAAATCAGAGAGCTGCAAGATAATTTGGCAATGGCACAATTTTTCATTTCCTTCCTTGAGAAAGAAAACAAGAAGCTGGAAGACAAACAAGTACTCTTGGAATTGGAGTTATTGAAGGCCAACAGGCAAGATACCAAAGGCAAAGGAGTGGTGGCACATGACGTGTCTGAGCGTGACGAGGCTCAAATCACTAGGAATAGAAAAAAAACAAGAGGTCTTAAGAGAGCATTAGAGTAGGAAAAACAAACTCACCTTTGAGGAAATAATTGCAAAAGAAATCAATGATGACAGATAAGTATGGCTTGATAGAGAATATGCACTTCTAGAAGCTCCTTCGTAAGGCCAACAAGGAAAATCATATGCTCAGGCACATGTCTAACCGCTACAACCCAAAACAAGATTTGCAATATGAGGATCAAGCAATTGAAGGAAAAACTCAAGGAAACCCTGATAAGCCAAAACTTGAGCTACTTTTTGATGCTTCCTTGGTCGCTTGAAATTCATCATGGTTACTTCATCCAACGATTTTGAAGTTTTTTGGGCAAGTATTGTGTTTTTTGGCCATTTTAATGAAATTTAACACACTTTTTTGCATAGTCAGCCTACAAAAAGCGTGATGTGGGCCATGCTTCACTTATTGTGGAGGCCTCCAAATGCCAAAAAAAATTCATAGATGGATAGATAATGATACCTACATCAAATTTTGACTACTAGAACTTCAAAAACAAAGCTTTTCATAGGTGGGAGAGGCCAAAAACCTCCCAAAAAACACCTTTCTGCCTCCTTTTTCAGCCTCCCACTGTGATTTTTGAAAAGTCTTTGGAGATTTCATTTTTAAGGAGCTTCTCTCAACAATTTTTAGAGCTTGAGAAAACTTTTGACACGTAGACTGTAAGAAATTTCCAATCAGCCATCTTGGGCCCAATTTATACTTCAGGAAGGCACTCAAAAGTGGACTTGAAGGCCCACACTGTGCTTTTTACCACGCACGCTGCTCTTTTCTCAAGCACATTGTACTTTTTACAGTTGAATGATTTCTTCAAAATCTTCAATTTTTATCAGTTAATTGAGAGATTAAAGGATATTGGATGATGTACATGTAAAAATTAAATGTAATTATGTCTTTTACAGTTACTATAGGTATATATATAAGGTAAATATGTATTTTTGGCTCAATTGAGTCAGTTTCCTCGAAGATAGGGATGAGTTTGTTGACCTTCGTAGTCATTATGATTCCAGTTGAGGACTTTGTGGAAACAACTCCACAAGTCATGCATTCGACCACTGAGAGTGGGGAGAATTTGTTTTCGGTCTATATCTTTCATTTTCTTTGCCATTGCAAGGGTTGGATGTTTTGTAATTGATCTTTGAACGCTAGTGTAATCATGCAATTTGGCAGGAAACAATAGACAGAGTTGTAGATATTTTGGTCAGATTCATGTGGTAATGTGTTATAGCATAGTTTCCTATTATGTTTACATATGTTCGAATGTATTATTATTTCCAAATTCATGGCATCTCTTAATGTATGTAATTCCTAAGTCATATAGATATAATTCATTAGTTGATGATATGTTTTGGAGAAATTATTACAATATCATGCTCACTTTCTTATGATTGAAAATAATTCATGATTTCCATGCTCTTTTCTGAAACCCTATCAGGTTCTCACCCTCATAAATATACCTAAAAGTCATAAAGTATGTACCTACCTTGCCCCATCACATCTCTACAATTATGATCCTTATTGCCATTACCTAGTTCTTCCTAGACCTAATTCACCATCCTTCACCCAAAATGAATCCGTCAAACCCTAGCACCTACCATAACTAGCCTAAAATATTCATTATCTAGTCATCTTGTGTTAGATCCCTATATTACTAGTGTAGTCCCTTATTATTGTTAGTGTAGCCCCCTTATTTTTATCGTTGTACTTTTGTTACCCCCATATTGTTATTATTGTGCCCTTACATTATTATTGTTAGGTCGGCTGGGATTATATTGTGACCCCATGGACTACAATATATAGAAGGAGGTTTCTTCGTTTGTATCATTTCATAATTGTTCATTTATGTAATGTAAAGGAGATTTCCCCCTCGAAGTGGCTTAATTATAAGGAATTTATCTCTCTTTTCTTCTATTTTTGGAGATGGATTCATAACATTTGGGATTAGAGCTTTGGATTCAAGGGTTTCGTTTCTCCAAACAAGTCATCTTGGATTTTTTTCTATAATTTTTTTTCTACGAAGATTGAGAAGCTGAAGGTTGTATCACGTGCAGCTGAAATATTGAGGAGCTTCATGCAAAAATTTTAGAGCGTGGTTTGAAATATTTTCGGAGATATGATCTATAGAAGTTAGCGTTTTTTCACACTCCCAGATTTCATCTAAAAGAGTTGACATTTGGAATTCTCTCTCTGAGCATCAGATTGAAATTTTATAAAACGTAGCTGAAATAACATGAACATTTGTTTTCTTTGTATTAGTTTCAAAGTCGAAAGAGGAAACAATGACATGTGGCACTCCATACAAGTGTGCTCTACTGAACCAGTCCATAATTAGGTAATTGTGGGAGATTGGGCATAACTTTGTCTTGAAGCATCCAAATCAAGTCAGCCCTGTGGAATTGAAATAATATTCAGAGGAATATTATAGGACCAAATTTTAGATATTGAATATCTGAAATCATAGAGATAATTCAGTTTCAATATAGATCTCCTTAAAATAAAGAAAAATGTGTGTATTGTTTTTATTCAAATTGCATAAGTCTTGTTTGAAAAATCAATCTGAAGTTATTCCAAGGGCATATTGAAGCATAGATATTAGTATTGGGTTTTAAAATTCAACCTAAAAGGAATTTAACACCCATTAATCTCTTAGAATACCATATTATGACTCATGAAGATGAAGAAGTGCAACTTGATATATCAAAATTACAAGAGCAAGTGCATCAAATTTCACTCTCGCAAGGAGCAAAAAAAAATGAAATGGAAGTTTTGAAGAATGAAATGGAAGTTAAGAAGGATGGTTTGAATAATGGAATGGAAGCTAATATTGATGGTTTGAAGAATAGTATGGAAGAAAAAATGGAAGGTTTGAAGGAAGGATTGACAAATTTTATACAAGAAATGATTCCTAATGGCAAAAACATAGTAAAGGAAACTCATGATGAGAGAAAAAAAATATTAATTGTGATTTCATAAACTCAAATTTTGGATGGGAGACCCACCATATTCCGAAGATCCATAAGAGGAGGTTTAATGGCAAGGATCCCGTAACATGGATACTACATATGGAGCAATATTTTGATCTCAATAACGTGAAAAACACACAAGTTATGAAATGCAATTTTATATTTAGAACAAAATACATTTTTTTGGAATCGATGGATTTTATCCCGTAAAAAAATTATCACTTGGTCAATTTTTATGGAGGAAATGATATCACATTATGAGGATACAAAGACAAACACCTCCTTCAGCGAATTGATATATCTGAAACAAAAGGGTTCAGTGGTGGGGCACATTGAGGACTTCCAGAATTTGAATATAAGGGTAACTAATATTCTAGAGGAACACATGATTGATGTCTTCATAAGGACTTTAAAGGATAGCATCCAACATGAAGTTCACGTTTGGGAACCTTATTCATTGGAGAAGGCATTCAAGTTGGAAAGAAAAATTGAATGTAAAATTATGGCAACAAGAGAGGCTACCACTCACATCTATAATGATGGAAGTGTTGCTAATCCTAGACTTCCACAACCTACAAGGTTGACACCACTGGAATTAGAATAAAAAATAGCAAAAGGTATTTTCTACAATTGTGATAAAAAATACATTAAAGGTTATAAGTGTGCTGAGAATAAATTATTTTACATATATTTTGATGAGGAGGAATAAAATGATCAAGAAACTTCAAAATAAGAGGATATACTCCAGGAACCAACCCTAGAGAAAGAAGAAATGAGTCTGACCATATTGTGTAATGCATTGTCAGGATTTACCACTCCTCAAACTTTCAAGATAGAAGGACATATCGAGAAGAAAAACTTAATGGTGTTGATTGATTCAGGTAGTATCCATAATTTTATTCATTTTAAGGTAGCCAAGGAATTGAATTACTTCCTATACCCAACACTAGAATGTCAAGTGATGGTTGAAAATGGAGGAACTATAAATTTCTCTAGAAAATGTCATAATATCAATATAACCATGGGGTAATATATATTTAATATTCCAATGATTTCCATTCCAATGGGAGGAGTTGATGTTGTTCCAGGAGTACAATGGTTACAATCTTTGGGGATGGTAGCTTTTAATTTTCAAGAAATTTTCTTCAAAAAATTTTTTGAAGGAAAGGAAGTCAAATTATGGGGTATTGTGGGGAAGCGAGGAAACATAATAAGCTCTAATGTCATGAAAAATCTTCTGAAGAAATAACAACGAGGCGTAATTTCAAAATTATGCTCACTAGAAGTTCCAACATCAAAATAATCTATTTCTCCAGATCTCCAAAAAGTATTGGACAATCATTTAGATGTGTTTGAAACTCCTAAAGGACTCCGAACTATTCATGATAATGATCATGATATTCATTTTATTCCAGGAAGTGTTCCTCCAAACATCATGCTTTACAGATATCCTTATGTCCAAAAGAGTGAAACTAGATGTATGCTTGCAGAAATGTTAGAGGCTGGTATAACTCAACCTAGTCAAAGTTATTTCTCTCCTCCAGTAGTATTGGTGCACAAGAAGGATGGATCATGGTGCATGTGTTCGTATAATAGGGAGATAAATAAGCTCACTATTAAAGATAACTTTCCCATTCCTATTATTGATGAATTATTGGATGAATTTCATGGCACAATTTAGTTTACAAAGTTGGATATTCGTTCAGGATATCATCAAATTAGAATGAAGAATGAAGATATTCCAAAAACATAATTTCAAACTCATGAGGGTCATTATGAATTTTTAGTCATGCCTTTTTGCCTTACCAATGCACCTTCTACATTTCAAGGGTTGATAAACTTCATTTTCAAACCCTTCCTTAGAAAATTTGTGTTGGTATTATTTGATGATATACTAATCTACAATAGTTCTTGGAAGGATCATGCTCAACATGTTGAAATGGTGCTCAAACTATTGGGGGAGAAATAATTATATGCAAAAATATCAAAATGTTTCTTTGGATTACAAGAGGTGGAATATATATGTCATATTATATCTCACGAGGGTGTTAAGGTAGAACCTAAAAAAATGAAAGCCATTAAGGAATGGAAAGTCCCTAAAACCATAAAGAATTTGCAAGGATTTCTCTAGTTAATAGGGTATTATTGCAATTTTGTTAAGAATTATGGGAGAATAGCAGCACCTCTAACAAAATTATTCAAGAAAGATGCATTTTCATGGATTCTTGAAGCAACTAAGGCCAGACTTTACAAAAACCTTGATTGTGGAATATGATCCCTTAGGAAATGGAATTGGTGTTGTTTTAATGCAAGAAGGAAGACCCATTGCTTTTGAAAGTCGTCTTGAAAGGAAAGTATTTACAAAAATTTATTTATGAGAAATAAATGCTGGTAATACTACATGCACTAAATAAATGGTGACCTTACCTAATGGGAACACACTTTAAGGTAAAAACTGATCATGATAGTCTTAAAAACGTTTTGGAACAAATATTGTGTTCAGAAGAGCAGCAAAAATGGGTCACAAATATGTTGGGTTATGATTTTGAAATCATCTACCAAAAAGGGAAGCTAAATTTTGTTGCAGATGCACTCTCGAGAAAGGATGAAGAGGTGGAAGCATTTCTTTGTGACATATCTATTATCCAACCTGATTGGACAACCGAAGTAAGGGATGAATGGAAGAAGGATGAAGAAATGTGTACACTGATTCAAAATTTGCAGTAAGATCCTAGTACATATGATACATTTAGTTGGAAAAATTATTTCTTATGGTAAAAATATCACTATATCTTTGTAAGAATTCCCAACTAAAACAAAAAGATTGTTTTGGAATGGCACACTTCTCATTTAGGGGGACACTCGGGATTTTTAAGAAATTACCATGGGGTGAAGAAAGATTTTTTTTGGGGTGGACTTAAATCTAATATTCAAAAGTTTGTGGCAGAATGTTTGGTTTTCCAGCAAGATAAATTTGGGACAATTAAGACTCTGGGTCTTCTACAGCCTTTATCCATTCCAAGTCAATGTTGGGAGGAGATTTCAATGGATTTTATCACAGTTTTACCTAAGTTTGAAGGAAATATTGTCCTCATGGTGGTACTTGATAGACTTACCAAGTATGCACATTTTTGTGCACTATCTCATCCATTTATAACAAGTACATTTTCTACTACATTTATGGAAACAATTCAAAAGCTACATGGAAACCCAAATATTATTGTAAGCGAAAAAGATCCCATTTTTACTGGAAATTTTTGGACAGAATTATTTTCTTGTATGGGTACTAAACTAGCTCATAGATGTTTGGAAGTATATCTTCACTATTTTTCATCTGATAAACAAACACAATGGGTCAAGTGGTTACCTCTGGTTGAATGGTAGTATAACAATTCCTTCCATACTGCAGCAAAAATGACCCCATTTATGGCACTTTATGGATATCATCCACTGTCCATCACATCATATTTAATTGAAAATTCAAAGGTTAAAGCAGTGGAATATCACATCGAGCATCAAAAACAGGTTCTCCAAATCTTAAAGGATAACCTAAATTTGGCACAAAATCGAATGAAACAAGAAGCAGATCAACATCGCAACGAAAGAATTTTTTATGTAGGAGACTGGGTATTTTTATGGCTACAACCATACAAATAAATGTCCCTAAATCAAGCTAATCAGGACAATAAATTATCACCAAAGTGCTATGGTCCTTACAAGGTGTTGCAAAAGATTGGTACTATGGCATACAAATTGGAGCTTCGTGCTTCTTTGCAAGTGCATCTAGTTTTCCATGTTTCATGCTTAAAGAAGGTTATAGGTGAAAAACTTTCAATTCAAACAATATTGCGAGAACTTGATCACGAAGGAAAAATCATATTGGAACATGAAGTAGCAATGGAAACAAGAACTCGACAGTTACGAAATCGATCAATTTCAAAGTATCTCATTAGGAGGTAGGACTTACCCATTGAAGATTCTACATGGGAAGATGATAATTTTATACAGAAGCATCCAGATCTACTCAACCGTTGAGGACAAATTTTTTTTGGAGAGGGGAATGTTTGTTCCCTATATTAGTAGTGTAGTTCCTTATTATTGTTAATGTAGCACCCTTATTATTACTATTGAACCCCGCTAACCCCCATATTGTTATTATTGTGCCCTTACATTATTAATGTTAGGTCAGCTAGGATTATATTGTTACCCCATGGAATCCTATATATATAAGGAGGTTTTTTCATTTGTATCATCCAATAATTTTTTATTTACGTAATATAAAGGAGCTTTCCCCCTTGAAGTGACTTATTTCTAAGGCATTCACCTCTCTTTTCTTATATTTTTGGAGCTAGTTTCATAACTTCTTGGTTGTGATCTCTTGGAGATTTCCATCTCCTTCATAGTAGGGCTAGCTACAAGGTCAAAGCGGTCTCTTGTTACCTTTTCCAGTCTCCTTCTCAGCCTTCGGACATCTAGTGGAGTGATAATATCTTGGTGAACATACTAGGGAACGAAGTGAAAGATCTTCCATGGGAAAGAGCAAAAAGGATCAGATCTGATAGCTGACAGTGAATAGTGATTAGGCACAAGAAGGTTTTGCATCATTCACCTAGTGACTCTAGTGTTGAATAATCCAAAGGTTCAAAATTTTCACGGCGAATCCAATTTTCAAGAACCGATACTTTTAATATATTCTTGGTGACTTCATTATTGTCAAAATGGATTCAATTGCTTGAAGTTATGCTCCTATGAATCGAGCTCAAATTCCTTGTTTTTTGAACCGTATTTCTGGTATTGATTGGAAAACAGGGTTGCCAAAGTTTAAAGGTCGGGATGGAGAAGATGCTAGTTTGAATTTGGTCAAATTTCATTTTTATATTCATACACTAAATATTGAGTTTCCTGAAGAGTGTCTAATGAAGATATTTATGGCAACCCTGGAGGAAATATGTTCACGGTATGAAGGTCTACCATTTGCTAGTTTATATTTTTTGAAGGATTTTCATTCAGTTTTCTTTCAACATTATCAAATCTCTAATTCTTCCTTGTCGATGATTGATAGTTGCTGTGATATTTCTGAAATTTCATTGAATTTCTGTAAAATTTGTATGGGGATGAAGAATGTCTAGATGATGAGATCATAGAAGCCTTTTCTGATTTTTCCTCCCTACAAACATCAGTAGCTTCCTCCTTAGATGAAAAAGACTCAGACTAGAAATGAGAAATGCATATTCCTGATCCTAAAAATGAATATAATCAGGCCAATCTTCACTGTAATAAAGCTCAAGTTTCTCCTCTGTCTGAAGATGAAATAGATCATCTCATGAAAAGTCATGTTACAGCCCAAGCTAATGCAGGTTTGCAGTGCTCACATAGTCCAGAATGTGTCAGTGAAAATTTTTCCATTATTGAAGATTAAAATCTGATTTTAAATTATGAAAGTAATTAGATTGATGAAACTATACAAGAAGTCTAGGTGAGTAAGCCAATTTGTGATGATGTTTTCCTGCAAGGAGATTAAATAATATATATTGTTCTCTTTCATGAAGAGGATAGGGTTGTCATGTTTAATAATCTTGAAGAATTTATTTTGTTTAACGATGATTTAGACTATAAATGGAAGGAGAATGAGTTTGAGATAGATAGTATGCCAGAGATAGAATCAGAGTTTCTCATGCTTGAGGAATTTATAGTCAACACTCAGGTAGTAGAAGGTCATACTTCCCTACACCTTCCTATATATCAACAACCAAGTACTATTTCAGATCAAATTGAAGGGTGTGCTTATGTTTTTTCTTGATCTCGAGACAAGGTAACATTTTATACTTTTTAAGATCCTTTTACAGATTTTCTACAGTTAGCAGAGAAGATGTATTTTATTTTTTTCATGGACCAGAAGAACATGTTAAGTAGACACTTGGAGTGGATTAGATTTCTTTTTTTCTGCCTGCTTGAGGAAAGTGAGATCATAATTCAAGTAAATAGCCATCTACTGTATTGGTTACATTAGAAGGATAACTTCACATGATTTCACATATGTCTTTAGTGGGCAGGTGGTTGTCATCAGGACTTGAAGCCCTCAAGTCTCAGTGATATGCTGCCATCAATAATTTTTGTAATTTTTTATTTCATTATTCAGTTTGGTTTTTAATTTTTGACTCCATGCCCAATGGTTAAGCTACTTGGTCTACGGTGTTCTTGATACCTCGAAGCAGCTTCCATGCCTAGCTGGAGCCCATGTTAGAGTCAGTTTTTGCATCTCGACAACAGTGATGAAATATAATCTTATCATATCTTGTTATAGTCCCATTTTCAAATTTTTTTCATTCCATTAGGTCATCGTTCAAAAATTTGGTCACTGGATGTAGATCTAGGTCTCATTTCACTCCTTTCAAAATTTTACTACTTTCTGCCACATTTCACCTCTAAGCTTATGGTACCATCATTCATGAGTCGTCATAAACATTACTTTCATATTCATCATGGTTTCATTTAGTATAGAGCCTCCATTAGGTCTTTAAGGTTCCAATTTCCTGAAATCATCATTCCATGCATAAATTCTAGCAAATGAAGGAGTAATAATAAATAAATTTCATCAACAAATTTGATTTCAAAGAAAAATGTAATTTTATGTTCCCAATTTGTACTAAGTACTTCAGAGTTCGAAGTAGCTGCAATACTCAAAGTTTCATCAGCAAATGAGAAAAGTTCCAAAATCCATTAGTGTACCTAAGCCATCAAAAGATGAAGTTCAAAGATCAGATTCAAAAGCTAAAGGTTAAAAACGAATGTAAGGTTGATTTTAATAAATTAAATGTGGGTCCAAGTCTATTTAATGATTTTTATTCAAGTATAAAAATCCCTCAAAGACTAAAAAGTCATTCATTTTCATCCTCAAGCATCGAGCTCTCAGCCTCTCCAACAAAAAAATCAAATTTTCCTTCTAAAAACTAGGTTGAGGCTCCGTTGCACTTTTCCCATACGCGTTGCACTTTTTCTAGAGGCCACGTTTCCCTTTTTAGAAGAACGTTGTGCTTTTTGCAGGGCTTTGTTGTGCCTTTCTTCAGCTCACTTCTCTTTTTGCAGAGTGGAGCCATGGTATCAAAAATTTCCTCCAAAGGTTGTAAGCTGCAAACACAAGGTTTCTACATTTATTTACAAGTAATACACATCTTCATAGCTCCTCCTTTCATCTTATGGTCTTAATTTTATGGTGAAAGCTCTCCCTTACTATCCTTATCATGTTCTAAGAATGTAAACCTTAGTTTCCATATTTGTAAAGTAAAATTGCATTCCCTTGGAGCCATTTACCTTCCTTACACCCTAAGTCACTCCCCACTACCCTTACATCCCCTCATTTCCCATTCCCAAGCTCTGTTCCCTAAAACCCTACCCCTACGCTACGGTTTTCTCGGCAGCTAGACTACCTCCCTGTATTTGATTTTCCTACACTATCTCCCTTAACATTTCAACCTCCCATCACTTCCTTAAGCTTCCTAACTCCCTTATACACTTCCAAAAATTTTCCCTCACTTATCCCAACTCCCTAACCCAAAAATTATAACCCCTTTCCCTTCACCTTCCTCCCTAGGGTTTCTAGACAAAATTGACCATAATGGAGGAGGAAAGAAAGATCATGGAGGAAAAAAGAAACATCATGGACGAAGAAAGAAACACCACAGAATAAGAGAAGAATAAATACAATAAAAGATGTAGGATCTTGATACTAGAGCCATTAGACACTAGGGAATTGATGGCATCACCCTTGGCAGTCAAATGTTTGCATCATGTAGGTTCTCTTGACTCTTGTGAGATGGTACAAAGAGCGCAAATTCATCCTACCTTGACCAGGGTTTTCATCAGCAACCTACAAAAATACCAAGTAACCATTGTAGGGGTGAAATTCACCATTTCTACAGACATCATTGCAGCAGCAACAGGAATACCAATTTGGGTGAAAAGTGGTTCAAAACTAAAGGTTTGGATTCCCAATCTTATGAACCTTACCTCAAAGTGCCTTACAAAGATAATATCAAGAAAATCTTTCCTTTTGCCTAGTTGTTGAATAGGTTTTCTCCATGATGAAAATCGTCATGAAATACTTTACCTGTGAGGGAAGATTCTCTTGGTTGCACAACTATCGCATCAGATTGCTCATGCATTTTAGTAGGGTGAAATTGCTCAACCTTCCCTACTATTTGTACAGAATCATTAATAAGATGCCCTACATAGTGAAGAACAGAGAGTATGAGCTTCAAATGAACAACCTCTTCCATAATTCACTTATTAAAACCATTTTCCTTCATCACCTCAAACAATTGAATATTGAATGGGATACTTTCATTGAGGTAGATGTCTTCAATACACCACCAAATCAACTTGCTAAACCTATTCCACCACCAGCATTAGTTTCTCACAAGAAAACTAGGTTATATAACAAGGTTGCAATGAAGAAAACCAAAGAGGAAAAATAGGTAAAAACACACCAGAGAGTACATAGTCAAGTGTTTTCTCCACATATTGTGGAAGGGGCCTTGCCTTCTACATTAGCAAAATAGGAACATCAAAAGTAGTAGGAGGTAGTTGTTCAAGAGAAGGAATACCTTCATCACGAGGAACAAAAGGAGTTTGACTTGGTGGACTTAGATGTCCAAGATGATCATGAAACCTAAATTTTTTTAACCAAATAGAAATATGCCACAATCAGAGAGATGTAAGGTAATATTGCAAGGTCAAAATTTGTCATTTCCTTCCTTGACCAAGAAAACAAGTAGCTAAAGGACAAACAAGTACTCTTGGAATTGGAGTTGTTGAAGACCAAGATGAAATATACCAAATCCAAATTAGCGATGGCACATGGTGATTCTAATAATGATGAGGTTCAAACCACCAAGAAGATACAAAAAACAAGAGGTCTTAAGAGAGCATTAGAGAAGGAAAAACATGAGGCAAAATAAATCACTTTTGAGGAAAGAATTGCAAAATAAATCAATGACGAAATAGAAGTATGGATTTATAGAGTGCATATACATCTTGAGAAGCTCCTTCATAAGGCCAGCAGGGTCAATCAAATGCTCAGGTGCATGGCTGACTGCGACAATGCTAGAAACAAGATTTTCAATATCGGGATCAAGAAATAGAAGGACAAACTCAAGGAAACCCTAATAAGCCAAAAGGAGAAGGGAAAACTTGAGCTACTTGCTCATGCCTCCATGTTTGCTCGAAATTCATCATCAACAGTTAATCCAAATATTTTGAAGGTTTTTGGGCAAGTTTTGTGTTTTTTGAGCATTTTAGTGAAATTTAACAGACTTTTTGCATAATCAACCTGTAAAAATCGTAGCCTGGGCCACGCTACGATTTTTGTGGAGGAATCCAAATGCCAAAAACTCTGCATATATCGATAGATAATGATGCCTACATAAAATTTTGACTTCTGGTACTTCAAAAAAGAAGATTTTGATAGGTGGAGAAGTTCAAAAACCTCCCGAAAAACACCTTTCTGCCTCCTTTTTCAGCCACACGCTGTGCTTTTTTAGTAGTCTTGGGAGATTGCATTTTTGAGGAACTTCACTCAACCATTTTCAGAGCTTGAGAATATTTTTTATAACTAGACTGGAAGAGCTTTCTAATGAGCCATATTGGGTACAATGTGGACTTTGGGAAGGCACTCAAAAGTGGATTTTAACTCCCATGCTATGTTTTTTACTAGGCACACTATGCTTTTCTCAAGCATGATGCACTTTTTACATTGACTGATTTCTTTAGAATTTTCACTTTTTATTAGTTAATTGATGGATTCTAAGGATATTTAATGATGTAAATGTAAAAATTAAATGTACGTATGTATTTTATAGCTGCTAGAGGTAGATACATGAGGTAAATATGTATTTTTCGCTCAAGTGAATCAGTTTCATCAAAGATAGGGATGATTTTGTTGACCTCCCTAATCATTAGGATTTCATTTGAGGACTTTGGGGAAACAACCCCACAATTCATGGATTCGACCCTTGAGATTGGGAAGAATATTTTTTTGGTCTATATCTTTCATTTGCTTTGTCATTGCAAGGGTTGGATACTGTGTAATTGATATTTGAACACTAGTGTAATCAGACATTTTGGCAGGAACTAATAAATAGAGTTGCAACTATTTTTGTGGAATTCCTGTGGTAATCTGTTCAACATAGTTTCCTCTTATTTTTACATATGTTTGATTGTATTAGGATTTCCATATTCATGCCATCTCTGAATGTATTTAATTCCTAAGTCAGATAGACATAATTCATTATTTGATGCTTTGTTTTGGAGGAATTATCACATTTTCATGTTCACTTTCTCTTGATTGAAAACAATTCATGATTTCGATGCTCTTTTATGAAACCCTAGAAGTCTCTCACAATCATCATGATACCTGAAAGTGCTAAGGTATGTACCTACCTTGACACATTATATCTCTACAATTCTAATCCTCATTTCCCTGACCTAGTTCTTCCTAGACCTAGTTCACCATCTAACACCCAAAATCAATCGATCAAACCGTACAACCTACTATACCTAGCCTAAAATCTTCATTATATAGTCATCTTGGCTGTGATATGTTGGAGAGAGCCCTCTCCTTCCTAGTAGGGCTAGCTAATAGGTCAAAGCAGTCTATTATTACCTTTTTTGGTATCCTTCTCAGCCTTTGGAGATCCGGTGGAGTGATAAGATGGTTTATAAGCCCTTGGGTTCATAAACAGTTGGGATTTTTGTATTATTTCCTTGGGTTTATAATATTAATCCTTGGGTTTTATATGAATCCTTGGGGTTTACAATCTTGGTCAACCATGGTCCAATTCCATATTGTGATAAATAATTTTTCAATATCAAAATCAACCATGGTCCAAAGTCACACTGTGACAAATATTTTCCAAATATGAAAATCAACCATGGTTGAACATCACATTGTGACAAATATTGTATCGATATAAAAACCAATGATTCTTAACCATGTTAAACCATGGACCAAGGTCGCATTATGACAAATATTGTCTCAATATGAAAATGAACCATCGTAAACCATGTTTATTTTATAGTTTATAATATTTATCTAACGAATCATATATCTTGTGTTTATAATATTAATCCTTTGGGTTTAGTATTCCCTTGGCTTTATAATACCTTGCGGTTTTATAATTTATCCCTTAGGTTTATTATTCCCTTTGGTTTATAATATCAATTACGTGGATTTAATAATCTAAGATTTCGTATTCCTACGGTATAATAGTGCCAACCATGATCCAATGTGACATGTGAAAAATGTTTTCTCAATATGAAGATCAACCATTGTCCAACAAATCATTGTGACAAATATTGTCTCCATATGACAATAATTCATAGTCTACCATTGTCCAACATTGCGTTGTGACAAAGATTGTCCCGATATGAAAATCAACCATGGTAAGCCATGGAAACCCATGTTTGTTTTAGGGCTTATATTATTTATCTTATTGTTTATATACCTTGGTTTTATAATGTTAGTACCTTGGTTTTAATATTGTTCACTTGTGTTTTTAATATGAATATCTTCAGTTTGCTATTCCCTTGGGTTTATAATATTAATTCTTGGGTTTAGTATAAATACTTGGCATTTATAATCTTGGTGAACCATGTCCCAACGTCACATTGTGACAGATATTTTCTCAATATGAAAATAAACCATGGTCAAACGTTGCATTGTGACAAATATTTCCTCGTTATGAAAACCAATCATTCTCAACCATGATCAACCATGGTCCAACATCGCATTGTGACAAATATGTCTTATTATGAAAATGAACCATAGTCAACCATGTTTATTTTAGGGTTTATAATATTCATCTTATGGTTTATATAACTTGGGTTTATAATATTAATCCCTTTAATTTAATAATATTCCCTTGGGTTTATAAAATGATCCACATTGCTCAAGAAATGCTCGATTTTCAAAGTTTATCTATCTCAGGAATATTGGCGCTAGGACGTAGTGTTCATCATTACAATCCAAAGAACAAAAATGACACGTCAATTGGAATATGTATGGTCATTTTATGACCATTAGAAGTTTTCAAGTCATAAGGGGATGTGGTGATGAAATTGCCAGTGGGCCTTCGACACATGGCATGCCAACATTGACCTCCTATCCCTGCAAAAATAAAAAGAAAAATAATCTTAAACATAAAATAAAAAATATATATATTAAAAAAAAAAGAGAATCATATAAAAACAATTTATTTAAAAAAATAAAAAAAAAAAAAAAAAAAAACCTATATTAAAATATGGCTATACAAAATACATAGTCAACGAATTATTATCATTCCATACCCATAAATTTTGAAACAAGCCATATTAAAAATTAAAATAGGAAGGTTGTTATATAAGCCAACAAAACCCATGAAAAATAAAACCCTACGTATAAATTAGTCATGGTGATATAATGTATCGGTTACATATATATACTTTGTATGTTTATATGGTTATATAACCAAATGATATGGTTTTGGAGGCATGTAAAATGAAAACCATATGCTTTATCAAATGAATTTTGACAGGATTAGGCCACCTCACCACCTATATAACAATGCCCAAACATGGTCAGTCAACCAATGACCCAATGGACTAAACTTGAGTAACTCTGCTAATGTATATCTATATAAGAAACCATTCAATTTTTTAAGGTGGTAGCATCAGAAAAAATCATAAAGGAGAGTTCTAGAACCCAAACCATGAGGAACACAACCTAGGAGGGGCACAAATTTTGAGAAAAATAATATTTTGTGGATTATTCTCCATAATATTCCTACAGCAAAATCATGAGGAATCGAAAATATTCCCTAAGGGCCGAATTTTGAAAATGGCGGAACCAGATTGATTTTATACTCATTTTTCTCATAATTTTGTAAGAAGCACATCGGTGAAGTCATATTTTTCATCTGAGAAACAAATATTCAATCACCTTGTAGAGAAAAATATTTGTCGAATCATGAGGAATCTAAAATATTCCCTTTGGGCCAAATTTTCACAATGAAATAATTACATCGAGTTTATGCTCATTCTTCTTAGTTTTTCATAGGGAATGTGATGGTTTAATCTGATTCCTCATCTGAGTAGAAAACTTTTAGTCAACTTGCAACAAGCAATCTCTATGGAATCTTAGGAATCTTTGAGATTCTCTGGAGGCTCCTAAATGCCTGTCTTAGATCATCATCGATTTATACACATTTTTATCAGTCCCTCATAAGGAACACAATGGTGTGATCAAATTTTTAAGTTGTCCAACCTACTTCCATTCAACCAGTGAGAAGGATTCTTTAGGGGAATATTTGAGATTCTCAAGGGTCCAGATTTTACCGAGTTCGAAGGGAGTCAATTTTATACTCATTTGAACTAGTTTTTTCGAATATTCCAACTGTGCAATCGATTTCTTCAGTACATTTATGCATTTTTAGGTTATCCCCAGAAGTGGAGGTATAATATGCGTTGATACTATTTATTATCTTGATTTTCATTGAGATGATGTTTTGAACATTGAGACCCTTGTTTTCCACTTCGTTGGAGGATCCTTGTATGACACTTCATGTGAGAGTTTGATATTTTGTTATGTTGATGAAGAGATTTTGTGAGTGAGATCTATTACAGAAGACAATCTTGTGGATATACATGCCACTCTAGGTAAGGGACTTCATCAATTTCTTTGAAAAATAATGCATGATGTACTAATCATCATCTTGCAAAAAATAATGAAGTGGCTTCCCAACTCTTGACATTGGGCCCGGAGACATAACCCACACTAGGTGAAATTCGTTATTAACTTGTGTGTGTTCTTTGAATTTATGGTTGTCTTTATGTTTACTCTTCTTTAAAGTATGCACATGTGGTTTTTCATACTATTTTACATGCACTTATACTAACATCATAAAAGTGAAATATCTTGGTTAATGAAAGTAGATGAGAGAATCTAGATCAATTTTGGTATCACATTGGTCTTCTCATTGATGTGCATTCAGAGTGTGAATGATAACCAGATATTGAACCTGCAAAGAGAAAATAAAATGGAGAATCACAAAGATCTTTGCAAGGTCTTCTATGGTATCACATGCATGGTACATATAATGTATTCAAATTATCAATAGAAAATGACAAAAGGCGAACATGACAAAGAGAGAGGAGAAGATGATGCTCCATCTCTATCTTTGGGTAAATATTCTTCTTCTTAAACTTATTCTCATCATTCAAATGAAGAGATAAACTAGAGCCTTCAAGCATATAATCTTGAATTGAAGTGACTTATACAAGAAGATAAAGAGGAGAAGTAGATATTTCATCTTCAATTACGAGCCACAGAAGAGGCCTTGGAAAATTTGAAGTGCAACGAAGTCTTAGCGAAGACATCATCACCTAGTTCATAGGTAAAAAATGTTGATAGTTCATTAGTTTAATTTTCACATGATGCTACTTCTGTTCGAAGCCTTGAGGTACCCATTTCATGAAATGACATGTTATTCCTCACCAAGATGGGGTACATTCAAGGAGGATTTTCGAAGGTAGCATAACTTTCCAAGCCATTTATTAGAGTATCAAGGAAAGAGGATTAAGGGAACACATCACCATATTCCCATGATAGTGCTCATTCCAAAAGAAGAGCTAAAGAAATATCTGATCACTAGGATTGCACAAGAGACAACCAAGTGAGGTATAGAGAGTATCATTATAATAATGTTCATTTTCATTGAAAATTTTTGCTAATGATGAGAAAATTTTATTGGATATAAAAAAATGTAGTTTTTGTGGCTTGTTTAACCATGCTATTTCCTAGTGTTAGAAAAGAATGGCAGTAGAAAAGAGGACAATATGTGAAATATATTCTCCACAATAGGGAAGGAAGAAGGTTAATCATGTCTGAAGGAAGAATAATTTTTGCATTCATTGAAAAAAATATGGATATCAAAGAGCCACATCTTGGAGGCTCCATCCATAGTAGTGTCTCAAGGACAAACAACCCATGCAAAAACCATTTTTAAAACTTTTTCAACAAGAGAATCAACTGCAGGAGGATGACGCATTCACTTTGATGAGTGAGAGATGGTTTTATTAGACATAATAAATTTTCATGGCCATTTTATTCTAAATTATATGTTGCGACATTATTGTAAAAGTGATGATGTGTTTTCAATCACTTATGAAAGAAATATGATGATTCTTTGGCCTCTTTTTATTGGTAGTTGGGGTATTAGTTTCCATGATGAAGTACACTTGACGAAACAGTGTGTGGTATAAACTCTTGGCGAGTATGGGGATGTTTCGGTAGTTATTGGTCATGTAATTGAACATGCAGTTTGAAAATAATTTACTACAAGTTTGCAGACAATGTAGGTGTCCGTTCATCACTTATGGCTTCGAAGAAAAAAGGTGAAGGAGAAGGAAGTGTGGCTTGTCAGGGAACTTGTTGTGTAGAAAAGGGAGTGTAGTAGAGTGCATATTGTGTTCATGTTTTTGGAGGACCAAAAGTTCCTAAGTGGGGAGGAATGATACAGGTGGCTCCATAAATTCTCAATTTTCAAAGTGTATGGATCTCATTAATATTGGTACCAAAACATATTTTTTGTCACTACGTACCAAACACCATGAACTAAACCTCAATTGTAGTATGTATCGTAATTTTATGAACATTATAATTTTACAAGTCATAAGGGGATGTGGGACCTATTTAGATGATGTGTTGATGAAATGACTAATGGGCCTTTGACACATGGCATGCCAACATTTTCCTCCTAACCCTGCAAAAAGACAAAAGAAAATAATAATTTTAAGTCTCAAATAAAACAAAATATATTAAAAGAAAATAAAATCATATAAAGACAAATCATTTAAAACAAATATTAAAAGAAAAAAATATTACAATATCAATATAGAAAATACATAGTCAATGAATTGTTATTATTCCATACCCACAAATTTTGAAACAAAGAATATTAAAAATTACAATTGGAAGGTCGTTATATAAACAAATGGAAAATGACATATTGGAAGGATTGTTAATTTGTTATATAAACCAATCGAACCCATGAAAAATAAAATCCAATGTATAAATTCAAGGTGGTGGTATAATATAATAGTTAGATATATATAATTTATATGGTTATATGGTAAAAGAACCATACTATATGGTTTTGGAGGCATTTAAAACGAAAATGATATGTTTTATAAAATGAATGCCGACAAGATTCAACCACGTCACTACCTATATAAAAATGCCCAAACATGGTCATTCAACCAATGACCCAATGGGCTCAATGTTGGTAACTTTGCCAATGTAAATCGATAGAAGTAGTGATTCACTTGTGTGGGGGAGGGAGTACTAAAACCAAGCACAAAGGAGAGACGTGGAGAAAGAAGTGTGTGAAACACAATCCAAGAGGGTAATAATTTTCGAGACAAAGAATATTATAGGGGAATATGTTGACAATTTTTAGGCCTTGATATTAATACAAAAATTCCCTTCTTGATAATTTCTTGTGATCTTGCTTATGTATTCTCTTCTTTTAACTTATTTAATCATTCATCAAGTCAATTACCAAAGTACTTAGTCAAATATAGAGATAGTATTATTTTCACTTATAATTGAATATCATGAAATGTAGTTAGGAAGGTAATTCTATGATTTACCTTCCTCACTTTATACTACTTTTATATCAACATGTCTTCTTAAATTCGTTGTCTTAAAGTTGGAAAATTCCTTCAATAGATACTTTAAATCTCAAATATATCTGCACTATACCCTTCTGCACCTATCCGCAATCCAGCTCATGTACCTTTCGTAATTTGTACTATGCACCTTCCATAATTTGTACTCTTGTACCTTCTGCAACCTACACTCCTGTACCTTCCACAATTTATACTTTTGTACCTTCCGCAATTTATACTCCTCAATATGCACTAAACTTTGTCCTTATATCCACACCTTTTAACTTCTATTAAAACCTCAGATAGATCTACAATTATGTCTCTTCTACACAGCATATGTAAGGGTATAAATAGTTGTTCCTGCCAGATAATAAGCCAACCTTCCAGCCATTATGCAGGCCGACTTCAACACAGTTTGTAGGCCAAATTCCTTGCATCAAATAGGCTTATCTTCAACACTGAATATGGCCAATTTTGAAGGCCATTCTTCCACATTTTCTTGGAGGATATTCTTTCATTTACATGACTCTTAATTACACTTTTTTTCATAAGAAAAATCCTAATAGACAACAATAATAAGTCTATAGACCTATAAAAATCTTGCTCATGAAAACATGAAGCAAGTAAAACAAAAACACATTTTATTATTTTTGACTTCTTCGTTACATAAGTACATAATTACATAGTCAACATGAAGACCGACCTAGTTACACTTTTCAATGCTCCCTCTTAAGTAGGGAAGTATTCACACAGGTACATGGTCACTTTTAAAATGAAGAATCTCATAAGAAGAATGGGATTGGTAATTGCATCTATATAACATCATATCAACTGACATTGTCCTAGTGCAAGGCCTTGACTAACAACCCCATCTCTAAATGAGATAATGGGCTTCAATGCTTGCGAGACACATGACTTATAGACTCCTTAGTCATTGTCTCTCCAAGGTACATACTCCACTCGGGTGTTCCCAAAGTATGACCTTCTTGGACTATTCTTACCTTGGGTAGCTAGCCGTCAAATAATATCGGTCCCCGACTACTCTTATCTTGAATTCCCTAACACATTCTCAAAGAGTATCGAATGCCAGATGATTACCCAATCCTCCATTCTATCTTCCCAAGACCAGAATGATATTTATATCTCTCCCTCTCAACCAAGGAGGACCTATTCCATAAGGAAATGTACTCATTATTATACAAATAATGTACCTAAGCTCATCCTTAGGAATTACCAAGTTTATTCGAAGTAAGAAACTTACCATCAGGCTCCCTCTTAACCAGGGACCTCCAGCAGCAATGGTGAGACACCCAACTGCTCATGAAGAATTCCTATTCTCGATGTCATGGATTTTGATATTGAGGAATCTCAAACTTTTAGCTTCATAGGGCAAAATTCATCCATCACTTCCATCTTGAGTCATGTCAGCTATCAGAGAGTGATTCATCAGAATTCCTTTATCTGGTCCATTGTTATTCCATGCTTCTTTCATTTGAATCATTTCAAAGGATCATACATCCTTTCTCATGATTAGCATCCCTACACAGATTCATCCAGATAAACATATTCATATGAAAATTTTAGAAATCAAGTTACCTTACTGATGATGTTTCACCATGACATATTCCTGTAGGCATCGACATCCTTCATACATATTGACACATCTCCTAATGATATGTTTTGTCAAGGGTATTCTTATGTACCAGACTTATGTTAGAGTCTACATATCTACCTAGGATATCTCCAATTAACATCTTTTGGGCTTCATGATGATAACTACCTCTTGACATGGTTTCATTTCATGATCCCATCCTTTCCGCACATTTTCCATTCCTAGGAACTTAAAGCCTTTCTTATTTCTCGTTCATATACAACCACCTCATGTTTCATGAGAACATATTATATTGATTTCATCTGTCCATGCACTAAGAGATACTCTTTTATAGATCATACTTCTAAATACAGAAGCTCATTACGTGCAACCATATGACATGACTTCACAGCATCCAATCTTAGCATATAAGTCTGCATACCTCATACATGTTTTCCTTGAGTCATCCTGTAGGGGTTTTCTCTTTAATTAAGAGCTTCATTATTTTGACCTACTTCATCAATATGTCATCATATCTCAAAAATTTCTCCCCATGATGACCCTTGATCTTATGATTGCTTTACTTAAATAGGGAGGTTTTCAATAAGTTGTTACACCGAGAACTTCTTCCATGCTTCTTTCGAGATGCTTCTTAATTTTCATGCTATCATACAATTTTTACAAACAATCAGAGATCACTTAAAGAGAAATATGATCTCAATCATAATAGATATCTCTTGCTTCCTCCTTCTCAGATCTTTTAGTGTTAGGTTCTTCTCTTTATTATGTGACATGAGATTCTTCCTTTTTACTTTTGACATTTCCAAATTTAGGACAATCTATTTTATAATGTCCAAGTTCATCACACCCAAAGCATTGCACTTTTTCCATATTTCTTCTTTTATTTTGAGGGCCAAATTTTCCGAATCTTCCTTTCTTCTTGTATGAGGCTGCAAAGGCATGATTCTCCTCACTTGATCCTGTATCATCTTTGGCCTTTAGTCTTGTTCCCTCTATTTTACATAGAGAACAAAAATCATGGAATGGAGTGGCTTCTTTCTTCCCATATAGACAAGAAGTGAAGCTTCCCCATTCCTCTAGTAGATCATTTAACACCACTGTTTTCATTTTAGTGTCAGACATCACTTCTCCTAGTTCTTGTAGTTGATCTCTTATTTAAAAAATCCTCATAAAGTATGGGACGATTCCTACTACCTTTGATAACTTCATTTTCTATAGTTCTTGTCTCAGAGAGATTTCTTCTCTAGCAGTACTCACAGATAATAGCTCCACCAATTTCTCATATATTTGTTTTTCAGTATTTAGTTTTTATACATAGGGATTGAGAGAGTCTTTTATGGATTCTATGAGAATCCTTTGGGCTCTAATTTCTCCCTTCATGTACTTGGCATGGGATAAAGTATCTTCTTTTGGAGGTTGAATAATATATCCTTCGATATAGTCCATTACTTCATCTTCAATTAAATTCAAGTTTGTTCTCTTCTTCCATGCACTGGAGTTTGATGATCCAACCAGATTGTTGCTTTCTTTACAAAAAGGCATCTTGATAAATAGTGTCATGAATGCTTGCTTGATTGGTCTTGCTTGCAGCTCCATTTATGTTGATGCAGTCAAGAGTTTCTTTTCTTTAATGTTTTTTTCCTTGAACCGTTGACTATAATAACTATCTTTAAAATTTGTGGTTCTCCTTAAAACAATGTTTTGAGTGCAAATCTTTTGATACCAAGGATTAATGAGTTGATATTTTCATATAAACTAGTTGGATACTCTTCCTTGAAAACTGGTTTGTCTTTTCAATCCAAACTTTCATCCTTGCTTCTTTGAGTGACTTTGTTGATGAGCAGCTCTTATTTTCAGCACCTTAGCTCCAATTCCATGTTGACAATTTTTAGGGCTTGAGATTAATACAAAATTCTTTTCTTGATAATTTCTTGTGAGCTTGCTTATGTATTCTCTTCTTTTAACTTAGTTAATCTTTCATCAAGTCAATTACCAAATTACTTAGTCAAATGTAGAGACAATATTATTTTCACTTGTAACTGAATATCTTGAAACATAGTTAGGAAGGTAAATCTATGATTTACCTTCCTCACTTTCTACTACGTTTAGATCAACCTGTGTTCTTACAATTGATGTCTTAAAGTTGGAAAATTCCTTCAATAGATACTTTAAATCTCAAATATATCTACACTGTACCCTTGTTCACCTATCCGCAATCCAGCTCCTATACCTTTCGTAATCTGTACTCTGTACCTTCCACAATCTATACTCTTGTACCTTCCACAATATCTACTCCTGTACCTTCCACAATTTTTACTTCTATACCTTACACAATTTATAATCCTCAATATGCACTAAACTCTGTCCTTAGATCCGCACCTTTTAACCGCTATTAAAAACTCAGACAGATCTGAAATTATGTCTCTTCTACGAAGCATATGTAAGGGTATAAATAACTATTCCTGCCAATTAATAAGCTGACCTTCCAGCCATTATGTAGGCCGACTTCCATACAGTTTGTAGGCCAACTTCCTTGCATCAAATAGGCTTATCTTCAACGTTGAATATGGGCAATCTTGAAGGCCATTCTTCAACATTGTCTTCGAGGATATTCTTCCATTTACATGACTCTTAATTAAACTTTTGTTCATAAGACAAATCCTAATAGACAACAAGAAGAAGTGTATGGACCTATAAAAATCTTGCTCATGAAAACATGAAGCAAGCAAAAGAAAAACACATTTTATTATTTTTGACTTCTTCTTTACATAAGTACATAATTACATAGTTAGCATGAATACAAACCTAGTTACACTTTTCAACAAAATATTCCTTGGAATATTCTATAGAATATTCCTATCGTAGAATCAAGGGGAATATAAAAGATTCCCTAAGGGCCATATTTTGACAATGGCAGAACCATATTGAGTTTATACTCATTTTTATCAAAATTCCATAAGGAGAATAATGGTGAAGTCAGATTTTTCATATGAGAATAATATCTTTACTCAACTTGCACATAGGAATCTTTGTGGAATGATGACGAATCTAAATGATTCCCTTGGGGTAAAATTTTCACAGTGATAGAATTATGCCGAGTTTATACTCATTCTTCTAACTTTTTCATAGGTAGTGTGATGATGTAATCTGATTACCCATCTGAGCAACAAAATTTTAATCAAACTCCAAAAAGGAATCTTTATGGAATCTTGAGGAATCTTTGAGATGCCCTGCAAGCCTGAAAAATGTAAGTCTCAGAACAAGACTGCCTTTATACTCATTTTTCTCAGTTATTTGCAAGGAATGTGTTGACTTGATTAGATTTTTCATTTCAACATCCGAATTCCAGTCAAACAACAAGAAGGAAACTTTGCGGGATATTTGAGATTTTCGAGGGTCCATATTTTAACTAGTCAGTAGGGGTTCAAGTTTATAGTCATTTGAACTAGTTTTTCGCTAGGATTTCAACCATGCGGTGCATTTCTTTAGCATATTTGTGCATTTTTTAGGGGTTCCCTATAAGTGGAGGTATAAGATGCATTGATTCCATGTCTTATTTTGGTTTTTTCTAAGACAATATCTTGATGACTGGGATCCTTGTTTACCACTTTTTTTTAGAATATTTGTATGCCACTTCATGTGAGAGTTCCATTTTTTTTCATGTTGATGGAGAATGCTTAAGAGTGAGAGCGCTTATATAAGAGTGTCTTGTAGAGATACATGACACTCTTGTTAAGGTATTTCATCCTTGTATTTGACAAATAATGCATCATGTAGTCATCATCATATTGCCACAATTAATGAAGCAGCCTCCCAAATCTTGACAACGGGCCTGGAGACATAAACCACACTAGGTGAATTTTGTTATCAACTTTTTTGTGCTCTTTGATTTGATGGTTGTCTTTATGTTTCGTCTTCTTTAAAGTATGCACACATGGGTTTTTCACGATCTTTCACATGCAAATATTCTAACATCAAAAAAGTAAAACACCTTGGTTAATTCTGGTAGTTGAGAGAATCTAGATGAAGTTTGGTATCAGAGTGGTCTTCTCACTTATGTCAATTGTGAGTGTGAATGATAACCATAGAATTAACATGCAACAAGAAAAGAAAATGGATGATCAAAGAGATCTATGGAGGGCCTTCTACAAGAAGGCACACATGGTTGATTTAATGTATGCAGATTATGAGGAAAAAATGAAAAAATAGGATTAGGAAAAGAGAGATCATAGGATCATGCTCCTTCTCCATATTCAGGTGAATATTATTGTTCCTCATATTCTTCTCATCATTCAAATGAAAATATAAATGATATACTTCAGGAAGAGAATGTTGAATTGAAGACACTTATACAAGAAGTAGGAGAGAAGTATATTTTTCAGCTTCAACTATGAGCAATGGAAGAGGACTTGGAAAATTTGAACTACAATGAATCCTTAGAGAACCCATCACCAACTATGTCAAAGGTAAGCAATGTTGATAGTTATTCAATTTCATTTTCACATGATGCTACTTTTGTTGGAAGCCTTGTTGGCCAGATAAATCATTCTTGCGGACAAGATCGATCTCCCTAGTGTCAGAAGACAATCTAGCAACAAACTAACAACTAAGTTTTTCTTTCTCTAAATATATTTGTTTTACAAATAAATGTTATAAAGGTGTCGATCCTACCTCAGATCCAAATGCTTATTTGCGGTCATAGTGCTTCTGTCGCATCAAAATCCTTCGTCGCAACAAGAGCTCTTTTGTCACAAGAAAGTGTCGTATTTTTCCAACCTGCAATCACAAACAAGAAAATATTAAATAGCACCTGTATAAAAAATAATAATAAAACATACCTATCATAGTGATCAAGGAATCTATGAAACAAACGATCAAATGACAGCTTATTGAAATAAACAATCGAATGACAATTTATTGAGAAAAACAGAACTTGATTGTATTAATCTTAAAATAACAAAAGAAACTTACAACATTAGCCTTGATGTTCGAAAGGCCTTCCCGGGGTCCGAAGTAGGAATCTCTTCTACTTTGATAAGTCTTGCACTCTTCCTCCAGGAGCATAAAGAGGTATGTGATATTTCCTCTCAAAAACTCAACAGAAAGAAGTCTAAATCTCAACAGCACTTTAGCTCAATCACACATAAAGCTGAACTCCAATTCTCAATCTCCAAAATCTTCAATCTCCAAAAAATTCTTAACCAATCTTTTTAACCAATCTTGTTTACCCAAAAATCTTAACTTAACCCTTTGAGGCTACTCAATGCCTCCTTTTATAGAGCAGATGAGGAGGTTAGGATTCCACCTTTAAAGGGATAGAATCCTCCTTCAAAGGGATAGGCTCCTCACATTAAGGGATTAGTTCCTGAAGGTGTGGGATACATGCATCGTACTAAAGCGTACTCATCCCCAAAAAATCTCATCTATAACCTTCCAGAATTGACCAAAAATCAACTTTTTCACTTTGATTTCGCGCTTTTTTGACTTTACAGGAAGTCCGCAGGCATAACACTAGAAAATTGCATTCTAGAATGCAGTTCCTCTTCACATTACCTGCGTACCCTATCCAGGAACATAGGTAAGTCTCTTTATTAACTGCGTACTCAAAATTTTTGAGCCTTTTAGGGTTTTTTCTCTAGTTTCAAGGCATGGAATGAGGAACAAAGGTTGTAAGACTTGCAAAGGAGGCATGTATGAGTGTTTAATGAGCTCATACAGTCAGCAGAATGTCAAGGTGACAATTTTTAGTGTAACAGATTGCCCCCTAAAGTGCGAAGTCTGGAATAGATGAAGATGAAGTCTGTCATATATGAAGAGTGAAGTACTTTATCATTTCAAGGATCATCCTATGGACACCCCGGTCGGAACCTGTAAAAACATTTAATGAAAAATATATATATGTAAACATATCATCGCTGAGGTAGGCATTCCGGCGTCCGGATCAAAAACTAATAAACTTGTTCGTACGGAAATGATTTTAATATTACATCAATAAAGTGAATATGACATGGGCGCATTCCTCATACGTAATGAATGATCTCTTTGTTATAATAAAACTCCTTGCGACCTTCCTCGCGACCTAGATGGTGGAAACTAGATCCGAGGCTTGATTTCTGCTTCCCCGAACTAGTACGATTCTGTCCATGCGATTAAATGTGTTCGAAGTAGAATATGGTAGAGCAACGATTACCCGGTCAATGATGCATGCATTTAACAAGTGTGAGAGAAACCACCAGTAATGTCAATGGCTCTCAAAGTACTTAGTACAATCCATGAAATGTGAATGAATACGCTGAAGTCGAACATGTCACTGAATCATTCGATCAAAGGTCAATGATGCAACCTATCGTCGAAGGCAAGAAACCTGCCATTGAGGCATGCAGATTTCAAGGTACTGACGATTTCTAGATCAACTTCCTAGATAATGAGCTGTCGTCGATAGAAAGCGATATGTCGTAGGCAAGCTCACAACACGAAATCATAGATCAAGTTTTGAAGAAATATATTAGCAAGGATTGACTCAGGGATGGTCAAAATGGAAGATAAATATTTCGCAAATGAATGGTTTTTTTGAACTGTCCTCTTGAACACATAACGACACTGCAGCTGGTTTGGTAACAATTGACCCAAAGCTAATACCCAGAAACCGGATGAAGACTTTCAATGTGGTTTTATTAACTGTTAGGCAAAGTATTTCCCAACCCACGTGAACAAAAAGTGTCGTGTTCAAGAGTGGTTAACTGGATTTTCGAAAAATCAAAATACAAAAAACAAGTCCATTTTTCTCTCTTTTCCCCCACCATTTCTGGCAAGTACCTCTTTGTTTTTGACAAGCTTGAGGAGGATAACATTTTCTTGTTTATAAGCTCATCCTTTGGATGAGTCCAACTTAGTTTAAGATTCAAACCCTAAGAAGGAGTGGTTCGTTTTCTTGCAATTTAAAATTGAACGGTCCTTTCCTATTAAATTTTCCTTGAGTCCGATGCCGGAGAAACTCGATGTTTTTAAATTTTAGGGAGTCAGAAGAAAAACTTAAGAAAACTCCATGGGTGTAATTTTTGGTAAATTTAGTCTTTCAAGCTCGAAAAAGGATAAAATAATGCGGGAGAGAACTCTATTGAACGTAATTGGTCAACGTATACCTTTTTCATAAATAGTCCATTTTAGTCCGTAAAAGGGGTAAAATTATACTGAAGAGACGATCATTCATTTATTTTAATGAGTTTGAATAATCAAGTGCTTGGCAATCTTCTCAATTTTCGAGAGTCTGAAAAGGGCTTAAAAAGCGATTCCGAGGTTTTCTTTTTCGATGGTTTAACGAGTTCGAAAAAGGGATAAAAATGTACTCATAGTTTCACTTTTTCATAAGTTTTAACGAGTTCAAAAAAAGGGATGAAATGTACTCATTTGTTTCAATTTTTCGTAAGTTTTAACGAGTTTGAAAAAGGGTAAAAAGTGTACTCATGACTTTCAATTTAATTTCGAGCGGAAAAGACGGAAGAACTCGGCATTTTCATGTTTTTTACGAGAATGAAAGATAGCAAAATAATCTCGCGAGATTTTAAGTTTATGAGTCTTGAAAATAACCGAAATTGACTCAAGATAGGTTTCATTTTTACAAAAGCTTGAAAACGGAAAAACTATGCTTCCAAAGTGGTTTCATTTTACACAAGCTTGAAACGAGAGAAAAAATTGTGCTTGATGCCCCTAAGCGTAAGCGCTGGGCGCGCACTTTGACTTCACTGGTCAACTATGTACACATTAAAGTAATTAATAGCTGGATGGAATGAAGGTTCATTTACGAGATCATATGAAAGACCTGACCTAAAACTGTAAGAAAATTATGCAAAAACTGAAATAACTAACCTAAATATACGACTTAACATTTACGAGATCTAGTCAAAGACTCGACTCAATTAGGGGAGGATTTGTTTCATTTTTTAACGAGCTTTACACAGGAAAAGAACTATGCTCATGGAAACATGTTTCATTTTTTAACGAGGTTGACACAGTAACAGGAACTATCCTCACCTACATGTTTCATTTTTTAATGAGGTTGACACAGTAACAGGAACTGTCCTCATATCTACCTTCTACAATCTACCTATGTAACCTACTGATTCATTTTTTTTAATGAGGTTGACACAAGAAAAGAACTGTCCTCGTACCCGATTCATTTTTTAACGAGGTTGACTCAGTAATAGGAACTATCCTCTGACCAACTGATTCATTTTTTAACGAGGTTGACACAGTAAAAGAATTGTCCTCAAACCTGATTCATTTTTTAACGAGGTTGATTCATAAAAAGGAACTATCCTCGGACACAATGATTCATTTTTTAACGAGGTTGAAACAGTAAAAGGAACTCTCCTCACACACACTGATTCATTTTTTAAGGAGGTTGACACAGGAAAAGAACTATCCTCAGACACACTGATTCATTTTTTAACGAGGTTGACACAGTAACAAGAATTATCCTCGGACCAACTGATTCATTTTTTAATGAGGTTGACATAGGAAAAGAACTATCCTCATACCTGATTCATTTTTTAACGAGGTTGACTCAGTAACAAGAACCATCCTCATACACTACTTATTTCTAATCTATCAATCTACTCTCTACAATCTACCTACTGATTCATTTTTTAATGAGGTTGACACAGGAAAAGAACTGTCTTCATCGTCGACTAATTCATTTTTCAACGAGGTTGACATAGTAAAAGGAACTCTCCTCACAGCTCACTGATTCATTTTTTAACGAGGTTGACACAGTAAAAGGAACTCTCCTCACACACACTGATTCATTTTTTAACGAGGTTGACAAAGTAAAAGGAAATATCCTCAGACTCACTGATTCATTTTTTAACGAGGTTGACACAGTAAAAGGAACTTTCCTCGCTCCACTGATTCATTTTTTAATGAGGTTGACAAAGTAAAAGGAACTTTCCTCGGACACACTGATTCATTTTTTAACGAGTTTGACGCATTAAAAGGAACTTTCCTCATACACACTGATTCATGGCTTCCAACAGGAAGAAACACATGTCAATGGACACACCTTGATCATGGCTTCCAAGAGTTCTTCATCAGAAGGAAGAATAGTTCTCTAGAAGGAACACATGTCGAGGGACTCAAAAGGGATAAGAACATCACATTCAAATAATCCAATAGAGTTTTCCATGTCAATTACCAAATCTAAGTCAAAGGAAGACGAGCAAACAGTGAGAGGCTCGCTTACATCGGTAATTGAAAACATGGGACTAGTTGCCACATAATTAACCCGTGGCGGGGTAGATACCACTTTAGAATCAGGAACATTTAGGGGTGTCATATTATTGGTAGTCGAAACAAGACTAGGGAATGAAAGCTGGTCTACAGTCACAATATTTCCATTGTGAGGGAAAGACATCACGCGAAAGAGTGTCGATACTACAACTTTCATTGCATAGACATAGTCTCGCCCATGGAGTAAATTGAAATCCAAGGGGCCTCGACCTACCATAAGATCAATACAGACAGTTTTACCTTCCAAAGTCATAGAAAACTTAGGAAGGATCCCTAAAGGTTCACTAATGGTTATGTTAAAAGCTTTCAGATTCTGCGTAATAGGCACAAGCTGAGGGGAACCCAAAGCTTTCCAAGAAGTTGAGGATAAAATACTAACAGAAGCACCTTCATCTACCTGTGTGCGGTGTATGTCCCTACCACCAAACTTCACAATGATTTGGAAAGGGATGGAGGAAGGAAGACAAGGTTCTGTTAGTCTATTCCAATCAAAGGAAAAGACCTCAGTACTTGGAGGGGGTTCTGTAGAAACAGGTGAAATGCCCCCCGGCGTAGAAGAATCTGATGTAACAAGAAGAACCTGAGCGGTATGAAGTTCACTCTCTAAAGGGAGAGTGGGATCGACCGAATGTGAAATTGAATCGACCACTTGATCAACTAATGGATCATCAACCTGAGTGATATGAGTTTCACTCTCCAATGGAAGAGTGGGATCGACTGTACTTGAAATTAGATCAATCACTCCGTCAATTGACGGTAGGTTGGGAGAAAGTTTACGGTAACCAGTTGGAAATTCTTGCTGTGGAACAGTAAGGTTTTCCAACAATTTTGAGGCTTCATCCATGTGAGGGCAAATGTGAGTTTGATGACTCCCTTTGCATAACTTACAAGGAAACCTAACTTTACCCTTTTTCCCAGGAACCTGACTATCACTAGTTGATGGATCAACGGAAAGTTGATGAGATTTTTCTGACCATACTTCCAAGACCTTTGGAATACTAGGACAATTGATAAGGAAGTGGTCACCCTTACAAAGCTTGCAAGGGTATTTGGGTTTACGATGCATGTTGGAGGTTTCCTCAACACAACTAACACTTATAGCCATGGTTGGTTGGTTGAATTCTTTCTTATCTTGCTTCTTCTTCTTCTTCTTCTTCCCTTTCTTCTTCTTCTTAGCCACCTAGTTACTAGCATCAAGGCTTTTACCAAGTGAAGAGGAAGAAATGGAGGAAGAAATATTAGGCGAAGAAGGTAAAGGGTCAACGGAAGGTTGGTGATGTTGAGATGGTGAACTCTGTTGAGGTGAAGCATCCGGTTGAGGTGGAACAATTGGAGTATTCGGGGCCAACGAAGTTGAAAATAACCATATCGGTAAACCTATTGTAAATCCAGGTAATGAAAAAGTAGCCATATAAGGAGGACCAAAATTTCCAAAGCAAGGAAAAGTACTAGGATTCTCGTTAAGAGGGGTTCCTTGGTTGGTAAATTCCGGAATAGTTGCCATTATATTCAACTTCAATGAATTTTATTAACAATTTAAAACTAAAATTAACAATTCACAACTCACACCTAACAATTAAAATTCACAATTCACACCTATGGTCTCTAAAAGTAAAAACAAACAAATTAACACGCGCTATCAAATCTAGGAGTCAAACCACACACAAACAGTAACTTCCCGCACTAAAAACACTAGTTGGTGATGAAATCCAACATCGTAGAATTTAATACAGAAAGGGCGGTTGGAACAGTTACCCCGACAACCTGCTTAATGAAACAGACTGGCACAAGTTTCTTCACAAAACCATCTCGAGTGAAGATAACCCCCCAGAGAGTCCAAGTGAGTCTAGTCGACGTCTGCTCCAGGTACAGTGAGATCTTTCCTTCACCGTCACCTTAGGAAATAATATTAAGCTTATGGACACTAAGGTTACCAACAGTAACAAATACAACTGGGGGAACAGTCTACGATCCGATTCCACGCGCAAGGGCAGAGTAACAAAGCTCAATCCCCTTGAAGGCTCCTCGACATGGTCAATCCGAGGTTTACCGACAAGTGACCCCAGGCTCCTCGACAATGGTTAATCTGAGGTTTACCATTTGTAATGCGCGCAAAATCTTCTATCTTTCCCAATGAAACAGAATTGATTGTCTCAAAGGTTCGGACATGATCTCGTGATTGACTTCTTTAAGAGAAGCTTCCCAGAATGTACCAGTTACAATTGGATTTATTTCCTACCGCAAGATTTATCTACTTGTTTGTTTTAGTTTCTTTGGAAAGTTAACTACAACCTATTCCAAAGCACTAATCTTGAGCTAGATTGGTGGAAAGAGCCCTAAAAATGTAAAAATTACTAGATGAATTTTAATTAAGCGCTGTGTTATTTAGGCTGTTATTACTCAAAAGGGTAAATGGATACGAAACCAATGGTGTTATGACCCGACCCAAAACTGAATGCAATCGAATATGATAATGTAATCTTTTCAATTCGATGAATCCTAACTAAAGAAAGGAGAGAGTTTCCATCACTTCCAACAATGCAAAAAATTGATCACTAAGAGAAAATATAACAAATTCTCTAATGCACTAATTTCATCAAGAAAAACTAATGCAAATCAATCCCAAAACAATTTTTTTATATTTTTGTGTTTTTAAAAGAAGCATAAAAACATCTAAATTCAAATCAAAGAAAAATTATCTAAATCTATGATTGATTTTTTCAGAATGTAAACTATGCAATTGTAATCTATGCACAATTCACATGAAAAGTACGCAAATGTAATCTATGCACATTTTTCATTCATATTCTGAAAATGAGAATTCTAATTATGCAAATGTGATCTATGCAAGATAATTCTCAAACACAAGATGATCCTAATGTAATATAATAACCAATCAAGTGCAAGTCAAGAAAATCGGGTGAGAGTTCCAAAGATCAAAAAACACTCAAAGACGATTAACACTCATGCAAAAACAAAAGCAAAAAGATGCAAAATTGTGAAAAGACTGAGAAAAACCTCCAAGTAATGAAAAAAGGAAATCAAATTAAGAATTTCTCAAAAAAGAGACTCAAAACACCCAATTAACTTAATGGAGATTGATGAGATGAAGAATTGTTGAAAGAAATTCATAAAAAAGGATTTTTGATAGAAAAATATAGATCTGGGTAGATGTTAAGAATCATAAATTAAATCTAAACTAAACTGAAAAAATAAATCTAGAGTTTTTCCAAAATTTTAACAGGGTCCGCAGACTCCCAGAAGTAACAGGTGTGGTACCGCACTATTTACTAAAGAAAACATGTGAAACTGCCCGCACTGTCCAAAGAAGGCAAAGTGCGGTCCCAAGAAAAGTTCGAGAAAAACATAAAAGATTTAAAAATTTTCAAAAACAGAGAAAACCTAAGCTACCCAGGTAGATATCCATCAATCAAAAACCAGGAAAAACTTTTCCTCAAATCAAAATAAAAGAGAGCCAAAAACAACAAATTCTTTCCCCAGTGGAGTCGCCAATTTGTTGGCTGGATAAATCGTTCTTGCGGACAAGATCGATCTCCCTAGTGTCAGAATACAATATAGCAACAAACGAACAACTAACTTTGTCTTTCTCTAAATATATTTGTTTTACAAATAAATGTTATAAAGGTGTCAATCCTACCTTAGATCCAAATGCTTATTTGCGGTCGTAGTGCTTCTGTCGCATCAAAATCCTTCGTCGCAACAAGAGCTCTTTTGTCACAAGAAAGTGTCGTATTTTGCCAACCTGCAATCACAAACAAGAAAATATTAAATAGCACCTGTATAAAAAATAATCATAAAACATACCTATCATAGTGATCAAGGAATCTATGTAATAAATGATCAAACGACAGCTTATTGAAATAAACAATCGAACGACAATTTATTGAGAAAAACAGAACTTTATTGTATTAATCTTAAAATAACAGAAGAAACTTACAACCTTAGCCTTGATGTTTGAAAGGCCTTCCCGGGGTCCGAAGCAGGAATCTTCTACTTTGATAAGTCTTGCACTCTTCCTCCAGGAGAATAAAGAGGTATGTGATCATTCCTCTCAAAAGCTCAACAGAAAGAAGTCTAAATCTCAAGAGCACTTCAGCTCAATCACACATAAAGCTGAACTCCAATTCTCAATCTCCAAAATCTTCAATATCCAAAAACTTCTTAACCAATCTTTTTAACCAATCTTCTTTACCCAAAAATCTTAACTTAACCCTTTGAGGCTACTCAATGCCTCCTTTTATAGAGCAGATGAGGAGGTTAGGATTCCACCTTTAAAGGGATAGAATCCTCCTTCAAAGGGATAGGCTCCTCACATCAAGGGATTAGTTCCTTAAGGTGTGGGATACATGCACCGTACTAAAGCGAACTCACCCCCAAAAAATCTCATCTAGAACCTTCCACAATTGACCAAAAATCAACTTTTTCACTTTGATTTCGCGCTTTTTTGACTTTACAGGAAGTCCGCAGGCATAACACTGGAACATTGTGTTCTACAATGCAGTTCCTCTTCACATTACCTGCGTACCCTAGCCAGGAACGCAGGTAAGTCTCATATTAACCGCGTACTCAAAATTTTTGAGCTTTTTAGGGTTTTTTCTCCAGTTTCAGGGCATGGAATGAGGAACAAAGGTTGTAAGACTTGAAAAGGAGGCATGTATGAGTGTTTAATGAGCTCATACAGTCAGCAAAATGTCAAGGTGACAATTTTTAGTGTAACAAGCCTTTAGGTACCCATTTCAAGAAATGTCATGAGATTCCTTAGCAATATGGGGTACATTTAAGGAGGATGTTTGACGGTAGAAAAATATTCCAAGCCATTTCTTAGACTATATAGGAAAGAGGATGATGGGAAAACATCACCGTCTTCCCATGACAATTCACATTGCAAAAGAAGAGCTAAGAAAATATCTCATCACAACGATTGCACCAGACAACCAAGTGAGTTATAAGATGTCTTAGTATGATAATGTTCATTTTTATTACAAACAAATTTCCAATCATGAGAAAAGTTTATTTCATAGAAAAAAATGTGCTTTTTGTGGCTTGTATAACCATGTTATTTCCAAGTGTCAAAAAATGCAAGAAAGAGGACAAGATGTGAAATTATTTATCCACATAAGGGAAGGAAGAAGGTTAACAAGGTCTAGAGGAAGAATAATTTTTGCATCAATTGCAATAGATATGTACATCAAAGAGCCACATGTTGGAGGATCCATCGAGAGCAATGTCTGAAGGACAAATCACCCATGTAGGAACCAGTTGAAAACGTTGTTCAACAAGCGAATCAACTCTAGGATGATGACCCATTCACTTTGATGAGTGATAGATGGTTTTATTAGACATATTATTTTTTCATGGACATATTATTGTAAATAATACGCTGCAACATGATTGTGAAAGTGATGATTTGTTTTCCATCACTTATGAAAGAAATATGATGGTGTTTCAGCCTCTTTTTTTTATATTTGTTTTATTGGTTTCCAGTATGATGTACACTTGACCAAAGAGCATGTGTTATAAATTATCGGTGATTATGAGGATTCTTGGGTGACGACTGGTCATGTAATTTAACATGTAGTTTGAAAATATTGTACTACATGTTTGTAGATGAAGCAGGTGTTAGTAGGAAACTTATGGCTCCGAAGAACAAAGGTGAAGCAAAAGGAAGCGTGGCTTGTTATGGCACTTGTTGTGCATACAAGGGAGTACACAATTTTTCATATTCTTTTCATGATTTTGGAGGACCAAAATATCCCCAGTGGGGAGGAATCATCTATTTTGCCTTAGAAATCCTCAATTTTTGAAGTGTCTAGATCTCAGTAATATTGGCACTAGGACGTAGTATTGGTCATTACGAACCCAACGATGTGAAAGATGCCTAAATTTGAATCCTTATGGTAATTATATCGCCATTAGAATTTTTCAAGTCATAAGAGGATGTGGGACATGTTTATATGATGTGGTGATGAAATGACCAATAGCCTTTGACACATGGCATGCCACCATTGGACTCCTAGCCCTAGAAAAAGAAAAAAAAAGGAATAATCTTAAATCTCAAATAAAACAAAAATATATCAAAAAAATAAAATCATATAAAGACAAATCATTTAAAAAAACCATTTAAAAGAAACCATATTAAAATATGGTTATAAAAAATACATAGTCAACGAATTGTTAATATTCCATACCCACAAATTTTTAAACAAACCATATTAAAAATTAAAATTGGAATGTTCTTATATAAACGAACATAAAATGGCATATTTGAAGGATTTTTACTTTCTTATATAAACCAAAGGAACCCATGAAAAATAGAACCCAACATATAACTTCATGGTGGTGATATAATGTAACATTTACATAAATATACTTTATATGGTTATATGGTTAAAGAACCATATTATATGGCTTTGGATTCATGTAAAACAAAAACCAGATGTTTTATAAAATGAATGCCAAGAACATTCAACCACCTCACTCCTTATATAAAAATTCTCAAACATTTTTGGTTAACCAACCATCTAACTGGCCCAACATTGGTAACTCTGCCAATGTAAATATATATAAGCATCGATTAAGTTGTGTGCGGGAGGGAGTGGAAGAAAAATGCACATAGGAGAGATGTGGAACTAGAATGGCATAGAACCTAGCCTCGGAGGGGAACAATTTTCGAGATAGATAATATTATAGAGGAATATTTTACAGAATATTCCTATAGAAAAATCATGATGAATCTAAAATATTTCCTAAGGACCAGATTTTGACTCTAACAGAACCATATTAAGTTTATACTCATTTTCATCATAATTTGGCAAGGAGCACAGTGGTGAATTCAAAATTTTCATATGAGCAGCATATCTTTTGTTAGCTTGCAGAGAGGAAACTTTGTGTAATCATGAGGAATCTAAAAGATTCCCTTCGGGAAAAAAATTCTGAGTGACAAAATTATGCTAAGTTTATACTAATTATTATCTATTTTTCATAGGGAATGTGATGGTGTAATTTTATTCCTCATCTGAGAAATAGTATTTCAGTCAATGTGCAATAAGGAATATTTATGGAATATTGAGGAATCTTTGAGATTCGGTGGAGGCCCCAAAATTTTAGTCTTAGAACTAGACCAAATTTATAATCATTTTTCTCATTTCTTTGCAAGGAACATGATGATGTGATCAATTTCTTCATCTTGGCAACCAAATTACAGTTAACTAGGGGAAATGAATCCTTGGGGAAATCTTTGAGATTCTCGAAGGTCCGGATTTGAATGAGTCATTATGGGATCAAGTTTATACACATTTGAATCTATTTTTTTCCAGTAATTCAATCGTGTAATCTATTTCTTCTACAAATTTGTGCATTTACAGGACATCCCCATAAGTGGAGGTATAAGATGCATTGATGCCATGCATTCTTTACATTTTTCTGAGATGATGTTTTGATGATTGAGTTCCTTTTTTTCCACTTTGTTGGAGGGTCCTTGTTTTCCACTTCACGTGAGAGATTATTATTTTGTCATTCTGATGGAGAGATTTTATGAGTGAGAGTTGTTATAGAAGAGTGTCTCTTGGAGAGACATGCCACTCTAGTTAGGGAGTTCATCCTTTTTTTAGACAAATAATGTATCATGTACTCATAATCAGCTTAAAAAAGTTAATGAAGTGACTTCAAAAATCTTGACATCGGTCCAATAGATGTAACCCACACTGGGTGAACTCCATTATCAACTTGTGTGTGTTATTTGATTTGACGGTTTCCTTTATGTTTCCTCTTCTTTAAAGTATGCACATGGGGTTTTTCATGCTCTTTCAGATGAAATTCTAGTAACATCACATAATTAAAATATCTTGGTATATTTCGGTAATAGAGATAATCCAAATCAAGTTTGATATCAGAGTGGTCTTCTTGCGTATGTGAATTGTGAGTGTGAATGAAAAGAAAATGTAGGATCACAAAAATATATGCAAAGCCTTCTATAGGATGGCACACATGGTACATATAGTGTATGCATATTATGAGGAGAAAATGATAAAAGAGGAACAAGATAAAGAGAGAGCATAGGATGTTTCTCCATATCCATCTTCGGGTGAATATTCTTCCTCTACTTCTTCTTCTCATCATTCAAATGAAGAGACAAACAGGAGCCTTCAAGTAAAGAATGTTGAATTGAAGAGACTTCTACAAGAAGTAGAATATGAGAAGAAAATATTTTAGCTTCAATTATGAGCCACCGAAGAGGCCTTAGAAAATTTGAAGTGTAACGAAGGCTTATAGAAGCCATCATCACCTTCCTCAAAGGTAAACAATGTTGATATTTCTTCAATTTCATTTTCACATGATGTTATTTACGTTGGAAGCCTTCATGTACCCATTTCAGGAAATGTCATGATATTCCTCACCAAGATGGGGCACATTCAAGGAGGATGTTTGAAAGTAGTATAATCTTCCAAACCATTTCTTAGACTATAATGAGATAAGCCAAAAATATAATTGGAAAAGTTTGTTTTCTTCTTTTCCCTCGAAAATTCATAACTCGCATTTTATTATTTTAACTATTATTTTATTATTTTTCCTTAGGAGGCCACTTTTAGGCTGAAATTTCCTCTAATGGGAACACATCAACATCTTCCCGTGACAGTGCACATTACAAAAGGAAGAGCTAAGGAATTCTCTCATCACCGTGATTTCACCCGAGACAACCAAGTGAGTTATAAAATGTCTTAGTATGCTAATGTTCATTTTGATTACAAACATATTGCTAATGATGAGAAAATTTTATTTCATAAAAAACAATATAGATTTTTTGGATTGTATAGCCATGTTATTTCCGAGTGTCAAAAAATAATGGCAATAAGAAAGAGGACAAGATGTGAAAGGTCTTCTCCAAATCAAGGAAGGAAGAAGGTTAAGCATGTCTAGAGGAAGAAAATTTTTTGTAGCCATTGCAACAAATATGGACGTCAAAGAGACACATGTTGGAGGATCCATCCAAAACAACATCTAAAGTAAAAAGTGCCCATGCAAGAACCAGTTGAAAAAGTTGTTCAACAACATAATCAACTCCAGGATGATGACTCATTCACTTTGATGTGTGAGAGATGGTTTTATTAGACATTGTGGTTTTTCATGGCCATATTAATAGAAATTATATGTTGTGACATGATTGTAAAAGTGATGATATTTTTTCCATCACTTATGAAAGCAACATAATGATGTTTTAGCCTCTTTTTGTAGATAGTTTGGTTTTCGGTTTCCATTATGATGTACACTAGATCTAAGAGTGTGCATTATAAAATTTTGGAAAGTATGGGGATTGTTGTGTCATGATTGATCATGTAATTGAATATGTATTTCCAAATATTGTGGTAAATGTGTGCAGATGACATAGCTATTACTTCATCACTTATGTCTCTCAAGAACAAAGTTGAAAGAGAAGGAAGTGTGGCCTATTAGGGAACTTCTTGTGTAGACAAGGGAACACAACCACTTTCATATTTTTTTAATTATATTAGTGGAAAAAATATCCTCAATGGGGAGGAATGATCCAGGTGGCTCCAGAAATGCTTAATTTCAGAGTGTCTGAATCTCAGAAATATTTCCACTAGGATGTAATGTTCTCCATTACTAAGCCAATGTCATGAAGGACACCTCAATTGAAGTCCATATGGTCATTTTCTAGCCATTAGAATTTTGCAAGTCATAAGGGCATGCGGGACATGTTTAGTTGATGTGGTCATCAAATGACCAATGGGCCTTCAACACATGATGTGCACAATATGCTTCCTAACCTAGAAAAAAGACAAAAAAGGAATAATATTAAATCCCAAATAAAAAAAAGATATATTTCAAAAGAAATCGTATGAAGACAAATGATTTAAAAACAAATATTAAGAAAAAAAAATTAAAATATGGTTATAAAAAATACATAGTCAACGGATTGTTATTATTCCATATCCAATTTTTTTGAAGAAAACCATATTAAAAATTAAAATTGGAAGGTTGTTATATAAACCAATGGAAAATGACATATTGGAAGGATTGTTATATGGTTTTCTATGTAAACAAAAGGAACCCATGCAAAATAAAACCCAACGTATAAATTCTTGGTGGTGATATATATATATATATATATATATATATATATATATATATATATATATATATATATATATATATATATATATATATATATATATATAACCATATTATATGGTTTTGGAGGCATGTAAAACGAAAACCATATGCTTGATAAAAAAAATGCCAACAGGGTTTGACTACCTCACCATGTACGTAATAACGTCCAAACATGGTCGGTTAAGCAATGGCCCAATATTGGTAAATCTTCCAATGTAAATCTATATAATAATTAATTCACTTGTGTGTAGGAGGGAGCACCGGAACCAAGCATGGAGGAGACCAGTGGAACTAGAACCACGTGGAACCTAGCGTAGAAGGGGCACAATTTTCGAGACAAAGAATATTCTAAGGGTATATTACCTAGAATATTATACATAATTTCCTATAGAATAATCATGAGGAATCTAAAAGATTCCCTCAGGGCCAGATTTTGACAGTGGAAGAATCATATTGAGTTTATACTATTTTTTCTAAGAATTTCACAAGGATCATAGTGGTAAATTCATATTTGTCATTTAGAAACAGATCTTTAGCTAACTTGTGGAGAGGAGTCTTTGTGGAAGCATGAGGAATATAAAATATTCCCTTAGGGCCAAATTCTAACAATGAAAGAATTATGTCGAGTTTATACTCGTTCTTCTCAGTATTTTGCAGGGAACTTGATGGTGTAATCTGGTTCCTCATCTGAACAACATAATTTCAGTCAACTTGTAGCTATGAATATTTATGGAATCTTGAGGAATATTTGAGATTTCCTGGAGGTCTGAAAATGTCAATTTGAGAACCATACTGAGTTTATACTCATTTTTCTTGTTTTTTCGCAAGGAACGCGATGGTGTGATCATTTTTTTCATCTAGGAAGTCGAATTCTAGTAAACCTGTAGGAATGAATATTTGGGGGAATATTTGAGACTCTCGAAGGTCCAGATTTGACCGAGTCAGAAGGTGCTCAAGTTTATGCTCATTTGAACCATTTTTTCGCCAAGACTTCAAGCGTGCATTAAATTTCCTCAATATAGTTGTGAATTTTAAGGTCATCCTCAGAAGTGGAGGTATACGATACATTGATGCCATGTCTTCTTTTTATTTTTGTCGAGATGATTTTTTGATGGTTGAGATCCTTATTTTCCAGTTTTTTGGAGGATCCCTATATGCCACTTCATGTGAGAGTTTGGAATTTTATCATGATAATGAGAATATTTTATGAGTGTTTTGTGAAACTAGCTCCAAAAATAGAAGAAAAGAGATATCAACGCCTTAGAAATAAGCCACTTCGAGGGGGAAACTTCCAATACATTAAATGAATGAACAATTCTTGGATTATACAAATTAAAAAACCTCCTTTATATATATAGGAGTCCATGGGGCCACAATGTAATCCTAGCCAACCTAACAATAATAATGTAAGGGCACAATAATAACAATATGGGGGTTACAAGGGTACAATAATAACAATAAGGGGGGCTACACTAACATACTAAGGGACTACACTATTAATATAGGGACGTTAACATGCCCCTCTCCTTCAAACAAGTGTTGTCCTCAACACTTTATTATTTCTTGATGCTTATGTATAAAATTCTCATCCTCCCATGTGGAATCTTCTACAGGAAAGTTCTTCCACTTACTGAGATACTCTCAAACTGATTGTACTTATCAAGTTCTTGTTTTTGTGACTGCATCAGAACTTCTTTTGATATGATGTTGATCTTCCTGTTGTTTCATTACATTCTTCACCAATGTTAGGTTATCCTTAAAGAGTTGGAGAACTTCTTTCTGATTCTCGATGTGATCTTCCACTACTTGGACCTTCGAATTTTCCCTTAAAGATGATGTGATGGATGGTGGATGATATCCATAAAGTGCCATAAATGGGGTCTTTTTTACTGCAATACGGAAGGAAGTGTTATACCACCATTCAGCGAGAGGTAACCACTTGACCCATTGTGTTTGTTTATCAGATACAAAACAACAAAGGTATCCTTCCAAAAATTTATTTACTATCTCCGTTTGACCATCAGATTGAGGATGATAAGATGCGATATGAGCTAATTAAGTACACAAACAAGAAAATAACTCCGTCCAAAAATTTCCAGTAAAAATGGGATCTTTGTCGCTGACAATAACCCTTGGGTTTCCATGTAGCTTTTTAATTGTGTCCATAAATGTAGTAGCAATTGTATTTGCTTTAAATGGATGAGATAATGCAAAAAAGTGTGCATACTTGGTAAGTCTATTAACTACCACCATGATGACACTCTTTCCTTTGGACTTAGGTAAACCTGTGATAAAATCCATTGAAATATCCTCCCAACGTTGACTTGGAATGGATAAAGGTTGTAGAAGTCCTGGGGTCTTAATTGTCTCAACTTTATTCTGCTGGAAAACCAAACATTCTGCCACAAACTTTTAAATATCATATTTAAGGCCATCCCAAAAAAAATCTTTCTTTACCCTGTGGTAAGTTTTTAAAAATCCCGAGTGTCCTCCTAAAGGAGAAGTGTGCAATTCCAAAAGAATATTTTGTTTTATTTGGGAGTTCTTACAAATATATAAGTGATCTTTGTACCATAAGGAATCATTTTTCCAAATAAATGTATCAGATGTACTAGGATCTTGCTGCAACTTTTGAATGAGTGTCCATACTTCTTTGTCCTTCTTCCATTAATCTGTTGCTTCGGTTATCCAATCTGGTTGGATAATAGAAATGGCACAAAGCAATGCTTCCACCTCTTCATTATTTCTTGCGAGTGCAGCTGCAACAACATTAAGCTACCATTTTTTGTAGATTATTTCAAAGTCATAACCCAACATCTTTGTGACCCATTTTTGTTGCTCTTCTGAAGATAGTCTTTGTTCCAAAAAGTGTTTAAGACTATCATGATAATTTTTCACCTTGAAGTGTCTTTCCATTATGTAAGTTCACAATTTCTTTAATGCATGCAGTATTGCTAACATTTCCTTCTCATAAATAGGTTTCTATAAATACATTCCTTTGATTGGATGACTTTCAAAAGAAATGGGTCTCCCTTCCGACATTAAAAAAAACCAATTCCATTTCCTGAGGCATCACATTCCACAATAAACGTTTTTGTGAAGTCTGGCATAGCTAAGACCGGTGCTAGGCACATTGCCTCTTTAAGATGTTCAAAGGCCTTAGTTGCTTCAGGAGTCCATGAAAATGCATCTTTCTTCAATAATGTTGTTAGAGGTGCTGATATTCTCCCATAATTCTTAACAAAATTCCTATAATACCCTGTTAACCTGAGAAATCCTTGCAACTACTTTATGGTTGTGGGGAATTTCCATTCCTTAATGGCTTTAATTTTGTTAAGGTCTAACTTAACACCCTTGTGATATACAATATGACCCAGATATTCCACCTCTTGTACTCCAAAGAAACATTTGGATGTTTTTGCATATAATTGTTTCTCCTGCAATAGTTTGAGCACCCTGTCAACATGTTGAACATGATCCCTCCAAGACGTGTTGTAGATTAGTATATCATAAAAAAATACTGGCACAAATTTTCTAAGGAAGGGTTTGAAAATGGAATTCATCAACCCTTGAAATGTATAAGGTGCATTGGTAAGGCCAAAAGGGATGGAAAAAAATTCATAATGACCCTCATGAGTTCGAAATGCTCTTTTTGGAATATCTTAAGTCTTCATTCTAATTTGATGATATCTTGAATGAAGATCCAACTTGGTAAAATAAATTGCTCATATAATTCATACAATAATTCATCAATCACAGGAATGGGAAATTTATCTTTAATGGTGAGCTTATTGAGCTCCCTATAATCCGGACATATGCACCATGATCCATCCTTCTTGTGTACCAATGCTATAGGAGCAAAGAAAGAACTTTGGCTAGGTTGAATTATACCTGCCTCTAACATTTCTGCAATCATATGTTCAATTTCATTCTTTTGGACATAAGGATATCTATAAGGCCTGATGTTTGGAGGAAAAATTCCTAGAATCAAATGAATAGCATGATCATGATCACAAATAGGTGGGAGTCCTTTGGGATTTTCAAACACCTTGGAATGATTGTCCAAGAGTTGTTGAAGATCTGCATAAATAGATGATTTTGATGTTGGAACTTATAGTGAGCATAATTGTGCAATTATGCCTCGTTTTTCTTTGTTTATAAGCTTTTTCATGGCATTAAAGCTTATTATCTTTCCTGGCTTCCCTGGAATACCCCATAATTCGACTTCCTTTCCTTTTGAAAAAAATTTCAAGAAAAGTTCTTGAAAATTAAAAGCTATCGTCCCCAAAGATTGTAACCATTGTAATCATAGTACAACATCAGCACCTCCCATAGGAATGGAAACCATTGGACTATTCAATACATATTCCCCCATGGTTAGCTTGATATGATGGAATTTTCCAGAGAAATTTATAGTTCCTCCATTTGCAACCATCACTTGACATTCTGGTGCTGCGTATATGAAACAATTCAATTCTTTGGCTACCTTACAATGAATAAAATTATGGGTGCTGCCTGAATCAATCAACACTATTACCTTTTTATTTTTCATATATCCTTCTATCTTGAAATTTTTAGGAGTGGTAATTCCTGCCAATTCATTACACGATATGGTCAGACTCATTTCTTCATCTTCTAGGAATGGTTCCTAGTGTATATCCTCTTCTTGTTCATTTTTTTCTTATGCTTCACAATCTATGTAAAATAATTTCTTCATAGCACACTTATGACCTTTAGTGTATTTGATATCAAAACTATAGAAAATCCATTTTCCTCTTTTCTCTTCCAATTGTTGTGGTGTCAACCTTGTAGGTTGTGGAAATCTAGGCATAGAAACACATCCTTCTTTATAGAAGTGAGCAGTAGGCTTCCTTGTCGCCATAATTTTACATTCAATTTTTCTTGCCAACCTGAATGCCTTCTCCAATGAATCAGGTTCCAAAACATGAAATTCATGTTGGATGTTGTCCTTTAAAGTTCCTATGAAGAGATCAATCCATTGTTCCTCTGGAATATAAATTACCCTTATATTCAATTTTTGGAAGTCCTCAATGTGCTGCCCCACTAAACCCTTTTGTTTGAGATTTATCAATTGGCTAAAGAAGGTGTTGCTCTTTGTATCCTCATAATGGGCTATCATTTCCTCCGTAAAAATTGATCAAGTGACAATTTTTTTATGGGAGCAAAGCCATCGATACCATACAAATGTATTTTGTTCTAAATGTAAAGTTGTGAAGCGTACCTTTTGTGTTTTTTGCACAATATGGAGATCAAAATATTGCTCCATCTGTAGTATCCATGTCACAGGATCATTTCCATCAAAATTCCTCATATCCATTTTTGGAATATGATGGTTCTTCCCACCAAAATTAGAGTTTATGAAATCACTATTAACATTTATTTTGTTGTCATCATGAGTTTCCTCTACTATCTTTTCACCATTCCGAAACATTTCTTGTTTCAACTTTGTCAAATCTTCCATGTTTGATTTAAGATCATTCTTCATGTTTTCCATGTTGTCTTTCATGTCATCCATCTTAGCTTCCATGCCAGCTTCCATGCCATCCATTTTAGCTTCCATGCCTTTCTTCAAACCATCCATCTTCGCTTCCACACCTTTCTTCAAAACTTCCATTTGATTTTTTGTTTCTCTTTGCGAGAGCGAAATTTGGTGCACTTTCTCTTGTAATTTTGATAGATCATGTCGAAATTCTTCATCTTCATGAGTCATAGTAGAGCCTTATGAAGGCTTAACGGGTTTTGAATTATTTTTACGGGAAATTTTTTAGAACCCAATAGTAATATATATTCTACAATATGCCCTTGGAATAAATTCAAATTGATTCTTCAAACAAGACTTATGCAATTCGGAAAAAAATACACACCATTTTCTTGCTTTTGAAGATCTCGATATTGAAATTGGATTATCTCGGTGGTTAAAACTCTTCAATATCTGAACTTTGGCACTAAGGTAGCCCACTGAACCCTCTTTTGAATTCCATAGGTCTGAGCTGATTTAGATTCTTCAAGGTAAAGTTATGTCCAATCTCCCACAATGACCTAATTATGGACTGTTTCAGTAGATCAAACTTGTACGACTTGCCATGTGTCATTGTTTCGTCTTTTAGCTCTAAAATTGATAGCAAAGAAACTGCAGTACGTGTACTTGTGGCCATATTTTATGGCATGCCAATCCTATGCTCAGAGAGAGAGTTATGAAGCTTTTCCCACGATCACCTCTTTGAGATGAAATTTAGGAGCCTGAAAAAGCACTGCCTTCCACATATCATATCTCCGAAAATGTTGCGAACCAAGCTTTGAAATTTTTCGATGAGTTTCCTTAGGATTTCAAATTCGCACCCTAAAAATTTCAGATTCATAACCTTTGTAGAAAAAAATTTATAGCGCAAATTCCACGATGGCCTGTTTAGATTAAATTGAGGAGCCTGCAAAAAGACCTAGATTCCATAGATCATATCTCCGAGAATATTGTGAACCAAGCTCTGAAAGTTTGCAACTATGTTCCTTAGGATTTTGGCTTCTCACCCTAAAAATTTCAGCTTCTAAAACTTCATAGAAAAATGTTATAGTGAAAATTCCACGATGACCTGTTTGAAGCAGCGAAACCATAGAATCCAAAGCTCTGATACCAAATGTTGTGAAACCAGCTCCAAAGAGAGAAGAAAAGAGATATCAACACCTTATAAATAAGCTACTTCGAGGGGGAAACCTCCAATACATTACATGAATGAACAATTCTTGGATGATACAAATGAAAAAACCTCCTTTCTATATATAGGAGTCCACTGGGCCATAATGTAATCCTAGTGGGGCCACAATGTAATCCTAGCTGACCTAACAATAATAATGTAAGGGCACAATAATAACAATATGGGGATTACAAGGGTACAAAAATAACAATAAGGGGGGCTACACTAACATAATAAGGGACTACACTATTAATATAGGGACTTAACAAAGTGATAGCCCTTATAGTAGAGCGTATTGTTGAGAGACATGGCACTCTAGTTAAGGCAGTTGATTTTTGTATCTGACAAATAATGCTTCATGTACTCATCATCAACTTGTAGTAATTAATGAAGCATCCACTCTTGACATCGAGGCCAAAGACGTAACACACACTAGCTGAAATCCATTATCAATTAGTATGTGTTCTTTGATTTCATGGTTTTCTTTATGTTTCCTCTTCTTTAAAGTATGCACATGTGGTTTTTCATACTCTTTCATATGCAATTATGCTAACATCACAGAATTAAAATATCTTAGTTGATTTCGGTAGCTGAGAGATTCTATATCATAATACTTTGGGGTTTTAGAATTTATCCCTTGGGGTTATTATTTCCTTGGGTTTATAATATCAATCCCTTATACTTATTAATCAACGATTCATATTAATAGGGTATAATATGGTCTAGCATGATCCAACGTCACATTGTGAGAAATATTTTCTGAAGATGAAAATCAGCCATCGTCCAACGTCACATTGTGACTAATATTGTCCCCATATGAAAATAAACCATGGTCAATCATGGTCAACTATGGTCCAACACAGCATTGTGACAAAAAATGTCTCAATATGAAAATAAACCATGGTCAACCATGTTTATTTTTACGTTTATAATATTTACCTTAGGTTCTATATACTTTGGTTTATAATGTTAATATAATAGGTTTTTACTATTAACCCCTTGGGTTTATTATTCCATTTTGTTTATAATATGAATCCTTAGGGTTTGTAGTCTTGGTAAAACATGGTACAATGTTTCATTGTGATAAATATTCTCTCAATATGAAAATCAACCATGTTTATTTTAGGGTTTATAATATTTATCTTATGATTTATATTTGTTGGGTTTATAATGTTAATCCCTTTTGTTTAATATTATTACCCTGAGTTTATTATTCACCTGGGTTTGTCATATTAATCTATGGGTTTAATATAAATCCTTGGGTTTAAAATCTTGGTCAACCATCATCCAGCATCACATTGTGAAAAAAAAATTCTCAATATGAAAATCAACCATGGTTAAACGTCACATTGTTACAAATATTTTCTCAATATGAAAATAAACCATGGTGCAATGTTGCATTGTGACAAAGTCTTTCATGATATGAAAATAAATCATGGTCAACAATGGTTAACCATGGTCCAACATTAGATTATGATAATGATTTCCTCAAAATGAACCATCGTCAACCATTGTAAAACATTTTTATTTTAGGGTTTATAATATTTATCTGAGGGCTTATATACCTTGGGTTTATAATACCTTGGGGTTTTAAAATTCATCCCTTGGGTTTATTATTCCCTTTATTTTACCTATGACTGTGTGTTGTGACCTTGGTCTTTACCTTGGAACCTTGACGATCTATACCAGATACCAGAGACCCATTATACTCCATTGTGAAGCATCTTGGTATTGATATAATTATTGAACTGACAGATAGTTTGTTAACTAACAAATTCTACAATTTAGGATAATTTTTTTATATCATACTACTACATATAGAAGCTATGACAAGGTATTATATCCCTTTTCTGCTTAGCCTCAACACCTTGTGACCTGGCACTAAGACTAAGAACTTGCATACTAGGAACACACTATACCATAGGTTTAGACTTGTTATACCTCTCAGTACCTCTATAGTTTGGTACAGTAGTAGGGAACCCATCTTGTGATGTCATATGGAAAGGCACTTGCCACTTCAGTTGACCTACCATGTCATCTTCTACAACCAATAAATACTTTAGAAGTGTCTAAGTCATAGCATATACCTATCATGTGTCACCTACAAATTTTCCAATAAACCATCCAAATCAACTAAATATCATTGCCATGTGTCCTCTTCACAAATTTTCCAAGTCACATAGATGATCACCTCATGTGACCTAGTGAGGTACATCATTTATGCCATGTCACACTAGATATTGAACTTTTACTTTTTGACATTTGTACTCTCTTTTTGGTTCCCAGTGCCTAGATGTTTTTTTATTAGGGGCCACCATTTCCATGTCGTCTACCACACATTTTCCATGTTACTATAACCACTTATCTGCTAACTAGGCTCTACCCATACACCTTATACCTAGAACAAAAGTATAGTATCATTATGCATGGTATTATTATACTTAAGCTTTGATAAACACCATCTAGTGTGATTTAACATAATAAAAAATATTTTTTAGATCATTAAATAGATGCCTGGTATTTGTTACCGTGACAACTAAGTATGATGAGCCATTATATGATAGTAATCACTTTCATGTCAACTATTGTTAGTGATGCAAGGGACCTTGTTTTCACTACATCCATTACTAGTATGAATTAATGTGCTAAGCCTATCTAGCACCCTCTAATCATGAATTAATATCAGATTAGTAAACATAATTAATAACTTGGTGTTTAATACTTTTCACCCTTATTTTTGTATATCGATATTGTGCTCTTTTCCAAATTTCAAACATTTCTCCTAGTACCTAGTATGAAATTTAAGGTTCCATGGTTACGGGTTATGGAAACACCAAATTTCATTCCATCTACCTAATTTCCCCTTTGCTTGTTCATCTTGGGAAATAATATAACTAAGCTTCCTTGTCCATGCACTTCCTTATATATCAATCACCTGTAAAAAAACACTATACTTCCTTTGTTATTCATTGAAAATAAATTTCCAACAAGGACGTACACATCGCTACCTTGACATCAATGATAACACATTTCCAACAATATCCCCCTTTTTATTGATGGCTACACTAGACATAGTCTGATAATTCATGTAATCCTAGTGAGAAATCTCCTAATATACTAGCTATTTTCATGTATGCCCTCTTATTCTATCTCTCACTATGTTTGTTTCACTCTCCCCATTTAATATTAATGGAAAATGGGAAATTTTGGCTACAAATTCTATACATCTTCTTTGGGAGGACGACTTCCCCTATATGTGTCTTCTCCTCATGTATACATATAATCTACTTATTCTTCCCCTTTGATATTAGTGAACTAAAATGGATTATACTTCTAGCTACAACCTCTTCTATTGAGATAGAATAAATAAAATTAATTCCTCTAATTTTCTTCTCCTCCTTCCACTATACCTAACCAACCTGATGAAGGTTTTGTCTATCTATCTCAGCGTGCAACATTTTCTTTTTTTCTACTTAATTTTCAGGTTGATCCCCTTATCATTTTTCTTCTCTTCATATTTAACTCCTCTTATGTCTATTTGTCCCTTTGACTGCAACATTACTCCCATGATTAGGAAGATAATTATTTTTGGTGGAAAATATTATTTTTTTACACTTTTGTCTCATTGATAAATTACTCATCCTAAAATTGAGATGTATATAAATGTCCATTATCAAATTTTTTTTTTTTCTCACCACTGATACCTTCCACCTCAAACATATGGATCTTGTCATCCTACAACCATTCCTTTGAGATGTTTCTTATATTACCTTATAGTTAAATTCCTTTCTTTATTTAATTGGAATCTATTTGATATATCTAAATAATGAATCTCTCCCTATAATCAACCTTATATTTCACCTACTGCCCTAAGCTTAAGGATGTTTCTTTGCTTCTACCTCTCTAATGTATCAATATGTATTTATTACTCCTCTCCTTAACTTAAGCATTCTTTGATGTATTCTTCGGATGTGATAGATAATATATCTCTTCTTCTTCCTCTATACTTTGAATTTCATAATCAGTATTGTCCCTTTTTCTACTTTTGGAAATTTTCTCGTTGATCCATAGTTGTTACAAGAATGTCTCGAAATTTATGATATATTAAACAACAAATCTGCTGATCCCAGAAGTAAATATTCTTGTTATATAATTCATCTTTGTTATTCCTTTATGAAACAAAACTTTTTGATTTAGTTTTGATAATTTGTACTTTATTCTATTATTAGAAAATGGTAAACTCGTTTGTATGCATTGGAAGATACTTGTAGTCAGTGAGAAGCATGTATAAGGGATTAATTTTAGCTATAATAATTATGAAAGGAAAAAATCAAACTACTTTCTTAAGGTTGAATTAAAAAAATATGCCTCACGAGTGCTAGAAAGATAGAAATTCACTAAATAATGGTTTTTCCTTCAATATCCACGAGGGTTTATAGAAGCCCATTCAACACCTTAGGACATGAAATTCCTTGTAAAAGTCTCAATCCTTTGAGATGATGGGAATAACATTCGATCCTTGAGCCCCAAGAAGCCTTAATGGAAAGAAGATGGTAGATCTCATCTCATTTATGGGGAAATAAACCTTATTGATGAGCCAAATGTGGGAAGGAGAGTTCAAAATGTCTATAAATGAAAAATCATGGAGATCCAAAAACAAGAAGTTTTGTATTGTTATGCTACCAAAATTTCTCCAAAGCAATCTAGCATAGCATTATGAAGAGAATTCCACCACTATAGAGAGTTGTCTTTGATTCTTTGAGAGAGAAAGAACTTGAAAAAGAAAATGAGAAGGGGGAATCCTTGTTGAGAGCTATTTAGCACCATCTCTCAATAAAGTCTCTTCAAGTGTCTTTGATACTATTTTTAACTCTTCCACTACCATCAATCAATAAAGATGATTGTTTTCCTACTCCTTTTTTTATTTTTTTTACTTCACAAGCTTGTTTCACCTTGTATTTGTTTAGTTTTCGTTTAGTTTTCTTTATGTATTGTTTACATTTAATTTATTTTTTTTTTAGTAAATTTTTAATAACAACACCACTCATTTGTTTGTATATTTCCTTGTAGGAAGAAATCAGCTATAAGGAAGGTGTATTTGGGACTCATATGCAACCAAACACACCATACAAAATGGAAGCTCTAGTTTCTCATACTTTTTGATCTAATTAGTTATTTTTTAGTCCTTTACTCACAATATTTCAATTTATTTTCCATCAAATTATTTCTATGAACCTGTGAAAGACTCCATTGGACCTGTTCGCAGCCTGAAAGTGTACATTTTTATTTTTTCTAGTCGGCCTCATAGTTTTTTTTTTTTATATAGAGAAAGCCACATAGGTCTCGCAACTATACAAAACATAACCCATGAGAATGAAAAAATTCATTGTAATTTAATTTTCCCGAGGGTTGTGGTGGCCTTAATGAAATTTATATACTCTTGCAATTTTTTATAGTTAAGATATGCTTTAAATTTTCTTTACCAACCATTATAAGTAGAGTAATTGCATATCTTTTACTTTGAAATTATGCATGTTAATACTAGGAGTAGTGAGATTCAGAATGAGAGTTGTCCCTTCATACCTTTCACTATTGTGGAAATCATATGGGGGAATTCAAAATGGTTCCGAAATACAACCTTCTATCTCCATTTTAATTTGTAAATTACACACTTAGTGTAACTAGGAAAGACGTAAGTGGCCCATAATACATACATCACTTTTGCTTGTTTTACTCAATTTAATTCACATCACACTTATATTAACTAGGATGAAAGTCAGTGGCCCTAATCCACAAATATTTTGTACCTATTTTTCTAATCAAAGTCATTTTTTCATTATTCATCTATTTTTTTGGAATAGGAGTTGGTATTAGTAAATAGAGAGAGTAGCCCCCCCGCCCATGTAACCTTGTCGTGAACCTATCCTGGTATATGAAAATTTTCTCAAATAAATAATTTTCCATCTCCCTATATGCTCTCATAGAATTATTATGAAAGGGTAAAGTGGTCCATTATCCATGCATATTTTACTTTTTCTTGCAAGGAACAACAACACATAGTGTAATTCGTGGAATTGTAAATGATCATCGCATATCCACATCATTGAAATTCAAACTTTGTATGTTCATCATTTCACTTGCACACACCATCAATCAACACACTAAATTCACTTTAACTTTGTGTGAAGGATATCCTTTTTTTGAATCTTTGTATGCATTTTATTTTCAATTTATTTTTTGTCCCACCCTAAGGAATGATAAGACTCTCTAAAAAAAACCTTAACTTGAGCACACTAAATTCCCCACAGGTGCCACAAAATAATTTATAGTTCATGTTAGGACCATGGGGTAGGAAAAACATAATATTCCATGGTTGTTTTTCATCTTGAGAGGTAGAATTTATATTTTAGGGAGCTTAAAATTCTATACCATCCAGTGCCAAAGCAGATAATCAATTGAAATTTGTGAAGGGAAAAGCCTTAAAAGAAAGATTATCACATACCTTTTTGTAGTCTATCGACAGTTGGTAGGGGTTCTTGATCCAGGTTTGAAACCCAAAAGCTGAGATTCACTCATTCCCATTCGAGGTAGGTAACTTAGTGGCCAGATATTATGGAATCTTTCCCTATAGGTAGTGAGTGTAGGACCAATCCACTTGAGGTGATTATGGTTAGGCTACTGGAAACATCAACAACTATTTCCGGATATAGTCATATTACCCCTCACTATAACCCTATCATCACCTTGGTTGGTTTTTGGCTATTGGAAGTGTCACCAACACTTTTAGGATGTGGCCCCAATATGCTACTATTAAATATTCTCAAGGCTCGGTTATTATTTGAGTGGAAGGAAGCTAGTTATTTTAAATATTTTTATCATATGCAAAACATCACAAACCAATTTTTTTTTTTTTCACATATGAAAGAGTTAAAGGGAAAATTAACCATTTATTTTTCTATTTTTCTTATGTATTTGATTAGTTTCATTTGATAAAAAAATCCCCCCTCACCACATCTTATCACGCACCTACTATGCAATATTCCAAAACAGGAAAAGCAACAATATTAAACACAATAATGGAAAGTAGCAGTGTAAATTAATGCACAATAATAAGAGACCAATATGGAGCCATTATATAATGAATACCAGCATCAAATTAGTACAAAATAGTGAGGCACAAATCATATGATATGAGGAAACAAGCCTCCCATGAACATACACTCTCAAAAGAGAGATGTTGCTATTATGCAAAATGTCGGAGAGCTACTACATAACGGTAATAAAGAAAATAGCTACAAAAATAGGTAATACAATGATATAAAATGACTGATATATGCCTCAAGAGATACTATACATGAATATCTAGGCACTATATCACCTTTCCAAGACAACCCAAGAGTGTTTCTGGAAAATACACAAAGGATAAAAATGTGAGTTGCAGCCCTAGGCTGAAGGTTTGCTGCAACAATATAAATGGGAAGATATGTATGAAACTGATGTATATGTATGTATCTTTTCTACAATAGATCCTCTAGATGAAAGTTTGTCCTCTCCACTGAAGAAATCACTCCCCAAATCATGCACTGCAACCACCCCTTCAACTCCTCCCTAAAATAATGCAGTTAAGGATTGAAACTGCATTGTAGGGGATAAAAACACCTTGGCCCACTTCCAAATATAAAAATAATGCTCAAGGGTCTTATTTGCTGGCCTCCCAATGGAAGCAAACCTTCCTCCACTGAAAAAATAGGTTAGAAATAGCCGAAATCAAACCTCCACTAGTCCACCTTGCATCACAGCAAAACCCTCAGAAGAATCTACGTTGTAGAAGAAATATGGAGCTTGGCCTGATTTTAGAATGTGGAAATGTAGCCCAAATACTTCCCCTGAGTGGGGACTCGATTTCCCTCGAGGATGAAGGTGGTATTCCCACTCGCGAACACCCTTCTGCTAAACAACACTATAGTCTCCGCTAAACAGCTAAACAGAGCAACAATTCATAAAGACCATAAAAAAAATAATAATCAAATCATGCCTTCTATGGCTTCCATCCACTTCCTTATATTCTTAATGAGCTTCCTCACCTTGGGCCCCGCTCATTAAAGCCACTACTTCCATGCATGGAGCATCCCTCCAAAACTATGCCATCCCTCAATGAATGCCACTCCTTCCATACCAGCGTTGTTGATTTGATCAAAGTTGACCCAGTCTACATGCTCCAACCCCTTTTCACACATAATGGTTCTTAATACAGCTACTTATATGACCCCTATTCACATTATGAGTGATTTTATTCCTACTAAGGATATTTATGGTTCTCCCTACCCTCTTATTCTTCTAACTAAGAAGAAAAAACAAAATTTAATATTCCAACTAGCTTAAAGCTAATTGGGAATATTACAATCCTCCCCTCCCAAATTTTTCTTGTCCTCAAGAAACTGTAAAGGTGAGTGCTGCAAATCTTCTCCTCCTTCCCTTGTGACACCTCCATGTGATAAGATCTCCTCATGAACCAAGTGTACCCCAAAATACCACTGTAATAACCCAAAATTGGGAGAGCTACAATATAGCACATAAAACGGGAATTATGAAGAAATATGAATAGATCAGGATATGATACAACTATATGTCCATTCCATTATTATTATGATAGAAAAAATAGGTACACATAATTTAGGAAAATATCACTTAATTTGGGCAAACAAGCCTCCCATGAAAGCATACACCTAGATCTGAAATGTTGTTAAGACATGAAATATAGGAATGCAAAAACTTTGTCTATGAGAGAAAGGCAGCTGAAAGATAAAAAATATATTTTTGTTGATAAATTGCTCCAAAATATATATGACTAGAGATATATGCTCCAAAACAGATTTCTAGGACAACCCAGAAAAGGTTTCTAGAAATACACACTATACAAAAATAGCAGATTTGGCCCTAGTTTTGAATAATATCTGAAAATGAATCACTGATGGGAGGTGGCTGATCTGATATATGATATTTTTGATCCTGCTCCAATAAAACTCCTAAATGAAGGGCTGATACCCTCATAGGAAAGACAACTCCTCTAACTAGGGAACTAAAGCCACTGTTGCAGCTGCACTCTAAAATAACGCAGTCCTTGAGGGAAAATGCATTGTATTAGATGGAAGCTACTTTTCCTGATGATAAATGATGAAATAAATCTCAAGTAATATCCTCACAAGCTTCCTGGATGAAAGGTTGAACCCTCCAATGGAAAACTGGCTCATAAATGTGGTTTTACAACCCCCCATTGCTACAACCCTACAACACAACTCAGATCTAGAATATACTACTTTGTAGAAGAAAGTTGAAGCCTGGCCAAATTCCAAATAGTGGTAATGAAGCTCAAGATAACTTCTCCTGAGTAGGCACTCAAAGTCACCCAAGGATGAGGGTGGGATTTCCACTCGGAAACACCCTTGTGTTAAATAGCACTACACACCCTGTAAACAACAAAAGCATGCATAGATATGTCACATGAAAAATCCAGATGTAAAAAGATAAAAATAAATAATACAAATCCATCCATTAAATGCTCCTCCCAACTATCCATGAGATTCATCTCCCAAATTCTCAAGTCAACAAAATGGCTCCCCTCACAAGGAAACAAGTGGTCTAATGTAGCAATCATGTGATGCTCAATGTTCTCCCTAAAGCATGAGGAATAAGAAATGGGGAGAATCTCCCTCCCAATGGACAAATTCATTCTATGTGTCATCCCTACAAATATGACCAAAAAAATAATAACATCATCTATATATGGGATCAAAACCAAGAATACATAAGCTTTCATATGAAATACCGGAGGAGGATCAGAGTCCCACATGTGTAACTACCACAGTATATCTATTGAATATCTTAGAACATGATAGTAAGTGGTTTCCCCACAACTTATTTGCTACCACAATCTTCTCACATGCTCGGACAAGGTTAATAATGTTTGGTGCCAATAGAGTACACCCTGAATGATATATAATCTCCTTAAAATATCCTAGGGAGTGGCCATGGTCAACACTACTTATGGCCCCCAGTAGACCATGAAGTCTATAAATAAGAGTGCCCCCTCTTGGAGTAGTGGGCTGCACATGTATGGTAAGGAGATAAAAATAAACAGTAAGAGAATAATAATACATAGAAATATAATTATTACCATGTCCTTTGATCATGCTAGTGAAGTGGCTCATAGATGGGCCTCCTTTCACTTCTGATGAGAAAGGAAGTGGTTGTGATAACTCCACCAAAGCATCATGTTTCTCCTCCATCTCCAAAAAATATATGCATATCCTAATATGTTGATGTATCTTCTCTTCAAAGCCTTCCCAAGTGAATCCCCCCATGATAGTATGATATTCTATCATGGCATAAGTGTGGTTGAAGATAAAATCCTCATATGATGCATGTGCAGCCTTCTTCTTGTGCTTGGAGATCTGAATCAATAATATCATATACTGGTAGTAGATGTCTCCATCCACCACTTCCTCACTCACATATCTTACATGTCCACCAGGTGCATCATGTGTGAATCTATCTTGGGAACGTCCCATCAACAGATCCAAAATCCAAGTTGACAACGCTATTGGCCTTTTTTATAAGGCTCCCATCATATCATAACCCCATACTTTGACATGTAAAGTGTCAAATTCATCTGCCATAATGCTGCCATATGTGGAAAAAAACTCCCCATGTGGAAGTGTGCCATGGCTCTCCAAATCTAAGGAGTGGCCCTTTTTCACCATGATTGTGCCATCTTCTACTCCTGAATCACCATGCAAGGTATCGGAGAAAAAAGGCCCATACTCTCCCAAGAGTAGCCAGAGAAACAATAGATCTTGTTTTCTCCTCACTACTCCATCATATAGACCATGGAGTGAAAACATGATGATTGACATGAAAAATGTCACCTCACCCCAATGCAACCAAAATCCTTGCTACCATGCAATGCAAGTATCATGCCAGGCCCTAGTCAATAGAATGCCCTTTGGAGTAGAATATGTCCCATGCTGGCCAAACTCTTTCAAGAGTAGCCAATGCAACGATGCCTCCTGCTGCTCCATATCATAGATATGCAAGTCACTCATCAACCTCTTGCTCATCAACATCACCCATCAAACCAATGTTGATTGTCTATTGTCATGCTCAAAATGGGTATTCCTCCAATTGAGAATACCATCCTCCCAAATCAAATCACTATCTATACACTTCATGGGATGTTGAAGTGTAGCCTCTTGGAGATCTCCATATGAATAACACTCATCAATGACCATGTTGAACCCACAAGGATAAAAATATGCTAAAGGAAAAGTCTTCTCATTGAGCTGTGAAGTTCTCATTAAGAAATATCCATCATAGTAGTGGAAGATAATATGTATCTCATCAACCATCTTCCTATCCCTTGCTACACATGTAGAATGGTCATTGGAATGCTTCAATAATGGTTGGGCCCCCAACTCATCACTACTACTTAATGACAACACTGTTTATCTCCATGATAGTGCATCTGATCTCTCATGATCATGCACAGTGTTGAACATACAGTTCTAAATTGGATTTACTAGGACAATATTCATCCTCTCCTCCAAAAATCTACATTCCAACCCCAAGAGTTATGTACAACTCAGCAATGACATAGTAGGATGAAATTATATCTCTTCCTTGATCCTGGCAAGGGTCCTCTGCATAGTGATAGTCTACTACTCCAAATCAGTAGTGCGTCTTGACCCTAGGTCATGTAATGGCATGTCCCCATAACCTTCCATATGATGTGTTGAAATAATAGAAAGTGGAAACATTTGTATACCTTGGTTTAGATTAGGAACATATTGTACTTCTAAAAGGGTTCCTCCCACCAGTGTGATGACTTCCCCAACTGCTGGTGAGTATGGTTGCTCCTCTATTTCTCCGCCAGTGTTAGTATGAGTCTCATCCTCCTCATGCATCTCCTGAAAAATGCATGGGAATCTAAATGTCAAGAGATTGAGACCAATTTGCAAAGGTGAAATTATTCCTTCCCCTGATGTAAGTATACCTGAAACAAGTGGTGGCAAAAATTTATTTTCTTCTGGTTTCTTCTTGTCAAACTTATTGATCAACCTTTGAGTAAAATCTACACAAGTGGTCACTTTGGCATGACTCAAATGGCTCAACCAGAAAATGTTTTCTTCACCGTCAAGGTGCAGTGCTGCAATCTCAACAACTTCTCTTTCCACTATTGGATGTAGTAGGAAGAATGTATCTAAATTTCTCCTCAAAGCCTTTGTTTTACATGTGGATGACCCATCAAAAGTAGACAATAGGAATCTATTGTGTTTCATTGTTCCATCGATGCAATGTCTCATTTCTTCTTTGATCTAGATAAACTGTTGGAGAGTTAGATTCTCCTTGAAAGCCCTTGATTGAGATTTATACTCTACAATATACTCACTTGGAATATCATGATCTAAATTTCCTCCATGTCTTTCACCTTTCTTTTCAAATAAAGTGGAAATATTGTATTTCTTTGGATTTCTATGAAATACCAGTTTTCTCTTCTGCTAATAGAAAGTGCATGGACCTTCCTCATCTTAGAACCCTCTCAAGTTCTAATTGCATATATCCTGTCTCATCTGCTCGACCTCTTTGGAGAGGTTATTCATAGATCTGAAAAGTGATGAGACAAAGCTCATTCCTTCCATCATTTCTCATCTATTTCTTCTTCTTCTTAATCCTTTGATAACATATTGGCTGATATCCATAGGCTGAGCCAAGATTATGCTTTGATACCGCTGTAATATTCCAAAATAGGAAAAGCAGCAATATTGAACCCAATAATGGAAATTAGAAGTGTAAATCAATGTAAAATCATAAGAGACCAATATGGAGCCATTATATAATGAATAATAGCAACAAATCAATACAAAATAGTTAAGCACAAATCATATGATACGAGGAAACAAGCCTCCCAAGAACATACACTTTCAAAAGTGAGATGTTGCTATTATGCAAAATGCCGGAGAGCTGCTACAATGAAGTCATAAAGAAAATAGCTACCAAAAAAAGGTCACAAAATGATATAAAATTGTTGATATCTGCCTCAAGAGATACTGTACATGAATATCTAGGCACTATATCACCTTTCTGAGACAACCCAAGAGGGTTTCCAGAAAATACTCAAAATATACAAATGTAAGTTGCAACCCTAGGGATGAAGGTTTGCTGCAAAAAAATAAATGGGAATATATGGCTGAAGCTGATGTATAAGTACATATATCTTCTCCAATAGATCCTCTGGATGAAAGGTTGTCCCCTCCACTGAAGAAATCACTCCCCAAATCATGCACTGAAACCACCCCTGCAACTCTTCCCTAAAATAACATAGTTAAGGACTGAATTGTGTTGTATGGGATTAAAAACCATTGTCTTGGTTCCAAATATAGCAATAATTATCAAGGGTATTCTTTACTAGCCTCCCAATGGAAGGAAACCTTCCTCCACTAAAAAAATAGCTCAGAAATAGCCCAAATCAAACCTCCATTGCTGCACCCTGCAACACAGCACAACCGTTAGCAAAAACTGGGTTGTAGAAGAAATATGGAGCTTTGCCTAATTCCGGAATGTGGAAATTTAGCCCAAATAATTCTCGATAGTGGGCACACGTAGTCCCCCGAGGATGAAGGTGGGATTCCTGCTCAGGAACACCCTTCTGCTAAATAGCAATGCAGTCTCCGTTAAACAGCTAGAGAGAGAAACAAGTCATACAAACCATAAAAAATAATAATAATCAAATCATGCCTTTTATGGCTGCCATCCCCTTCCTTATATTCTTGGTGAGCTTCCTCACCTTGGGCCCCCTCATTAAAGCCACTACTTCCATGCATGGAGTCTCCCTCCAAAACTGCGATGTCCCTTAATGAATGCCACTCCTTCCATACCAACACTGTTGATTTGGTCAAAGCTGACCCAGTCTACATACTCCAATCGATTTTCACACATAATGGTGCTTAATCCAGCTACTTATATGACCCATATTCACATTAGAAGTGATTTTATTCCTACTAAGGAGATTTATGGGTCTCCCTAACCTCTTATTCTTCTAACTAAGAAGAAAAAACAAAATTTAATATTCAAACTAGGTTAAAGATAATTGGAAATGTTACATAATATGGAACCATAAAGGACCCATGGGTTACATGTCACTCTAGACAGATCCAAGAACTCCCCGCATTACTTGGAGGTATGCCTGGTCTCTTACTATTTTGAAAAATGAGACAACATCCATCTACCTTAATCGACACGTCTATTCTCGGTGCAACCTTGTTACGGTATACTCCATCTCAAGGTATCCCTTTCACCACCCCTCAAGGGAGCCCCAGTGATACCCCAACAAGTACCCCTCGCCACACATCCCCACAAGCGACCCATTTTAATACCTCATTCCAAGGTTATTCTAACATGGAAAATACCAATAGAATCCAGTTTATAGCTTCATCAAATCTCCCATATCTTATGAATCTAACAAGTGGCCCCATTTCACATATATAATAATGGCCCCATATGGAAATTGAGTTACCCTCGAGTATCTGTAAATTTGAAGGAAAAAATGGGGGTTATCCAGATAACCACATTATGACCTTCAATTTATGGTGCTCATCCAACAATATCATAGATGAATCAGTTCATTTCAGTCTATTTCAACACACCCTCACCAGTCCTGCTACAAAATTATATGTAAGCAAGACTACAGATTCCCATAGAACTTTTGAATCCTTAGTTATATCATTCCTCACCTTCTTCCAACTCCTAGTTCCTCATGACACATGGTTGGAATTTTTGACCCACTTTTGGAAAACTATTTCCACCCATAATTTGGACCATGTTAATAAATGGAGAAAAAATTGTAGTTTATGTAAATTGGATATAACATAACCTCTTTGTCTCAATTTCTTCTTGAGATATATTTTTCCAAAATTGAAAAATGCATATCCATATCTATGCCAAAAATATAAGAAGAGGAAATTATTAAATTTAAACAATTTAAGTTTCTATATAGACAATTAAGGTACCTTGACTTTGTAATCCTAGATTCTCCTTGTTTATAGTATTTTGTTCAAGATAAACTTGTAGCATCAAATGTTGCATGTGGTTTGATCAGGAACATCACCTAGAATAAACTAGGGAATACCTTCCAATATCTCAGAAATATGTATGGTACACAATCTTATTTTGAACCAGTTCATGGGCCACCTAAAAAACCAACACCATTAGATGTTGGATACTACTCGAACCATCCTACACCTCCTCAAAACCATCTCATTCCGGTGAATAAATATCTAACATGCACTTCAAAAGTTGTTTTAACCTCTCAACCTAGTTATACAAACCCTAGATAAGGAAATCCTTATTTTCCTTTCCCAACACCACAAAAAAATAACCCTCCTCCTCAATAGAATGTGCGGCTTAATTTTGTGCTAACTTCATTCCCTCAACAACAACAGTCATTTGAGAAACTCAATAATCCAAAACCACCAAATTCCAACAAAAATAAAGGGAAGAATAAACCAAAAGGACACCACCGATAGGGGGAAACCAACAACAACCGTGTACCTCAACTGGGGGAAATCCCCCTAATCAAAACTAAAATAAAATAAAAATGGTTCAAATAAACCCCAAAGGAAAAATAAGAATTTTGGTCTCTCTACTGACCATTCTAATGCTATTTTGGGAGAGTATCAGCACTACACCCATCATTTCCCTGAAGTGCCAAATTTGATTCACATGAGCGAGGATAGGGGACAAGGGAGGAGATAATTAGCGATGTGTAATAATGCAAAATATATTTCCCTATCAAGGAGCTGTAGCTACTAAGCACTAGGTCACCATCATTAGTACAAAAACCGAGCAAAGGGTAGTTCTAATTATACAACAATTTGTGGCATATATATGAAATTAATATATGTCCTTCACCAAACTCGTTTCATGATCACAAAACCCCTATAGAACTTAATACTTCGAATAATACCCAAAAAAAATTCAGTTACATCACCTTTTACTATACAATGACCCCCCATTGAACACATTTCTAGGATGGTCAAGGGGCCATTACATCATACTTCCCATAATTCAAAGGTGGCTTATATCTATAGTATTATTGATAACCTTATGGAATATTCATCGGCCATTTGGTCCTTGGATGTCTTGTAAAAAAATATAAATTAATGGAAATCACATATTTCCACACTTGGTGCCATTGATCCCTTATATTCACTATTGATCATCTTTAACATGAATGAATTGGAACCACAAATTCCATCTATAGTAGCCTTTCAAAATTTTGTCACCTTTCAAAATTTCACTATTCATCCATGCGTTGGTTATGAGGAGGCATCCACCTATATTATGTAAAAATAAATTTGGAAAAAAAAATAAATTCCTTGAACTCACTACTTCCTCCATTACATTGAGGGCATATGATGGAATCGCTTAGTCAACCATAGAACTATTTTAGAACATCCTATTTGAACTCGTTCGATACAAATTTCTCATAGATATTGAATTCCTTAATGCTCCTCTAGATTAAAACTTCTTGTTTGGATGATGTTACATGTATTCCATGAAGGAAATGGTACAATATGGTTTTTGCACTATGATGTTCCCAAAAAATGGGAAAATCAATACCATCGACCAATTAACACATTATGAAAAAAGGAAATATTCCTCACCAGATGGTGTGCTACCCTTTCTTGGGTCCGAATTGGTCCATTCCTTGACTAAAATCGGTCTAGGAATGCTTAAAATATCCTATTTCCTAGGCATATACTGAGGAGACCCACTAGTTGTCACACTCTTTTTTTAGCTCATGTATGTAAGATGACTACATTAGATGGTAATAAGACACATGATACTCGAATTCCAAACCCAAAAACACTATATGATGTGACCAACGAAGCTCCTTTTATCCCTTACGTGATTAATCAAACCCCTTTTCTCTATCCTCCATCTGCTTTTTTTTCACACCAAGTTATGGAAACCCTCACTTTACCCAAATGGCTCTTGTAATATGCATCTGGTATTTTTTCCTCAAGACATGTTGGAAAGCTCAAAATTTATGTCTATGGGATTGGTTACTGCAAACCCCCTGAATAATTTACCCTTCATAGTACCACCTACATCAACACTAGAGAGTGTCACCAAGAAGGATAAATGAAAAGTAAATAAGAATGATACCCCAACTACCTCTTCTCCTAGGGTAGCTTCCTTTTCTACATTATGTAATGTATCGGGGAACCCTACCAACAAATTCCCAACATTGGAAGAGTTGAAAGTCCTTCTTCATGCCCAAAAGGCATGGATGCCTTCACCCTCCTCTTTGAGAGAAAATTCCACCTCATCATGGAACAAGGGACAAACGGACCACTTGAGCACTATTTTCACACAACATGGTTATTACGCTCACTATCTCCCTAATCTCTGTATATATTAGGATGCATTGGTGGTCCTTAATTAGACTATTATTGTTGTACCATCACTTTTCTCAACTTCGAAAATGGATAACGTACCTCAAACCATTTATTATTTATTTGAGGAAGAAGTCCCATGAGAAATTCATCCATGTCCTTTCTGCAATCATACTTCCCATCCTATGTAAGTAACCACCATGAAAAATAATATGAAACCAAATCCACTAGAACTAGCTCCTTCATGTTTCCTATGCGATAAATGAGGAAATTTGATCAACCATTGTCGAAATTTTAAAGATCTTACGAGTTCCTTCAATTCTTCTATTTGGACCACTTGACATGCTCCCAACAAAAATGAAGGTCATTAGAGAAAGTTTAAGATATAAAATGGGCCTCGTAAGGAATATTATAAGATAATAGTGGAAATAATAAAATAATATTGGATTACATCATTAAATTTTATAGGAAAAAGAGAAAAAACTACTTTTCAACTCGTATTTTCAACTTATATCCCTACGGGTTCACTCCACTTTCGAGTTGGAGTACTCACTAAATGAAAAATATAATTCATCATCCAATGATTACCCATATTGAATACCTTTTATGGACACTCCTACATGAAAAAATTTGATTGCAATAACATTTTTCATGTATTTTGCATTTTTCGTGTAGTAGGGCCTATCGAAAGTATGCAACATGGGTACTCCTTCGATGAGGAATTAAATTATGCATCTAATGAGTTCTCCCAATCAAAATTTGAGTAAAACTGTAGGGAAATAAGCTGAAAATAGAAGTTGAAAAGGTAGCTTTTTATTATTTTATTTTTTTATATTTTTACCTTTTTATGGAAAAATTTGTGAACCATCCCCCATGGTTGACGTCGTCATATTGAATCATATCGGTTCTTATAAAGATGATTTTGGTTGAACCTTTTTTTAGGGCCATTTTAGACCTCAAAATTTCTCTAATGACAATCACAACAATTGTCGCATTTGCACACAAGTGTACCACACACAAAATTTCCCAACTCTCCCTAGATTTCGAGAAGGATGGGTAGCCTTACGAAAAAATGATGTCAGACACTTTGCCCTTCTTCTTGCTGCTACTAAAGCTAAGAGAGATAGATGGAACACACCTAATAGAATAACACCACCATTAGGGGAATTTTGAGGTCTAAAATGGGCCTCCTAAGGAAATTATAAAATAATAGTGGAAAAAATCAAATAAGATTTGATGACATCATCAAATTTTAGAGGGAAAAATAGAAAAACTACTTTTTTCAACTCATATTTTCAACTAATCTCCCAAAGTTTTTACTCAAATTTCGAGCGGGAGTACTCCTTGGATGTAGGTGCAATTTATCGTCAGGGTACCATATTGCATGCTGGGTGGTTCTACAAGAAAAATAGAAATACATAAAAAAGCGTGATTACAATCACGTTTTTTTTGTCTGATTTATCATTTTTAGGTAATAAGTTCATCTAAAGTATGTAACATGTTCACTCATGGATGAAATTAAATTCACTTTGTCAACAAATTACACTAATTTCGGTAAAATTTTGTAATAAGTTAAAATACGAAGATTTGAAAAGTAGTTTTATTATTTTATTATTTTTTAATATTTTACTTTTTTACTCCAAAAATGGTGAATCATCCATTATGGATGACATCATCATCTTGAATCCTATTGGTTCTTATAAATTTTATTTTGGTTGTACAATTTTCTTAGGAGGCCCATTTTAGACCTCAAAATTCCCCTAATGCCTTAGTATGTTACTCCCAACTCATTGTCAAGAATTATGAGAGACATTTCCACGCAAACTATATACTATATAAGTAAAAGAGTTGCATTATATTTTTTCATCCATGTGATATCTAGAGTATCGCTTCCCACATCTCATCCACATGTCTACTTATTTATATATTTTTACAACTTGGTATAGTGTGGCACCACTTGCATGAAAATCAAGCAGAGACTCCTCCCATAGAGGACAACTCTTTGGCACCTAGGACATTGATAAATTCTTGGAAACCATCTTCCATTCACCATCAGGTGACTATAAAAGAGATACTCAAACCCCCTAGTGTTGATGACAAGTTTTTGAGTCCTAGAAAAGGTATGTTTTTATCCTCATATTATCTTGATTAATCATTTACTTTTATGTATTTATCTTCGTTTTTGGGAAGAATTGGGAATGAAATATTTTGAAAGATGAATAAAATCAATTGTCAGCAAATTGTGTGATTTTAGCATAAAAACTAACTTTTTCTGGCCTTTAAGTGCATAAATCATAATTGGACAATTCTTGTTCAAACGATGGAACAACAACGACCAAAGAAAGAAAAATGATCACTTCTTGATCCCACTGGCTAGCAGAAGAAAAGGATAATCGAGCTAATTCTATGGTGGAAATATGATTATTACTTGTCAAATCCTCAAGATCCCCCGATACTGAGGATTCAATATCATCGATTATTTTACCATTTGGTTATATAACACTTATAGGTGAAAAATAAGTTAGTGGTTAATTTCTAAGTTTTAACTTTCATTTCGACATTATTATTTCTATTGAAGATAGAGTATTTTCACTATGGTGATGTTGTATCTTTACTACTGTTATTAATTAGAAAAATAACGCTTTCTTCATAATCATGTTCTGAGTATTCTTAACAGTAGCTTATGTAGGCTTTGGGCCCAGTCGTTAGGAGACTTGTTGCTTCTTTTGTGCCAAAATCATTTCTTTCATTTCTCCGATCATTAACTACTATATCTTGTAACTTCGATTGATGTTTGATGCTAGAATTCATTTTCATATTTTACCTTTATTGCTTGAGATAAATATTATATGTTGTTACTTTTACAATTGCATATTGTTGATATTAGTTCGAGAATTACATTCAATTGTTGTTCTTTTCGGGCCATGTTATCATAGATATTGAGTGATTAATTACAGTTATTCTTAATTGAAGGCTTCAATAGTTGATTTATATTAATTTATTGTAATATCTCTTTTCAGTAGATAAATTGTTGTTAGTATCAGGAAGTAATTATTTAAGTGTGATTCCTTCAATTCATGCATTTGGATTCAGTTTCTTTATAAATAAGTTGAGATTAGATCAGGATTTATGGTTTGGAAATGCTTTAATGTTTTCTTTTGAATTATTCGAGATTGAACTTTGAGAATTAGAGATTAGTTATTGCAACGATTTAGAACCATTTATTCCTAAATATACTTTGATTTCACTTTTTATAGAAAATGGGAACACTTTGAAATAAATAGATGTATCCTTGGTTGATAATTAATGTACGTATTAATATTTATTTTCATAGTCATATTACTGCACCAACACAAGCCACATCACATATGATTCGTTTATTCCTTCGTAGGAACCATGATTAATGTCCTTACTCATCATTCCACGATGTCAAGAACACTTCAACCATTGAAAAGTTTCTACCACCAATGACTACGTGGACTCATCCTGTCTATGCATTATTAACATCACTTGGTTATACAATGGAAATAATGGAATCATCTGCATGCTTTTCAAGAAGTACTTCTAGATCCCAACCTTTGCCTCATGACTTATCAGCACCCCCGTCACCATTTGAAACCCTCTTTCATTCCAATGAGGATATCTTGGAGGCCATAAAAAAACTAGAATTTCCACGGGATTCCATGCACCATCGCTCTTTCTTCCTACCTGAAATACTGTTGTCACCTACCAGTGCACCACTTAACACCATTTGCATAGTAGAAACCAAGGAATTTCTACAAGAAAGTCGCGTAGATTGGTTAAAAAACCTATTCCAGTGCATGATGCATTTCAATAAGGGAATATTTCTGTTGTGAAACCAGCTCCAAAAATAGATTAAAAGAGAGATTAATGCCTTAGAAATCAGCCACTTCGAGGGGGAAACCTCCAATACATTACATAAATGAATAATTATTGTATTATACAAATGAAAAAACCTCCTTTCTATATATAGGAGTCCTTGGGGCCACAATGTAATCCTAGCCGACTTAACAATAATAATTTAAGGGCACAATAATAACAGTATCGGGGTTACAAGGGTAGAAAAATAAAAATAAGGGGGTTGCACTAACAACAATAAGGGACTATACTAGTAATATAGGGGCCTAACATGCTCCTCTCCTTCATAAAAGTGTTGTCATCAATGCTTGAGTAGCTCCGGGTGATTTTGTATAAAATTCTCATCCTCCCATGTAGAATATTCAGTGGGTAAGTTCTTCCATTTGATGAGAGACTCTGAAATTGATCGATTTCGTAGCTATCGAGTTCTTGTTTCCATGACTACTTCAGGTTCCAATATGGTTTTTCCTTCCTCATCAAGTTCTGGAAATATTGTTTGAACTAGAAGTTTGTCCCCTATAACCTTTTTTAAGCATGAAACATGGAAAACTGGATGCACTCGCGAAGATGCAGGAAGCTCCAATTTGTATGCCATAGTACCAATGTTTTGCAACACCTTGTAAGGACCATATTACTTTGGTGATAATTTATTATCCTTCTTATCTTGCTTGAGGGACATTTTTTTGTATGGTTGTAGCCGTAAAAATACCCAGTCTCCCACATCGAAAATTATCTTAATGTGATGTTCATCTGCTTGTTGTTTCGTTCGATTTTGTGGCAAATTTAGGTTATCCTTTAAGAGGTGGAGAACTTATTTTTGATGCTCGATGTGATCCTCCACTGCTTGAACCCTAGAATTTTCCCTTAAAGAAAATGTGATGGATGGTGGATGATATCCATAAAGTTCCATAAATGGGGTAATTTTTGCTGTATTATGGAAGGAAGTGTTATACCACCATTCAACGAGGGATAACCACTTTGACCCATTGTGCTTTCTTATCAAATACAAAACAATGAAGATATCATTCCAAACATTTTTTTACCATATCTATTGGACCATCGGATTGTGGATGATAATATGAGCTATGAGCTAGTTGAGTACCCAAAGAAGAAAATAATTCCATCCAAAAATTTTCCTGTAAAAATGCAAACCTTGTCACTTACAATAATCTTCGGGTTTCCATGTAGCTTTTGAATTGTTTCCATAAATGTAGTAGAAACTATACTTGCTTTAAATGGATGAGATTTAATGCACAAAAGTGTGTATAATTGGTAAGTCTATCAATGACCACCATGATGACACTCCTTCCTTTGGACTTACGTAAAATTGTGATAAAATCCATTGAAATATCCTCCCAACATTGACTTGGAATGGATAAATATTGAGTGTCCTCCTAAAGGAGAACTATGCAATTCCAAAAGAATATTTTGTTTTAGTTCGGAATTCCTACAAATATATAAGCGGTCTTTGTACCATAAGGAATCACTTTTCCAACTAAATGTATCAGATGTACTAGGATCTTGCTACAACTTTTGAATGAGTGTCCACACTTCTTCATCCTTATTCCATTCACCCCTTGCTTCGGTTATCCAATCTGGTTGGATAATATAAATGGCACAAAGCAATGCTTCCACCTCTTCATCCTTTCTTGAGAGTGCATCTGCAACAACATTTAGCTTCCCTTTTTTGTATATGATTTCAAAGTCATAACCCAACATATTTGTGGCCCATTTTTACTGCTCTTCTGAAGATAGTCTTTGTTCCAAAAAGTGTTTAAGACTATCATGATCAGTTTTTACCTTGAAATGTCTTCCCATTAGGTAAAGTCTCCATTTCTTTAGTGCATGTAGTATTACCAACATTTCCTTCTCATAAATATCTTTTTGTAAATACTTTCCTTTGATTGAATGACTTTCAAAAGCAATGGGTCTTCCTTCTTGCATTAAAACAACACCAATTCCATTTCCTAAGGCATCACATTCTGCAATGAAGGTTTTTGTGAAGTCTGGCATAGTTAAGACTGGTGCTAGGCACATAGCCCCTTTAAGATGTTTGAAGGCCTTAGTTGCTTCAGGAGTCCATGAAAATGCATCTTTCTTCAATAATGTTGTTAGAGGTGCTACTATTCTCCCATAATTCTTAACAAACTTGTGTTAATACCTTGTTAACCCAAAAAATCTGTGCAACTGCCTTATGGTTGTGGGGACTTTCCATTCCTTAATGGATTTAATTTTGTTAGGGTCTACCCTAACACCCTTGTGAGATACAATATGACCTAGATATTCCACCTCTTGTACTCAAAAGAAACATTTGGATTTTTTTGCATATAATTGTTTCTCCTCCAATAGTTTGAGAACCATGTAAACATGTTGAACATGATCCTTCCAAGACCTATTGTAGATTAGTATATCATCAAAAAATACTAGCAAAATTTTTCTAAGGAAGGGTTTGAAAATGGAATTCATCAACCCTTTAAATGTAGAAGGTGCATTGGTAAGGCCAAAAGGCATGACCAAAAATTCATAATGACCCTTATGAGTTCAAAATGCTATTTTCAGAATAAATTAAGTCTTCATTCTAATTTGATGATATCCTGAACGATGATCCAACTTGGTAAAATAAATTGTTCCTTGGAATTCATCTAACAATTCATCAATCACAGGAATGGGGAATTTATCTTTAATAGTGAGCTTATTAAGCTCCCTATAATCTGGACACATGCGCCATGATCGATCTTTCTTGTGCACCAATACTACTGGGGCAGAGAAAGAACTTTGATTAGGTTGAATTATACCATCCTCTAACATTTCTGCAATCATATGTTCAATTTCGCTGTTTTGGAAATAAGGATATCTGTAAGGCCTAATGTTTGGAGGAACACTTCTTGGAATCAAATGAATAACATGATAATGATCACGAATAGGTGGGAGTACTTTGGGAGTATGAAATACCTTGGAATGATTGTCTAAGACTTTTTTGAGATATGGAGAAATAGATGATCTTGATGTTGGAAATTATAGTGAGTGTAATTGTACAACTATGCCTTGTTGTTCTTTCTTTAGAAGCTTTGTCATGACATTACAGCTTATTATCTTTCCTGGCTTCCTTGTGATACCCCGTAATTCAATTTCCTTTCCTTCCGAAAAAAATTCAAGAAAAGTTCTTGAAAACTAAAAGCTATCATCATGAAATATTGTAACCATTGTACTCCTAGTACAACATCAACACCTCCCATTGAGATGGAAAGCATTGGACTATTCAATATATATTCCCCCATGGCTAGCTTGATATTTTCACAGTTTCCCGAGAAATTTATAGTTCCTCCATTTGGAACTAGAATTTGACATTCTGGTTTTGGGTATAGGAAATAATTCAATTCCTTGGCTACCTTACAATGAATAAAATTATGGGTACTACCCAAATCAATCAACATTATTACCTTTTTCTTCTTGATATGTCCTTTTATCTTCAGAGTTTGAGGAGTGATAATTCCTACAAATGTATTACATGATATGGTTGGACTCATTTCTTCTTCTTCTATGGTTGCTTCTTGGTGTATATCCTCTTGTTCTGAAGTTCCTTGTTCATTTTCTTCCCCTTTAATTTATTTTTTATTAGAACAACATCAAATCCATTTTTCTCTTTTTTCTTCCAATTGTTGTGGTGTCAACCTTGTAGGTTGTGGAAGTCTAGGAGTAGCAACACTTCCAACTTTATAGATGTGAGTGGTAGGCTTCCTTGTCGCCATAATTTTACATTAAATTTTTCTTGCCAACTTGAGTGCCTTGTCCAATGAATTAGGTTCCCAAACATGAAATTTATATTGGATGTTATCCTTTAAAGTCTATATGAAGACATCAATCATGTCTTCCTCTAGAATATCAGTTACCCTTATATTCAGCTTTTGCAATTCCTCAATGTGCTCCACCACTAAACCCTTTTTTTTGATATTTATCAATTCAATAAAGAAGGCGTTTGTCTTTGTATCCTCATAATGTGCTATCATTTCCTCCATAAAAATTGAGCAAGTGACAATTTGTTTATGGGACCAAATCCATCGATACCACAAAAATGTATTTTGTTCTAAATGTAAAGTTACAATGGGTACCTTTTGTGTGTTTTTCACATTATTTAGATCAAAATATTGCTCCATCTGTAGTATCCATGTTACGGGATTCTTCCCTTCAAAATTCCTCATATCCATATTGGAATATGGTGGTTCTTCCATCCAACACTATAGTTTATGAAATCACGATTAAGATCTATTTTTTTCTCATCATGAGTTTCTTCTATTATATTTTCTCCATTGGGAATCATTTATTGTATTGACTTTGTCAAACCTTCCATGTCTTCTTTTAAATCATTCTTCATGTTTTCCATGTTGTCTTTCATTCTTTCTTCCATGTCCTCCATATTCACTTCCACGCCATCCATCTGATCTTCCACGCCTTTCTACAAACCATCCATATTTTTTTCAAACCATCCATCTTCACTTCCATGCCCTTCTTCAAAAATTCCATTACATTTTTTGTTGCTCTTTGTGAGAGCAAAATTTGGTGCACTTGCTCTTGTAATTTTGATAGATCATGTTGCAATTATTCATCTTCATGAGTCATAGTAGAGTATTATGAGGGCTTAATGGGTGTTGAATTCTTTTTAGGAGGAATTTTAGAACCAAATATTGAAATATATGCTCAATAGGCCCTTGGAATCACTTCAAAATGATTTTTTACACAAGACTTATGCAATTCATAAAGAAAAAATACACACAATTTTCTTTCTTTTGAGGAGCTCGATATTGAAGCTAAATTGTCTCTGTAATTTTAGATCTTCAATATCTTACATTTTTCCCTAAGGTATCCCTCTGAATCCTCTTTCAAATGCCATAGGTCTGACCTGATTTGGATTCTTCAAGGCAACATTATGTCCAATCTCCCACAATGACCTAATTATGGACAGGTTCAGTACAGTGAACTTGTAGAACTTGCCATGTATCACTATTTTCTCCTTCGGATCTTAAATTGATATAAAGGAAACTAAATTCCGTGTACTTGTGGCCACTCCTTACATAATTCCAATCTAATGCTCACAGAGATAGTTATGAATATTTTCCCACGATCACCTCTTTGAGATGAACTTGGGAACCTAAAAAAGCCATACGTTCCACAGATCCCACCTCCCAAAATAATGCAAATCAATCCCTGAAATTTTTCCAAGATGTTCCTTGGGATTTGTGCTATTATCTGTGAAAATTTCACTTCTTAACCCTCATAGAAAAATATTTATAGTGACAATGTCATGATGACCTGTTTAGGTTAAATTAAGGAGCCGACAAAATGACCTATCTTCCACAGATCATATCTCGGAAACTATTGCGAACCAAGCTCTGAAATATTTCGAGGATGTTCCTCAAGATTTTGTCTTCTTGTTCTAAAAATTTAAGCTTCTGAACCTTCATGGAAAAATAGTTATAGCAACAATTCTACAATGACCTGTTTGGAGCAGTGGAACCCTAGAATCCAAAGCTCTGATACCAAATGTTGTGAAACCAGCTCCAAAAATAGAAGAAAAGAGAGATCAGTGCCTTATAAATCATCCACTTCAAGGGGGAAACCTCCAATACATTACATAAATGAATAATTATTGGATTATACAAATGACAAAACCTCCTTTCTATATATAGGATTCCATGGGGCCACAATGTAATCCTAGTGTGGACACAATGTAATCCTAGTCGACCTAACAATAATAATGTAAGGGCGCAATAATAACAATATGGGGGTTACAGGGGTACAATAAGGGGGTTACACTAACAATAATAAGGGAATATACTAGTAATATAGGGACCAAATTTCCAACATCTCACCCATGATCAAGGTAGACGTCTTAACCAATATAGGCACCATCCAGGAAATATCGTTGGGGGTAGCTTATTCTCCTGAAGAATTTACCTCCTACAAATCCCTATTCTAAGATTTTATGGACATATTTGTGTGGTCATACTCAGAAATGTCTGGAATTAGCCCTATAATTGTAAACCATCATATTGAAACATGGCTTGATGCCTACCCCGTTAGGAAAAAGAACCTCTAGCTTAGACCATCCAAGGAAAAGGAAATTAGACTGGAAATCAAAAAGCTTCATAAAGTTGGTTTCATCTATTCTATCTCCTACAGATCATGGGTTTCTAACCCCATACCCTTTGTGAAAAAATTGGGAACCATATGGGTTTGTACTAACTTTCAGGATTTTAGAAAAACATACTCTAAGGAAAATTATCCCACACCCTTCATCAATCAAGTTATTTATGGTAACGCAAGATAGAAATATTTTTCCTTCATGGGTGTATTCTTAGGGTGTAATGAAATTCAAATCTTTCATAAGGATCAATACAAAATGACTTTCACCACCCCATGGGTTACTTTCGTCTACTTCTTTAAACCTAAAAAATGTTGGAGCCACTTTTCAAAGAGCCATGAAATATGTATTTTATGATCTGTATCATCATCAACAACTATTTAGATTGCCTTATAGTTTAATCCAAGAAGTGCTCATATCATTTAGAGGATCTTCGCCTTCTATTTCAGCAATGTGAACAACATAACCTATGCTTGAACCCTCTCAATTGTGTCTTCTATGTAAATTAAATATGTTTGTTGTGATTCATAGTATCCCAACACAGTATATAAGTGAACACTCTAAAATTCCAATTCGTTCACAATATCCCCCCACCTAAGACTTTGAATAAGTTACAAAGCCTACAGGGTAAGGCCAACTTGTGCAAATATGATGTTTTTTTTCTCTATTATGCCACTTGTGCAAATTGTTTTCTCTTCCTTCTCCATTAGGACATCCTATTTCAGTGGGATGAGAAATCCTAACAATCATTTGAGGCTTTGAAAACACATTGTCATAGGAACAATTAATAAGCCCATCTGACCATAATAAGGACTACACCCTATACCTCTCATCATTAGAAGAAGCCATTGCAGGGGTATTAGTAAAAAAAGGTATTTATAATAGAGATCATTCCATTTATTATATCATTAAAAACCTCTCATGAACTTCTTTAAATTATGAGCCAGTAGAAAAAAATACCTTATCCCTCGTACATTCTGTAAAAATATTTGACCTACATCATCCTACAAATTAACACCATCATCACTAGTGTCAAACCTATGCAGTACTTCCTTACACATCAGATGATGAACTAGAAATATTCCCAATGGGTTGTTCTTTTTCTAGAATTTGGTTGTTCTTTTGCTAGAATTTGATCTCCAGTTTGCTTCTCTAGAAAGAAAGAAATCTCTCATTCTTGAAAAATTAATTACGGATATCCTGTCAGAATCTAAAGGATCCCCTTTCAATATTTCTCTCCCATATGAACATATATTCATCATATAAACACATGACCTCTAGTACAACAATTTTATCCTCTATTTTAGAGACTAGAAGTTCAACCTTGATCTCACATGTGATGATTGAAGATGCATTCACCACCAAACCCCTCATTATCTCCTTGTAGGAGACGTTATTTACTGTCCTATCATGGAAACTAATCTATATTGATGCCTTGCACTTAATGAAGTTGAGAAAGTACTAAAATACTGCCATAGTGGATCCTGTGGTGGAAACTTCTTAGGGATGGACACTACCCAAAATATCCTTCAAGCATGTTACTTTTCGAAAAATCTCTTTCATGAATTCATTGCAACTATGAAATGATGCGAATGATGCCAACTTTATGCCACAAAGCCATATCACCCCCAAATCCTTTACCCTTGGTCAATGTCGTTGGTCCCTTATATGAGTGGCAAATCGACTTCATGAATTGCAATATTTCATCCGATAATGGACATATGTACACAATAGTCATAATCTACTACTTTACCAAGTAGTTTGATGCTATTCCCAGATTTAATAATATGGATGCTACCATGACCCTATTTTTCTTCAATCATATCATCACATGGTTTGACATTCCCAAATAACTTTTCTCGGAACATGGAAAACATTTCGAGAACGAGATTTTCCAAAAACTATCTCGAATCCTTGGATTATCCCATGAGTTTTCTTCCCCATGATATCCACATTACAATGGATAGTATAAGTAATAAATAAGGTCCTTAAGAAAATGTTACATTGTATGTTGAACAAGCATGAAATAAACTGGTATCACATGTTTTTATTTCCCTTATGGACATACCATATATCCGTCAAAGCATCCATAATATTTACTCCTTTCCACCTAGTTTACAAGGTTGAAGTCCTAATCCCTATTGAGTGCGAGATCCCTCCCATATGCACAACCATAGAGCTTCTCCTAGAAACTTCACCATTAGAGAAAATACTCATATAGTTGGAACACATTGATGAAAGTAGAAGGGAACCCCTCTAGTAAAACGAATCCCATAGAGGGCTAGAGCCTCCTTTGATAGCCATGTCACCCCTTGCTCATTTAACGTGGGGGATATAGTACTCCAGTATGCCATCACCAAGGAAGGAACTGGACGTGGAAAGTTTCAAAAATTGTGGAAAAGACCCTACATTCTTAAAGATTTCCTTTTGAAATACACCTACATGTTAGAAATAATTAATGGGAATGTCTCAAAGGCCTTGTCAACGGGATATATCTAGAAAAATTCCATCCATAACTATACGTTTGGAATTATTATGTAGCAATGAACCATGATTTATTTTTATTATCACCTCATCATTGATGTATTCTAGATTATTATCTCATCATGTGTTGTAGATGGATCATTTGAAAAGTTACCATGACAAGTTCAATGGTAGTGCTTCTCAAGGGTTGCAAAATACCACCGCAACAACGTAGGACATTTACTCTCTTATTCAAGTTATTCTCCTTCATAATGGAATTTGTATTTGGTGAGTCACTAAAAATAAAGTATAATAAAATACCATCATAGTATTTTTGTTTGATTCCTAGCGGAAAGGTATTAGTCATATACATGTGTTCCTTGATTCCCAACATGTCGTATCATAGTTTAATAAAACTTTGAATGTTAGTGGCCCTTGCCTTTTTTTGGAAATACCTACATGAACAATAGCTAGCACATGGCTTTTATCATATCACATTTTCACATTTACCAAGAAGTCAAAATCATGTTTTTTACTACATCATTAACCAAATCCTAGACTAGCAATTTTTACATATAAGTCATCATCGAGACTTATCAAGCACATATAAATGAACCATCGCATCAATAAAATGAAAATACATCACATGTATACAAGCATCATCCATAAAGATAAATTATAAGAGATGCAAAAAATTATTTACCTCACATATATAAAAATGATGTTTTGTGTACATCGGTTGGCCATCATTAGAAAAATGATTCATCTACCAAAAAATAAGGGGAGAATCCACATAACGGGTATATATCATCATACATGAACTAAACATATATGGTCCTACCTCCCATATTTTGGTCTCCCATGGCTACTATAACTTAATTCTATCGAAATCTCAGACGCCACTTCCTCTAAAGTGTCATCATCCTCTTTATGACATAATGTCTTAAAATCACCCATCCTACATTGGGAAATCTGGGAAATAATTCTGTTAATCATTAACACGCATCCAAATCCATTTTCTCAATGGCCTCTACACATTCCCATAGCCTCTATATATCTTCTTTGATGGATGTCACCTTCCCTATACCTCGAGGGGCACCTATCTCCAAATGTTCCCTCTCCCCCAGTCACTCCTCTTTGACATCATCTTGAGGTTATCGTTGTCCAACTATAGTTTCCCTCTCTCTAGGCTATCTACGATCACCATGTGCACCTCCTAATCTTCTCTTTGCATCCACTAGGACCCATATATGTAATGAAACATATCAAAATTCAGTCAAAGGAACATCATAAGTACCACGTAAATGAAAAATGTAAATGTAGATAAATAAATGTACTCGCATACCTACAATTCCCCAAAAATTACCCTGGGGAAAACCCATGTTAGGGTCATCCCTAGATTCCATTACCACATATGGGAACTCCAAAATCACATGAGGGTTAGACTTGAATCAACCCTTTTTGGTGTCACTCTAATACCAACTGACCTCTCATCCACCACCACGAGGCACAAAGGAAACCTACAACATGGTTTGTGGATCCCTCGGTGCAGTAGTTTCCACGCATATGATGGGATGAAACATCACCACCTACTTGTATAAGATACCACAAAGCATTATCCCAAAGTTAAAGACATATCCCTTGAATCACACCACCTAGGACAGTTGCATTATCATCCTATGATAAAAAAAACCAGCCCAATTAAGGAAGAAATATCCTCGTACCCACTCCAACATCAGTAGATAAAAGCCTATGATTTGGTGCAATGATGACGTCACATAGATGTGAAAATTCATCATTTCTACTACTCATTTGGCTAGGTTCATAATGGACTCAATCCTAATGCCACCTCCATCATAGGTACTAACTCCACAAAATCGATTATCCCACTCATAGAATGATCTAGGACCACTATTCTAATATGAAAATAGACATCTACCTCTTCAGTAGTGATAGGTCAGTCTTTTATATTTATAACATCTTTCTCGCAGGTTATCATATACCAATAAAAAAGTGCATAAATTATTCATATGATCTCAAAAAGGGGTTTGGAAGGAACTTCAACAACCCCTAGCCTTCCAATGTGGCCTAGACCTGGGTATCAATAGTGTACAACCCACAGAGATCCTACTAGTCCCTATTTTTCAATAGAACCATCCTATAGGTGGGACCACAATGAGGTCAGTCAGAGAAGAAAAGAAATGAAAAACTGAGGCTAAAACACCAAATTTTCTATATTTTGTGTCCCACGCAGTTTTTTCTAAAATAGGTTTGAATACGTCATGACTCTTTCATTAATAAATGCAAGGGGGCCTCGTTCTTGTGTCTCATACAAGTTCGACCCTAACACGAATATTAGCCTTTATTCCATGAAGGCCCCTCACAAGGGTTCTTGCACCTATTTCCCACATAACTGAGCCAAGGTCACGGTTATTTTTCCCTCACTCACACAACCTTAAAAATTTGTTTTTCCCTCACTCACACGTCCTCGCATGACTGTCAATTATACACCCACGAGGGTGATTTATATGTGAATTTTCTTGAGCATTATGTTAAAATTTGCAAGTGATTAATTATTGTTCTTAAGCCTCTTATGTGAAATTATTAAACACATAAACATGAAGTAAAAGTTCAGTTTTTGTAGAAAACAAGAGACAAAATCACCGTAATAGTAAACGCACAACAACAAATGATGAAGGAGTTCACCCCTCCTAGGCTACATCTCTTGGTCCATCTTCGAATGGTTGGACTTATTTCATTATCCTCAAAAAATGGTGTTTAAATCATATTAAAGTTCTCAAATGGTTGTACTAATACCTCCAATGGCTTCACAACTATCAAAAATCCCCGTATAGCCTCTTTCTACTCCCAAAAAGAGAAAAAATGAAAAATCTATGATCCTCTGGTGTTTTTCCACAAACCTGTCTAGAAATTCAACAATTCTTCTAACTGGCCTACAAATCCCCCCCTTTTTTCTGCTAAATGAGCGAAAATTTATCCTGGCGCAAGCGAGATTCCTACCGGCAAGGAGGAAAATTTTCTCCTCCTTAATCGTGAAGGTGAGGCCCACTATATGTCCCAAAACACGCCACATCACATCATAATAGCTGTTCATCTCGGTTCAATTCATGTCAATTTTCTAACTGTAGTTGGAAACAGTGACTTGACTCTCATATAGGGTTGGATTAGTGGAACCCTTCCCCCGACAGGTTCTGCTACACTCTGTTCATTCAATGTTAAGAAGTTACATAGAACATTAATGATTTTCATATGAATAAGCCTCATTAACATCGCGGTAACCTACCCTATCATATTTTGTAATTACATCAAACCGTGACTACAAACCTTAACTGTGGCATGGACATGCGATCACTGCTTTGTCTATCCACTTGTTTACACATATTTCTGTGCCAAAAATTTGGTTAAGAATAATTTTTGTGGGTTTGGTGGTCAAAAAAACTTTTCCATGTCATCTGATTATATTTGGGTTATAAAACTTTGGAATATAAACATAATTTAGGGTTGGTGGTTAGCCCTGAACCTTGGTTTGCAGACTAGGGTTAGGGTTAACCCCGATCCCAACCCCTGATGGTAAACATGATAAACATTATATAACGACTGTGACCCATAGTAAATAAGAACCAAATGTGGCATAGCGGTTGGAAGCATGACTAACTTGGTGGTGGTCCTATGTTTGATTCTCACGGGCTATTGCTTGGCCCATAAAAAACATTTAGTGGCCAATAGGAGGCCACATGGTAGCCTCTGGTTGGCCCACATGGTTCCTCCTAGTTTATCCACATAACCAACCTCATAACCAATGAAAAATCTCCATTCTGTAGCCAAATAGTTGTGAGAAGTGGCGAATAGAGATAGGCTGGAGATACATAGACACCATGCTACATCAAGGTCCAGTCACTATTATGGATTGCTGATTGGGTAGCCCTATAGAACCCAAACACAAACATTTTTTTTATTTACAAAAACAAACAAAACTTTATTACAAGAGCATACGACGTCATTTTTGTGCAAAACAAGTTGCGCCAAATTTAGAAGGACAAGATATACACATTTGTTCAGGTTCCACACCATTATGAAATTTTTTAATTTTGAGCATAAATTTAATCCACTGGATCATTCCTCCCCACTTGAAGCTCTTGGACCCCCAAAATATCTTTATCTATCAATAAATAGATGAGGGCTCATCTCCCTCACCCTTCCAGTATCTGTCCACGAAAATTGACTTAAATGCGACATTTTGAGTTTTCCATGAAAAATGATCATTTTCCCTGATATTGAAGACCTTGACTTGTTGTTGTAAATACCATCTTGTTGCAATTTCCCAGATATGTAGAACAAGAACCTGTCCTTGAAGGAACAAACACATTCCCTCCTTTCTCATCAATGAAATAAAGCTTAACCAACTTCAAATTCTTCTCACCTTGAACACTATCGACACGACGATGCTTAACATGTCCCGCCTTGTGCTTTGCTCGACTCTTGACCAAATGTGATTGCCATCACCATGCAGCATCCCATTTGTTTCTCTACACCCTATCAATTTGTAATCTTTCTGGAAGAGGAGGTGTAGAAGTAGATGTTGATGGTTACTCTAATATAGGAGTTTGAAATTATTGGTTCTTTCTGTTTTGATTTTTCAATATTTTGGTCTTGAAAAGATTTGCTTCCCTCGAGACTTTTATTTACCCGTAGAGAATCTTCCTCAGAATTTTTTTGCTCTTGTATAATTATAGAAGGTTTCTTCTTTTCAAGTATTCTTCCATACCTAAGTGGAACATCATTAAGGTCTAAAGGAGTAATCAAATAGGTTGGGAATTGTTGACCTTCTATCATATATGTATTCTGAGGGTTTTTATTGTTGGGGTTTGGTATTGGCTGGGTAGGCAATTGATTTTCTTTTTGAGGAAATGGTAATGGAAGTGGTGGATTTTGATTTTGGTTTTGATGTTGTGGATTCTGTTGAGGATTTTTTTGAGGGGGAAAGTTTGAATATGTTGGATATGAGGGATAAGAAGGTGGATATTGATAATACTGGGAGAACCTTCCATAAGGATTTTGTGTTCCTTGTGCCCAAGGTTGAGATTGATTTTGAAATTGGGGCCAAGGTTGCTGCCAAGAGTTCCAATTTGGTGGGGGTTGATTATACATTTGATTATTAAACCCTTGTGTCTGAGGTCCCTGCCAAGGTCTTCTAGAGACAAAGTTAAGAGATTCTGTGGAATTTGTGGGTGTTTCTTCTTGAAAGACTGCCTTAAGACCAGGGAGTGAAAGACAACTTTTGGTCTCATGTTTTTCTGAACAAATTGCACAAGTCTCTATTACTTTTGCATCTAAGGGACACTCTCTCAAGGAATGCTTCTTCCTACATTTGGGACAAAAGATTGCTAAGGCATCAGTTTCGGCCTTTTGCTTGTTTTGTAACTTAAGGGTGTCTATTTGTTCACTAAGACTCCCTAGAATTTCAGATTTGAATTCATCAAGCATATTACCTATTTATGCCCTACTTACTGTTCCGGCTATAGATTTACTTGCCCTTGCAAGATCAGGGTCTCTTGGTCCTTTTAGAATTTTAGATTTCCCTCTTGAAATATTGATACATAATTCAACTATATCAGGTAATGGAAGCTGAGATATGTCCCCTTTTCCCATCATATTGAGGATATCTATCCATTCATCCCTAATTGTTTTCAACAAGAGAGCTTTCAAAGTTTCTTGATCTAGGGTTTCCATTTTTTCCCTCTTGATGTTATAATTGAATCTTTCCAACAAATCTTCCAGATTTTCATCCTCTTTTTGCATCATCTTGAACACTTCTTCCTTATGATTGACTGGTATACAGTAATCCAAGTATCTATCTAGAAATTCTTTTCTCATTTCATCCCATGTCCTAATAGACCTAGTGATTAAACTCATAAACCATTTTAATGCTGCTCCTTTCAATGTTGAAGGGAATAGTTTAAGTTTCTGAGCATCTTGTAGATAATCATAGGTTCTACATAGAACTTCAAATTCAAATAAGAAGGTCTCAGGATCCTCCCTTTTTAGTCCATGAAAGTTTGGAAGAACAGAAGGTGAGATATTTTTCATAGTTGAATTAGTATCTTCATCTATTATAGGGAATCCAAAAGGACTTCCAGTTCCCCTTCTACCTCTTCCTCCTTCTACATTTCCTCTTCCTCTACCTTCTTCTGTACCTCTACCTCTTCCTCTATCTCCTCCTCTTCCTCTACCTCCTACAAATAGTGTATATTCTCCATTAAAGACTTCTCCTTCCCCTTCTTCTGCCATGATAGACTCCTTTGAACTAATATAGGGTTCAGTTGGAAGAGCTAGTTGTTCTACTAGTTCTTCTATTAAGGGTATATTGAAGAAATAGTCCTCTTCTTCCTCTTCACTAGGGATTTGTAATTCTTCTGCTGGAATATATTCCCCTGTAGAAGTGAAAAAATTTATCCCTTCTGTAGGAGTCCTTGGATCTTCTTCCTCTAGAATTGCTTCAGTGGATGAAGTGGGGGATCTTCCTAATGGGATATCTGATCTTGAGACTTCTGGAAGCCTATGACCAGTATAGTATGGAATGTGAATTTGAGTTGGAGGTGTGCTGCTTCTTGGTCTTGGTGGAGTGAGTGGATTTGTGGGAATTAAAATTCTGCCTCTTACAAATCTACCCCTAGAATCTCTTTCTCTATGCATATCATTGTTTTTTTTGGAAATAGAAAATAAGGCTACCTAGTTACACCTCCCCAGCAACGATGCCAAAATTTTTAGTCAATTTAGTGTCCTGAATTGATAGCATAAATTATCGACCAGGGCTAGTAAACTAATGAGGTATACTTGCACTATATGTGCCTAAATATCCTTATTCTTATTTCATTGTTTTCAGTATTTTATTGATGTTTTTGAGTTTTTTTTTGTTTGAGTTTTAGTATGCTACTCTATGCTCATAAGATGAAATCAAATCTATGTAAAAAACAAAAGAAAAGGAAACCTTAGACTTAAAACAAAGTTTAGCTGTAAATTCCGTCCCTAATTAGGAAAATGGTGAAAAACAGAGTATCCTAATCCATGGATGTTATAGCTTGCAAATGAACATGAAAGATAACTCAAGACATTATAATTCAACCTAATCCATTTAGTTAGAGTTTTGTTGGAATAATTTGTGAAAGAGATTAAAATCCAATGTGATGAGGATCTTCCTAAAACATACAACAACTTAGAATATTTTAGTGAAATCTTATTCATATGATAGAGGTATTTTGGAATAGCTTGAGAAGAAGATTGCTACAATATGCTAAGGATCTCCTATGGAATATTTGGAACTACTTATGAGTCATGACATTACAACTAGATCTCGTTCATCAGCTAGAGATTTATTGGAAGAGTTTATTGAAGGAGATTAGACATAATGTGATAAGGATATTCTAAACAACAAGCAAGAAGTAACCCAAAACATTACAACTAAGTCTTTTCTGTGATTTAGAGATTAATTGGAACAGTTTTGAGAAAAAGACTGTTTGTAATAATATGAGGATATTCTATCTAATTGCAGAACATGAAATGCTAATAACTCAACATAGTACAACCAAATCTCATTCATATAATAGTGATATGTTGGAAAAGATTTAAGAAAAAGAATGGCTGTAGGATAATGAGGGTCTTCTTAATCTAAATGACAAAAACTAAAGTGCTAGTAACTCAGGATGTTACAATTAAATCCATTCATTGAATAGAGATATGTTGGAAAAGCTTGAGAAAAGACTAACTATAACATCATGAGGATATTTTATTTAAACAAATAATGTAAGACATGATTCTAAAAGATATGAACTCATAAAACTATCTAAGTAAGAAATATAACAAAACAAAATTGAAAGCTACTTATCTAGAAAGCATGTAGAAGCCTCCTTGGATAGAAGGGGCCCTCTGCTATCAATTTGGCATAAAAATATTTAACTCCTAAAGGTTGTCTTCAGTACAGCATCAGAGTTATGCTTCTTTTTATTATAAAAAATACTTCAAAACAGAGTATCACAGTATTGGTAAAATAAGTATCAAATGTCTCTCTCGGTCTCACCGAGCTAAATTTATAGGCAATTACATAACTGATATTGAATGAATGTAGGCACAAGTGTACTTCTAAAGTCAAAATCAAACTAAAACTCATTTTTAGGAATCGTGATTTGCTGAAAGAAAATCAAGAGTCCTTATCCTTATAGAAATCAGCTTCTTGGACTTTTGTTTTGACCACGTGCATAAGCATCTCCAGTTATTGACTCAACCTTCGTGGATGACAAGGAATGATGTAGGAAAGATTTAGAATCTAACCATATACGCCTTTTCTTCAGATGACACCTGTAACATGTTCAAACACCAAAATGGCTACGGAACGTGTGACTAGCTACAGAATGACTACATTCTGTAGCTAAAACTGCTCAGAAATCATTAAGACAACAAAATCACAAAAGTACAACAAGTTATTCATTGCATATATTCCTTAAGTGATTTTAATCATTCTTATTGATCTTTAGGTCTATAAAATGACAAACGGAATGGTGAGATGAAGTGGAATTTGGAAAAGGAGAAGACAATTTTAGGGTTCAACATACCCCCACTGCAAAACTTTTGCATGTCCTCATGCAATTTCATCAAAACTTTATTCCATTTGTACTGATACTTCTGCAAGAACATCTAACCTCCTTTTTCTGCTTCTTCTAGTAGTTAATGCCATCTTAGGTTTCCTCATGAGTGTTTTGAACTTCAGATTAATGAGTGCCCTGTTTAATTTCCTGTTTCTTTTCTTCAACTTCTTGTTTGCTTTATATAATACTTCCATTTTCTGAGAGAGAGTGCTGTTAATGCTGCCTTTCAACTTGACCTGCTCTCTTAGGATTTCATTTTCATTCTTGATATGGTTATTCAGTATCTCCAATTCATAATTGTCTCTTTTTAAAATTTCAATTGGAGGTTCTTTTGGATTGGGGGATCTTTCTCTGTTCTCTGAGGCTTTTCTTTCTAATGATTCCACATAGTCATAATTCTGCTGTTGAGTTGGATCTACATCTGGGATTCTTATTTCAGGGTTTTCTTCATATTGGTATACAGGAGATCTATCAACTGGTGTTTGGATTGGAGTTTCTTCTTCTTCAATGTTTATGATTCCAGTTTCTTTAATGCATGTCTTTTTCACCATGCCTTTAAGCCTAGAGCTTCTTCTCAATTTGGGTGAATTTTCATCTTTTACATCCTCTCCTTCAACACATTCATTTGTTAATTCCTTCTTCCTTTTATTCCTGAGTTGTTTCTTGTTTTTTACCAACTTTTCAGAGATTATTTCATCATTGTCTTCCTGTGTTGATATATTAGGCTTGATTTCAACAGATTTAACATCTTTTCCTCTCTTACTTCTTCTCACAGGTTTTACTTTAGACAATGTTTCTCTTGGTTCTTCAAAATGGTTCCCTAGGAGGAATTCATCCCAACTATCTCCTATCTTCTTCAAATGAAACTCAATTAATATTTTAATTAATCCATGATGATGTAAGGTAGTTTCTAAGAACTGAAGCCTTTTTTGGACATTTAAGGACATCCTTTTCAAACTATTAAGTAGGAAAAAGGGCAGATTTATTTCTTCATCTAGAAAATTCATCATGAGTCTAATATGATAGACATACAAAGTGCCAAATCTACCTTCACAAGTTATGAAATTTTGTAAAATTAGTAGCATATTCCCCCATTTATTTTTCAAAGCTGAACTAGGAATACCTTTCTTAAACACTGCAGTGTCCATACCTGGGTTTTTTAGTATTTGTCTCCAATCTTCAATATTAAATTCTTTGTTTTTAAACCAACGTTCTCCCTATCTTGGCAACTCTATTGCTTCTGCTATGAATGACTCTATGATGGTGAATTTGATATCCCCAATTTCTACCTCTGATCCATCAAATGACCTGGAAAATGACTTTGTAATTTCTTTGTGGAATCCATTAAACTTCTCTATAAAGCTTAGCCATCCAGCCTGTTGTAATAACCCTTTAATCTGAGGGTATCCTTCTAAATATTTAATTCCAATTGGCTCTGACCTTACAATAGCCCCATTTCTTCTTGATAAAGATTGCTTCCTTTCTTTGGCTTCAATTCACTGCTCTGTTTCTATTCTCTGTCCAAAGAAAAAGTAATTGTGAAAGGTTGTCTTACCCTAAGAATGAATTCTTTGCAGATGAGGATTGGCTATGGAAAGAAATAGTAGTGAGTGGATGTGAACGGAATAGGGTAGTGGTAAATCATGAGGATAATCGGGTTTAAAAGTTTGATATGGAATGAATGACCACGAATAATTTTTTATGAATATTTTCAAAAATCATCAATGAATGCTATGGTCTAATGACATGACCTAATAGGTCACTTCTAGGTTCTAACCATTTAATTTTAAATTAATGATGATTTGTTATGGAGTGGGATGAAAGGGATTTGGTCAAGGAGTTTTTATGATAGGTATTGATCAATTCGAATCATAAAATAAATTTAGGAAAACATATGACCTAACCACGTTATACCTTTCATGATTTGCTATCAAAAATAATTTCACACAGTCTTACATTAACCCTTTTTTAAATATTTTCTTGTTTGATGTGCTTTGTCTTTCATCTAAAAAATATTGATATTTTAGGCTCCATAACCTTCTTTGACTCATCCTCTGTTTACTGAAGTAGGTTTTGTAAAATCAATTGGCTGCAGAACAGGTAGCTACAAAATGTACCTGTAAAAACTTTGAAATATGGAATGGAATGAAGTGAAATGTGAATGGATTGAAGTATGGAATGGAATTAAGTGAAATGTGAATGGAATGAAGTATGGATAAGGTGAGATATGGATGGAGTGAATGAGATGGATCATGAAGTATGAAAAGTGAATCTGCAACTTATGATTTTATGATACTTAATTGCAAAAAAGAACAATTTTGAAAATCTAAAGTGTCAGAAAAATTCTGATTTTCACCTTAGATTTTCTGTATAAACATGCCAATCAATGATTGGTTGTCATGTTTATACCCTTTTTTTTATATATATTTTTTATGATTGAAGAAAAATAAAATTAAGTTAGTGAAGAAGAAGAATTCTTCTTCACTAACTTCATATCAATGTTATCTTGAAATTTCTTGACAAATTCCTCTCTTGAAAGTGGCTTAAGATACAATTTTAGTCTGTGTCCATTTACAAGAAAAGCTACCTTTCCTTCATTTGTTGTCCTAATTTTTATTGCTCCATTTTCAAAGATCTTGACAATCTCATATGGCCCAAGCCAATGAGTTTGAAATTTACCTTGAAAATCCTTGAATTTTGAATCAAATAAGAGGGCCTAGTCACCTTTTTTAAATTTATTTTCCTTGATGTACTTATCATGCCATCTAGTCCTTTGTTTTTGGACTATGCTTGTTCTCTGGACTGCATCTTGTCTGATCTCATCCAATTCATTAATCTGCTCTAGTCTATGCTTTTGTGCTTTTGTTAGATCAAGTCCTAACTGGACTGCCATTTTGAAAGTTTGGATTTGAAACTCTATGGGGAACAAGACTTGTTTTCCATAAACAAGTTCATAAGGAGTATGACCTGTTGTGTTTCTCCATGTAGTTCTATAGGCCCACAAGGCTTCATAAAGCCTCTCTGCCCAATCTCTTCTATGTAAATGAACAGACTTTGTTAGGATATCTTCAATGACTTTATTGGTAGATTCAACTTGTCCATTTGCTTGTGGATGGTAGGGAGTAGATTTTATGTCTTTGATTTTGTACTTTTCTACTATTTTCTCCACCATATTTGATGTGAATTGAACTCTTTGATCTATAACAATTTCTCTTGGGACACCAAAACGAGTAAAAATATCCTCAAAAATAAAATTAACTATAGATGCTTCAGTAGTAGAAAGTAATGGTTTGGCCTCTACCCATTTGGTAACATAATAAGTGCAAAATAATATATATTTCTTTTGTCTTGACGGAAGATTAATACGTCCTTAGCCCATTTCTCAAAGGGTTCAATGTGTACTTGAGGTTGCAATGGCATCTCACCTGAAGGAGAAGATTTCCGTACCCTTTGGAAACTGTCACACCTTTTAACATACTCTTTAGCATCCTTAAAGAGGGATGACCAATAATATTCTAAATGAAGGATATTATAAGTTGTCCTCTTATCAGCAAATTTTCCACCACAAGGTTCTTCATGACATGCCTTGAGAATCTCAGGCATCTCATCTTCTCGAACACATTTTCTGATAATAAAATATGGACCTGTTTTATATAACTCATTATCATCCATGAATATTTTGCACTATGATAAATGATCTTTCTTTTATCTCTTGTATTCATAATTGAAGGAAATTTTCCTGAAAATAGGTAGTTAGCAATATTAGAAAGCCAAGGAGTTTGTGCGGTAATTGCAAAGAGATATTCATCAAGGAATTTATCTTCAACTGGAGTATTGTATTTAATGTTTTGGAGTCTAGATAGGAAATCAGCTACTATATTTTGTTTTCCAGGCCTATCTAAAATAGTGATGTTAAACTCTTGTAAAATAAATAACCATCTTGTGACTCTACCATTAGTAATTGATTTGTTCATTAAATATCTAATTGCAAAGTGATCTGTGTGGACAAAAGTTTCATAGCCTGTTACATAGTGTCTGAATTTATTTATGGCATGGACAACAACTGAGAAATCTTTTTCAAATATAGTATAATTTAACTTTGAAGGAGTCAATTTTTTACTTTTATAGTAGATGGCATAAGGAATCAGGTCCTTTTGTCCCAATACAACTCCTAAAGCTGTATCTGAGGCATCTGTTGAAATACGAAAAGGTAATTTCCAATTAGGTCCCCTTAAATAGCTCCTTTAGAGATTTTTTTCTCATGGTTTCAAAGGCTAACTGGCAGTCAATATTCCAATTAAATTCACAGTCCTTGGTAAGTAATTTGAAAAGTGGAGATGCTATCTTGGTGAATTTTTCTATAAATCTCCTATAATACCCTGTAAATCCTAGAAGACTCCTAACATATTTTTGAAAACTTGGAACTAGTAGTCTGGATATGAATTCAATTTTTGACTCATCAACTCTGATCCCATCTCTTGAAATGTGATGTCCTAGGACAATCCCTTCAGTAAACATCATAAAACACTTTTCATGACTTAATGAAATATTTGCTTCTTTACATCTGTTGAGATATTTTTCCAAGTTTTCTAAGGCTTCTTCAAATGTGTTTCCATAGACTGTGAATTCATCCATGTATACCTCTACACAGTCATGTATTAGATTTGAAGAGATTCCTAATACTGCCCTTTGGAATGTTCCAGGTGCATTGCATAATCGAAATTGCAATAACCGGTAGGCATAGGTACCCCAGGGACAGGTAAATGTGGTTTTGTCTTGATCCTCAAGTTCTACTTGAATTTTATTGTAACCACTGAACCCATCCAAAAATGAAAAGTACTTTTTACCTGCTAATGTGTCTAAAACGTAATCTATGAAAGGTAAGGGAAAATGGTCTTTAAGAGTAACTTTGTCTAATTCTCAGTAGTCAATGCATACCCTCCATTTTCTATTCTTCTTGGGTACAATCACCAAAGGAGAGACCCACTAACTATCTGAAATGGGATAAATAAAGTTAACATTTAACAATTTCTACAACTCTTCTTTAACAATCTCCCTAAGGTTTGGATTCATCCTTCTCTAAGGTTGTTTGATTGGTTTACAATTTTCCTCTATATAGATATGATGAGTGCAATTCTTAGGATTGATCCATTTCATGTTAGTGTACTCCCTTTGAAACTTTAGATTTTCAAAATTGTTCTTTTCTACAATTAAGTATCATAAAATCTCAGGGGTTAACCTCGGTCCCAACCCTTGATGCCAAATCTGATAAACTTTATATAGCGATTATGACCCATACTAAATAAGAAGCTAATGTGGCATAGTGCTTGGAGGCATGGATATCTTGATGGAGGTCCTCTCTTCTATTCTCATGGGCTACTTCTTGTACCATACAAAATTTTAGTGGCCACAAGGAGGCTACGTGGTAGCATCTAGTTTTCCCACGTGGTACCTACTGGTTGGTCAAAATAACCAACCTCATGACCAATAAAAACTCTCCATTCTATAGGTAATAAAATTGTGACAAGTGGCAGAGTCACCATTCTATGTCAGGGTCCCCTCAACAGTATAGATTGCTGACTAGGCATCCCTGCACAACCTAAACACAATTTTTTTTCTTTTTACAAAAATGAATAAAAAATTATTATAGGAGCGTACGATGTTGGTTTTACGAGAAACAAGTTGTGTCGGATTCAGAATGATGAGATCTACGTGGTTGTTAAGGTTCCACACCATTATGAAAATTTTCAATTTTAAGCATAAATTTGATCCACCAAATAAGAGATTTTGGGATTTTTTTGTAAACAACACCATACATGGAACCCTCTATGACCTACCTACCCTATAACTATTGAATTTACAAAGGGGATTTGAAAATGACTAACTTGTCTCTCCTCGCTTGAAGAAAGGGTGCTCTAGTTGACTGCAATGGTAAAAAAAATGTTGAGATCCACTCCAAGCTCCTTGTGAGAAAGTACACATGAGGTGCCAATGTGGGCCTCGTGTACCTTATATTCACCAATTTTTCCATTCCTCTAGAGACTCATATGGTATCCCATGAGCTTCATTCAAAAAACTGTCAGTGGCATCCATATCAGTGCATCTTCATCTACACCATAGTAAAATCATTTAAATTCATTAATTTTTTTTATTTTAAGGCCCATTTCACATTTCAGAGTACCCATCGAGTGCACCTTTTTACGTTTTTCGATACATTTTTTTTAAATATCTACAATATACATATTTTTATATAAATATTTTTTCACTTGGGGTATTGGATTCAAAGTTGTAGGTTATTGGAAGCTTCGATAGTGAGCTCATTCCCTAGCACTAATTGATAGTTAGGGTATGATTCTTCACTAAGATGTAATATCCCCAAATGGGATATTTTCCTAAATTTTCATAAATTAATCTAAACCCCGAATTATGCCGTAAAATCAACATGCATTTTCAACAAAATATTTTCATGTAAAATAAACATTCAATTGCATCCAAATCCATAACTCCATGATGCAAAAAATAACTCGGCTTTATTATAATATATTGGGGTTACATGATGAGATGAAAGATAGCTGAGATAACTGAACTGGACTCTCCCTGCAAAACTGAACTGGTGGACTCTCCCTCTGGCAACAGCTACCACTGGATCTACTGAAGCACCTATTGAAGATCTAAATGATCCTCACCAAATATATCTAAGTCTCTACGAAACTTCTGAATGAAGTCTCCTCAAAGAGAGTTGGGTTTATATCCAACACTCACAAATCACCCAAGGGTTTACTTCCTAGGGCTACGACTGAAGTAGAGAACCATGTCTCAAACCTCTCACACAAGAAAATGATATGATCCAAAGATATCCCTCAATGACCTCCTCCATTTATTTTATAGATCTCTTAGAGCCTTCTCAAGCCTATTTTTAATATTATCTTATTCATGGAGCACTTTTCCCTCTTATTAAAATACTACTTTTTAATGCAGAACATGGTAAATCGGTTACCACGCCTCCTCCAGTCACTAAAACTCGTGTCCAACCATCCCATCATGTAGGTATCCTCATCCCAATTACAATGAGATATCGAAATAAGGTGTTCTATCATGTATTCCTCCCGGAATTCTACCTTGAGCTTAATTAACTGAGTTAAGCCCAAAAATAACTCAATTTTATGAAAATTTTCAAAATGCACCGAAATGAAAGGAAACTTTCTTGTATGATGGAATACATCAAGCGAATGTCACCGGACATATTGGAAACTCCTCAAAACTCCTCCAAAAATCCCCTAAGCCCACTGATAACTCCAATATGTATCTGTGACCTTTCTGCTCCTAACTCTGGAAGTCCAACCTAACCTTATTATAGGTGACACAAAAAAGGGAATATTACACACCTTTCGCCCCAAGATTGGCTGCCTTCCAGTAATCCAAATATGTGGGCCACTATTTTGGCCAGCCACAACTGAGACCCAATGCATGGATCCCATACAAACCCCCTGGTGCTACTATGTTCCTATGTCAAGCTACCTAAAATAGACCCCTCAATGCCGGGATCCCAAACTGCTCTCTCTCTGTACATATCATCAAAAAATCCTCCTAGATCCCAATGCCTCCATGGCCAATCATTTTCCAAGTCCCACAACTCGGACTTCTCACTTCCTTTGGCCATAACTAATGCTCTAAGAGGTGAAGACCATGACTCCTATCATGTTGTAGCTATGACTGTGTAAGCTAATCCACCAACAGTGTACCAACTCATCACCTCTCTCCAATCCAACCCTTGACTCAATCCAATGTTTGAACCTGAAGAAATGATGATCTACGCCCCATTTACAACTGGAATCTGTATAATCTACCATGTCTAAGGGCCCCTACTCCTCTTTTCTCCCTACGAATAAAATCGTACCATCAAGAGGGTACTAGCTCATGATATCCCTCCAATCTATCCAAGAATCCAATGTCTAGTTCATCATCAACTCATGTTTCTTTTTCCCATCCGCCAATGACATCTTATTGCAAAATAAATCCCCTCTCTCTATAATGGGCCAAAATGGGCAACATATACTGCAAGCCCCATCGATGTACTCCTGGAGAGTGCTACTCCCTGAAAGTAGTACAGATCTGCTACTTGAACGTTCAAATATCCACATCTCATAAATGTGTTGGCCCAAAAATGGATGCTCCACCATCTCCAACAACTCCTCCCACTCATGATTAGGAATGTCATGCTCATGTTGTCTACTATCCCCCTAAAAAACTATCCCATCAACCTCCAAAACTTCCAGAGGATATGGATCTACAACTACTGTCACCGAACTCGATGTCTTTGCATCCAACTGCTCCTCCTCAATGGCTGACTCCAAGGTTATATGTATATCCATAATAGACTCAATGTGAGCCTCCATATGGCTCTCCCCCAAAGGACTATCATGCATGATGTGCATAGTATCCTGCTCTGCTAACTCCTGCTCCATCATATGTTGCTCCGGCTAAATCATCACAAGTGACTCATCACCCTGAGTATCTCTCGTGGAGTCCCCTGACTGCTCACCCTTCACACTAGAATAGAACTCCAACCTACTGTCATCATCTCTGCATGACTGCTCTCACTTCCCAAAGGCATCCGCATTTGATTCCATGGACTCACATGAAGAAGAGTCCTCATCCTAGCATATAGAATGAATTCCCTTCTGTTATGCCTATGCCACATCATCTACATCACTCAAGCATGAGTGATCAGGCCCCTAGGGTTCTTTACAGATGAAGCAAAGTCCCTTCCTCCTTAGCTCATTTATGTTTCCAGATCTAACAAACTATAACATCTCCTCCCTGGTCAACTATCTGTTGAATAGCCCAATATTCTGCTCAACTAGCCCATGGGCTAGCTCATAAGTAGCAGGTGAGACCAGCTGCTCTCTCTTCCAAATGCTCAACAACCTAGTCTCCAACTCTCGAAAAATGGTGTCATGGTCTCTCATACATGAAAACAGGATGGATTGCATGTGTTATATAATGGTGTCAAGATGATGTCTCCTAATGCTAAAGAATCATTGGAACATCCGCAGAATCAGGTCATCACACCCAAGGTAAAACATGATTACATACATCTTGAATGTGGCCATACTCCATAGAATCTCAAGCTTCTTCCCAAAGGTAGAGTCTGCACTATTGCCCGAATCTTGAAAAGTATCTACTATCAATATAATAATCCTTCTCATAACATCATCATTATATGGAGCTATAGATCCATTCAACTTCATGATGTTACTAAGCCATGATACAACTTGGAGTCTGAACCCCTCACAAAGTTCCTCCAAGAATTTGGGTTGTATAAGAGAAAGCATAGTAGGTTTTAGAGCCCAAATCAGTTTCTGCCCTTATACTGGGCTTATTTTGGACATGAGTTCATTAAGCTCATCAGTTTTGGAAAAAACTCCCCTTTTCATCTTCATGTGTTTCAAATTTGTCCCAAGTGCAAGAATTTTGCAACCAATTCCAAATTCTCCCTGCAGATATTATCGATGTTCTTTTTGAAGGATGGCATAAATTCCTCTAGAAAAGGGTCTAGTGTTCTATTTATTTTCTGGTTGTGTGTCATGGTTCAGTGAGGTTCTATTTTGTTGGTTAAATAGGTGCTTTAAAAACCCCATTTTTTAGCAACATATATGGGAATAATGGCACTGGTGGCTCAGAGAGAAGTATACTCTCTTAATCGAACATGACATAGCTCACCAACTACAAGGCATGAGTATAATCATACAACTAACTCACACTAACATATTCAATCCGTTGTAGTAGTATACATACTCAAACAACACCTTACCATACGTATATCTTTGTATATATATCATAACAGATGTTAGGCCATTCAACAATATGATGAAGGCTCCAACTGGTTTGCTCCACTTTATAGACTTCAGGAATCAATAGAACTGGGAACCTAAGATTCCACTGGCATAATGAAAATTATAGTTCCCAAGATGGATACATTTTGACAACAACCACCATTTCAATTTGCACAGATAATTGCCTCATTTGAATAATGGCTAATGCCATGGATCACATATGCAAAAATCGACCCAACCAATTTGAGGAGATTCTCCTAAAAAATTCCCTTCCTGAATTTCTTCAAATTTACAATAAATTTATGAGTTTTTGTTATAGTTCTCAGTGTTATTTTTTGAAGAAGTTTGGGCACGTACTATTGTAGGTGCACTTGTCATAATTTTAATTCATATACACAGTGACTTCTATGCAACAAGGAAAACACTCTATAACCACCAAGACTGATTTATATTAATGTCCATAAATTTATGTAAGACTGATGCAAATATGAATTGTGATGAAAAGGACCAAGAGCAAGATTAATAATAACTCAGCATCACAGGAATAAGTTTTGGAGATATATAGTCTGTGGGTTAATTTGCAACTGATATTACAAGCGAATAGAGAAATAGAACTCGGTTCCAACACTGTGAAATGATTCTTAAATGATGTCCGACCTTGATATAATGTAGAAAGAAAGAGCCACTAGATAGAATCATTGCTAGACGCTACCAAATGAAGTCACAATAGGATGCACAGACCCAGATAATCACATTCCTTCAATCACAGGTTCACTTTTCTCCCCAAGTGTTGGGCTCTTCTAGGTCGTAGAGTGTTCTCCTTCTCAAATTGTCCTCAACAAATGAAATTTATGCCCTTAGCCTTCCTCAACCAGAATTAACCATCATCACGGTAGAAGCTTTAAAAATTGGGCAAGATATCGGTGCCTTGGTCCTTTGAATAGCCCAAAAATTCTTCCTTGGCTCTGACTTCTACCAATGTAATTACGCCTTATTCTAAATGATAATAATTCTGGAAAAAATATTATGCTTTCAAAATGATTTTCCCTTACAAAATTTGATGTCCATGAACCTCCAAGGTAACAGCTACGTTGAGTATGACACCTATGCTCAAGAAATCAGTGAACAATGAACAAGGCAGCTTCAATATCTGACTTGGCATTAAGATTTAATTTTGTTATGGACTCACAAAATGCAAAAATTGCCCTGTTTTACAATTTTAGTTCTCTGCCATTGCATTCAATTTTTTTTCATGGCCCACTTAGAATAATACAACAACCCCCCATTGTAGATCCCATGTGCCACCACTTTAAAAAAATTCTCTCGCCAAACCTTAAAATTTCGACAAATGTTCTATCATATTTTTCACAAAATCATTGGGCCCTTGAATATTGATTTCTCTTTCATAAAATTTTAATTCTTGGCTCCAGTTTTATGAAATAAATATCTTCTGTAACAAAACTCAGATCCAGTAAATAATTTTCTTCAGCACCTCTGATATAAACCCTCATGCTGGCAGGAACACTAGCTATGATACCACTGTAATATCCCCAAATGGGATATTTTCCTAAATTTTCATAAATTAATCTCAACCCTGAATTATACCGTAAAATCAACATACATTTTCAACATAAGATTTCCATGTAAAATAAACAAAATTTCATGCAAATCCATAACTCCATAATGCAGAAAATAAATCAGATTTATTATAATATACGAGGGTTACATGCTGAAATGAAAGCTAGCTAAGATAAATGACATACAACTGACCTCAAGAAAATCTGTTGCACTGCTACATGGCGATGGCCTCCAAAACTAAATTGTTGCACTCTCCCTCTAGCAATAAGTACCACTAAATCCAATGAAGCACCTTTTGAAGATATGAATAATCCTAACTCCAATATCTCTTAAGCTCTGCGAAAATTCTAAATGAATTCTCCTCTTAGAGAGTTGGGTTTCCATCCAACAATCACAAATCGCCCAAAGGGTTTCCGTCCTATGGCTATGGCTGAGGTAGAGAACCAAGACTGAAACCTCTCACACAAGAATATTATTTTATTCATGGAACACTTTTCCCTCTTATTAAAATATTACTTTTTAATGCAGAAAAGGGTAAATCGGCTAGCACTCCTCCTCCAGTCACTGAAACTCGAGTCCAAATATCCCATCATGTAGGTATCCTCGTCCCGGTTCCAATGAGATATCACACTAAGGTGTTCTATCATGTATTCCTCTTGGAATGCCACCTTGAGTGTAATTAACTAATTTAAGCCCAAAAATAACTCAATTTTCCAAAAGTTGTCAGAATGCATTGGAACAAAAAGAAACCTGCTCGAATGATGGAATACATCAAGAAAATTCCACTAAAAATCATGGAAACTCCTCAAAAATCCTCCAAAAATCCCACGAGCCCATTGATAACACCAATCTATACCTGTGACCTATTTGCTCCTAACTCTGGAAGTCCAACCTAACCCTGTCGTAGGTGACACCAAAAAAGAGAATATTACAAAGCATGATAGCTTTCCTTAGAAACTATGCATATCCTAAAATTATTCCCCTAGAATTAATCATAAGTTCCCCCATCATGGCTATGTTTTCCATTGCCCTCCAAATGTAGACGGTAAATGTTCATGTTGATCGATAGAGCTTCACCCTCATGAATCCCCCTAATATTTAGTTCACCTGACACTATTGGTATTGATGACCATTTTCATAGGCCTAGGAGCCATTCCATTTTCATCATTTTGAATGAGCCTCATATCTCTATTATTGATTTTCCTACCTACTATCCTTCTCCCACGCCACCATTCCTTCCATACCATGATGAAAACACCACCAAATTCTGCACTTGGCCTATCATCCATCCTCATTGCACTAGACCATCTACATTATAACATATGTTTCAACCACCTCACACTGAGACCAACCTATGGAGCCCCTTCGCTCTATATAAACTCAACTACATCATTACAAAGTTCATCGTAGTCTTAGGGCACCCATATTCGTGTTTTTACATCCAAAACCACTTTTAAATTATTTTGGCAAGTGTAGAATTTTTTTTTTTGGAAAAGGATTCTTACCAATATTTTTGTACCAGTTACCTAGTAGCAGTCGTTTGTTGCCCTTCGTTGTAGCTTTTTTTTTAAACCACCTCATATGCACATAATTGATCATCATTTTTTCATACATATACCATGGCAATCAGAACATAGACATACATCCCCTAGATGTCTTGTCAACTCTAGGGGCATACACTTCAACACTCTTGTTTTGACTGCTACCACTCATATTACAACACCAACCTTGGGAAGCTTTTCATACCTCTCCTATACTGTCAACTCTCATTATCATGCCTTCGACCCATCATGTTACAACATTGGCCTCCACTTTATATGGATTTCCTTGGATCATTCTTTAGGAAGTTGGCACTTATTTTCTTTCAACATCAACAACCATCTTCTAGAATTGAATTAGTACCTTGATTTCTCCCCACCTTTTTGGGGCAGTCTTGGGTGACATAATGGGAACCATTATTTCCAATTGATTTTACTTCTCTCCATGAAATTTTACCTCAACAGAAGTTTTCACATCCAATGTGTATCATACTTTATGACTCTTGTACTTCTCTCATCGAATACCCATGTATATGATCAAACCTCTTTAAGTTGTGATCTCTATCTGATGCATGGAGAAATTGAGTTCATCCTATTTTTAAAAGACACCCCTGAGTGTGAAAGTAGTTATATTCTACAACCAACAACACATTAGCCACTTCAATGCTAACTTGACATGATATTCCTCTATGTTTGTAATTTTTTAGTGATATTAATAAAACGATAATGGGACATGCATTCCTCGTATAGAAAATTTTGTATCAAAATTTCTTCAGAGCATGATTTTATTTTAGTTCTCAATCAAGAATTTTTTCCTTAATCATTTCCTCAAAAATTATCTCTCTCTCAAGTATTAGGTAAGAATCATCATAAAAAAAAAAACATGATGTATTTCTCCTATATGCCTTCTCCTAGCCTCATACATCAATGGGCCACTGTTATTACGAGAAAATGGTACACTCATTTGTACACAGTGGGAGACAATAAGAGTCGGTGAGAAATATGTATAGAGGATAAATTTTCAGATGGAAGCATTATGAAAGGAAAAAATACAAATAATTTCCTAACGTTGACTTAAAAAAACAACCCCTATTAGTTCTCTAAATAAATAAATTCATTACATCACGGGTTTTCCTTCGATAACCGCGAGGGTCTCTAGAAGACCAATCAACACCTTAGAACACAAAGTTGCCTGAAAAAAAATTAATCCCTTTACATGACAGGTTGAAAATTCGAGCCTTTAGCCCCAATAACCCTTAGTGGAAAAGAGGATGGTGACTCTTATCTAATTTATGAGCAAAAAAACCTCATTGATGAGCCAAAGGAGAGAAGGAATATTCAAAATTTCTATAAAAATGGAAGAGCATGGGGAGCCAAAAACAAGAAGGCATTGTGCATCGTGTTGCATCCAAAATTTCTCCAAAGTAATATAACATTCCATTGTGAGGAGGATTTGACCATTTTAGAGAGTTTTATTTTCTTCATCGATAGAGAAAGAGATTGAGGAGGGGAATTCATTGTTGAGACCTATTGAGCACCATTTATGAATCACCTCTTGTCGAGATCCTTTGATACTTATTCATAAATATTCCACTACTAGAAATAAGTAAAGAGGATCATTTTCCTACTCCTTTCTTTATTTTTTTCTTCAGAAACCTATTTAATGTTGTTTTAGTTTAGTTTATTTTATGCATTGTACCCATTAAATTTTAGGCTTTTTTAGTCCATTTTTAATCACTAAAATAACTCATTTGTTTGTATGTTTCCTTGTACGAAGAAACTAGCAACAAGGAATGTGTATTTGGGACTCATATGAAATCAAACACACCACACAATTTATGTCATAGACTTTCACTTTCAAAAAGGTATTGGATTTTCTTTTGATTTCCAGTTCATCATTCACTTCACTTTCTTCATATTACTCTCCTTGGTTCATGTCTATAAGCCTTCTCCTTAGTTCTCATTCTTGCACTTCCATCTCCTTTATGGCACCCTCCACCTCTTACTTCATCTAAAGATATACATCCATTCACAAATGTGTTGTTAGGAACATTATCCCCATTGATCAATTTTTCCTTCTTTTAATCTCATTAAGGAAATACACATTTTCTAGAGACCTAATTTCATTTTCTACTAGTCTTCCTAAAGCTACTTTTCTTATTTCACATCCCTAAAAATTGAATGTGAGATAATACCCTTGATTAACCATTTTACCTACACTTAACGGATTGTGCTTCACACCTCCAACAAGCATACCATTTCATTTTTTTTCCTTTCATCATCAAAACTGATTGTACTGTTTCTCACAACCATTCCTATATCATTTCCTTTCATCATCTGGAATGCATAGAGCTAAATTGCATTCTTCATGGTTCTCTTACTTGTATTCTCCATATTTTTGTTCTTTGACTACTATTGATTAGGATGTATTATTTTATTCCTTTATCTTGAATCCTTTATATAGTGGAATCACTCTTTCTAACTAATAACATCATTTAATAATTCATTGTTCCTTATGAACTTAAACTAATAAATTTATTATTCAATATAATTTCTTAAGGAAAAAATGTTGCCTTTTGGTTTCTCACAATATCCTTCATTTTCTTGTAGCTAGCTTCTTGCCACTTATTTGATTCCTTGTGCTTCTTATAATTGATATTTAAGGTTGAAAACCCTTTTCTCTGTTTCATAAATATCATTTTTCTTATCTACATAGTCCTAAAAAATCTCCTTCTGAATTTTCTTTATTATTGTGAATCTATTTATCGTTTCTAGGGTAGAAGAAAACTCATGTTGAAAATGTTTCTCACCTTCGTTTTCCTCTTCTTCATTTTTCTACTTTTTTTGGTTACACTTATTTTGATGATTAATAGTTTGAGAATTAATGACCAAAAAATAATATTCTTCATTGTTGCCATCATATTTTTCACATGAACATGATCTTGAAGTAAAATCACCTTTATTACCACAACTAAAGCACCGTGGAATATTAACTTTTCCTTTTCTAGGTCCTTCTGATAGATATTGCACTGCATATAATTTATCTTTGTGATTGATTTTTGCTTCCATGTCTAAGAAGATAATGTCTTATATATCATCATATGATACATATCCACTACTCTCCTCTTGATCCTTTTCATCATCATTTTTTCTGCCAATATGGCCACGAGAAGGAAATATTTTTCCTTATCTTCATTAAGTGATTCTTCATCCTCTTTTTCTGATAAGTAGCTACCCTCTTAAGAATATAATCATTTCTTCTTAAAACGATTCTCCTTCTTGATTTTACTATAATTTTATCTTGTTTTTCATCACATTCATTATTTATCTTTACATAGGGACACTTCTTCCAAGCGAAATGTTGGGAAAAATATCCTAGTGGGAAACACTAGTTGTGTTTATGGGTAAGGGGAAATTGGAAAAGGAAATGGAAAAGGATTTGAAAAAAAAGAAGACAATTTTTGCATTTATATACAAAAATAAAGGACAAATAAGGGAAAATTAGAGGTGAAAGGTGACATTTTTCATCTGAGGAGGAAATTGAAATAAAATTAAGGAAAATGAAGAAATTAGAGGCATGGAGAATAAAAAGTCATCAGAGCATCAATTGGTATATTTTTTCAATTTAGAATTTTATCATTTTAGTTTTGGAATGAGTCTCAGAGTGGAGAAGAGCACCAAGCAGAGAAGAAAAAAAGCAAGCAAAGGAAGAATAGGGAAAGAAAATGAAGAACAAGGAAAATAAGGATCAAGCAAGGAAAGGTTGGATGAAGCAACTATAGTGATAATAGGGGCAGGTAACATGTTGCATGTATGATTTCCTAGTTGGTGTTGGAATTGGTTGTGTGTGCATGTGTATATATGGTTTATTTTTTGTCGGTGGCATAGATTTTTTTGAGATTTGATAGTGATTTTAGCCTTGCCTTTCCATTTCTAGATAGCCATGGTGTGATGGGATTCATTCTTGGTGGAGCTTTGGATTTATGGAAGCTTTTTGATCTAGGTGAGGTTGTATCACGAAAATATAAAGGGTTTGGGGTGGAGATATTTTTCTACGGTAATCCCTCAACAGGTGGGTGGAAAGAGGAAAATTACTCAAGGGATGGTGAAGGAATTTGAGGCATCCAAACTTGATTTGATTTTGTGATCTTCATGTTGGTTTAGGTGAGATAATGGTATAGTGGGGGTGGAGGATGTTTAACCTCCACATTCCCTTGGTTTTTTATGGAATTGTTTATCCCACGTGATCCCACATTCATGATTACAATATTTCACAGGGGAGATTCACTGAAAGAAATATTTGGTTCAGCCAAATCTATGGTTAGGTGGTACATGGAAGTCCTTGACTTGGTTGGATTTTACATATGGTTAAATTGAGCTAAGTTTATCTTGTATTTAATGAGTAATTATACTTTTTATTATGTGGATTTAATGTATATTCTATTATTGTTATTTATCTATATATATGTCGGTTATAAGCATGGTTATATGACAAATCTAAGTATGGCTCTTATCAAAATTTTATTATTGAATGTTTGGTTAATGAATGCATGGCCTATTTTGTTTTATTATAAATATTGTGAGAAGCCATTGATCATTCTTGTTAAACCTCAAATAATTTTCATATTCCTATCTTCACAGATGCATTCATGACTTGTAGCTTGCATGTTTATCATCTGTTTGAAAAAATTCCAGTCCTAGTTGAAAGGTGTTAGGTAAATTTTTGGTTCGATTTTTTCTTTAGAAACTTATTTTCTATTTTATTCATTATTTTTTTAAGTTTCACTGAGTTTTGGGCAGAGGTGTTTATCCAAGCCCTGAAAAAGTGGCTCAATAGTTAGGGTCGTTGGAATAGAGCTAAGGCCTATGGGAGTCACTGAAGGCTTACAATCACTTTCATTCCTTAGAAAGAGAGTGGCTAAGGCTATATGTTAATGAAAAATAGATTTATGTCAGGTTTTGGACACCTGGAGGGTTTAGTTTTCTCCTGGAGGTCCTGTAATTCCTAAAGGAAGTTTGTAAGTTCTTAAGTTGTCGAATCCATTTCCTTAAGGTCATATAGGAGGTTGAGTATTATCATGGTGACCGTCAGCTCATGTTAACCCTACGAAACTGGTGAAAGTGGGAAAATGTGGGAGGATATGAGTTACAAGGTGGTATCAGAGCACGTTTCACTCTCTTTGGGTAATATATGATACCAAAGGGTTGTATCAGAGCACTTTGCACTCTAATTATGTAAAATATGATGTTGTCAAGGTTATGGTTGTCATGCATGGGGTCAAGATATGCAATTGATATGGTCATGCATGATATTGTTATGTTGATATGATTATTGATTATATATGTATCGTGTTAATGTGGACTGATTTTGAAGATGAAATAAGTCTCCCCTAAATTTCACTGAGGTATGCTTTTGATTTTTGTATCTATTTGGTTTATCTGGCATGATACACTTGTAGGAAGAAGAGAATCAAATATGAAGAGAAAAATGGTAGCTTATAGTTCCTGTGACTGTCCATACAGATCATTTGGGAAGTAAGGAGGAGAGTACTCTCCTGGTAAAACCTATACCTTGAGGTGTTTGAGGGTAGATATCAAAAGTTGAAAAGTAGAAAATGACAGGTTGGTTGAGGCACAAGAAAGAGTTGCAAGGGCTAAGGAGAATAAGGTAGAATTCCATGCAATGATTCTCTATAGCTTGTTAGAGTCATAGAGATAGGAATAGTTGAGGATCAGTCAAGAGTAGGAAGAGATTATTGATGGAGCCTATGGTTACAGGCCTCAGTCTGAATACAGGTTGGATATATGGGATATAGTTAGATGTGGAGATCAATGGATACACCTAACAGGAGGACTAGATTGAATGGGCATCATTCTACTTCTTCATCTAAGAGACATCATAAAAATAATCACTGCCATAATCCTTATAGGAGTGAGTAATTTCTAGAAGATTTCAAGAAATTTAAGACCCCTACATTCAATGGAGATATGCGGAAGTCAGAATATGTAGAGGAATGGTTTCTTGGAATGAATAAATTAATCAGATTGCATAACTACTCAGAGAACATGAAATCCAAGATAGTTGCCTTCAGTCTTAAAGTGAAGGTAGATATTTGGTGGGAGTATGTGAATAATGTCAAGGGTATTCAGGAGGAAGAGTTGATTTGGGATGAGTTTAAGAGACTCTCCAATAAGAGGTATTTTTTTTTGAGGTACTATGATGAAAAATAGAAGGGTTTTTATGAGTTGCAAATGGGTGCTATGATAGATGATGAGTATACTAGCAGGTTCCTGGAGCTATTGAGGTATATTCCTTATCTCAAGGATGAGAATAATAAGATTCAGAGGTTCATTAATGGATTTCCATCATCATATAGATACTGGATTGAGTTTTATGATCCTAGATCATTGGAGGAAGCCATCCAGAAGTTGAATAATTTTTATGAGTAGTCAAAGCGTAAACATGAGCCAAAGCGTGACTTGAAAGGAAATGATAGAGTAAAAGGGAAGAGGCCAATGAAGCATGGAATACCTCATGATGCAGATGAGAAAGAAAATGTTGCTCCTTACAAGAAGTTCAACGCAGTTGAGAAGGGACATGGGTTGTAAGATGGAGAAAAACACAGCATAGGTGATGGTAGGGGACTATTGTAGTGTTGGATATGTGGCAAAGACCATCGCAAGAAGGATTGTTTGGTGTAGGCCTCAGATCTATAGTGCTCTGGAGGCATAGATAGTTGGTATTGTTGGTCATATCATTCCACATATCTATGCAGTGTTGGACAATAAGAAGGAATATTACTAGGCATACCTAGTTGATATGGAAGGTAATATTTGCGGTTGATTTGTTTCTATTTTTTGTTGATCCTAAACCTAATAATAGTTATGTTAATACTGACCTAGTGGATAAGTGCGGCTTGACAAAAATAGTGCATACAGAGTGTTGGTTGGTATAGTTGGCTACAGATATTAAGAAGATATTTCATTACTAGGTAATAGATTGTGCATTTGAGTTGAATGGCATGCCTATAAAATCACATCTAAATCTACTACCATTGGGATCAAATAGTATTCTTTTGTGTAAGGATTGGTTGTATCTAGACAGGAATAACATAGATTGTTGTGACAATACTATTGAGTGTTTGGGAAATAATGGGGAAAATAGAATATTACAGGGAAAGAACAATCCAACATCAATGTGGATGGTAACAACTATGTAGGCTAACATAGTTGTAGGAAAGGGCGTGTGATGTTTGCAGTTCATATTTCCACTAACAAGGGTAAAGAGGTAATAAATCCTGCAACACTTTAAAGATGTATTTCCAATAGATATTTCAGGTTTTTTTCCTGTCACATGGAAGTTGACTTCTATATTGAGTTTGTATTAGGGGAAACATGAGCATAAAAGGTACCTTATAGGATGAGCACTCCAATCTTAGTAGAGTTGAATTTGCAACTGAACGAAATTATTGACAAGGGATATATTAGGCAATTGTAGCATCTTGGGTTGAAACAATATTGTTCGTGAAGAATAAGGATGGTACTGTTAGGTTGTGAATTGATTAGAGGTACCTTAACAAGGTGACGATCAAGAAGAGGTACCCATTGTCGAGGATTTATGACTTGTTTGATTAGTTGAAGGGAGTAACAAATTCCTTGAAGATTGATCTGAGATCAGGATACCATTAGGTAAAAATAAAAGAAGAATACATCTACAAGGTTAATTTCAGGACCAGGTATGGGAATTATGAGTTTTTTATGGTTCCTTTTAGTTTGAATAATTCTCCAACTAATTTTATTTGCTTGATGAATAGTGTGTTGCATTCTTATCTGGAAAATTTTGTTATTGCATTAATTTATGACATCTTGATATATAATAAGAATGAGGAAGAGAATTTAGATCACTTAGCAGCAACTTTGAGATTGCTAAGAGAGCATTAATTTTATACCAAGATTAGCAAGTGGAACTTATTTCAGACAAAGGTACATTACTTCGGACACATTGATTTCAAGGAAGATATAGAAGTGGATACATAAAATTTAAGGGTTATCATGGAAGGATAAGCTCTTAGAAATGTGGATGAAGTTTCATCAATCATGGGACTAGCAGGTTATTATAGGAGGTTCATCCAGAAATTCTCACGCATACATATTCTACTGCATCACTGCGAAGAAAGGGTAAGAAATTTGAATGAGCAAGGGAATGTGTAGCCAGTTTTGGGAAGTTGTTGACAAACACTCGGTTGTTAATATTGCAGATATGGATAAAGAGTTTTTAGTGTGCAAAAATGCTAGAAAAAGAGGACTTGGTGGAGTCCTTGTCCAAGACAGACATGTGGTTTGTTATGAGCCCAGGAAACTAAATGAGCACAATCATAATTATGTGACTCATGATATTGAGTTGGAAGTTAGTATTCATGCCTTCAATATGTGAAGGCATTATTGTGTTCGTAGGAGGTTTTTATTGATAAGCGATCACTATGGGTTGAGGTATCAATTTGACCAGCTGAATCTGCATTTCAAGCAAGCTAGATGGTTCACTATGATTGATGAGTTTGATTTATGGGTAAGATACATTAAGGGTAAGGAGAATAGGGTTGCATATGCTCTTAGTGGGAGAGTGTGTATGAAGCATGTTGCAATAGTGAGCTCGTATGGGACAGAGTTACAGGATCAGGTCTTATGACAAGGACAACAAGATTACACGTATAGGGATCTTAAGCATAACTTACAACAGGGTACAAGTGATCAAGATGTGGACTATCATCTCATAGAAGATGTCTTGGTGAGATTTAGGGATAGGATATATGTGTTGGATGATAGTGGTATCAATAAGCTTATTTAGAGGGAGTTTAATGTTAAGCCATATTTAGGTCACCCAGGATATCAGAGGATATTGACAACTATGAATAATTTCTACTATTGGCCGAATTTGAAAAAGGAACTTGAAACATTTGTGGCTATATGTTTGGACTATTAGTAGATGAAAGCAGAGTTTACATGTCTAGGTGGGTTGCTTAAGCACATTAAAATACTAGAGTGGAAATGGGAGGTAATTTGAATGTATTTCATTACAGGTCTTCTGAGGACATCGACACAACATAATTCTATCATGATTGTGGTTGAAATTTTCAGCAAGGTATCCTATTTGATTCAAGTGAAGACTACTTATTCAACTAGTGAGGTGGAAAAGGTCTTCATTAGGGAGATCATTATATTTCATGGTTTTCTAAAGAATATTTTGTTGGACATGGACGCTAAGTTCACTTCCAAGTTTTGGAAGCAGTTCTTCGCAAGTTTTGGGACATAGTAGGCCTTGAATACAACTTATCATCCGTAGATAGATGGAAATATAGGGAGGGTTAACATGATTATGAAGGATATGTTAAGGATGTATGTCATGCATCGAGAAAGGAGATGGGAGGAGTACCTTCCATTGGTTGTTTTTTCTTACAATAATGTTTATCAAGAGTCAGTGAGGATGAGTCTGCATGAGGTATTTTATGGGAGGACTTTTAGTAATCGCATCATCTCGAGTGATCCAATGAACATGGTACTTATCTGACCATATATGTTGGCATAGATGGAATAATAAATGTAGGTTATACAGAAGAATTTAAAGGAAGCACAAGACAGATCAAATATTTATGCAAACTAACATAGGGTGTTTAAGGAGTTCCAAGTTGGGGAGCATGTGTACTTGCGCATCAAACCCAAGAATAGATCCTTGAGTATTGGATCATGTGCTAGGTTGGCACCACAATATTGCAGTCCTTTCAAGATCATTGGGAGGATTGGACTAGTGGCCTACAAACTTGCATTGTCTCTAACAATGAAAGTCCACGATGTTTTCCATATTCATTTCTTAAAATATATGTAAAGGATGTTGATAATGTTATTGATTGTTCTGTATTCCAAGTGGAATGAGAAGGAGAATTATATTTGAAACCTCAGTGCATATTGCATTGGAAACAACTCATGCTCCAAATATGAGCAATCAAGCAAGTTAAAGTTCAGCGGAAGCACTATGGGCTCGATGAAGCTACATGAGAGATGGTTGAAAAAATGTGGGTTGTGTATCCTTCATTGTTTGCTAGTGGAAAATATTATTTTTTCATAGTTGTACATATTTATGTATGGTTTATATTGTAAATCCTGTAATGAGCTATGTGCCCCCCTAAGGGGGAGGGGTCTGCAATACTCCCGAGTTAAAATTTCATGTAATAAAGTTAATAAAGGGAAAATAAGACCAAGGTCATGGGACACTTATTCCAAGATGAATGTTGGCAAAAATATTCTAGTGGGTATCACTTGTTGTGTTTATGGCTAAGGGGAAATTGGAAAAGGAAATGGAAAAGGCTTTGAAACAAGAAAAAGACAATTTTCAAATTTATATATGAAATAAAGCAAAATAGGAGAAATGGGAGGTGAAAGGTCACGTGTTGCACGTGAGTATGAAATTGAAGGAAAATTAAGTAAAATCAAGAAATTAGAGGCATGGAGAATAAAAATATATCATAACATCAGTTGGTAGCTTTTGTGAGTTGAGCCTTTTTTTAGTTCAGTTTTGGAATGAGTCTGAGAGAGGAGGAGTGCACCAAGAGGAGAAGGAAAATAAGAAAGGAAAGGATTAATAACGAAAGGAAAGGAAGAACAAGGAAAGAAAGGGTCAAGAAAGGAAAAGTTGGATGAAGCAGCGTTAGCAAGAATACTTGTACGTAACAAGTTGCATGTATGATTTCCTAGTTGGTTTTGGCATGCATGGCACGTGCATGTGTATCTTTGGTTTATTTTTTGTCGATGGCATGGATTTTTTTAAGGTTTTGGCAGTGGGTTTAGCCTTTTCTTTCCATTTCTAGATAGTCATAGTGTGATGGCATTCATTCTTGGTAAATATTTGGATTGTTGGAAGGTTTTGCATTCGAGTGAGGTAGTCTCAGGAAAATCCCAATGGTTGGGGGTGGAGATGGTTTTTTTTAGGAAGCCCTTAATAGGAAGATGGGCAGTGGAAAATTCCCAAATGGATGTTGAAGGAATTTTGAGGCATCTAGGCTCGATTTTGTTTTCTGATCTTGGGACCGGTTTAGGTGATATCTTGGTAGTGTGAGGGTGAAGGTCGGTTAACCTATGGATTCCCTTGGTTTTTTATCTATTGGTTAATCCTATGTGATCCCACATTCATGCTTGGAATATGGAACGAGGGTGATTCACTTAAAGAAAGCTTTGGTTCAACCAAATCTATGGTCAAGTGGTACGTGGAAGTCTTTGAACTGGTTGGCTCATATGGTTAATAAAAGCTAAGTTTCTCTTGTCTTTAATGAGAAATTATACTTGTTATTATGTGGCTTTAATGGATATTATATTATTGTTATTTATTTGGTTATGATTTGTTTATAAGCATGGTTATATGACAAATATAAGTATGGCTCTTATCGCATTTTCATTAATGATGTTTTGGTTAATGAATGCATGAACTAATTGGTGCTATGACAACTATTGTGAGAAGGTATTTATCATTATATTTAAACCTAATATAATTTTTAGATTCATATATTCAGATATCAATTCATGACCTATATATTTCATGTTTATCATGTGTATAACAGAATTCCAGTCTTGTTTCGAAGGGGTCAGGTCAAGTGCTAGTTCAAGTTTTTGTTTTAGAAGCTTTGTTTTTACGTTGTTCATTATTTTTGGAAGTTTCACTGAGTTCTAGGCAGAGGCCTCAGTATTAGTCCTAAAAAAGTGGCTCAAAATTTGGGGTTGTTGGTGGCATATAACTGAGCATAAAATTCTATAATCATTCTGAAGAAGGCATATGGGAGTGACTCAAGTTTTATAGTCATTTTCATGCCTTGGAAAGGAAGTGGCTGAGGCTTTAGGTCAGTGAAAAAGAGATTTATATCTGGGGTTGGACACTTGGAGGGGTTGGGTTGCTCTTGGAGGTCCTATAGTAGCTAAGGGAAGTTAGTCAATTCTTAAGTTGTGGACTCCATTTCCTTAAGCTCATATAGCAGGTTGACTCTTATCATGGTGACCTTCAACTCATGTTTACCCCGAGAAACTAGTGAGAGTGGGTAGATGTTGGAGGAAGTGAGTTACAACCATGATCTAAGAAGTAGACCAACCCAACTAGTTGCAACCCTTAAACATTACTCCTAACTCGATGATGAGATTATCACTAGAGCATGAACACTAGTAGCATGCGTCTCACCATAGTCATCGCCTTCCGACTTTCAAGGCACATGGATTTCAACATATCTTAGGAAGTCATCAATTCCATTCACATTCAAGTGTACTTTCGTTAACATTCTCTTATCATCCTCTAGGGACACAAAGAGATTGTATTTATCCACTTGTTTGTATCTAAGAAAAAGACCCAACATTGTTTTCATTTTCTAGTGTAGGGCCACTTAATTTAAGATTTTTCTTTTTGTGCCTCTATTATGTCTTATATCCATAACCCATCCTCCCCAATATTCAAGATATTCTGAATAAGAAAGTGACTCCCTTTCTTCTTCTACCTTCACCTCCAATTTCCTTATTTACAAACACATTTCAATAGGGATGACATTGAAATAGGATGCAACCAATTCATGGCAAAATAATGTCTCCCCTATGACCAAGCTGAGTAGCACTTCCTCCACCCCTATTTCTTTTTTGATGTTGCCTTAGAGACATGCCAGAGTTGTAGAGGGGTTGACTAAAATATTTATAGGGATTTTTCCTACTTGCAAAAGGACAAATAGATGAACCTCTCTATTTTTCAACAAGGTCAAGGAACCAACACACAGATTCATGAAAATAGCCCCAAAAAAATGACTAGAATTGGAAAGAACACTACCAAGACAAAACAAAACGTGACACAAACTCCAAAACCGGCTTAAAATCCTCCATCATTTGACCCATACAATGCCCCTTCCCGACACCAGATTTTCCATAAACCCAAAACTATAGGACTACAACAGAGCTCTTAGACCCTCACATAAACCTCGAAAGCCCAGTGTATCCCTCCACAAGATACCACCTACACATACCACCCATGATGCAATGCAAGCGAAGCTAACTACAAAACACCCATGACACAATAAAAATAGATCATGGTAACTAAACTCCAAACCAAAGGCCAAACGTATTGAGGATACAAAATTCTAAAGCTATTAAAAAGCTGGACCTCAGATAGACATGCCCAAGGCAATGCAAAAACCAAATGAAAGAAGAAAGCAACAAGATCACCAACAGCTAAAGCCACAATCAAGGACCAAAGCTTACATTCCCAATTCATCGGATCACAAGGATGGGCTCACCACCCCGATTACCATCGAAGAGATTACACCACGAAATCTGTCGACATGAACCACGCACGGGATGATCTCCAATTCACCCTCCCCACAAGAAAGTCCCTTGGCTCAAGCACACCGAGAAAGCCCTCGCGAACTAAAAATGAAACAATATACTACACAAGGCCGAGGAATAAATTTCGACTCTCGCAATCTCTATCTCATAACACCGCATCATTTAGAACCACCTCCACAAATATAAAAAAAATCTTGTGCATACGAGGGAAAACTCATGAAGTCCCACATTAAATAGCATAATATATGCCCAAAAGAAAAATGCCCAAAAATGATGGGTACACAAACCCAAGCCTGTATTTTCACATTAACATCCCATGTGGTTATTATTACAAATAATTAAATAAATTTATATTTAAATATAAATATGGAAACTTGTTTACTTATATATATAATTGTAAGCATGAATTTGGGCTTTGGAAAAAATGACAGGTAAGTCGACGGCTCCTCCGTCATCTGATTTGGTGACATTTCTAGTCTTAGTGGGTTAGCGTGGACTAAGTTTTCTAGGAAAAATTATACTATTCTTCCACGAGAACTTATCATGCCATTGTTGTTTAATTATTTGACTCCAATGGTTTCTTTCTTGTACCTAATATTATCGTACCATGATTTTTTGTTTCTAATAATGAGCATTGCTAATCACTAGCCTAGATCCATCTTAACTCTGGATCTATCAAGTGCCGAGAGGGATAAAATATCTCCAGGTGCAAACCTCTTTTTTGAGTGCAAAACTTGAGGAAAGGTTTACACCTCGAGAGATTTGATCCCTCTCGACACTTATTAGATCCGGAGTTAAGATGGATATAGGTTGGTTTCAGTCGTTTGCTGCCAAGGAAAGTCTATTGAAGATATGATTAATTTTATAAATAATATATAAATATATCAAATATTCTAACTATAATCATTTTAAATATTTTAAATATTTTTAAGATTAACTTGGTCAATTTAATTTTAAATTTTCTTAGTTATCTTGGTTTGTTGAGATGATAATTATTGTTAATAACTATAATGATGAAAAATGATGACATATTTTTTTTAATGCAAAGTGACAATAATAGTGTTGAAAGATAGAAAATGTGAATAATAAGAGTGTACTCATGTTACAAATAGTCTTCATTGTGATCAATCTCAAACTATTTTCTTCTACTATTCTTATTGCCACCCTTGTTAGTTTTGTTATCATTTCATATCGATTATATGAAAAAGAAAATTTAAATCGTAAACCATTTAAAACTTTAGCTTGAGCTATTGTAGTAAACATGATACCTTGTCTCTCTTGCTCTCCAATATTAACAGGCTAAATTACTATAACATAAAAATCAATGTACATTGTCAATATTTTTTTGTGCTTACACTAAAATCAATTCATATTGTTAATCCAATCACTTTAAAATTAATGTATTTTCATATATCCAATTACATCAAATCATAAATCAACATATACATTGAAATCAATGCATTTAATGAAAGCAATCAAATCATATTAGAAAATAACTTCTACATTGAAATCAATGCACCTAATGCAAGCAATCAAATAAGATTAGAAACCAACATCTACACGGAAATCAATGCATGTAGTGCAAACAATGAAATAGGATTAGAAATAATCTACATTGAAATCAATGCATCTAGTGCAAGCAATCAGATATAATTATAAATTGATGTCTAAATTGAAATCAAGACATTCAGTGCAAGCAATCAAATAGTATCAGAAATCACCACCTATACTGAAATCAATGCATATAGTGCAAGTAATCAAATATCATTAGAAATAAATATCTACTCTAAAATTGATGCATCAAGTGCAAATAATCAAATAGGATTGTAAATCACCATCTCCACTTAAATCAATCCATCTACTGCCAGAAATATTCTTCCCTCTCTCCACCCTCCAACCATACCTATATCCCACTCCATCTCTTTTTTTTTGTCTCTCTATCTCACCCCCCTAAACACACATGCTCTAGCACTCCATAAATATCATTCTCTTTGTCAATCACCCCCTCTCCTCGTCTCTTTCTTCTTCCCTCTCATCACCTTCCATATATATCTCTATCTTCTCCTTCTCTCCATCTCCCCCGCTAATATCGCTCTTTCCTCCTTTTTTCCTCTCTCCCTCTCTCTTCATCTTCCTTATCACTCACTCTCTCTCTCTAGAAACCAACATATACACTGAAATCAACACATTTACTCAAAGAAATAAAATATTATTAGAAATATCCATCTACACTGAAACCAATGCATTTAGTGCAAACAATCAAACAAGATTAGAAATCATCTACATTGAAATCAATTCATATAGTGCAAGTAATCAAATATAATTATAAATAGAAATCTAGATTGAAATCAACACATTCAGTGCAAGAAATAAAATTGTATTAGAAATCACCATATACACAGAAACTAATGCATCTAGTGCAAGTAATCAAATAACATTAGAAATATATATCTACACTAAAATTAATGCATCTAGTGCAAATAATCAAATAGGATTAGAAATTACCATCTCCACTTATATCAATCGATCTAGTACTAGAAATATTCCTCCCTCTCTCCACCCTCCATCCATATATATATATTCCCCTCCATATATTATTTTTTGTCTCTCTATCTCACCCCCCTAAACACACATGCTCTCGCACTCCATATATATCAATATCTTTGTCAATCATCCCCTCTCCCCATCTCTCTCTTCTTCTCTCTCTTCACCTGCCATCTATATCTCTATCTTCCCATTCTCTCCCTCTCCCCCAATAATATCTCTCTTTCCTCCTTTTGTCCTCTCTCCCTCTCTCTCCATCTTCCTTATCACTCACTCTATCTCTCTCTAAAAACCAACATCTACACTAAAATCAATGCATTTACTCAAATAAATCAAACAGGATTAGAAATCGCAATCTACACTGAAATCAATGCATTTAGTGAAAACAATCAAATAGGATTAGAAATCATCTACATTGAAATCAATTCATCTAGTGCAAGTAATCAAATATAATTAAAATCGACATCTAAATTGTATTATAAATCACCACCTGCACTAAAATCAATGCATCTAGTGAATGTAATTAAATATCATTAGAAATAAATATCTACACTAAAATCAATGCATATAGTGAAAATAATAAAATAGGATTATAAATCACCATCTCCACTTATATCAATCCATCTAGTGTGAGAAATATTCTTCCCTCTCCACCCTCCATCCATATCTATATCCCCCTCCATCTCTTCTTTTATGTCTCTCTATCTCACCCCCCTAAACACACACGCTCTCACCCTCCATATATATCAATCTCTTTTTCAATCCCCTCCACTCCCCATCTCTCTCTTCTTCCCTCTCTTCACCTTCCATCTATATCTCTATCTTCCCCTTCTCTCTGTTGGGTTTGTGTTATATTCTTTCCACGACTAGTCATGCGTGGGGGGGGGGGGGGGTAAAAAAGGGGGAAATAGCCCCCCCTGTACGTTGCACTGGGCACAACGTATGGGGGGGGTAACAAGGGGGAAGTAGGTCCCCCTGTTGGGGTCTGGGGCAACACCCTGGAAAAAAAAAATTGGTCCTTATTTTTTGGTGGGCAGACCCACCCATGGTCTTGTGCATGGGTTTGCACATGTTTCTGGGGAATGATGGTTTTCGGCCACTGGTATTTTGTAGATCTAGTCAATGGAACTATGGTTATGTTCTAATCTAGGGTTAATGGATTAAGGTTTATGCATGCTTTGACATGTATATATATGTGTTGTAACACTAAAAGGAATATAATGAAAAATCAAGCTAGTCATCCCGATTTGGGATCCAGGGGAAAATATCTATGTTTATCAGTTTTATGTTTTATGCTCTCGTTATTGTTTATTTTCTATTTTAAAGATTCGTTCTTAGATAATTTATGTATAGGGTTAAAACCTACATTTTGTATCAGAGCATTTTCGGCTTCAAGGGGACGCCTTTGCTGCTGAGGGTTTTTTTATTGGGCCTAAGGTAGACCCTGTTCAGTGGGAGATCTGCGGGATCGATTCTTACAGTGAAAGAAGATGGCAAGCGGCGGGAAGATAGAGGTCAAGAAATTTAATGGCCAGAGTTTTGAGTTGTGGAAGCTCAAGATGGAGGATCTACTGGTGGATAAGGACCAGTGGATCATGGTAGATCCAGGTACTAAACCAACGGTAATGTTAGATGAAGACTAGAAGAAACTGGACCGAAAGGCAAAGAGCACAATACGGTTGTGTGTCTCAGATTCAGTATTGTAGAATGTATCTGGGGAAGCTACGGCGAAGAACTTGTGGGACAAACTTTAGAATTTATACCAATCTAGATCTTTGGTGAATAAATTTTTCCTACGGAAAAAGCTGTATAAGCATAGGATAAAGGATGGAGACTCAGTGACAAAGCATCTGAATTCCTTCAATACCGTGGTAAGTCAGATGTCACCTGTTGATATTAAAATCTTAGATGAATATAAGTGAATCAGTTTGTTGTGTTCTCTACCAGACTCATGGGACTGTCTGGTTATTGCAATAGGTAGCAATACAACTACCTTGAATTTTGATGACATTGTCTCAGCCTTGTTGTCAGAGGAAATGAGACGAAGAAATATGGAGGGTTAGAATGGAGATGCATTATTTGTACGAGGAAGGGCCTAGATCAGAAACAAGAATAAGGTTTCGAGTGGGAGATTTAAATCTAGAGGGAGATCTAACTCTCCTAGAAAGTTTGTAAAGGTGTGCTAGAAATGTAGAAAGGAAGGGAACTACAAAAAGGACTGCAGATCTAAATCTCCTTAGAAAGGAAAGGGATCTGATGATTCTCCTCTTGCAGAGGAAGAAACCACCTCGGATGAAGGTGGGGATGTGTATTTGTTTTCTTCTTCAAATACATATGTAGATCATGATTCATGGTTGATTGACTCGGGTGCATCCTTTCACTTCACTCCTCATAGGGAGTGGTTCTGCAAGTATGAAAAATATGATAGTGGTGATGTCTTCTTAGGTGATGATAGGAAGGCCAGAATTTTCAAATGTGGAAAATTCAAGTTGAAGCTGCAAGGTGGAAGGGTTAGAACACTTCCTGATGTTATGCACATTACTGCATTGGCTAGAAATCTGATTTTTGTAAGCAAGATGGATGATGCAGGTGTAAAAACAGTGTTCGAGAAAGATACCCATAAGATTGTTTGCGGAGAACTGGAATTAATGCGGGGAGTTCACATTGGAACTCTGTACAAGCTTTAGGGAAGCACTAGTATTGATGGCTGCAATAGTTTTGTGGTTCTTGAAAGTGTAGTGGAAAGCCTAGCAGTCTCTGGAGAAAAGACCATGCTATGGCATCAAAGGCTTGGACATATTGGAGAGAAGGTCCTTCAGATACTGCATGGAAATGGTATGGTAGAAGGTATGTCTAATAACTCTCTGGATTTTGATTTCTGTGAACATTTTGTATATGGGAAGAAGAATCGGGTGAGTTTTCCTTTTGGTGCTAAGAGGGCGAATAAGATATTAGAGCTTGTGCACAGTGATGTGTTTGGACCTGTGTCGGTTCCCTCACTGGGTAAGTCTGTGTACTATGTTTCATTCATAGATGAATTCTCAAGGAATACATGGATATATTTCTTGAGGAAGAGATCTGAAGTCTTTGATAGATTTAAATAATTTAAGGCTCTAGTGGAAAACCATACAGAGAAGAAGATAAAGGTGTTGAGGACAGATAATGGTGGGGAGTTCTACAAGAAGGAATTTGAAGAGTTCTGTAAGAAGTGTGGTATAGCACGGTAGAAGGATATTCCATACACACCTCAGCAAAATGGAGTTGTAGAAAGAATGAACAGAACGCTGATGGAAAAGGAAAGAAATATGCTCAGTGGCACCAGGTTAGGACAAGAATTTTGGGTAGAGGCAGTGGAGACTACATGTTACTTGGTTAACAGATCACCTTCATCAGTGTTGGAGGATAAGACTCCGCATGAGGTATGGACTACTAAGAAACCCTCTCTTTCACATCTGAGGGTATTTGGATGTGATGCATATGTACATGTTCCAAAGGATAAAAGGGGGCGGTTGGATAATAAATCTGAATGGTGCATCTTTATTAGGTATAAGGATGGTTTAAATGGTTACAATCTTTGGAACCCGGAAACAAGGAAGGTTGTGTACAACGGAGATGTGGTCTCTAGAGAGGTGAAATATTTTGTTAAACATGAATTCCTACAAAAGGAACCTAAGAAGATAGAGTTTGAGCTAAAGGAGGATGAATCAGACTCTACAACAGAAGAAGAATCATAAGAGGAAGAGCCACAAACCCCAACTGTTAGAAGATCAGTTTGGGAAATAAGACAACAAAAAAGGTATAGTCCATATGATTTCTATTCAAATTTTTCTTTAACTATAACTGATGATGATCCCCGAAGCATCAGGGACACAGTAGATTCAGACGATGGAAAAATTTGGAAGGAGGCCATGGTTGATGAAATGGCATCCTTGCATAAAAATGAGGCATGGGATCTGGTGGAGTTGCCGGCTGGAAGGAAGCCCATCATGAGCAAATGGGTGTTTAAGAAGAAGATGAATGTAGAAGGCAAGGTGGAGAAATACAAAGCTCAGTTGGTAGCAAAAGGTTATTCCCAGGTGTCGAGAATTGACGTTGGTGATATTTTTTCTCCTGTTTTCAAAGTTACTTCTATTAGATTACTTTTATCTGTTGCTGCTACATTTTATTTTGAGGTAGAACATATGGATGTGAAGACAAAATTTCTTCACAGGGATCTGGAAGAGCAGATCTACATGAAACAACCTGAAGGCTTTATGGTGAAGGGGAAGAAAGAGCTAGTATGCAGGTTAAAGAAGTCTATGTATGGGTTAAAACAGTCACCAAGGATGTGGTATAAAAAATTTTACACCTATATACGGGGACTTGGCTTCACTAGAAGCAAGGAGGATCATTGTGTTTATTTTAAATTAATTGGTGACCGTGTTATTTATTTGGTCTTGTATGTGGATGATATGTTGTTGATTGGAAATGACAAAGAATTTATCCAATATTTGAAGACCCAATTGTTCTTCAAATTCGACATGAAGGATATTGGTGTTGCAAACTATATTTTGGGCATGGAAATTAAGAGAGATCAGAGAAAGAGGAAGCTCTAGTTAAACTAGAGGAAGTATGTCAAGACTATATTGCAGAGGTTCAATATGCAAGATCGTAAACCAGTGAATGTTCTGATTCATGTAGGTACAAATCTATCTGTTGAATAGTGTCCCAAGACACAAGAAGAAGAGGAGGATATGTCCCATGTTCCATACGCAAATGTAGTGGGTAGCCTGATGTATGCAATCGTCTATACTAGAACAGACATTACACATGCAGTGGGAGTATTGAGCACGTTTATGTAAAACCCAGGGAAGGAGCATTGGACAACAGTGAAGAGGTTTTTCAAATATTTGCATGGGACTAGTGATTATGGCTTGTGCTACCAGGAAAGACCAGGATTGGAAAGAGTGTTAGACATTCATGGTTTTGTTGATGCAGACTAGGCTGGAGATCTGGACAAAAGAAGATCTACAAGTGGGTATGTGTTTAACCTATTTGGAGGTGCAGTCAGTTGCATGAGTAAAAGACCGTCTGTAGTGGCTCTTTCAACTACAAAGGTAGAATACATGGCAGCCACTCATGCAAGAAAGGAAGCAACTTGTTTGCAGAGATTTGTTAAAGTATGGGGTTGGTGCAACAAGATATAAGGATAGAATGTGATAGCCAAAGTGAAATTTTCTTGGCTAAGAACCCTTCTTATCATTCAAATACAAAGCACATTGATGTTCAATATCACTTTGTGAGATATATGGTTGAAGCTAAAAGGGTATTGTTGGTAAAGGTGGACACTTCAAAGAATGTTGCAGATGCATTGACAAAGTCTGTGAGCACGCAGAAGTTCTCTTAGTGTAGAGAAACAATGGGTGTTGCAAAGCCGGGCTAATGACTCAGCTCTCTTGTGGCCACCTGCGAAAAGAAAACAATAAGTGGGAGAATGTTAGGTTTGTGTTATATTATTTCCATGTCTAGTCATGCACGAGGGGGGCGGGGGGGGTAAGACGGGGGGAAATAGCCCCCCCTGTATGTTGCATTGGGCAAAATGTACGAGGGGGTCATAGGAAAAAAAAGTTGGTCCTTATTTTCCGGTGGGCGGACCTGCCCATGGTCTTGTGCATGGGTTTGCACATGGTTTTGGGGCATGATGGTTTTCGGTACCTGGTATTTTGTATATCCGGTTAATGGAACTATGGCTATGTTCTAATCCAAGGTTAATGGATTGGGGTTTATGTATGCTTCAGCATGTATTATATATGTGTTGTAACACTAAAAGGAATATAATGAAAAATCAATCTGGTCGCCCCGATTTGGGATCCAGGGGAAAATCTCCGTGTTTATTTGTTTTATGTTTTATGCTCTCGCTATTGTTTATTTTCTGTTTTAAAGATTCGTTCGTAGATAATTTATGTATAGGTTTAAAACCTACACTCTCCCTCTCCCCTGCTAATATCTCTCTTTCCTCCTTTTGTCCTCTCTCTCCATCTTCATTATCACTCACTCTCTCTCTCTCTCTCTCCACATTTCTCTCTCTATGTGTTTCTTCTTATCTCCCTCTCCCCCCCCCACAAGTCCATCTCTCTTTCCTTCCCTCTCTCCACTCTCTCACATTCTCTCTCTTCCTTCCTCTCTTTCCGTTTCTCTCCCATCTCTTTCCCCCTCTCTCTCTCTTCACCCACCAACTATGTTACTATATGCCTCCCTCTCTCCTTATATCTCCCTCTCCCCCCTTATCTCCATATCTCCTTATTTATGTCTTTATCTGAGCCCCAAACATACATGCTCTCTCTCTCTCTGTATCTCCCTTGTCACTCCTCTCTCTCCAATTACTCTCTATATTTCTTATTTCCTACATCTCTCCCCCCTCCAACTCCATCTCTCTATCAATCCCTCTCTCTCTCTCTCTCTCTCTCTCTCTCTCCAATACTCTCTCTTCCCCCATCACTCTGCTCCTCTCTCTCACTTTCTCTCCTACCTCCCTCTCTCTTTTCCCTCCAATCTTCTCTCTTCCCCCATCTCTCTCTCTCTCTCTCTCTCTCTCTCTCTAATCCTCTCTCTTCCCCCATCTCCCTTTCTCTCTCTCTCTCTTTCCACCCCTCTCTCTCTCCCACTACATTACTATATCCATTCCTCCCTCCTTCTCTCTTCTTATCTCCCCCCTTCTTTCCATACATCTTACTTTGTCTCTTTATCTCACCCCTAAACATACACATACACTCTCTCTCTCCACTTCTCTCTCTCTCTCTATCACTTATTAGTTATTTTTTTTTTAAAAGAGAGTCCATACAGGTGCAATGGTTTCAGAATAGTGGAATAACCTGTTCAAGTGTATTAATGACCCAATGTTTCAGACTTCTTAAGTGAGTCCATCATCAGGGGAAATGCAATGAATTTGAAAGAATTATGGGGGAAGAGAGAAGATTGGACTCACTTAAGAATGAGTCCATCATCATAATTCTTTCAAATTCATTGCATTTCCCCTGATGATGGACTCACTTAAGAAGTCTGAAACGTTGGGTCATTAATACACTTGAACATGTTATTCCACTATTCTGAAACTTATTAGTTATGTAAACTAATGAGCATAAATATTCATAAATATAAATTAGATTATGGAGTAAATATGAAAAGATGCTTTATTTACTTGCCATAACTCTGGTTTATTTATATTTTTATTTATTTACCATACCTCTTTTATTTACTATGGTATTTGGTCCATAGGCTTGTTATATAATTAGATTTTTATTTATAATGCTATTTGATATATTGTTATTTATTTACCTTACCTCTTTATACCTCTTCTATATTTATTTATTTACCATACTTATTTTATAAATATGGTATTCAGCCCATGGTATCAATATTAATTTGTCCTATGATATTCGTCCCATAGGCTTTTTCTAAATAAAACCTCTTTTTCAAGTTTTTTTAAATATGAAAAGGTTTATGGAGTAAATATAAAAATATTTTTTATTTATTTACCATACATCTCGTTTACATATATTTTCATTTATTTACCATAGCTCTGGAGTAAGTATAAAAATAGGTTTTATTTATTTACCATACCTCATGTTTATTTATATTTTTATCTATTTAAATTCTAAAATATTGCAACTTTGATAGCGAAACATTTGTCCATAGAATATGGGTTATCTTTATAAAGATTCATTTTACAAATATTTAATTAAAAGAAATATTAAAAGATTTAGGATTTTGATTGTTTGTGTTGAATTAACTCTTTTCCTTTGATTTAGGAAATGGTATTGACTTTAGTAAAGAGTAAAGATGTTTAAAATTTTACTTAATTTGGGAATTCAATGTGGTAATTTTTTTTCTTAAAGTTAAATTTATGGTACATTTAAGTTCACGTATATAATTTACAATCCATTTAAATTATATAAATAATACATAGTTGTATTCTAATAGTTAATCTTAGCCCATTAATAAGTTAAAAAATCTATATATAATCTAAATATTCAAGTTATATAAAATTCAATATTAGGTTAATTCTTTGGCCGAAAAAGTAAAATTTATTATTTTTTGAGAACCTGACATACTCCACATCAGGGTCATACTGGGCTATAGATTGTGCCTCTCCGTGCAATAATTCAAGATTACTTTTGGTGAAGAAAAACAATAGCCTTTCGATTTCAATCATTCCTAGAAAACTTGCAGTCGCAACTCCTTATCATTGAACAAATACTTAATGAAACAACCACATTATTTAAGAAAGGAGAATCTAATTTCTTCTATCCTTTTATATTTTGGTTGCCTGATTGGAGTACACGCTCTTTCAGGATTTTGAGTATAGTCGTTTTAACTGTTTCTATTTTGACTCTGCATTTCAAATCTACTCTGGATGATGGAGCACCTAATTGATATTATTATCTTATTTATGGGATTGAAACCTATTTCCAAAAACTAAATGTTAAAGGAAAAGAGTTCTAGATATGCTAACTGTAATTTGGCCAATTGCATTCTTTAAATTTTTCTCACATACTGAAGTGTGTAATTTGAATAATAAGTGGTTGTTGGATTGTGATCCTGTGATCGTGATATTTCTCAAAAAGTATCATAATGAACACAAAATGCACAAAAAATTATAAGTTTAATTACCAGAGATGGAGATTTATACATGGGAAAGAACCTTCTGGAGGCTCGTTGTCGGTGGAGATAGCTTCTTCAAGAAGCTAAGTGATCTCTCTAGAAACACCAACATTACTCCTTTTAATTAAATGTAGTGAGCTAGGTTGGTTGGAATTACTGTACATCCAACACTCCCCCTTAATTCCAACCATATGATAGACACACAAAATACACTATAACACAATACATAATACATAAACATACTCTTGATTGAAATGCCTATTGTTCTAAGTCTCAGAAAGGCTTACAACATAATTTGGATTTTATACAACATATAACTTACTTCTACAAATCTCAAATTTAGCCTTTCCAAGAGGCTTAGTGAATATGTAAGCTCCATTCTCATTTGTATTAATATATTAAGTCAATTTCCTTTGATTGGACCTTTTCCCTTACTAAATGATATTGTTTTTCTATATGCCTTCACCTTGCATGGCATAAAATATTGTTTTCCAATTTGATGGTGCTTTTATTATCACATCCGATCAGTGTAGGCTCTTCTTGAGCTTCACCAACATCTTCAAGTATCCTTCTGAGCCATATAGCTTCACAGGTGGTACTACATAATGCTTTATATTATGCTTCAGTTGATGACAAGGACATTGTTGGTTGTTTCTTACTGTTCCATAATATCACTCATAATCCTATATTGAACACATACCCAGTTGTGGATTTCCTGTCATCTAGATTTTTGGCCCAGCCAGAATCAGAATGACCTGTCAATTAAACATTACAATCATTAGTATATTCAATACCAAAATTGATAGTTCCCTTTAAATATCGAAGGACCCTTTTTGTAGCTATCCAATGGCTTTCAAGAGGCTTAGCCATGAATTTACTGAGTATGCTTACTGCATGAGCTATGTCTGATCTAGTTGTAGTGAGATAATTCAGGTTTCCCACTAATTGTGGATACATTGTTCCATTCAGCTCCTTTGTTCCATCATCATTTCTCAATTTTATATTTTGTTCCAATGGAGTACTTACTTCTTTACACACTTTCATATAAAACCTCTTTAGTACCTCATGTGTATATTTTCTTTGTGTGATTAAAATTCTTACATTATATCTCCATACTTCAAGACCTAGCCAATAATGCATATGTCCAAGATCGTTCATCTCAAATTCCTGCGATGACTTCCTTTTTATATCATTAATCGTTTTATCCACAATCCATGTTAATATTAGATCATCAACATATATAGAGATTAATGCTATGCTTCCAATTCGATTTGTCATGATATAAAAATTAGGATCATTTTTTATTTTGTTAAATCCTTGCTCAAAGAAGAATTTATCTATTTTCTTATACCAAGATCTGGGTGCATGTTTTAGTCCATATAAGGAATTTTTTAACTTGCATACAAGATTTTCTTATCCCTTCTTTTCAAATTCTTCTAGTTGAACAAGATAAATCTCCTCTTTTAAGTCCCCATTTAGAAAACTTGACTTCACATCTAATTGATATATATTTCAATCATATTTAGTGGAAAATGTTATCATTATTTTTCTTGTGTTCATTTTTTCTATTGGAGCAAAGGTATATTCATAATATATATGTTTCTTTTGCAAATACAAATTGGCAACCAATCTTGCCTTACACTTGTCTATGCTACCATCTACATTAAACTTTGTCTTGTACACACATTTTGATCCTATAGGAACCTTATTTTTAGGTAATTTTGTTAATTCCCAAGTTTCATTTTTCATTATAGAGTCATATTCTTCTTTCATAGATTCCATACATTCTTTATGATTTTTGGCTTATTCATAATTTAAAGGCTAAAAAATAATCATTCCTTGAGACATTAAAGCATAATGTTGATACCTGATAAGAATTTGAATTTGTCAGGTTGGCCTTCTTAGAGGTTCATTACACCGTGGAGTACCTTCTCCTCTTTTTCTTCTCTATGGAGTTCCTTCATCACTTCTTTGTGGACTTTGACCTCTTGAACTGTCTTTTGGAATGCTCATGCTTTCTTGAGCTTGAGATGATTCCACGACTTCATCTTATTCTTTGAAGTTTTCATAAGTAGGTTGTCCTATATTATATTTATACTCTTCCATTTGTTTATCTGCATGCTCATGAAATATAACATCTTTTATTGCAAAGACCTTGTGAGTATTTGGATCATACATTTTATATGCTTTTTTATTAGTACAATATCCAATAAAAATGCATTTGATAGCCTTGACGTCTAATTTTCTCCTATCCTGTTTAGGAATATGAGCAAGCGCCTTGTATCCAAATATCCTTAAATGACTAACTTTAGGTTTAAAACCATAAAATGCTTCAAATGGTGTTTTGTGCTCAAGATATTTTGTAGGAATTTTATTTTTGAGATATACAGCTGTATTAATGGCTTCAGCCTAAAAACTATTAGAAAGGCCTTTACTTTTCAACATACTACGAGCATATTCAACTAATGTTCTATTCTTTCTTTCAGCTACACCATTTTTCTGAGGTGTATTTGGTGCTATAAATTGTTGCACAATTCCATTTTGCTTGCAGTATTTGACAAAAGCTCCTGAAGTGTACTCACCACCTTAATCTAAATGAAGAATTTTAATACTCTTTCCTAATTTATTTTCTACCATATTCTTGAATTATTTAAAGTATTCAAACACGTCACTTTTATTTGTTACAAAGTACACCGAGGTATATCTAGTGCTATCATCAATAAATATAATAAATTTATATGCTCCACCAAGTGAATTATTTTGCATCGGACCACATACATCAGTATGCACTAGTTCAAGTATTTCATGTTTTCTTCTATTTTCATGCACATGAATTTCTTCACTATGTTGTTTTCCTAGTGCACAAACTTCACATTCTGAGTGTTCAGCCTTAATATTTGGAAGGCCTTCTATCATCATTTTCTTTTGTAGTAAAATTAGGTCATTATGATTTAAGTATCCATACCTTTGATTCCAAAGCTCTATGTTTGACATGCTTGTTGATGCCAAAAATTGATGCCCATTCTTTGTCACATCCAACTTGTATAATCCTCCAACTCTCATTCCTTTTGAAACAACCTTGTAGTTGTCCTGCATATCCTTTACTAAACAATGTGATTTGACAAATTCAACTTTCCAATGTTGATTCGTAATAGTGGAGACAAAAATTAAGTTCTTCTTTAATCCTAGAACATACACCACATTTTGAGTTTTTCTTTTCCATTAGGCATAGTAACCCTTATATCACCATATCCTTTAATTTCATGTGATATATTATCTACTAAATATAAGTGTGCACCATTATTAATTTCATGATAAGTATAAAACCAATCTCTTTTACATGACATGTGAATTGATGCACCAGAATCTATAAACCAAGCATTATCATCATCAGTTTCTTCTGATAAAGCAACATTGACACAAATAATTTAAGATTGATAAATTCATGATTGATTGCCTCATCTTTATCAACATAATTTCTTGTATTCCTTCTTTGTTTAATTAAATTAGATCCTATTTTCATGAAATTATTAGCAAAATGATGAGTTTTTCCACAATAGTAAGATATATTATCTCTACTTGATTTGACATTTGACCTTGGTGGAGGTGTACCTTGAAATGATTTTACCTGTGGCCTTTTTACTTTATTTTTCTCCCATTGTTTTCCTTTGAAGGCTTGCTTCTGTTTAGCCATCAATACTAAATCTGAATTGGAAGATTTTTTATTAAGGCTTCTTCTTTGCTCTTATTCCTGCATAAGTATACCTGCTAATTCATAAAATGTAGAAGCCTTCTCTCTAGCTGCAAGACCAGTGATGAACATTTGATACTCATCCAACGTTCCATTTAATGTCATAGTAACAAAGTCTATACTAGATATTGTTTCACCAATGTCACTGAATTTATCTTCTAGATCCTTCATTCTAGAAATAAAATTACTGATATTTTCATTTTCTTCCATCTTAATTAAAAGAAGCTTACTCTTTAAATGAAATATCCGATTTGAAGTCTTCATCTCATACAAATTTTTGAGAGTGTCTCATGTATCCTTTGATTTTTTTCACTCTCTAGTGTGTTGGATAATATTGTCCTTAATAAATATCTGCGACAACACCTTCACTTTGTTTTCTCTTCGCTCCCAATATTGAATTGTAGTAGCTATGGCTTGAGGGGGATTTGGCTTCACTTCATCTCTAAACACAATCATTCATATATTGTCACCTTCCTTCAAAGTCTGTGTTACAGGGAAAATGACCTCCTCCTGAGTTCAGAGGAGAAGGTAACATGGAAGGAAGAAAATGACCCAAACAAAGGCCCATTTTTCCTAGGTAACACACCCCATAGACTGTTAGGTAGAGTTATAATGCATCCTATCCATGCAAAGGGAGCATTAGTGCCTATGGTAATGCTCTATCTTGCCTAAGGGGCAACGTTATGTGTGTTTGAATGTGAGAAGGGAAATATCTCATGGAAACTGGCTGGTGTTCCCAAATTTTTCTCAGAAAGAGTCGGTTAAAAAATAGAAACTTATGGCACAAAATTTTTATTAGATATTGCGAAACACACTGAAATCCTATGGAAGGAAAAAGAAAATAAAATCTAGGAAACATCTATATATTTCTTTTGAACTAGTTGAAAGGATTGGAAACATTTGTCCTCTCCATTTCCTATAAATTGGATGTTTAGGCTCTTGGTCTATGACCAAAGGTTGATCATATGTAGAGTAGAATTTCATTATTGAAGTGTGAGGCTTGAGGATCAACAAGGTTCATTGAGAACTCTTGGATCAAGAATCATCACACTTGGAGATAGAGAAATAGAGAGAGGAATTGGGAGACAGAGGAGGGCTTGGTATAGCCAACAATTGTAATCCTCCTTTTTATAAATCGATAGAACTGTATCTGTTTTGTCCATTTGATGCTTCAGTGTCACATTTGTTGTTCATTTTTCTATGTAGAATTATATGAATGTATTAAATCTACATACTTTAGTGTTTATTATATACTTTTTTAATTGTTAAAAATATATTTTGTTGCAAGGATTACGTGGGTGGTTTTCTTGGTTGTAGGATCTATATTTGGAGTTGGTGAGGAAGGACTTCTACTCCGCTGGTTAGCACTCTCCATAGGATCCGTTATCCACAAAGAGGTAATCATTTCGGATGTTAATTTTTCAATTATATATTAGTATGAACATGTATGCAGTATCTTGGGAACCTTACAGTTAATCTTACAGTCTACCCCAAGCATTGGAAATCCCTGACAGGGATATTTATTGACCACCACTGAATAATTTTACCCTATAACAGAAATGGTGACTCCACTAGGGAGTTAACCCCACGTTTCCAAAATTTTCCTAATAATTTACCTTTTTCCCTCTGTTCACATACCCTTTTGATCATTTTACATGCTCAGTGACCATCTCAGTAGCTCACATATTCCAGAATAACCCTGCATAGCCATATGTACAACTTTACCCTGAGTAACGCTCCCCCTGAGAGTGTTCTAGTGCATTATAATGTTGCTTATGCTCAGATAAAGTGCGTTAGTCCCATCATTAATGCTTTGTAGCCTCTTCTTGCCAGTGTTACCCAGCCAAAATCTGTTGTTTACACCTCTATTTTGTTTCCCTTTGGGTATGGAGTTACTGGCTACCAGATTAGCTTATTTCTTGGATCCCTATTCTTCATTACTGGATATCATGTTTAGTATTCTTGCTTAAAAATTTAGTGTTAGTAGCATCTAATTTTTGAAGAATGAATTTTTTATTTTAGTTTTTTGAACATAGCTAAATTAATTCTAATTTTTTTTGGTTAAAAAGCTATTAGAGAGGATAGATAGATGTCTGAAACTTTTAAGGTTGAACTGCTTTATTTGAATGTTTTGTGCACGAATGTTTGAAATATATATCCCTGTAGAATAAAATGTTCATTGAAATCGAATATTTAGAGCATTTGTTCTGCATGGTTTTGAGTCAGAGTCTCATTACATTTCATACCTTCACTCCCCCTAAACAAGGATAATAATCAATTACACTAAGAATCAAGTGATAATAAAAATAATCATATGAATTTTTATGATCTCACACCAATAATATTTCAAGGCTAGGACCTTGGGGTAGGAGAAGTGAGAAAATCACCCAAGATCTCAAAACTTGAAACTAGAGTCATTAAAAACTGAAATCCTACTGCACTCATACTGTCGGGACCACTTCACTACCACTACAGTTAAGCGTGAGACAACACTAGGGTGCATAAGAAGGTAGCCCACCTTTGAGTGCATTCAGTAGGAAATCTATATATTGGGGTTCCCTTTGGGGATGTCGAAACTAGATTGGGGATCTAGATGTTCTGCTCATATAGCATCTATGACCGTGACCCCCCTAACAGTGTTTGTGATTTGAGGTATCTTTCATTGCCAGGTTTTTTAGGGACTTACACAAGGTGACTGGGGCAGGATGACCTCGTACCTAAAATAGAAAGACCTACTGTGTCTTCATTCTTTTGGAGGATACTCGTCATCACAAGAGTTCTTACACCTATTGTCTGAGGTTCGGGCGAAGCTCTAGAGTAATCATAATTTTATATTTGACCAAATCTCTCTATATGTTATTGTGATACAAGGTTTCATCCCCAACAAATGATAGTACTTAGACAGGTTCATACCCATTTTGGCTGCTTTATTGACTCATTTTAGAAGTCCTTTATTTTTTATTTTTTAGGTGTGTGGTTAATATCACTAAGACTTTACAATACATCACCATAATAAAAATTTGATAGAAGTATACAGGTCACCGTGCCATCCTTCGACCCTCGTCATATTTCTAGATGGCAACAAGGTCTCCCTCTGTTGACACTGGGGGAGGAGTCGAGTCTCGGTCAGCCAGTGCCTTCTCCGAAAGAGTACTCTTTAGTGACAACCCTTGACTTTCATATAACTCCATATCATATGGAGTTTCTAGAGGATCCTTTTACGGAAGGAGTCGTACCTCCTTACAATCCTCTTCTCAGTGACCCATCAAGGCTATTATTAGTTCATGTTACACTAGGCCAAGTTATGTATTCAGTTGCACCTACATCCATTTCAAAATCGGTACCCATGGGGTCACTGCCGTTGGTGACAAACTCTGGTCCACCACCATATTCCTCGCCAATCGTCAATTCTACACCAATTATTGGCAACCGAAGTAGCCAGGCTATACCTAGTCCTAGCAATCCCATCACCACAACTATTAGCGGACCTCCAAACCCTTTGAGATCCACTCCTATTGTGATTGCGCTAGGACCCATGGTCTCCACCCCTGCTAGCAAGGCTACATCGGTTCCTTTTAGCAACCCTTTCAGTCAGAATCCTTTGTTGAGTTCAAACCCCATGATTATTATGCTAGGGGGCAGTGTCACCAATACATATATGCCATGGGGCACTTAGGTACCACTGCATTCACTCTAACAAATAGGACAACTAATTATTAACGTTGTTCCTTTGAGTGGTCAAATTTTCGGTGTAGGGTCTATTCCGATGGTCACCTATGCGAATAGCGGTATGCCACTGGCTAACTCTATCATGTCCATATGGGCAAACCAAACCCAAAGTCAATTTGGGTAAGGGGAAACTATTACACTAGGTGCAACTAATATTTCCCCCCCCCAGTACAACATACCCTACAGACATCAACCATACACCACTACACCCCCACTCACTGGGAACTTTTATCAACAAAGTCGTACTTATCCCATTGGTAACACATTGATGGGCGAACCCTATGGTCCTAATGGTTAGCCAACATTTCCTTGGCTAGGTTCGGGGGCAAACACATAATTTCCATTCTTGGCAGCTCTAGACATCCCCAAAATCTAAAAATTGACCAATGATCCCATCAAACACAACCCACTCTTGGCTCCAGTACTACACAAGATTCCTTCTGACATCCCTAATTTCGAAGGGAAACAAGGGGAAAATCTAGCTACACACATCACCACCTTTCATCTATGGTATGTTTGTAACTCCATGGTGGATGATAGTCTCCAGATCAAACTTTTCCCCTACACTCTCACGAGAAACGTTGCCAAATGGTACATGGAGTTACCACATGGGGCTGTTAATAATTTTGGCACCTTAGCTATGGAATTTCTTAAGAACTTCCAATTATCTATTAGATATGAAACCAACACAAAACTCCTAAGATCATTGTGCCAAGACACCTCCACCCATATCTCCGATCACATTCATGAATGGAGACGTAAGAGGAGGCTAGTCAAAGCACCAATACCAGATCATCTATTATCAAACAGGTTTTGCAAGTCATTCTTACCATCCCTAGCTAAGAAATTTTTCTTGTCCAGTGTGTTCATAGAAGACCAATCCATCCATCGCGCACAACATCTATATCTCATCTATTCGCAATATGGCACGCTGTATGACTTACTCCCCCTTGCCCCTGGAAATTTGAATCCTCCCGCTACTCAATTACCTGGAGCGCACACTGACGGACTCAATGATGCAACCTCTGTCGTAGCCATAAAACAACATAGTGGGAAAACTTCCTAGCCATCTTTAGCTGCCACCACCCTTGACCAATCGACTAGTCTTCCCACCGCTGGGTTAAGCTCTGTACAATCTACACAAAAACCTAGCAGCAAGAACAAGAAGAATAAGAAAAATACCTCTCCTTCTGAAGATCAGTCCAGTACTCAGAATAATCCCAATCAGAAAAACAATACTAAGAACGACAAAGGAAAGGAGAAACCAATGAGATTCCCTTGCAAAATTTGTGCGGAGGACCACTTGACATAAAAATGTCCACGACTCCAAGGGTGCACAAATTTTATCACAAACAAGCACTCTAGAAGGATACCTGCCATCCTTCACCATCCCTTCCCTAATACATAGTAACAACAAAAATACATGGTTGCAAACTTGCCACAACCCCCTGAAAGGGGAAACGATGTTACTCATTCTTCTGGTGAATGATCCTCCATCATCTATGTTGTAGAGAGTGTTGAACTCCAAACCCAAGCTAAACTCTATGGAAATCAATTCATTGAGGCTGAAGAACTTGGTATAATTTCGAATCCATCGTCGCCCAACGATTTTCATATCAAAAGGTGTGCTGCGGACCCCGCAATTCATCCCCCCAAAGGGACACTCTGATGCATGACTCATAATACCTCTGCACATGCTGCCCAAAAATACAACATTATAGAAGATTTGGTGCAAGCACCATCAGCCATGTCTACACTCGAAGTATTGAAAACATTCCCAGTGCAAAGGAAAGCTCTGCTTTCAGCCATTAGTGGAATTGACCCCCAGGATTCTACGCTAGCCATATTCAAAATAGAAAAATCCAAACCTCACCTTTCACAATAGCTTTCTTTCCAAGTACGAGTTGTGTCGAAAGTGAGATCAATCCATCAGACTATCATAGATGAAAGTTCTTTGACCTGCGTTATGTCAACTACGTGCTGGCTCTCTTTGGGTTCTCCCATTTTGTCTCCGTCGTTGAATTCTCTTAAATATTTCGATGGCCACACTCTCCTCCCAAAAGGCTACCTTGCTAGCTTTCCCATTTCACTTGGTGGGAAAACGATAATAGTGGACACAAAGTTCGTAGATCATCATCTTGACTATAATCTATTGCTGGGTCGCAGTTAGTCTTACGCAATGACTGCCATTGTCTCTTCGGTTCTCTGACTCATCCTCTTTCGATTGGATGGGAAGATTTTCACAGTGGATTAGTTATTATTTTTCACCCCTGATTATTCCACTTTACCAAGTAGCATTGTACTCCTAGTAGGAGGTGTTACTGACTCTTACGTTAGTGTTGGTACTAGTCTTCTGAAGGCGTCTTCCCTGATGGGTTATTTTCCTCTCTCATAGCTTGAGGTTCCACACATGATTGCAATGATATCCATAATTTTGGATGGCTCTATCAATCCGTGGATCCCATCGGCACTTTTAGACATTGATTCCTATGGAGATCAGATGCCACTATCACCGGTTGAGTTGGCTTATCAAACCATCGAATTAGCATCTGAAACATCCACTACTTTAGTTTTGACCAATGGTACCACCCTCTTTTCCATCACAGTTCCTTCTAAGGATCTCCTCGATGAAGTCCTTCCTATGGACGAAGCTATTTTAGAGATCATGTCTCTAGAGGAAAGACCTTGGGGAGAGTTTAACCATCACACTTCGATGTTTGATTCGAACATGACCAATACTCAAATCCCATATTTTGACCCACTTGAGATCATTCTGTCCGCTTATATGACTGTATAAATTATCAATATGGAAGGGAACATGGGCAATATTTCCAAGACTATGCTCATAGATATCTCGATCAAAACGGGTGTTGTGAAAAATATTCAGATTGGAGCCGATTGCAATCCCGAGGAAATTGCACACATCACATCCCTTTTCAAGGAATTCTACGATTTTTTTTCTTGGTCTTATGATGCAATTCCCAGCATATATACATCTATCGTCAAGCATGAAATCAAGATTTATGACAATTCCAAGACTATTTGGCAAAGCCTTGAACCTATCTACCCTCGGAAAACGGCAACCATCAAGAATGAAGTCGAAAAATCTTACATGATGGTTTCATCTACCCCTCTAACAAAATGGGTAACGAGTTCGGTTCTCGTAGATAAAAAATAAGGCACCATCTGGGTCCATGTTGATTATCATGATCTGAATGTTGCTTTCCCAAAAGAAAATTATCCTACTCCATTCATAGATCGAATTATCGACGATTGTGTCGGATGTGAATCTTTCTCCTTTATGGATGGCTTCTCGGGATATAACCAAATAGGGATTAAAAAATATGCCCAGCATAAAACCACCTTCATTTATCCTTGGGGCACATTTGCGTATCGTAAAATCCCATTTCGTATGAAGAAAGTGGGAGAAAATTTTCAAAGGGCTATGGACTATGCATTTGATGAAATCATCCACATTGTACAAGCTTACTTGGATGAACTTCCATCTTACTCCAAGAAGCGAACCCATCAGCTTGCGCATCTTAAACAAAACTTCGCTCAGTGTAGGTTCTACAACATACATCTGAATCTGCATAAGTGTGTATTTTTTGTCGAGCCTAGATGTCTTCTTAGCTTCATTTTTTCCAAGAGAAGAATTAGGTTTGATCCCAATAAGGTTAAGGCGATATTTGAATTACCTGCACCACAATCCATTCTACAACTCCAATGTTCGCAAGGGAAGGAAAACTTCTTACGTCATTTTATCATAAACTATGTCGAGATGACGAAAGGCTTCTTGTGCTTACTCAAGAAAGGGATACTGTATTTGTGGGATGACCAGGCTCAACTATAATTTGGCGCCTTGAAACGAGCACTCATTTCCGCCCCACTTCTTAGTGCCCCCAACTATTCGTGTGACTTTCTCCTCTACCTGGAAGCCTCACTGTCGTCATTAGAAATGGTTTTGGTTCAAGTTCGCAATGACGATAGTGAGCATGTGATATATGATTTGTCAAAAGGTCTCATTGGACCTAAACTACGATATTGACATGTGGAGAAACTATCTCTCGTGGTGGTCTTCACTTTCACCCACCTCTGACACTATATATTGCTGCGGCAGTCTACCATAATTTCTTTGGAGAATCTCTTGCGACACATCCTATCTCGAAATATCATTGGAGAAAAATATTCCAAATTCATTGTAATCCTCCAGCAATTTGATTTGGTTTTCACTCTTGCTAAAGCAAAGAAATATCTAGTCCTCGCCGAATTACTATTGTACCTTCCCGAAATTGACCCGAAAGAAGTAGCTCATGATCCATTTCTTGATGAATCTGTCTATCTGGTCGATTCTTCTAATCCTTGGTATGGAGACATTCTGGTATACCTCCAAACTCAATGATTCTTCCCAACTCTCATGTCAAACAACTGTAGTCATATTTGTCACCAAGCAAAACATTACCTCGTGCTAAAAGATACTCTATATCGTTGTGGTGTCAATACTATTTTTCGATGTTCTCTCACTCTTAACGAGGAAAAACACATCTGAAATGACTGTCACACTGGGGTGTGCATCAATCATCTTTCTAGCATTGCTACTGCCTAGAAAATATCGTGCGCACGATACTATTGGCCAACTTTGTTTAAAGACTGCATCGCAACAGTCCAAAAGTGCCATCTGTGTTATATTTTCATGAAGAAAATGTGCGCCCATCTTGCCCATATTCATCTGGTTATCTCCTTTGGTCCTTTTGCTAAATGGGGAGTGGACTTCGTTACATGTAATCCCACTTCTGTTGATTGACACAACTACATTGTAGTTGCAGTCGACTACTTCACAAAATGGGCAAAATCCATTCCCACTTTTAAGGCCGATGGTGAAACAACTGCTCTTTTCCTATTAAACTAGGTCATCTATCATTTTGATGCACCCATTTCAATATTCACTAATCATGGTTCACACTTTCAGAATAATATGATGATGGAGTTAACTTCCATGCTAGGTTTTCAACAAGATCAGTCTTCTTCCTACTATCCGCAAGTGAATGGCCAAGTGAAAGCCATAAATGGAGTTCTAAAGATCATGATTCATCGGTTAGTCAACAAATTTAAAACCATGTGGCATCAGAAGCTATAATCCGTGTTATTGGAACACCGAAAGTCAGTAAAAACTGCTACAGGCTTCACGCCATTCCAACTAGCATTCAACCTGGAAGCAACACTTCCAATCGAGTGTGAGATTCCATCACTCAAGCTCATTGTTGAACTCCTACCCAGAACCACTATTAAAGAAGAGTGCTTGCTCTCGCTCGATCAATTGGATGAAACTCGTCGAGATGACAGACTAGCACTTGAAGCTCACAAGCACCGAGTAAAGGCTCAATACTACAAATCTGTCAAGCCTTGTTCTTTCCAAGAAGACAATATCATTCTATTATATGATTAGAGACATGAAATCTTGGGCGTAGGAGCACTTCAACCATTATTACTTGGTCCTTACATTGTCATGAAATTCCTTTCAAAAGGATCCTACAAACTTCATGATTGTAATGGGATTCCACTCGCTGAGCCCTGCAACGGGCTCTATCTGAAGAAGTATTTCACCTAGTGTTCCACTGGGCATATGCTTTATAATTTTATGTATATCAATTTTTTTTTTGCTGTGTCTGGATATTTTGGGTTTTTGAGTGTTTTTCTCATGAAAAGTCTCTTCTTTTACATATATGTCTTCGTCAACCTTAACATACGTTGGATACCCGGATGGTGCCAGTCGTCACACCTAGCACATTGCATCAGCTACTTGGGTCATCTATACACCTGAGTCAAAACTACTTGGTTCTGAGGGAATATTCCTTGGTATTGCCACAAAAAATATTGCTAAGTACATGGTGGTGATACGACTCCTCATGAAAGTTGCATCTCACAACATCTCCAATCTAGTGATCGAGTTAGACTCCCAGCTAGTCGTTATGCATTTAAACAAATGTTATGACATTTTTCATCTAGTCTTATTACATTATTACTTAAGGGTACAGCTTCTAGAACGTCAATTTCAAATAATCACGTTTGAGCACATTCCTAGAGAATATAATACATTAGCTGATTCATTGGAAAATTATGTGTTAGATTGGAATTTGTTGCATTTATTATAGAAAAGAGTCATGCATGAGTGTGTATTTTTCCATCATAAAAAATACATAAAAAATTAAAAACACAAGATCAAAATTTCCAAAATATGTATATGTATATATATATATGTCATGTCCAGTCAAGTTACATCAACAAACTTCCCAAAACTTGGGTGTTTTACAAAAAATTAGCTCTACTAATCCTCGCTCTGACATTTATACATCTATGCACTATTCCTCTTGGGCCTGCTTCTCATGGTAGTAGATAACTACTATGGCTAACCTCCTAAGAGGCACCAAGAACCTCTTCGGTGCACCCACTGTGTGTCACCACAGGTGAACCAGGATCTCCCTCATAGGAAGAGGCAAAATTCCCATCTTAATCCCTCGAGGTTCCTAGCAAGCTCATACAAACTGCACGCATCATCACCCTCTTCGGTGGCTGGTGCATTCTATGCTACTACACTGGCAGTAGGTAGCTACATTCCTTGCCTTGAAAAGTGAGGGGCTCTGACTGGACAGACGGGTGCCACATAGCTTTCAAGCAATAAGCTTCATGCCAAAAAAAAATTCACCCATTAAAAAAAAAGTTGGATAAAAATTCAAAAGATAAAAAATACTTAAACATTGATCATGTTCCTTCTTACCATCTGGACCCCGCTGAGCGCCTGGTAGAAGTATCAATTTCAGATCTCTTGTGTAGTTCATCCCTACATAGGGATAACCTTTGCTCATCGGGATCTGGCTATATAGCCACTTGAAGAATGCGTCATCAAAACATTGACAGATCAGACCCTCTCCACTCCATGGCATTAAAGCTTACCAACGAGCCTGCCATGGCACTCATGGTCCCATTGCATCCATGATCATCCTTGGCCTCATTACGGGCACCCTCTCTAGTATGAAGTACACAATCACTATGCCAAACCCAAACTCTCATTGTGTCTGGGTCTTATATGTCATCAGTTCTTCTTGAACTTGGCGGAAAACATCTTCGCACCAGTTGAAAACCTGTGTCTGCATGAAATCCAGTGCAAAAAATACCTAGGCCTTGGTGGCCACGTGTGGACTCTTGGCCCCTGCTAGGTGAGCTATCATCCGCAAGAGAGACCTCATCGGTCTCGAGACCACCCGTGTTATAGGAGCGCAATTTCTTATCGGCGCAATATTTTTTATATAGTGAGCTCAGATCAGATATGCAGTAGTGCGGGGATTAGCCCTGGAACCTGTCAGATTGGGCCTCGATCATCTGCATGATAGGCTAGTTGAGTAGTATATGTCATATTTCTCGATTGAGAGTTCATTACCCCCAATGTGAAATACATGCTGTTGATCATCCCATTGCTCGATGATCCATCTCAGAAGGTGTTCCTGCCCCCTCATCATCTCTAAATGTGCATATTTCAATAAAATGCATCTTTGGAGAACCAAAAAAGTAGCAGCATAAGTGACCATTTCATATTCTTCCCATTCATGCTCTCTTTTGCGCCAAATACTCATGGTAAATAGCTTCAGGCCTACACAAGATGAGTTTCCAATGGATTAGTTTTAGGTAGAAACACTTTGGGATTAAGAAAAAAATATTTAAAAAATGATTTTACTAGCTAACACGGGCCCTAGTGCAAAGCAAAGAATTCTAACACACTTCCCCTTAACGAGTTCTGCATTTAACGCGGCCCTGACACTGGGCACACGCGTTAGGCGCTTAACAATTTTTAGGGCCTGCAAAACCCAATTTTAAACCAGTAAAAACAACTAAAAGTACAATGGAAAGCTAGATGAATGCCCAAGCTCTTACCTGGATCTCGTAGAATAAAAAACTGTTGCCTGGATCATCCAAATTGACAGCAGAAGTTCCACCATTTTTTCGCTCTAGTGCTCTATCACAACACTCAAAATAGTGCAAATGAAGGTCTTCTAACTTCTTATAGACATTCTGGAGGTATGACTCACTCAAATAGTTTGTTAAAATTGGTAAATTCCTGCTATATTTTGTCGCAACTATTGTTTTTCTAAAACGTCACCGATGCTCTGATGAGTTGTTAGTGTTCAAGCGGAGATTTTATCGTGTTCAACCCGGTGACGAGCTTTCTTTTTAGGGACTTTTTCTAGCTCGTAAAACTGAAAAAACCCTGAGTTACATTCGTTAGGCTCGTTAAAATACTACAATGAAGAAATATGAGCTATTCTTTTCCATATTTTTCTAGCTCGTTAAAAACTGAAAACAAAATCATCTTTTCCATATTTTATCTCCATTCCCTTTCTTTTACCTTTGATATTGAATTTACCTTTTTAATTTTCTCATTCCTAAATCTATAATAATTTTATCCAATTTATAATTTTATTTCTTAAATTATTAACTTATTTAATTTTAAATTAATTTAAATTAATAAAACAATAATTAAAATAAAGTAAATTTATCTCTTTGAATTAAATAAAATAATCACTACTTCATCCAATTTCTGTAATGGCTAGTTCAATTTTTAATTATTTTATTCTTAATTTATTTATCTCTTGTCCTATTCCATTTATTAATCTCTAGCGGCTATAACATAATTTTAATCTCTAACGGATAGAATCTACCTTATTTATACATTCAAGGTTTGCACTCTTCCTATATTACACTAAGTTTCCTCCTCCCGAAGATGGGTGAAGTACTCACCTGAAATGTTGAGCTCTTCAATCATACTACATAGGTTTCCAGAAGTTCTAAACAACAATATGTTTTTTTACTGTGTAAATGTTCACACCTTAATATGTGTTGTGTTTTATTGATCAAAATTCTTCTGATTTTTTCTTTGGCGCTTCTTGCTACATAGAAACATCAGGTTTTAGTTTTTCTAGGTTTCCATTTTTCCATCAACTCCATGTATTGTTTTCTTTTTCGCCACCAATTATGTCTGGGTTTTGTTCCTTTATATGGACACGTTATCTTTGAGACTTTTTTTAGTTTATATCATGCACATATGTTTAAAAACTATAATGTTGATCTATTAAGAATAATTATCTTTAATTAGTTCGATCTATATCCACTTGTAGGAAGCCTTGAAAAAACAAATATTGCATTATGCTAGGAACTCAAATACTTTACATATTATTTGATGGCATATTGTCTTTATAAAGAAATAATATTTTGTAACTTAGATGTGGTGCAATTGATGGTTTTATAGTAATAATATTTTTCATATGTTTATTATTTCAATAAATTATTGAATATGAATATTATTTCAATAAACTATTGAGTATGATTATTGTTTTAAGTATCTTTATGCTCATTATTTTAAATTAAACTTCTTTATTATATGGAGTTATATTGTTTTTTTTAAGTAATATTTGTATTCTATTTTATTTATATATTCTCAATATAATTTACACTAATTGGTGAAATTATTTTCTCGATTTTTTCAAATTAAATATTTTTGTTTTGAAATTTCTATGATAATACCGTTTTTGTTTCTATTATTTTAAAATGTATAAATTCATTTAGTTGTAAATTATGTTTCAATTGCAAATATTGTAGTCTTCAAGGTTGCTTATTGCCATTTTTTCCTATTCCTTTGTTGCAGTGGTAGGTACTTATTTTTTGAGTATTGTCAAACAAAAAAATAGGGAAAATGGATAGTGAATAAGGTAATATAGAATAGATGACATAGGATGTGTAGAAATTTTCTATTATCATGTGTGGTGATTGAACATTGAACATATTGTATGCTCTTAATTCTAAAAATCATTGTCACATTTGGACAATTTATCACATTATGTCAATATACTTTATGCCAATGGAAAATAATTTTGTGTTGAAAGGAACAAAAATGAAATAAATTGATCACAAGTTATCTAGATTCAATTTACATAGATTTAGAAAATTTCCTCCATTATCCTGGTGACTGATTATTCGACTCATTTGTTGTTGTTCTTCAATTTCTCTATAGTTCATCTAAAATACGGCATGGTATTATAAATAACCTTCAACATTGCTTATCTCATGGAAACGACGATGCTTTGAATTTATTGCATATAGAAATTTCCTCAGAATCCATTCAATATCTACATCATGTTAATGATCATGAAGTTTACTTGGAAGGAGTTTCTATACGTTATTATATTTATGCTTCATTTACAATTAGCTTATGTGGGGATGTATTTTGTATTAAGTGGTTCTCAAAGTGGTTGTCAGTTCCAATGAATTTTTGGCTATTTACAAATGGTCAAGCATATCTACGGTTCAATTCAGACATTGATGGTTATCAATATAGTATTTTTCTACATAGTCAAAATCTTGCATGTGGGCATTTTGAAACACTCTTATTACATAGGAAAATAGATAATGTAGTGTTTTAGCTCCTAGAGAGAGCCTTGATCTGCAAAAGACCAGTTCTCAGGACATCTTAAAAATCAAAGGTTGAATGTGAACAATTGTATGAAATGACTCTGACAAAATTTGGAACAAGAGAACAATGGTTTTGGTGGTTCATAGATCTAGAAGGCCTTAGAGACGATTCATGTAAATTCCCTATATTGTGAGAGGGCTAAAGGGGCTACGATGCTTGGTGAATTTTACGTGGGCCAAGTATAAAACAATGAGCAAAAATATTGAAAATATGTAGAGGTGTTGAGAGGGAACAGAGAAGGAACCCATGAGAGACATGCTTAAGAGATTTAAGAATCTGTCCCCTATGAACTTAGAGAAAACATATATAAATGAAATGTAGAAAACAACAAAGGCTCGTGGAGGACGAATTAAGGGAATGTAGCAATATTAGTACATGAGTGTAAACACATGAGCATTATACAGATACAAATTCATGAATAAAATTACAGATCATCGGGAGCTACATTACACGAATGATCAAAGCATAATAGCATGAAAGATTATTACACATTAAGAGGAGATTAATGATAACAAAAGAAAACAAATACATACTTCTCATTTCTCCATCTAGAATCCAAATATCAGCTCTGTATTATATTGAGTTCAAAAATCTCTCCCCAATATGTATCTTAGAGCAGAGGGAGCACATTCATAAAGAACTACAGAAAAATTCTTCAAAATTCCAGAACCTTTTCTCCATCTCGGAACTCACTACATATAAAGTTCTCCCTAAGGGTTTATGATCAAATATTCTATCATTATTTCCCCACACAAGTGAAATCAAAATATCCTAACAAAATATCAGAGCGTGCTTCAAGCAATCACTCCTGCAACAGAAAAATCAAAACAGAAATGGGTAAAATAAGGATTTTACTAGCAAAACATCATAATATGATAGTAAAATAAAAAAAATAGGTGGCCACAGAGGCCAAATCCTAGAATATATAAGGGTTGGTCAGAAGTGTTGGACGATTTAGAGTTCATCATATAATTCCATCTAATGTTTGTTATCCCCCACTCTTTGACTCTCATGATTTCCTCTCGCCATTGCGGAAAGGTAAGTTTCTCTTTGTACACTGAATTATTTAGTATGTAGCTTTTGCAGGGACTGCATAACCTGTAAATGAGTGCTTCACCAGTGAAAGAATCACGCTGGATCTCGAAACGAGGATCCTAATTATGGAGGGGGTCCCAAGCGGTAAGAGGTATCGTAGAGGGGGGGTGCAAAATGAAAAGAGGAAGGCACATGGAGGAGAGGGTGGTAATTGAAACCGTCTATTTGGGAACCCCCCCCCCCCCCCCCACCCCCCCACCATATTTAAAGTTTGAAGGCTAGGAGGAGTCTAAAGTGTGTTAAGGACCGTCAGATGCATTAGGGTGGAGTAGAAGTGACGAAGAGATGCAGAAGGCTTAGAGGTAATGGGATGTATGCCAATGAATGGGAATGGCGGGAGTAATGATGGGGCCCTGATCCCATCACAAATTTCAATTGGAAGACTTTACTAGTGCACATCAGAGGGCAAGGGCTAAGATCTGTGTGAAGCGACACATGATAAGGGAGAAGTGACGTCGAAGATGGTGGGACCCGACCACATTGCAGGTTAAAAAAAATAGGTTGCAGGTGTTCTAAATGGTAAGTTAAAGCTTGTGCGATGCAATATATCCAAAATCGAAAACCACAACCTTTAATTTTTAGTTATGATGTGAAAAGTTATAATATTTGATCCTTAATGGATGGCGAGGAGAAACGGGTAACGTGGAGGACGGTGGGACCCATCCACTGCCCATAGATCATAATTTTTAACACAAAACAACAGAGGTAAAATTTAATGGATGTGAAGTGTGAAGTGTGGGGGAAGAAGGTAAGTGACATGGCACAAAGGTGGCACTTGACTGCATATCACATGTTGAAAGATTTAGCTAGGAGCAATGAGTGGTAAATTTTAAAAGCTGCGGGGAGCGATGTGTGATGGTGGGGTAGGTGAAATTGGGGGAAAGTGGGATCCAACCACATATTAGCTTAAAAAAAAACTTTGTAGGCATTTAAGGGGTAAGTTTTGAATTGTGCGATATCCGACATGTGACACGCTACATGTTGCAAAGTCTGAAAATGCGACAAGTACGGAAAATGCGGAATATGAGGGTTGGCATGAGGATTTGGGTGATGTATCAAGGTTGGATGGGTCCCACCAAGTCGCATCGGTGACAGGATAAGTTTCGTTAAGTCTTAAAATGTAAAGGTTAAGACTTGCGGGAAGCGGTGATGCAAATGAAGGAATTCAACACGGGGCTTTAGAAAAAGGGAATGTGAAGAGGCAAGAGAGGGTAAATTGAGATATAGAGGATAGATGAGATGAAGGATGGCAGGAATGAGGTTTTCTTACCATTTAAGCCTTATCAGCTACATTTTTCTCCTTTCTACTAAACTGATATGTAGATTGATTCCTTTGAAGCTCTTTGATAGTCAGGATTTTCCTTCCTTTCTCCTTCTCCCCTTTGTGTGCAGTCATAGGCCAACATTGGCTCCATCTAGGGAAATCGTGTTGCTTTTTAGTGCATTGAGAACTTGCAGACCCGAATGCCTTTGATTTATTGGGTACATGGAGTCACAAATTTACACTGATTAGACAAAGCTTTATACCAATGGTCAAGTGGACACAAAATGGATGATGGAATGGGGGATGATATGGAAGATGAAATGGAAAATGAAAATAGTGGAAGAAACAAAATGTGAATAATGGAATATGATATGGAAGATGAAATGGGAGAAATGAAAACAAAATGGAGTACAATGGAATGATATATATAGTGGAAAGATATATAAAATGAGCTAGATTATCCCTCATTAGTGATGAAAGTATAACTTCAGGAACTGCCCATTTACGGGCACCTCAAGTATGTATGCTTCTATGTAATATTCCTAATTATCCCAAGCTAATAGGAATATACAATTTTTTTTTCATTTTCTTGTTGCAAGAATAAAATTGTACAGGAGGATAAATTAAACTCCTCAAACAGCAAAATAAATCAATGCGCATGTGAACAAGGCTAAATCTGGGATGCCTTAATAAAACACCCTTATGTGTGAAAGGGATTAAGTCATTTGACTAGGTCAACTGGACTGAATCAACAACGCTATCTAGATACATTAAATCACCTAGATGCACAACGTAATTCTAGCTGGAGGCTACACATGTGAAAGGAGCTAAACCTTTGAGATGGTTTAGGGTTTTGCAAGACTTGTATCTTATAAAAGGAAGAGGAGAACAACAGAAGAAAGTTGGTGAAGACCATATTATTTCTGAAGAATTTTTCTGTTTAGACATTTCTCATTAGCTTGGTTATTTAGCAGAGAATAGTGTTGTTTAGCACAAGGATCTCCTGTTTAGGAATCGTTCTCTTTCCTTGAGGAGCTCTTGGAAGAGACTTGTAATTATTGTCCACTATCAGGCTTAAGGAAAAGCTTCTAATTTCAACTACAATGCAAATCCTATTGAGGGTTTGGTTATCTTTGTAAGCTGCAGCAAGTGGAGGCTAGGTCTACTCAGATCTAGGCCAATCTAGTGCCCCTTTTTAGTGGGAAAGGCTTCAATCCCATTGGCAAGAGTGTTCTGGACCATTGAAGCTTTAGGTCTACATCTTGGCATCAGGCCAAACTATTCTTCAAGCCTACAATGCAGTACCTCTTCCAGTATTGTATTATCTGCAAAGACGAAAGTTCCAGGGTGTTTTGGCAAAGTTTGAGGAGTGATCTCTAGTGTTGGGGATCTACCCTTCACTGTGGTGATCCATGGATTTATATTCTATTCCATGCCATATTCTGATCTGATCTGAATACTCCTGTATATACTTCAGAAATTCTCAATAGATCTGCAGATCTACTGTATAGAATCTTAGATCTACTCCATGTGCTTCATGATTTGCTGAAATCCCCAAGGGGAATGTAAAGTAGAGACATTATAGTGTATGGATCTGTCATAGATCTGACTGTTCATGGATTATTTTTCTCAATATATAAGTTTTAATCTACTGCTGCATTACACTCAATAAAATAATGTTGTCAAGCCTTTGCAGTTCATTATATGTGTTGCAACACCTCATTTTGAGGGTTTCCTTCTGTATAAGTCTTCTATTTTCTATTCTGAGACTCATGGGGCTTCAATGTAATTCTGATTTGCTGATCTATATAGAATTATTGAGCCTCCATATTGGCCTACTACTGCTACCTTGTTGAACTGCATTATTTATGAAGCAGTGTTGTTTAATCTTGTTGCAGTCCCATTCTTGGGCATTTTCCAAGCTCTACTAGGTGTGGGAGACCTGTTTAACCCACCTAGAAGGATTTGTTTCTGATGCCCTCTTGGATTCAGGTCTCAGATTGTCAGATCTAAGGGATCCAAGAGTTGGTTTGCAATCTTGTAGCATACATTCCTAAAAAATGCATGTTTCAGCCATGCCTTGCTAAGTAGTCCATTTTGGGATATTACATTATATGTTCTCCAGTGTGAAAATATTGTTACCTTTTTCCTCTACCACCCTGAATGGACTAAACCATACGAGGTAAAAATTCCCATGTTTCCCTTTGTCTACTCGCTTAATATCCCATCACAATACTGAATCCCCAAATTTGATTTCTTTATCTTCAGCTCTCTGGTCGAATAAGCCTTTCATTTTTTCTTGATACTCTGCTAGTCTGAGGCTTACCTATTCTTGGGTTCCATTCAACTCCACCAAATGATTCATTCGTCAGACGAGTTTATTTGTCTCCTCCTCGATTTCTTGTAAGAGTCGTGTGACAGGTAATTCAAGCTAAATTGGGAAGACCACGGCTCTGCCATACACCAGCTCATAAGGGGACTTTCCAGTGGATATTTTAGTGGTGATGTGATATTCCTAGAGTGCGAACTTGTTGAGAATGCTAGTTCTTTTGATTTTCATTGATGGTATTCCTCAAAATTCTCACCAACGTCTTGTTATATGATTTAGCCAACTCATTTCCCTTTGGGTGGTATCTAGTGGAGTGTCCCAACAAGATGTTGTAATGTTGACAAAAGTTTACAAATTTAGCTGAATTGAAAGCTTAGGCATTATCGATAATTATTTTAGCTGGGTATCCAAACCTAGCTATTAATTTTCTCCTTCATAAACTTGATCACCACTGAATCTGTAGCATTTTTTGTGGGCACGGCTTCTACTCACTTGGTGAAGTAATGGGTAGCGGTGAGGATCCATTGATGTTGATTGCTAAAGTCCAAGTGAATCTCTCCTATGGAATCAATTCCCCACTTCCTAAAAGGTTCTTCAATATGCACTGGAATAAACAGGAGAGGTTCATACCTTTGATTTTCAACAAACATCTAACAGTTCTTGGAATCCTAGACATGATCATGTACATCACCAAATAGTTTAGGCCAGAAGAAAACTGCTCTCAGGATCTTCTGTGTAGTGGATCGCCAGGTATAATGTCTGCCACATATCCCTTACTTGAATTCAACCATCACTTGGTCAACTTCCTACTCTCTTAAACACAATATTACGATCCCCACCGGGTATTTCCAGTAAATTTTCCCATTTGCCACAATATACTTTTAAGACTTTAGCCTTAAGGTGTAGTAATTTGCCTTATCATAGTTAGGAGGACATGTCAATGTTAAGAGATATTACAATACTTTTTTATACCATGGGGAGAGAAGGTATTTCACATGTTTTTTTTTAGTTCAAGATTCTATGCCTTGATGTCCACCTGTGTCCTCTTGTCATAGACAGTTTTATCCCAAGAGCTTCACAATTGGATTCAGACAAGATTTTGGCCAGCCCTTGGCCTTTAATGAGCTTGGTAGGATTTATCTCCAGTTCATACTCCTGAATATTGGCTATCCACTTGTCCCTTATTCCTTCATTCTCACCCTATACTAAGATATCCTTCACCATTTTTGTGGTAACATAGGGAATTATAGCAGACTGTAACACGTACATCTGGAATGAATTTAGAGATTTGACAAGGGCATAATCTTGCTTTCTTGGGATATCATATTTCAGCTCGGTGTCTCGTAGGAGTTGGCTGAAGAACACAATGGGATGCTCATGTCCTTTGGCATTTTTCTGTAAAAGTACTACAATTATTGTGTGAGGAGATGAAAAAGAGAAAACTATGAACGACTTCACATAATCAGGACCGGTCAGCATTGGAGCTTCTATAAAGGTCTGTTTGATCCTGATGAAGGAGTCCCTGGATTCAATTGTCCATCTAACTTCACTGTTCTTCTTCAGCATCACAGTGAAGTTGCAGACAATCTCGACATAGTTGGGAATGAGCCTTCTGAGGAAATTTATTCTTCCCAGGAACACCTGTATATCCTTCTTGTTTCTTGGTAGGGGAATCCCATCTATCACTTCTACCCTATTTGGATTGATCTTCACTATCTCTTTAATTATTATATTCCCCAGTAACTTTCCTTCCTCAAAGGCATACATGGATTTCTGAGGATTCAAAGACAAACCTTACCTACAACATTTTTCAAACGTTCTGCGAAGGTGCTCGTTGTGTTCAGTGTCACTCTTTGAATAGACAGTGATGTCATCTAGGTAGATCACCAAAAAATTGTCTTGCTCTCCTATGAAAGCAATTTCCATCACACACTGAAATTTGGCACTGAGATTTATCAGGCCAAAGGGAATTCAGGCTACATGAAGGTTACCCAAGGCGTGGTGAATGTCGTCTTCTTCTAGTATTAGGGGAGCACTGCCACCTGATTATATCCTAAGAAGCCATCCATCATGGACATGCAGGAGGATCCCACCACTTTTCGGAAGATGTGGTCTGCCTTTGGGAGGGGATATTTATCCTTGAGAAAGGCTCTGTTTAGATTGTGAAAATCCCTACATTGTTTGATTTTACCATTCTTCTTTTTTACCAGCACCAGGTTCACCACCCACTCGGAGTACGTTAAAGTGACAATGATCTTGGCCTACAACAGCTTCTTTATTTGCTTCTTGATAGATGGGAGGAGAATGGGTTTGGTTTGTCTCAGCTTCTGCTTATGAGGCTTTGTATCTTCTTTCAGAGGTATTTTATGCTGTATAATATCTATGTCAAAAGTCTTTAGATCCTGGTATGACCAGGCGAAGACATCTTTATATGATTGGAACAGACATAGATATTGACCTTGGTATTCTTCAAGAACCCCTTTTGATAGTTTTACTATCTTCGGATCTTCTTCTATCCCAATATTCTCATCTTTGATAGGCTCATCAAGGGTCATTTCTCTGGGGTTTACTAGGATGTCATTATTTCCAAAGAATCTCTCGAATGGCACAAACCCCCTAGGGTTGACATTTCCCTTTAATTGCAGAACATGGTGTCCAGCCAGTGTCTCTTCCCACCTGGTTTTTAGCTCTTCATAGTCATCCTCAGGAATAAAATCGATCACCATATTTGAAAATTCGCCTATCGTTTCCATGAAACGTTGGACCTACTCTTCATCTTCAAGGACTTGCTAATGCTTTATGTTGTCTGGAATGGAAGGGTGGTATTGCACTTCAACCTCATATCTGAGAAAACGATTCTGCGGGTGGGAAGAAATTACTAGCAGCTACAGCTAGTGAGCCTTCCATTCTATTCATATCCTTGGCATGAACTGAATATTAAATTCAGAAAAGAAGTTCTAAACTAAATCCCATGCCTCATTCCTGTAGCCTCTGAGATGTGGGTGTTTAGTTTGGAATTGGCTCCTGACTTGTCTCACTACAAGCTCTAAATATCTAAACAGCCTGAGGTTTTGTATGTTCATATTCCATGTTGTCTGCAACATCAACAACTGTGCTTCATATTTAGCCACATTATTTGTGGCTTCGAATTCTAGATTAAAGGAAGGGGGAACCAAAAATCCTTCTGATGATATCAAGAGTACCTCACCCCCATTCCTTTCTCATGAATTAGCTCCATCAAACTGCAAGGTGCATATCTTGTTTTCCTCTCTCCTCATAGGATTCTTCTGTACTATAGGAAAAATATTTGTTTCTTGCAGGAAATCTTCATCCTCCTCAAGCATAAGACAAGATAATTCACCCTCCTTACCATATACCAGAGAATTTATGCAACCATTTTCTTTGGTGACCATCCTTACCAATATGGATTCACGATATAACCTTCTTTCCACCCCACCAAATACTGGAATAGTGACATAACTGAGATCTAGTTTTATGGACTCTCCAATCTTGTATACCCAGGATCTAGAAAACAACATTCCAAACCAAGCTAGGATATCAACTACAATGATGTCCATCACCACACTTTTCTGGGCCAAGTTTACTACTAGATATTTTATCATGCCTAACCACTTTACCCTCTTGGAATCAAAATAATATAGATCTTTATAAGGTATGGTAATCTTCAACCCCAAATCCTCCATGATAGACAATGGAAATTGATTATGTGAAGCCCTAGAATTTAGCATGCAGTTGTGTAGTAAAAATTCATGTATAACTAGAGACACATAGAATGGTGGAGTGGTTGAATGAAATTCTTCTACATGAGGTCCAAATACTACCATGGGTCTTTCCTCTTGGAGATTGAGGCTATCAGGGAGAGGACCTATGCCATGGGGCGGTATGAATTGAGACACTTGGGCTTTGTATTAAAGCTTCTTTAGGAGCTCAATCAAGGCAAACAAGATCTTAACCTTCTCTAGTTCTTTCTGGAGGTTAAAGTTCGTGGGAGCATTTTATGTAATGACTTCTTTGGATTTTGATTTAGGGTGATCAGGCAGGTTCAAGGCTATAGAAGAGGACTTCTGGGTTACAAGAGGATTAGAACCTGGCTTTGTGGAAGTGGACGCAATGGCTTTATGATGTGAAAACTCTCCTAAAGGCTTTTTCCCCTTGCTGGTAGAACTGGAAGGGGTTTGTTATCTTGGTGTTGAATCTTTGCATTACTCTTGCATTCAAGTTCTCTTTCTAGAGGACCTAAGGTCATACTTCTTATGGAGCTAAGCTTGCATGAAGTCCACAAAAATTTTGTAGTAATTATCAATATCTCGATCCTTTGGGGGGACTTATTTCTCTTCTAGCTCTACGTGCAGGGTGAGTTCAGCTTCTTAATCCTATGAATAAGTGAGGAATTGATGTTCTTGACTATCGATGACTTCCTAGGCTTGCCCTCCATTTCCCCTTCTAAGTATAGAGGAGGTTGGATGTGATCTTGCTGCTCCTTCCTTTCTCGCTGTAAAAAATGTAAAGGGGGCTTCTGGTATTGGGGATTAAACCCATGGTTTGGAATCATTTGGTTAGGGAAAGGAGAGGGATTATTAGCCTCCAATTCAAGATTTATCATCTTATTAGAGAGTTTCTTGATAAGCTTATTCATTTTTCAATTTTGTAATCCTGTGAGTCCCTCTCCTGATTAGAAGTAGAAGCCTCCTCCCTGCTTTTTCTTCATGCTTCATGTTCTATCTTCCCTTTGAATTTACCAGTAGAAGAAAATTTTTCTTCCACCTATAGTGCATCACTCTAGATCTGATCCAGAGATGTGGACTTCTTTTCTCTTAGGGTGAACCCAAACTCAGGTTCGAACACTCCTGCAAAAACTACCTTAGCAGCTGCTTGGGGAGGCTTTATCTCGACAGGGAGATTGTTGTAGAGCTTATTGAACCTCTTTATACATTATGTTACAGATTCCTCGTTGTGTCTCTTTTTAAGAGAATTGAACTCTGTGAGGACATATCCATGGCCCCTCTTCTCTCCCCATTTTAGTGTGAATAAGTTCTCCATTTCCTCCCAAGTTGTGACTGCATTATCGGCAAGAGATTTGAATCAATTTTGAGCCTCTCCATCCAAGTATTGGACGACAAGCCTCAAAACCACATCCAAGTAATCCACGTTAACCTTCTCGACGAACATGCAAAGTCTTCAATATGTTTCTGCATAGAAGTGTTATCTTCGCTAGTGAACCGAGGTAAGAGTTTTAGGTAATCTTGAGGTATGTTATTCAATACTTTAGGTAAAGCTAATGAAGCATATTTCTTGAAGATAAATCCAGGTACAAACATGAGGGGAAGTGGTAGTAAGTTCTGAGGATTATTTGGTTATGGTAAAATAGGTATATGGTGAGTAGAGGTTTGGATATTTGTTTGTAATGAGCTTTGAAGAGCTATAACTTATTTGAGTTCTTCAACCTCTGGAGTAGGGTGCAAGGGAGGTAAACAAGTATTAACAGATTTGTCTTCGTCTTTTATGTTTGAACTGGCTAAAGCAAGGTTTTTGGAGGATATTCAAGTACACAGGCTGTGGAGCCAAGATCATGGATATTAGCTTTCTGGGAAGTGGAAGGCGAATCTTCTAGAGAAAATGATGGTAGGTATGCCTAGATGGGCTGCTTCTCCCTCCAGATTCTCCTGAATATAATATTTCAAGATCAGATATAGAAGGGGTTCTATGCTAATAAGTATATGATCAGGTATGAGGCCTTGTGCAAGCGAGGATTACACTTGATTTTAAATTTGGAAAAAGTGGATTCTCTAAGGTGAGGAATATGCAACTCTCAACCCATTGTGCTCACCTAATTGAAGGGTGAAGATAATGTCGTATCCCAGGGAAAATATTTTCTAATTCGCACCCAGCAATGGCGCTAAAAATGTGTTGTAGCTCCTAGAGAGAGCCTTGAGTTGCAAAAGACCAGTGCCTGGGAAATCTTAAAAATCAGAGGTTGAATGTGAATAATTGTATGAAATGCCTATGACAAAATATGGAACAAGAGAACAATGGTTTTGGTGGTTGATGGATCGAGGAGACCTTGGAGTCGATTCATGTGAATTCCTTATATTGTGGGAGGGCTCAAGAGGCTATGAGGCTTGGTGGCTTTTAAGTGGGCCAAGTATAAAATAATAAGCAAAAATCTTGAAAATATGTAGAGGCATTGAGAGGGAACGGAGAAAGAACCCACGAGAGTCAAGCTCAAGAGATTTAAGAATATGTCCCCTATCAACTCAGAGGAAATGTATATAAATGAAATATGGACAATAGAAGAGGCTCGTGGAGTGCCATTTAAGGGAACACAACAAGATTAGTACATGAGAATTAACACCTGAGCATTATACATATACGAATTCATGAATAAAATTGCAGATCACCAACAGCTACATTACACGAACCATCAAAGCATAATAGCATGAAAGATGACTACACATGAAGAGGAGATTACTGATAAAAAAAAAGAAGACAAATACATACTGCTCATTTCTCCATCTGGAATCTAAAGATCAGCTCTTTATTATATTGAGTTCAAACCACTCTCCCAAATATGTATCTCAGAGCACAGGGAGCACAATCATACAAAACTACAACAAAATTCTTCAAGATTCCAGAACCTTTTCTTCATCTAAGAACTCACTACATGTAGAGTTCTCGCTGAGGGTTTATGATCAAATATTCTATCATGATCACCCTGCACAGTTGAAATAAAAATATCCTAACAAACTATCAGAGCGTTCTTCAAGCAATTGCTCCTGCAACAGAAAAATCAAAACAGAAATGGGCAAAACTGGGATTTTATTAGCAAAAAATCGTTATCTGATAGTAAAATAAACAAAATAGTTGGCCACAGAGGGCAAATCCTAGAATATTCAAGGGGTCATTAGGGGAATTTTGAGGTCTAAAATGGGCCTCCTAAGGAAATTATAAAATAATAGTGGAAATAATAAAGTAAGATTTGATGAAATCATCAAATTTTAGAGAGAAAAAAGAAAAAACTACTTATCAACTCGTATTTTCAACTTATCTCCCAATGTTTTTACTCAAATTTCGAGCGGGAGTACTTGTTGGATGCAACATTTAATTCCTCATCCAAGGATTACCCATGTTGCATACTTTCGATGGACCCTGCTAAGAGAAAAATGAGAAATACATGAAAAACATAATTGCAATCATGTTTTTCATGTATTTCTAATTTTTTGCTTAGCAGGGTGCATCAAAAGTATGCAACATCCACACTCCTTGGATGAGGAATTAAATTTTGCATCCAACAAGTACTCTCGCTCGAAATTTGAGTAAAAATTTTGGGAGATAAGTTGAAAATACGAGTTGAAAAAGTAGTTTTATTATTTTATTATTTTTTAATCTTTCTACCCTTTTACTTAGAAAATGGTGAATCACCCCCCATGGTTGACATCATCATATTGAATCCTATTGGTTCTTATAAAATTTATTTTGGTTGTACATTTTTCTTAGGAGTCCCATTTTAGACCTCAAAATTCTCCTAATGGGTGAGAATTGGTGGACGGTTTAGACTTCATCATGTAATTCAATCTTTTGTTCGGTATCCCTCACTCTTTGACTCTCATGATTTCCACCCACCATTGTAGAATGGTCATTTTCTCTGTGTACACTTAAATTATTTAGTATGGAGCTCTTGTAGGGACTACATAACCTATGACCAAGTGCTTCACCAATGAAAGACTCGTGCTAAATCCAAAAACAAGGATCCTCATTCCAAAGGGTTTCCCAAGCGGTAAGTGGCATCGGAGAGGGGGTGTGAAAACTGACAATAGGAATGCACATGTAGTAGAGGCTGGTAATGTAAACCATATATTCCGAACACCTTCTCCCTCCCACCGATAGTTAAAGTTCGAAGGCTGGGACGAGTCTGAAATGTGTTAAGGATCGTCGGATACATTGGGGTAGAGCATAAGTGACAAAGATATGTGGAAAGCTTAGCGGTAATGGGATGTATGCCAATGAATGGGAATGGTGGGAGTAATGGTGGGGCCCTCCTCCCATCACAAATCACAATTAAAAGGCTTTACCAATGCACACTTGAGGGTAAGGGCTAGGATCCGTGGGGAGTGATATGTGATAGGACAGAAGTGACATGGTAGACAGTGGGACCCAACCACATCGGAGGTTAAACAAAATAGGTTGTGGGCATTCTAAATGGTAAGTTAAAACTTGTGTGATGCGATATATCACAAATCAGAAATCCCAAGTTTCAATTTTTAATCACGATGTGAACAATTATAATATGCGATCTCTGATGGATGGAAGGGAGAAAAGGTTGACCTGGAGGAAGGTGGGACCCATCCGCTGCCTATAGATTGCAAGTTTTAACAAAAAAAAAAGGATTTAAACTTTAATGGATGCAAAGTGTGAAGTGCGGGGGCAGAAAGTAAGTGTCGTGGCACAGAGGTGGGACATGACCGCAAATCGCATGTCGCAAGATTTAGCTGGGAGCAGGGAGCGGTAAATGTTAAAATCCATGGGGAGTGATGTGCGATGGTGATGTAGGTGACATGGAGGGAAAGTGGGATCCAACCACATCATAGCTTAAACAAAAACCTTGCGGGCATTCAAGGGGTAACTAGTGAATTGTGTGATATGTAACATGAGAGGCGCTGGACGCTGCAAAGTGAGAAAAGGCCTTAGGTAAGGAAAATGAAAAATATGAGGGTTTGCATGCAGATTTTGGTGATGTATCGAGGTTTTATGGGTCCCACGAAGCCACATCAGCGAATAGATAAGTTTCGGTAAGTGTTAATATGTAAATGTTAAGATCTGCAGGAAGTAGTGGTGCAAATGAAGGAATGCAACGTGGGGGTTTTAGAAAAAGGGAAAGTGAAGTGGCAAGAGAGGGTAAATTGAGATAGAGAGGATAGATGAGATGAAGGATGGTGAGAATGAATTTTTCTTACCATTTAAGCCTTATCAACTACATTTTTCCCCTTTCTATTGAACTGAGATGTAGATTGATTCCTTTGAAGCTCTTTGACGGTGAGGACTTTCCTTCCTTTCTCTTTCTTCCCTTTGTGTGCAGTCATAGGCCAACATGTAGTATCAATAGGTAGACTGATTGGGCCATGAATTTTTCCATATCAATTTTTAGTTGGACAATTTTACATATAGTCAATTGAGTGAATGTTATGTGAACGAGTCTTCTTGATATGTTGACAAAAATTAAATGACTTCCATGACTATTTTTTTTAGTATATTTGCACACTTTCACCATGGTTTGACATGTCTAATATGGAAACACAATTGCAGAGACTTTTTATGATTATTTCATTTGCAAAGATAATACATATTTTAATTTTTTACAACAACACCTAAATGTTGGAAACATTGAACAGGAACGATGTTGAAATGACTGGCAAGGTTACATTCTAAACTTATAAATTCCATATGCAAATGAACATATAGAAGGTAGAGGTTTTTCAATAAAGTGGATATGTGAACTCCTTGGTGGCAATATATATATTTGGAATATAGAAAAAATCTATATTTCTTTGAGATTCTACTAAACAAAAACTTGTTCCAAAGTATTGTACCTTATGCATATACCAATATGTACATCACATTCACATTTCCATGGAATGCTGGAAATTAAGGGTGCTTAAGATATTAATTGCAATCAGAGGACACTATAAATGATGCAAAGAATCCTAGAGGTAGAATATTGAAAATTGTTCTCCAGTGTACCACGTAGTTATCTTGTTAGAAAAGAATCTAGGTTTACTATATCTTCTATTGAGTTAAAAAATTTCTCAAATTAGAATATAATATCAAAAAAAAAAAAAAAAATTCAAGTTTCAAAGGATTTCACATCATCAAATGAGAACAATATTCCTTTTTCAATGAAGATACAAAACAAGAAAGAAGTTTGTATTTCTTTCTCTGATGAAGATAGTAAATGGTACACTAATTTACATGAATTGAAATGTGCAATATGTGCACAAGGTTCCATAATAAAAAAAACCATGAAAGCAACATGTAAAGTTGAATAAATAAATTGAAGCATATTTGCAATCAATCCAAGAAACACCTACATATGCATGTTGCATTTGTGAAATATTTTCCTTTGGGAAGAACATGAGATCTATTGACAAGGAAATATTATCCACTATTTGTTATCCAATTCCTTCTTCAAATTTCAAAGTCATTAAACTCAATGAAAAGATATGAAAATTTTGTAATAATGCAATACTCAATGTGATTTGTATATGTAAACTTTAAGGTTTATGGTGAAAATTGCAAGTGCAATATTTAGGGTTTTTTATGAAATTATGTCAATTACATTAACACATAAAATATTATTTTTATCTCATTTTTCCATAAAAATAAGAGGAAATAGTACCATAACAACAAACACAAAGCAACAAGTGATGAAGGAGTTCATCCCTCCTCGACTACATCTCCTGCTCCAACTTCCAAAGTTGGGCCCCTTTCATTATGCTAAAAAATATGTGTTTACATCAATTTCAAGTGCTCATAATGCAAAATTATATTCTCCAATGGCTCCAGAATAGTAAAGAACCCTAGCTGGGCTCTTTATCCACTCAAAAAGGTAAAAAATTGATTGAGTTGCTCCCGATATGTTTTCCTACCAAATTTCCTCCTATTCTCACCCATCTCCTATTCGTTCTACAAACTCTAAATATTTCGGCCATGTGGAGCAACAAATTCACCGCATGCTGCCGATATTTGTAGTGGTTTTTGTGCAAATTTTTTCTTCATTAAATAGTCCAATATCCCTCGTGAATCGATAAAATCATGACACTTGGCGCAATAACCACCATCAGATTGGGGTTGGTTTGAACAAATTCCTGTTGATTTCTTAACTCACCTGTGACCAGAGTTCATCCTCGGGTTGAGTTACAACCACCACTGGTCAAATTTAAATTTTTCGTGACCATAATTGTAACCAAACTATGTTTGAACACTGGTTGAATCCAAGATTTAGGTAGTGGGTTGTGTTAACTCCACCAACAAATAACTTAACCACCCTTTCACAAATAGTTGCATGTGATGTCCTCGAACACTGTAGGTGGTTAACTTTCGAACTAAACCTGCAATGAACTTAACCATAACTACCGTAGACTATGGTTGCTATGATTATCATTTAACATTGTGATATAACATAAGTCTTGGGAATATAGTATATATTCTTGTTTTAATATATGGTGTTGGGGTTGGGGTTAACCTCGGGCCACTATCTTCCTGCCATTTATCGTGGTTGGGTGGACAGGGGTTCAAGGGTTAACCCCGACCCTGATCCCCAATGTAGATACAATTAAACTATAGATATGTGTGGATAATTATAATTAAAAATTAACACAATAGGCATGGCAGTGGAGAGCTTTATTACCAACTGGCAGAGCATGGGTTCAATTCATCGGAGGTATGTCGAGGCCATACCAAAATTTTGCACCAATATTGGGAGGCCACGTGGAGGTCTCCCATTGCTGCATGTGGCCTCTTCTGATTAGGCCACCCAAAAAACATTCAATAAATTAAACTGCACCATAAAAAAAAAACTGGGAAGTCACAGTTGTCACCATATCATTGGACGATAAAAACACATGTACCTTTCCTAATCATTATCCAGTAAACATATAGACTGCTGACTGGGCATATTTGCATCTTCATTTTTAAAATTTTAATTGTTTGGAAAATCAATCAGCATGAGATATCGGGAGCATATGATATCAGTTTTATGTCAAACAAATTTTGTTCGATTCAAGGCAATGCAATATTAATTTTGGAAATAGTTTCGAGCCATTTGCAACACTTTGAATTTTTAAAATTTGAATGATCTATTCGATCATTCCTCGCCACTGGAAGCTTTCGGACCCTAAAATATCAATGTCAATTAAAAAAAATATGAGGGTAAACTTCCCTCACCCTTATAATCTCAATCCATTTGGATTTTTTTGGATTTGTTCCTTTCAGCCCCACATGAAGGTACTCCATGTTCCCTCATTTTTAAGTCCTTTTTTTCCTGTAAATGATGGTGTCTTGTTGCAATTATTGAAGATATATAGGAGAAAAATCTTAAATTAAAGGAATATGAACATTCTCTCATTTATTTTCAATCAAAGGAGGCTCATACAAACTTAAATTCTCAACATTAAGAACTGCATAAATTTGCATATGTTAAGGAAAATCCAACCTGAAGGAATTTTACCAATCTTTTCCAAAATTTTGAATGGACCATATCGAATTGGTTTCATCCTTTTACCTTCTCCTTGGAGTCTTTCTTTTCTAATGTGAAGCCAAACTTCATCATCTAATTGGAAACTATGATCCACAAGATGCTTATCATGTCCTGTCGTATAATTGTCTTGACTTTTCTCCAATTATTATTGAACTGTTCGATGTACCAATTAAACATTTTTAATGAATATTCTGGCCTTGTCTATGAAATTGTGTCCATGAATAGAAACATCCTTCCCAAAGATAAAATCTAAACCATATTTGGGCAGCTATCCCAAGCATGTCTCATATGGAAATGTTTGAGTCGACGAATTCTTGTTGTGCTTGTAAGCATGTTGAATATAGTTAAAATTTCCATCCCAGAACTTAGGATGCTTGTTGCAATAATCTAGAAGAACATGTATCATCGTTCTGTTCACCAAATCTGTTTGGCCATTTATTTGTGGATGGAATTTTGTACTCTTTTTCAATTTGGTGTCCATGAGTCCCCACAAGTTTTACAAAAATTTCCTGACAAAGTGAGAATATCAATCACTAACAATAGATGTGGGAAACCTAAAATTTACCCATACATTCTGAAAGAATAATTGAGTAGTCTATTTAGATGTAACCTACTTTTTACAAGGCATAAAAATAAACATTTTTTTAACCATCGACAACTACATAAATATAATCATGATCTCTCCTATACATAGGTATACCTCTTTAAAAATCCATATAAACACTCTCCCATGGACATGAAGGTACTCGTGGTGGTGTATAAAATCCAAACTTTCTATTGCTAGGCTTATTGACAGCACATAATGAACATCCTCTTACAAATCATGACACACTTTCAAGCATACGAGGGCAATAAAAACACCTTTGTAACTGTGCCATTGTCTTACCTACACCAAAATGACCAACAATAACGGAGGTATGCCCTTCCCTTATGATGTTGACTTTCTCTCCCTGTGGAATACAATGTTTTCCAAGATCATACAACAAGTTATCATGCATATGATAATCCAATTCCTCAACTTGGTTACCTTGACACAAAGTCACATATACATCTTTGAAATAATTATCTAAAGAATATTTCTTAACATAGCTCTCATGCATGACATAATTATGCTTAAGAATAATGGATTCATTAAAAATTGGTCTAGAAAGAATATCAACAGCTTTTTTATAGATACCTTTTTTATACCTTATCACCAAGTGGAATTGTTGAAGAAAATCCATCCATATGGAGTGCCTCACTTTTTGCAGCTTTGTTTGTCATTGCAAGTATTGCAATGGCTAATGATCCATGTGAATGATTGTTTCCTGACCCATCAAGTAATGTTTCCACATTTTTCATAATTTTTACCAATGCATAAAATTCCTTGTCATATGTAGGATAGTTAATCGCTGCACCATTAAAAATTTCTAAATGAAAACATATGGGCTTACCATGTTGCATCAAGACTTCACCCATGGCATAGTATCTTGCACCATTATATATCTCAAATGATTTTCTCAACTCACGTAGGGAATGTGCAGGAGTTGAACTAATATTTTCCATCAATGCATCAATTTTTTTGTTTTGTTTTCCTCCACAATGAAACACCTTCTCCACACTTGTCAATCCCTACAATGGAGTGGTAGTGGAAGAAAAGATAGAAATACAATTTCTCCAAAATTAGGATGGTCCCATAAACATTCTAACCTCTATCACTATATTTGACTTTGGCCAATTGAAAATGACATCAACTTTTGAGGGATCTATTTTGACTCACCTCCTCCGACAATATCACCCAAGTAGACTAAATAAGTTTTTATGAATTCACATTTTGAAATATTTAAAATCAATTGTCTTTTATTCAAGACATCTAACAATTTATTGACATGATTGACATGTTCTTCACGGGACTTTCCGAAAATTAATATTTCATCTAAGTATACTATCACAAATTCATCTAAAAAAGACCTTAAAACATCATTCATTACACATATGAAATTAGAAAGAGAATTACAAAGCCCAAATGCCATAACTAACCATTCAAACAAACCTTGATTTGTTTTGAATGTTGTCTTCCATACGTACCATTCAATGATACTAATATAATGATAGCCACTCCTCAAGTCCAATTTAGTGAAATACACAACATGTTTCAATTGATCAAGTAAATAATCGATTCTAGGAAGAAGGTAAGGGTTCTTTACTATAATATTGTTCAATGCACAGAATTCCACACACATGCACCATGTTCCATCCTTATTTGGCACTAAAAAATAGTTGAACTACATGGTGATGTACTTGGTCGAATGATCCCCTTATCAAGAAACTCTTGTATTTGTTTCTTCCATTTTCCATCACTACCATATTATACATGCAAGTGTTAGGAGGAGGACAATCTTGCTGTAATTAGATTTCATGTCGAAATCCTCTTTTGTGAGGAAATCACTTAGGTTCATAAAAAATCTCATCATATTGGTTAAAAACCTCAACCAAATCATATTTCAACTTTGTCTCACAACCTTCAAAGGATTCATTCTCAATATATTTTTTGGGTTTAATCATCAAAAGTACAAAGTTCTTGCTAGAGTTAACAAGTCTCTTCATTTTTCTAGAATTCACAAGTAAAAAGTTTAGTTTCTGGTTCTAAGAGTGTAATGAATACCATATTTAAACAAATGATAATTTTTTTTCATGGCGATGAAAGATAACCCTTCTATCATAAAGATATGGGATTCCTAAAACAATACGACGTAAGTCTAATGGCACTACTTCAAATTCTACGTCATCAATGAAGTGTGCAGTAATGGAGAATATCAATTTTTATTTCATTTTTACTTTCAAATTTCCATTATCATACACCTAACCTAAAGGATATGCTTTAGGATGGGGAACAGTTTCCAAATTCATATTTTTGACAATTTCTTCAAATGTGAGATTTCCTTGTGAGCCACTATCAAATAGAGTTTCAATTTTGTTATGTTTTGAGATAAATCTAATATGGAAAATATCTATTCCTTATTTTTTATTTTGAGTTTCATTGTGTCTATTTGAATATATAGTACTAGAAATGGATTCCTTACCTTTCAATCCCATCATTGTGAAATTTTTTTCATCTCCCGAATTGGATCCTAAATCGTGTTGTCTAGTTACAACTATCTTTTGTTTTCCTTTGTTATTAAAATTTTTGGTTATCATCTCAGGATGAAGTTTCCAACAATGATCTTCATCTTGGCCTTCCTTTGAATAATGTTTGAATGTTAATTTTTCTCCCTCTTTCTTGATGGAAGCATTTTTTTTAGATCTGATGTAGATCCCTTGAAAGTTATCCTCCCATGAAAGACTGAACTCTTCAATCACAAGAAAACACTCCAAAGGAGCCATAACATCCCTCACTGAAAACTACCCTCAAAATAATGCAATTCCCAGCTGGGACAGTGCTAGAAATGATGGGAAATAGCTGGCCTGGTGCCAAAGATCTGAAATAAGTCCAAGAGCCCTCCAAAATGATCTCCCAAGAGAATGAATCCTTCCTCCAATGAGAAAATATCTCATAAAGTGGGTTTCTAAACCCTCCACTGCAACACCCTACAACACAGCACAATAACCTGGAGAAATTGAACTGATGAAGAAATTTGTAGCTTGGCCTGAAAACTTGAATGCGGAAATTAATGCAATGCTCTTCCAAGAGGCCCCTCAAGGAAAGAGGTGGGATTCCTCCTCGGGAAAACCCGGTGCTAAACAACACACCAACCTTTCTTAACAGCAAGAGGATGCAAAGTCTAAACAGACCATAAACAAATAATAATCCCAAAACATAACCTCATATGGCTACCATCCTATTCCTTATATAGATTATAAGATTCCTTGTCTTTGGCCCCACTCAATTAGGTCATTTGCTTCATGAAATAAATCTCCCTCCAAAATTGCATTATTCCTCAATTAATCTCCACTCCTCCATAACAACGATGTTGACTTGGTCAAAGTTGACTGAATCAACATCATCCAACCCCTGTTCACACTTAGAGGAGCTTTATTTACTGCTGAAAAGGTCTCCTTTCACACTTGAAGTGATTTTATTGCTGCTTAGGAGACTTATGGGCCTCCCCACCCACTTATTCACCTATTTAGTGATAAAACAAAATATAATATTCCATTTAGGTGAAGGCTAAATTTTTGGAATATTACAATCCTCCTCTCCAAAATGTTGTTTGTCATCAAGAAACTGTATAGGGAGAGAAAAAATTCCTCCCCTCCTCCTCTTGTGGCCTCCTCATCAATAGTCCCCACCACTGCTCAAGATGATCTATAATAAATATTCCCTCCAATGGTTCCTCCCAAGTATGCAAAACCTAATGGTTCACATCATAAAAAGGTGGAAGGTGTAAGTGGAAACATTCTTGCTGTCCAATGGCCTCCTCAATGTAGGAGTGATGAAAAAAATGGGGAACCTCATTCCCAATGAGAGACTCCCATACCCATGCTATCACCCAAATTAAATGAGCCATCCAAGGTAGCTCATCAAAGAAATCCTTGACCCCTAGTTTATGCAATGTATTGGGGCTGCATGCAAGAGAGATTATATTTTTCCATCCAAGTTGTTTCTCTCTCCATTTAGGTAAGTATGTGGTTGATACTGATCTTCGGATGAAATTTCATGGCCTCCAAGAATGGCCCAAGTTACCCCACCAAACAAATCAGCCATGAATTTCCTCCTACAATATTTCAAGTTCTCTAAATGGCTCCTCCCATGTGAAGAAAAGAGATGTAGTGTGGCAATCATGGTTTTCCCATTGTTTCTCCTAAAACATGAAACATGTAAATTAGGGATAATTATAATCCCAATGGCCACCTTCAACTTTTGTGCCACTCTCCCAACAAATCTTCCAATACACATAAGAACATCATCAATATATGGAAGCATAAACAAATGAAAAAAAATTGCCACATGACAACTGGGAGGTGGATTATAGCTCCACATATGGAACCAGTGCAGTGCATTCCATGCCTGCCTCAAATCAAATAATAAAAAGTTCCCTTCCAACCACCTCTTTTCTTCCACAATCATCTTGCAAGATAGGATCATGAAGGTACAATGTGGTGTCAACGGTGTACACCAAGAACCCTGTGGCTTCCCCCAAAAACCACCAATAGAATAGCCAACCTCAATGCTTCAATTAGCCTCAAGTAAATCATAATATAGTATACAAGAAGGAAAAATCCTCCTAGGTACAACATGATTCTCATATAATGTAAAGGAGTACAAGTCATACAGTGTACTATGTACTTTGGTCATTGAGTTGAAATGGCTCAAATTAAAGCTAACCCTCACTCTCCATCAGTAGGGAAGTGGTTGTGACAACCTCTCCATCACCATCAAGGCTATTCATCTCTCCATTTTCTGATATATATCATGTTGGATGCCCTCCCAAGTGAACTCCTCCATCAAATAATGAAATGCATCTAAGTGCACGGAAAGAAAGTCCTATGTTTCTCCAAATCCATGGAGAAACTACCTTCCACCATGATGGTGCCATCCCAAAATGCTGCAACAACTTCTCTTAGCGCATAATATGTAGTCAGAGTGGGTAATAATGAAAATCGAAGGATGTATCCCTCCTCCTTGAGTCTACCTAGACTCTCTGTGCTATAATAGACCCCTCCAAAGTATCCACCCCTCCGAGATTTAAGAGTTGTGCAATCCCATGAGAAGCATCTATCATCATCTCCTGATCTGGTGGTCTCCCCAGTGGAATTCCTCCATGGAGTGAGACATCAATGTCAAGAGTAGACTGCACATATGGATGGAAAACTTTGTCCCAACCCTCATTGTGAAAATCAGACTGCTTTTTCTGTGCATCACCCTTCTGAAATAGATAGGGGTGTGTTCTCCTCATCATGTGTTGTTGGCCTTCCTCTCTTCCTTCTCCTTCCATATGAAAGGTTTCACAATCATGTTTTTCATTCATTGTGCCTTCAAATCCACATATGAAATCTTCAGGAACTCCTTGTAATGATACAAGAATTCCTCTTGTTGGAGCAAGTTCTCTATCTACCTTTGCATGAGGTGCTAGATATGCTCTAGATATGACAACGATGTTGCCCCCATCCTTTTCTTATTCTTCAATATGAATGGGATTCAATTTCTAAATAAGGGGATCCTCTTTTAAAAAAGGGATCTTCATGCCCTCTTTTCCATGAATATGAGATAGAGATATTTCCTCTAGAAAAGTATTATGCAAGATGTGAGCCTCTTCAACATTTTTATGAGATGGATTTGAGTTTATAGGTCCTCTCAACCCATGCAAAATTTTGGTTTGTTTTGGTTTATTTAGCTCCATCAAAGTTGTTTTAGAATGTTTTCCATCAAACCTTTCCACTAATCTCCTAGTGAACTTTGCATAAGAAGAAATATTTTCATTTTCTAATGAAAAGGATTCAAATATCCACTAGGAATATGTCTTACCTTCAAAATGCAGCGCTGCAACTTTGATGGCTTCATGAGACTTGGTTTTTTTGCAAGTAGGTGTCTAGCTCCTCCACCCAAGCTCCTCTTGAACATTCGGTGAACCATCAAAACTAGATAGAAAAAATCTACCCATATCATGATGCATACTCCTCTCCATCTTGATCTTTCAAAACTCTTGGAAGGTGATATGATATATGAAATTCTTACTTTGAGATTCATATTCTTCTAGATAATCCCTAAGAGTCTCCTCCTTAGGCATTTATTCTTCTTTCATCTCCCTCATAGTAGATCTGGGCATATGACTGCATTGTGAATCATAGTGTGTGGCTACATGCTCACACTCATCATGTGAAAATATAGAGTTTGCTTTAGATACAAAATCCTTTGAAGATTCTCTCTCCCTTCTTATATTCTTGGCGTCTCCTTTAATGCCCTGCATAGTTTGAAAGAGAAGCTTTGAGAGCTCCTCCTCCTCTCTTCTTCCAAATAATGGAGTCTTATTTTTTATTTTTCTATACATCTCTTCTTCTTCCTATTCTCCTGATAGCATAATGGATGAGATCTAGAGGCTGAGAAAAGATTATGATTTGATACCACTGTAATATCCCACAATGGGGAAACAACAATATATGAACACAAAATTGGAAATAGCAGTGTAAAGCAACTCATTAACATTGGAGACAAATATGGAGACGTATCATAATTTATTATATCAGAAATTCAATACAAAATAGTGAAGCATGAATCATGTACAATGAGGGAACAAGCCTCCCGTAAGTAATCACCCGTGAATATGAATTGTGGCTATAATAAAAAATGCCAGAAGACTGTTATAGTGTAGTTATAAACACACCGCTACAACAAAACAATGCACAAAAGATGTAGGGTAGTTATATGCCTCAAAATATATGACAAATATTGATCTATTCTTTACAGAAGCTCCTACAAAGAACCCAGAAAGGGTTTTTAGAAATACACCCTATAGAAGATGGGATCTAAAGCCCTAGGGCTGAAGATTCCCTTCAAAATGAAGCGCATGAGTGTAGAAGGATGAAATATTTTATATATGATGTAGAACCCTTCACTAGTCTCGTCCCATGAAAGACTTAACCCTTCAATCACAAGAAAACACTCCAAAGGAGCCACAAGATCCCTCATTGAAAAATGCCCTCGAAATAACGTGATTCCCTACTGGGAAAATGCTGGAAATGATGGGAAATAGTTGGCCTAGTGCAAAAGATAATAAATAAGTCCAAGAGCCCTCCAAACTAATCTCCCAAGAGAATTAATCCTTCCTCCAATAAGAAAATAGCTCAGAAAGTGGGTTTCTAAACCCTCCACTGCAACACCCTACAACACAGCATAATAACATGGAGAAATTGCACTGACAAATAAATATGCAGGTTGGCCTAAAAAATTGAATGTGTAAATGAATGCAATGCTCTTCGAAGAGTCCCCTCAAGGAAAGAGGTGGGATTCTTGCTTGGGAACACCCAGTGCAAAACAACACAGCAACCCTGCTAAACAACAAGAGGATGTAATGTCTAAACATACCATAAGCAAAGAATAATCCCAAAAAATAGCCTCATATGACCGCATTCGTATTCCTTATATATATATTATGAGATTCCTTGTCCTTGGCCCCACTCAATTATGTCATTTCCTTCATGAAATCAATCTCCCTCCAAAACTGTGTTATTCCTCAATTAATCTCCACTCCTCCATAACAACATTGTTGAATTGGTCAAAGTTGACTGAATCAACATGATCCAACCCCTGTTCACACTTGGAGGAGTTTTATTTAGCTACTGAAAAGGTCTCCATTCACACTTTAAGTGTTTTTATTGCTACTTAGGAGACTTATGGGCCTCCCCACCCACTTATTCATCTACCTAGTGATAAAACAAACTATAATATTCCATTTAGCTGAAGGCTAAATTTTTGGAATATTACAATAAATTTTCACACATTTAACCTTTAATTACGTAAATTTTTTACAATCCATGATATTTTTATGCATGTATGATATATGATAAAATTTCCTTCTTAATGCAGCAACAAAATCATTCAAATTAGATATAACCCTACCATGTTTTTTCATGCAATGTTTAGTTTTGGATTCCCACCAAATGAGTGTTGGACTTTCCAACCTTGATGAACCAAGCTAAATATTGGTCTCATCATCTTTGCTTCTTTGTATCCTGTAATACACTTCAATTTGACAGACCTAGTTATCTAATTTCTCAGCATTTTCCTCTCCATTATACATAGGAAATTCAAGCTTTATGTCAAATTTACAAAGTGGAGTTTTACCATGTCGCTTTGGAGAATGTGGAGGTGTTTGTGAACAGGTTGAGGAAAATGGAGGTGAGGATGGAGGTGAATAGAAAGGTGGAGTTAGAGGTGGTTTGTCATCATTCCCTCCCTTCCATTTTGGAGGCTTCTCTCCATCTCCTCCATCTCCTTTTGCAGGATTGGAGATCTCACCTTGCAACACTGTATTCCTCTCTTCATAGAGAAACTTCACCATCTGTGTCATGTCGAAGAATTCATTTCTGAAATATTTCTCATCCTGTAGCTTATTATGAGGATTTTCTTCATGTTTCATGAGTTGTGAGGCTTTTGGTGAAACTTGAGGTGAAACTAGTGGTGGATGTTATCGCAAATATGCTCTCCTTTACCTAGCTTGAGGACTTGATTCCACAAGCTTTCCTTATCCTCTTTTGAGCTTCAAACTTTTAAGCATCATAAACACTTACAACAAAACTAAACCCTCAAAACAACCAAAGAACCAAAGCTCTAACACCAAATTTATATGTATATGTAAACTTGAAGGTTTATGGTGAAAATTGCATGTGGTCTTCTTAAGGTTTTTTATGTAATTATGTCAATTACATTAACATGTAAAATATTATTTTTATCTTAGTTTTGTAAAAATAAAAGAGACAACAATACCATAACAAAAAATAGAAAACAATAAGTGATGAAGGAGTTCACCCCTCCTAGCATACATTTCCTTGTCCATCTTCCAATGTTGGCCCTCTTTCATTATGCTAAAAAATGTGTTTAAATCAATTTGTAATTCTCATAATATAAAATTGTTGTCTCAGATGGTTCAAAAATAGTCAAAAACCCCTAGTTGGGATCTTTCTTCTGTTAAAAAGGTCGAAAATTGACCGAGTTATACTGCCAAGAAGCTTTCTTGCTAATTTCCCTCCAATTCACACTCACTAGCTATCCATTCTACAAATTCCAACCTTTTCAGCCACGTGGAGTGACAAATTCGCCCTACCCCTAAGAGATTGGCATCGGTTTAGGTGAAAATTTTTGCTTCATTAAATTGTCTAATACCCCCCACGAACCAATAAAATAATGCCACTTGGTGTAATAACTGTCATCATATTTGGATTGGTTTGAACCAATTACTGTTGATTTCTTAAATCACCAGTGACCAGGTGTTCGTGTTTTGGTAAGGTTACAACTGCCGGTGGTCAAATTTAAATTTTTGATGGCCATAACTATAAACAAACCCTATTTGAACTATGGTTGGAGTCGTGGTTTTTGTTAACTCCAGTAACATATAACTTAACTACCCATTCACAACTGTTGCATGTGATATTTTATGGAACCTTCAATGGTTAAGTTTCAAACTGAACCGAAATAAACTTAACCAAAATTCATGTGGACTATGGTTGTTCCAATTCCAATTTGGCATCGTGATATAACATAAGGTTTTGGCATATATTATATGTTCTGAAGTTAATATATGGCATTCGGATCGGTGTTAGCCATGGGCCCCTCTCTTCCTACCACGTATAATGGTTCGGTGGACTATGGGATAAGGGTTAAGACCAATCCCGACCCTTAATGCAGATACAGTTAAACTTCAAATATTTGTACAGCACTATGATTAACAAGAAACATAGTAGGTGGGCTAGTGGCAATATTTATTGTCAGTCGATAGGTCATGGGTTCGATTGGTCGGAGGTATGTTGAGGCCATACCAAAATTTTGTCCGAATCTCCGAAGCCCACGTGGCGGCCTCCCATTGGACCACATGGCCTTTTCTAATCATGCCACCCAATGAACCTTCAACCAATGAAAATGCACCATAGAAAAAAAACCAGGATGTGACACTTGTCACCATATCATTGTCCGATAAAAATACATGTACCCTACCCATTCATTTCTCTGTCAGTGTACAAACTACTAACTGGGCATCCCTGCAACTCCATTTTTTAAATTTTAGTTGTTTCAAAAATTGGATAGAACATGATATCAGGAGCATACTATATCGGTTTTGAGTGAAATAAGCTGCGTTGGATTCAAGGTGACATGATATTTGTTTTGGCACTGGTGAGACATTTCCAACACTTTTAATTTTGATAATTTTATTGATCCACAGGATCATAATTATAAATTTCCTACATTTTCTTCACCTCTTCATATTTAACGAAATGAAAAGTTGATGTTTGTTTCACAATTGACAAAATTGGAAGAGAGATTAGTGGCACAAAGGATGGATTTTGCACGAATAAGAAAACTTGATTATAAAAGATCACAAATTGGATTAACACGAACAATTATAAATGTTCCTTCTAGTCTAGATAGAATTCACACAAATTTACTTACATATATTGATGATAATATGAAAGTGGGGATTATGATAAAAATAATATTAGAATACAAGAATGGCTATTCATTCGGAAATATTCGATCGAAAAAAATGATGTCTGCATTATATAATTTGTGCAAAAAGTATTTATACAAGAGAGAGCAGATAGTAATTAAATATGAATGGAAAAAATATTTTTATCAAAGTATGCAATATCATTAGACAGTTAGTCCAGAAATGAAGGAATTGGAATCACCAAATGCAGATGATGATATTGAGCCAGAAACTGAAATGATTTGTACATGGTTATTTAGAGGCCCATATTATCCATGATCTTGATACAAGTATAATGAAAGTTTCTCCTTCTTAAGGAGTTCGTCCCCTGGGAAAATTTCAAGACAAATTCTCTAAAGAATTGAACTTCCTAACACTATTATTTGGATCAAGTCGCCTTAGTGATGTTATCAACCTCTTTTTGTATCAAAAAATTACAAAATGGGAACTCTTACACATGTCTGGTGAATTTTCCACCAATATTATAAACATATTTTTAAAGAAGTTCATATTTTGGTCAACCATGTTGTTAACTCCCCTTGTATTTCTATCCACAAAGGGTAGCTGAATGGAAAAAAACTAGTTGCTAAATATGTTAAAAATAAAAGAAACCTTCAAAAATTATTAAAATCAACAATTGCATATCAATCCTTAGGAAGCATTCACACATCTCTTGAATATTTTGAACATTTATGAAAAGACATATTTTCAATGATATGACAGCTTAGTCCACCGAATTTATTTGTGACATTCACTAATGCTGAGCATATTTCAGAACCATTAATAAATGCACTAAAAATACAAATTAGTGAGTCAATAAAAAATGAGGAAAATAAATTTGATGATGGATGCATTGACACAATGATCAAACGTCATCCACTCATATGTATTCAACATTATAGGCATAGAATCTCGTTACTACGTTCCTTTATAATAAAAAGCAGTGAGTTATTTGCTGAGGTGCTAGATTATTTTTTTATTACACAATTCTAAAGTAGAGGAACATAGCATGACCATGCATTTCTTTGGATTCAAAATGCATCGATATATCAATAATCCCTTCATGGAAATTTCATAGGTTTCATTGATCATTATTTAACTTGTGATTCAACATTTTTGTTGAATCAAATGACTTAATTTCAAACGCATCATCACACAAAACTTGCAAAAAACCTAAAAATTATACTTTTATATTTCGTTTTCCTATTGCGCCAATTGGTGAAACTTCTATTTTTCATCCTTTGAGCAATGAAAATGATGAAAATCAAACAATGCAAAATAAAATTTTAGTTATTTTGCAAATGAAATCCACTTGAAAAAACATAACATTTCTAATTATTTTATAGGATATGGGAATTACAAAACAATAATACATCATGCTATGAAATCCTTGCAATGTGTGGAAAAAAACATTTTCAAAACAAATTCATTCATTGTAGCAAGCAAACACAAATTCTCAATTTATTTTAGAGTCCTACATTGCACCAACATATTCTAGTTCTTATATGATAGAAATGGACCGGTCTATGACAATTGCATTCAAATAAATCCAAGAAAATTTCTTTTCTTATGGAGACAACAAAGTTGAAACTATTTGTAACCTTGGAAACACATTGCTAAATATGTAAAAAATTTCAATTCGACAATAATTTAACATTTCTCTGGCATTTACATTGTATTCAACTTCTAGAAAAAAAATTTCGTTAACACTGATCCATTTTAAAAACAAACATATGTTTTAAAGGCCTATATTTTTAGAAAAAGAGCCTGATAATTATGAGGATATAGTTTTCATGAAAATTGTATATATATATATATATGTGTGTGTGTGTGTGTGTGGAGGGGGAGAGAGAGAGAGAGAGAGAGAGAGAGAGAGAGAGAGATATTGCACACCCTTCTATTCTTGAAATTGTTTCATTGGCATAATATGCTTCCTCTTATTCAATCACAAAAACAAGATTAAAAAAAGAAAAGAAAATGTCCATGTGTCATAAGTTTAATTTGATAGAGTGAACTCATGCACCCAGAAGACCATTATAGAGAAAAAATATTACTTTATATCCCATATAGAGTCTCTAAATATTGTTTAAAGAGAAATTAAGAAACATGGGCTCAATTATACTTTTGACATAAACACGTTATCGATGTCATAGAAAAACAATTTTCGCATCTAGTCACACCATGGGGTAGTATTGAAAGTTCTTCTACGCAATTGAATCCCAAAGTGACAAGGAATTTATTCTTCACTTTCCCTTAGAAGATGGAAATGGACCTTGTCCTGATGAAAATTACGACATTCATCAAGACTTGTAAGAGAATATGAAATTCGAAACACTGAAAATAAATATATAAAAATAAAATAAAAATGAATTCATTAAGAATACCTTTTTTTTAGAGACATTGGCATATCATGATATTATGAGACAATTTAATCAAGAAAAAGAATCAATAATCAAACAAACAGTTCTATGGAAAAGGAATAATCTTGCTAAGCGCTTCTATTTTTTCATCACTGTAGGTTCAAGTAGAGGAAATATATTCATTACAAAAGCACTTTCACATGTTCTAGTGTGCCTTTATAAAAAATACTTACAAAGTTACCCTTTGAAAAAAAAAAGGTCTAATACTTGAATTTACTAGAAAAGGTACATATATTGCACATGGTGTTAGAGTTCATTCAAATTTTCATTTGGCACTTTCACCATATAAAATTGTTCCACTCGCTTGTAACATACTCGACATATTAAGAAAATAATATGAAAATACTAATCTTTTTCTTGACAGATGAGGTTTCATTAATTGGGTCTCGGTTGCGATATAGAATTGACAAGAAACTCCGTGAAATTATGCATACTCCATCTTTGTTGTTTGGAAACAATGACATAATATTTTGTGGTGACCTATATCAAGAAAAACCTCTATGTGATTGTTGGATATTTCAAGAAATGAATCTTAAAGGACCTTGTGCTCCTTATATATTTTGGAAAGAAAATGTGAAAGCTTAGGAACTAAAACAAGTAATGGGATAAGAAAATAAAAAAATTGTATCCATTTGAAGAAGAATAATTTTATGGTCACATACTGTTGATGATCTTGAATTATTGAACATGCATTTCTATAGACTGACACCAAATGATGTAAATTTTCCATACCCCCTTTATTTGAGGAAGAGTGTACATACACATAATGAAATAATGATGTATCTTATCAATAAATAAGAAATTGTATTAAATGCATATGATAGAACAATTGAATCAACAAATATAAATCACAATAAACATAACAAAATGAAATTTCCTTCATCTATTGCACTCAAAGAAAATATGCTTGTTGAACTAATTGGCGAGCGTTAAAATATTCAAGATGGCTTGGTCAATGGTGTTGAAGGATCAATTAGACCACTAGAGACATTTTAAAATGGTGCAATTTGAATCAAATTTTCTGATCCAGCTATTGGGACTATTGAACGGAAAAAAATGGCACATTTGTAAAGATATGGAATAATGCCTGTGTGGACACCTATTACTAGAGTTTTAAAAAATAATTAATAAAAATAACAAAAATAGTTTTACAAAATAAAAATTTCATGTTCAACTTGCATTTGCAGAAACTATACATTGAACCCAAGGGTTAACAATAGAAATAATGGCTTTTGATCCAAAATGAGGTAGGAAATATGTACTTGTTTATAATACACTCTCTCATGTAAAGGATATGAAATCCTTGTATTTATTAAATAGATTGGCACATAGTCAATTTTCCCTCCATGGAAAAATTTCTATTGAGCTAAATGGAAAAAATTCTATTGAGCTAAATAGACTTAGACAAAACGCCTCTTACAAGCTTAGATATAGGATATATCAAAGTAAAACACTTCATGAATTAACAATATGTTTGCTAAAGGCTTGTAGTTTTCCTTTCATTTTGAAGATATCATTTTTTACTATGATATAATGAGTGTTGACATTATTTGTTTCCAAGAACCAAAAGCAAAGACAACTTCATTTAATCCATTATTGTCAAGAAAATATATTTGCATACATTTATACAATTTACATTGAATTTTCACATACTACAAAAAAAATTGTGGTTGAGAATTATTTTACTTGTAAAAAAATACAAATCGAATCAACAATTGCAACATTCCATGTTCAAGAAAAGACTCTTATAATTTAAAATGTATATATTTCACCAAATACAAACATTGAAGAAATAATTGATTTCATTGCATTCATTTTAGAGCACACATGCAACACTTACCCAATTGTTCTTGTTGGGGATTTTATTGTTGACATGTTATAGAGTGTTCATCAACAAAAAAAACTACTTTCGTTTATGCAAAATCATAACCTCAAGTTTCATACAAAAAAAAGAAACAATAGACTATACACTAGTACAAAATGGCTAATTAGCTACTAAAAAAATGAATAAAATTTTCATATAAATGATGATTTTTTTAGTCGGTGAAAAATTGTAGCTAACTAATAGTATCTTATAACGCGACCAACTTTTAGTCGTTTTTAGCTTAATCATTAATTGGTTGTCTCAATTTTATTGTCTAGTAGTATATTTAGTCATTAATTTGGTCATTAATTTAGTCATTGATTTGGTCATTAATTGTCATAATTAATGACCAAATATACAAAAAAATATATTACTATATGATCACCCAAAAAAACCAATTAATGACTAAAGAAATATTACGAAAATGTTGGTTGTGATATAATATATTATAAAATAGCTACTAATAGTCATACATATGCATATTTTAGTCATTTATTGTAACCAATTAATGACCAAAGAAATTTGACTAAATTTTATTCATGTTATAAGATACTGTAAATTAGATACTAATAGCCATATATATGCAAAATTTAGTCGACATTTGGTAGTTTTCTATCCATTATATAAACGATTAATTTAGTAGTTTATATTAATTTCATTTAATTTCATTAATAATAATTATAAATGACTAATTTAGTCATATACTCATTTTATTAGTTGAAATATACTAGTCACTATGTGGCCATATGACCTATATAAACAAAGAAAATAAAATTTCACCATAGAAAATAACACCTTAGTAACTTAGTATTCAGCCCTTAGGGAAATATTAGTCACAATCATGTCAACTTATAGGTTACATGCTAAAAAACTCAAGTTGTAGATAACTTGTGAAAACAAATAATCTAAAGTGCGATATTTAATCCTTGTTCTCTTATTCGACAAAAACATTTCATTTTCTAATGTATGAACTTGGTCAAGTAATAAGAAACATGTACACAAATAACCACACGAAAGTCAAATTTTCTAATAGTTATGAAAACTTTTAACACAAAATAGTTATAAGGATTCCAATCAATATTGTGTAATACTAATTTCATCTTCAGGCTTTGGTTGTTGTTTAAATGGACATGATACCAAGTATTTTCAATTAATAGTTAAAATACAAAACAAAATCAAAATATGTGTTCAAAATACAATCAAACAATACAGAGAGGATATCATGAAATAGACATTGCAATTTTAAAAATCGATGTCTTGTCTGGCATTCCTAAAACATTTTCTTACCAAAAATAATCATGAGATGAAATAATCACAACATTAAAAACCATAGGAATCCCTACTATAAAATTTCCAAAGTTGATGTCTCAGGTGTCTGAAGGATATCTAACAACAAATTAATCATATCCAAGACATTCTCTGCATTCTCTCCCCATCATTTTTCCAATCACATTTCCTGTAATCTAGACACAACAAAGTCAAAGTAACAATCAAACGAAAGATTTGGCATTTTTTTTCATCTTTTATATCTATTAAATTTAAATATGATTTATTTTAGGAACAAATTAATTCATATTTAAAGTCTTCCTAACATATGAGAAGGTATCAATCAAGTAGGACATCAGAAAATTGGACCTCAATGAGGTCCTCAAACAATTTCTACAATATCAATATTTTCTTGTTGTGATATCTTGGGTAGAAAAAAAACATACCTGCACAAGACAAATCCATATATTTCTTATGTTCAAACTATGTATATGGTTTATTCTTGGGCATCCTTTCTTAGATGTTCCTCCGTCTTTACCAAAGAAAAATGTAGCTTGGTTAAACTATGTATCCCTTCATTCAACATCAATTTTTGCAAGATAAATGTCACATGTTATTCTTTCCTACTTCTCAACATGCTGCATATAATAAATTGAAAGTCACATAAAACCAAGAGAAAACTCTTTTCTAACCAAAATAAACAAACAAACAGTGCCTCTGATAAAACTTCATTCTCACATCAACAGATGAAAAGAGACTAGTGGGCCATTTTGTTGTTGCTTGACTTTGCCTGATTTTGTTATGAAATTGCTCAAGCTTCAGGAACCAAAAAATATGAAAAAAATTATGTTTTCCTTTGTATAATTCTTCAAAATTATGTGAATGATGCAATTTTCTAATGTGGTAAATCTCATAATAATAAATGGCCACATTGGATGTAGAAATTAAAGATAAAAACTTGTGGACATGGCATGTATTTTAATAAATTTCATTGCAACGACTACCATGGGCCTCCATGGGTTACAGGTCCTCAGTATGTTAGTATCAATGATTAAATAGAGATGGCAACAATAATTAGGGGTGGTATTAGTTTTTATGGTGGATATCTTCAAACCAAGGTCGTCATATGAATGAACCTAGCTTCTGAAATGGTGAAACTAGATATGGTCCTCACCTAGTTTCATTCCATCATACTTTGTCAAGATTCAAGAGGACATAATGGTCCTTCAACTTATAATAGGGTTGCTTTTTAGTTTATAGATAAAGCTTATCCAAATCAAATGGATTTTTGGGCTCCAATAGATATGGATAATTTAAATGATAACAATCATGTTTTTTTCCCAAGATTCAAATGTAGGGATACATTATGTGGATTTTACTAATATATATAATGAGACAAATAATCCATGAGGAAAATATACTAGTCATTGTGATTAGGGAAATACTTGGAGATAATAAGATTATTTAGGCTCAAATCAAAGAGGGTGTTGGTTCTTGTAGCTCCTCAGTTGTTGATACTTTGAATTAAACAATTAAAAATAATTTTGTTGGTGTTTACACACAGAAGCTTGCACTTTTGAAGGATCACATTCAAGTTGGAAAGGTAAAGAAATAGGAATTTAGTTCCCATACACTCCTATGTAGCCCAATTGTTTGTTTCCAATGTTTTTTATTATTTGGTTAGGAATATTCCAGATTGGTTGAGGTTTAGGAACTTGAAAAAAGTCAGACTTTAAAAATTTCTACATACCATTGTTAACTGTAGAGTCCAACATCTCCCTAGAATAAATCCTTAAGCCATAATTTTCACAGAGTTTGGATGTATCTAATCTACCGATCATTGCCCTTTGTAATCTATCTACAACTTCTGGTTTTTCATCTATTGAGTTGTTTCTTGTAGTCCTAGGTGAACTAGAGTCATTCACCACATGAAAACCCAGATCATATAAAGAGCTCACTCTTGATTGACATTGTTTTCAGAATTGGGATACTGTTAAGTGTCACTAGGTTTCCCCAATAGCATAAAAGGTGCACTCTTTGTGGTTGAGCTAGTGGAGCTTGAATTATTTGCTTTCTATTCACTTTGCGATGAGTTTCCTATTTTTAAAACACAATATCTGTTTTCATGTACACTAGAGCGCTCAAGCTGGGAGAAACAACCAATGTTGAGGTATGTGGAAACAGGAGTTGATGAGAGTGCTACTTGCTCTAGTTGGTGGAAGTTATCTAATGAAAACCCAGATTTTAGTTTGTTTGGATGAAAATATGACAAAAAAACCCCATAAATATGACCATGCCTAGCTCCCTGCCTGCATGCAGGAACATTTTCTGAAATACCATGCCAAGGGTTAATCTTTCCTAGCACATTATTAGTAACTGTAGCCATTTGAAGTCCTCCCACGATTCCATGCCCCTCAATCTAAAACTCTGGGTGTTGACTCACTCAGATATTCTTCTTGGTTAGTGTGAAAGGCGATAATTAGATCGATGGAACATTGGAAACAACTTCAACCGGCCATGGAATCACTCACTTCACATTATGCAGTAAATATGGCTCATCCCATGTTACATGTGTTACAATAAAAACCATAAATAATTACTCAAAATACATTCAAACGCCATCAGCCAGTTCTCATAGAGATTTTAGCAAGGGAAAAGATCACATTCCAAGGTTCATGCTCTGCATGTGTGGACAGTAAAAAAAATTGTTTCATTTTTCCATGAATGCAATGTATGGTAAATTTGGGCTGGAAAATGTATTTCTTAAGCACTTGAAAACATTATAAAATTTATTAGACAGTTGATTTAGTCATAGATGAACCTGTACAAAAGCTAGTTATCCAACTAAGTTTCCAAGAAAATGTGAATGAAATATTTAAAGATGTCCAACATGATCCTACTGAAAACAAAAAATGTGTTGGTTTAGCCCAAATGAAATGATAGAGTATCAATAGGATCCCCATTTGGTTGTAAATGAGGTCTTTGGTTGGTTTTTTGCATCAATATTTACCTGATGATATCTGTTGAAATCATATGTGACTGAGGAAAGATGTTTATCTTGCAAACACGTAGTGGCTGCAGAACTGGCTACACACATTTTGGACTATCTCTATGAAAACTTGAATGAATTATGTTCAGTTCAAGATGGGGAGGATGAACCTTACCACACATCAGTGCTCCTATTCATAGGTAATTTACGCCCATTGATTGAGTCCTTGGATTCCTAGCTGCATGAAGGCACTTTGAGTGATCCTTTTGGTGAGTTTTTTTTTGTGCCAATGGTGCCATTATTGTTGAGGATTCATCCTTTTTGGAACAAGGTTATTTTCTGCATCAATGGGAATATGGAAAGGTTTACTTTATGTTTCATTCAAATGGCCTCAATGGGGCATTGGAAAATAATGAAAGGAAAGGAGGAAAGGGTAATCATTCACCCAATGAATCATCTTTGGATGGAAAGTCAAATAACTTTACAATTATAGATAAAATTAATGATCAACAAGTTCCCATTTCTCCAATTTTTTTACTGCCCATAGCTAGGGAAATTGTTTCTGCTGGAAAATATTTGCAACTTCTGCATCACATACAAAGGGAGCATGGTGAGCTATCTGAGAGAGTTGATGCATATCAAAAGAGTTCTCTTGGAAATTATGAAAACTATGTTTCCTCTACAATTTGGGTGCCTTTGTTCCCTCAATTTATTAACAGAAAAATACCTCTAGATACATGATTGTGTCAACATGCCTCAGTTTTTTAAAAGGTGCCTGAACTTGAAAAAATATTTTTGGATAAAAGTGATAGTCCATTAATATATTTTTGAAAAAAAGAGATATATCTCAAAATCATGTCACTGAGGAAAGATGTTTATCTTGAAAATATCATAATATCCTCAATGTAAAGTAGTGGTTGCAGAACTGGTTACACACATTCTTGACTATCTCTATGAAAACCTAAATGAATTCTGTTCGGTTCAAGATGGGGAGGATAAACCTTACCACACATCATTTCTCCTGTTCATAGGTATTTTGTGCCAATTTTTTGAGTCCTTGAGCTCCTGGCTACATGAAATCACTTTGAGTAATCCTTTTGGTGAGTTGTTTTTTTGTGCTAGCGGTGTGATTGTCATTGAGAATTCAATATTTAGGAACAGGGATATTTTCTTCTTCAATGGGAATCTATAAAGGTTGATTTTATGTTTTAGTCAACTGGCCTCAATGGGGCATTGGAAAATAATGAAAGTAAATGAGGAAAGGGTAATGATTCACCTAATGAATCATCTTTGGATGGAAAGTCAGCTAAATTTACAGGTAGAGATAAAATTCATGATCAACAAGTTCCTGTTTGTCCAATTTTTATAAGTCCCATATCCAGGGCAATCGTTTCTACTAGAAAATATTTGCAGCTTTTACGTCATGTACAAAAGGATCATGTTGATATATCTAAGAGAGTTGATGCATATTTAAATATTTCTCTTGGAAATTATGAAAACTATGTCTCCTCTACAATATGGGTGTGTTTTCCCTCAAATTCGTCATAGAAAAATACCTCCTGCATCAACATGCTTCAGCCTTGGTGAAAAGGTGAATGACCTTGAACAGAGATGTTTGGATAAAAGTGATAGGCAATTATCTCTTTTGGAAAATATATACATATGTGTGTTTGTGTGTGTGTGTGTGTGTGTGTGTTGAAATCATATGTGAGTGAGGAAAGATGTTTATCTTGCAAACATCATAATAAACTCACTGTAAACTAGTGGCTTCGGAACTGGATACTCACATTCTTGACTATCTCTATGAAAACCTGAATGAATTATGTTTGGTTCAAGATGGGGAGGATGAAACTTACCACACAAAATTTGATCCTATTCATAGGCAGTTTGCGCCCATTTATTGAGTCCTTGGATTCCTGGTTTCATGAAGGCACTTTGAGTGGTCCTTTTGGTGAGTTGTTTTTTTGTGCCAATGGTGTGATTGTTGTTGAGGATTCAACCGATTGGGAATAAGGCCATTTTCTGCGTCAATGAGAATTTGGAAAGGTTGTTTTTATGTTTCATTCAACCAGCCTCAATGGGGCATTGGAAAATAATTAAAGTAAATCTAGAAAGGGTAATTATTTGCCCAATGAATCATATTTTCATGGAAAGTCAACTAACTTTACAAGTATATATAAAATTCATGACCAACAAGTTCCTGTTTCTCCAATTTGTATACTTCCCATATCCAGGGCAAATGTTTCTGATAAAAAATCTTTGCAGATTTTGTGTCACTTAGAAAGAGATCATGATGAGCTATCTGAGATATTTGATGCATATCAAAATATTTCTCTTGGAAATTATGAAAACTTTGTCTCCTCTACAATTTGGGTGCCTTTGTTCCATCAATTTCTTAACATAAAAATACCTCTAGATATAAGACTACATCAACATGCCTCAGTTTTTGAAAAGGTGCCTAACTTTGAACAGAGATGTTTGGATAAAAGTGACAGGCCATTATCTATTTTTGAAAAACTCTATATATAAATGGAAAACCCTACTTGTTTTACTATAGATAAAGATATCTAGGGTTATAATGCATGTATACATACCAAGAAATGTGCCTAAAACCAAACCTTAGTCTCCTAGAAGTGTGCCCAACTTGTGTGCGAAAATATGCTTAGAATAACACACCAAGTCGTGCATGAGTGAATTCTTAAAATAGCGTCCATTAAGAGAGTAATTCATAAAGGCACGCATCACCTCCTATTTGGTGTTCTACACTTTTGATAATTCAAGAAATGCTAAAATTAGACAAGAAAAATCTATAAAAAATAAATTATAAAAGGTAAAAATGGATTTACTTGTATGTTGAGTATTATATCTTAGATAGGAACTTCTGCACAAGTTCAGTGTCAATGTGCAAGTAATAGTTCAAAACATTTTAAAAATGTAATGCTATGTTTGTAAGAGTAATTCTATTTGTAATTCATTTTTGAAAAAAAGTGTCTTGTATTTAGCAGTTGAGTTTAAAAATGTGCCTCATGCATGACTTAAACTAGGAGGAATCTTAAAAATAGACTGCAGGCATGCATGACATGTTACGTAGTCCATACATCATGATGTACTACTCATAGTTGTTCCACTCAAGTTTGGAATGTTTTATGCATATCCATGCAGTGTTGTCTTTCTGGGCAGCTTGTGGATGTTTATCATAAAGAATGAAAGACAGATTTGGAGGCATAATTACCTATGCATCTGTGAAATTAATTGTTAGGATTCCACTATTTAATTTCTAACTATTGGGTGATTGATGTTATGGTTTGAAATTTAATTTTTATAATTAATTGAATTCGGTCATCTACTTGTTAGATTGAGATTACAAAGATATTAGTCACCGAGGGCTTGGGCTTCAAATTTTGACATACCATGATGTTGTCTCCGTAACTACTGTCATCCACCTTGTACCACACCACTATAAAAAAAACTACTCTCATGAACTCTCATCCAAACTTCCTTTACTGCGCTAGATTATATGAGTGTGCCACATAGTATATCTGTTGTGTGCACTGGAGGAGAACAATGGCCAAGAAGTCTAGGTATGAACTAATAGAAATTGCAAGAAAACACAAAAGTATTATAGTAATAATAGAAGAAATAGCACCATGGAAATCACCCTACAAAAAACCTAAACACTCAAATTCTTATCTTTTGAAGACTAGACCCTATCTCATTCCATTGTTTTGATTGCATATACATTGAATGATTCCACTTTCACCATATGAAAATGATACTAATAGAAGAACAAGAGAAATTTATGGCTACAAATTTACCTATGACCCAATTAGTCAACAAAAACTAAATCCTCTTTTACAATTCTTAGAACACCTTAAACTACAATCCTAAAAAAGTGCAATTAGGTCAACCCGTAAGAAACAAGATATCACTTCTAGCAATCGTAGTCAAATTTTCAAACATTAATACCCTTAATAGGACATATTTCATATCAGTTTTGGTCGCTGTCATTTACAAACATTAATACCATTAGTAGGGCATATTTAAGTTTTAAAACAGGGAGTCAAGTTTCTTATTTAGCCAAATTTTTACAACAAGTTTAAAAAATCCATCATTTCGCACAACCTCAAAGGCAAGAACTAGTCATATTTTCAAATCATTTACATTCTAAACTGTCATCGGCACATAAAAATGAACCTCTTATGTCTACTTTTGAAATCAAGAATGTCAATGTGAATCAATGGTCCAAAATATGAGGCACTTTGGATTTTTGAAGCAAGGGCATTAAGGTTTATGCATATTCTGAAAACAAAAATAAAATGCATAAGACCCCAAAAATATTTAAACTTGTGTTTCGCTAATAATTCTAAAAGGAATCCTAGAAAATTTAAAATTTGTTCTGTTTATAAATAAAAGCCACAAAATTTTGTGAGAAGGCCAGAATGTAATGCAACATTGACTGTCTCATTCATAAATATTTTAAGAAAACACAGTATGCATAATCAAGGGGATAAGGGAGAATAGAGAGGAAGAACTGAATTTCAAAAAAGGGACACACTTCTAATAAGAAGTTGAAATTTAGAGAAATATAATGTGTATTAAAAAGAATAATCCTTAATGTGTTTAAATTTATGGAAAAGGATAATAATGCACATCAGGCTGTGCTCTAGTGGCAACTTGGAACAGCTGTTCTGAAAATCCTCACTAGAGTGCTCCTCCCTAGCACGTGGTATGCTGGATATACCTATTAACTGTTGACATTTTACCAATTAATGATTGTACTATTCAGGTCTTGAAGCAAACGATTTCAATAACTGTTGGCGAGGTACCAGCAACCCATTCTTTGGAAGTGAGGAAGAGTTGGAGGATTTATCATCTGTAAACACAGACTTTCCCATTTAGAAAAAAAAAAAAGAGGGACTAACATGGAAATGCACCCTTTTTTCCAAAAATCTTTGAAAAAAAAACATGTATAGGGAGCTTCACTGCAAAGAACAAACTATGGTGCCAAGTCCGAGCAATATCCATTCCACTAAAATGACAAGGGACTTGCACACAGTCCATCGTTTTGAACTCATCCAATAATGATGGTCCAATACAAGTCAGCAATAGCAACGCAAGAATGGAACACTTGTCGATGGCTAACCATCCGATAAACATCTATATTTTTCTCTGCGGGGATCGTCCAGTTTGGCATTGGGCAGATGTAAATGTGATTCGTTGCAGGGCTAAATAATGTCTATAAGATCGACCATGTTGTGAAGTCCCTCTTTTCTTTGAGTTATGAGACTAATAAATTTGATTAGACCCGTTACAAATGCAGTTATTGGGCTTCTCCCCATTTTGAAATAAATACAGTATTCTTCCTTCATATTTGTTTGCCCAAGGAAGCTTCCCTGTAGAGTCCAGATATGCCTATTTATTCTATTGGACTCAGGTAGAAAACCCATAAAACCATTCTTCGAAACAATGTTACACGAGGCAGAAAAGGGTAGAATTTGCTTAAACATACTTGGATTGGCCAAACCCACCACCACTAGAGGTCCTCTTGAAATGGAAGGCAACAAAGTGATAGCGCCATTAGGACAAGAAAATGGCCGTCGAGTTCTAGGTGACGTTGGGAATCTTGTTTTTTCCATGCCCCAAAGAAATCCATGTGTTGTTGGTTCTAAAGAATTTTGTTCTATTCAATTTTATAGTGACAAGGAAATATGTTGTCACATTAGCAAACAATAAAACTTTCATACAGGAATGCCAACCTATGAATATACTTGATGAGAATCTATGGGTGGAAGAGAAGCAAAAAAAGACACTCTCATCTATGGGGAACAACATCAAATTGTGCATGAAGTTTATATGGAAGCTCCGATGAAATTAGAACCGACTATACCTTCTATGGTTCAAATTGAGGAAAGTTGTGAAGCAGAAATGGTAGATTCATTTGATTCGATGTCAGAAATCGATGAGGCTGATGCAGGAGACCCAATGGTTGTTTTACAATATATACGAGACATTTACAGTTTATATAAAACTAGGGAGAATTTTAGTTGTGTTCTGCATGACTACATGTCCCAGCAATCAGACATAAATGAGAGAATGAGGGTTATCTTTATTGATTGGCTCATTGAGGTCCACATGAAGTTTGAGCTCATGGATGAAACTCTATTTTTTACTATCAAAATTATTGACATATAAATTTTAAGACAACAACTGATGAGAAAGCATTTGCATCTTGTAGGGGTCACTACCATGCTTTTGGAATGCAAGTATGAAAAGGTATGTGTTCTTGTGTTTGATGACATCGTTCTTATCTCTGAAAATGCATACACTAAAGAGTAAGTTTTACAAATGGAGAGATTGATACTTAGTACTCTGCACTTCAATATGGCAGTGCCAACTCCGTATGTCTTCATGAAGATATTGTTGAAGGTAGCTAAATCTGATAAAGAGATAGAGAAAATATCCTTTTTCTTCATGGATATTTTCCTCATGGAGTACGCTATGTTGAGTTATCAACACTCCATGCTTGTGGCAACCATAGTTTATACTACACAATGTACCCTGAAAAAAATTCCATGTTGGAATGGAACTATTGAATGCAATTTTGGGAATCTGCCAAGATGTTGGTGCATTATCATCAGAAGGTAGGGAAGGGAAGCTTACTTGTGTTCATAGGAAATACTCGGCCTCCAAATATGACCGTATAGCCAAGATAGAACTGGCTCTCTTTATTAGAGACATGGTCCTATAGGATACTAACAGATTAAGAATCATTTTATAGCATGGTTTACTAACTATGCAAGCTCATGTCGTGTCTTTTATTAGGTTTTCATTTTATGCATTGTTGGCTACGGACCTACGTACAATCCTTTCTCGTCGAAGTCCATACTCACCCTATGACCGCACCAACACCCAAGGTCCTCTCTAGATGATCTCTACCGGCAATTTCCATTGCACTCGTGAAAGGATCCTTCGACAGGTTAGGGTCCATCCTTTTAACATAGAGATGAGCATCACATAGAATGTGAATGAATGCAAAAAACTAGTATGCAGATAGCAGGAGCATGTTGTAGGGTGAATAAATAACCTAGGGCAAACTCATCCCACCAACCGCACACAGTCTGGAGCTATTTAATGGAAAAGTAGATTGTTCATGGCATGTACCATCAATCATTTGGATCATTCCTGCCATAAATGGTTGTATTTATGATCTGCCACCTGTTTTTTGAATTTGTAAGGTTCGTTTCTTATTAAATCATGATGTGTTAATGGTCGTCCTTCGTATCGAGGTCATGTCCACGGAATGTCAGACCATGGACGACTCCTGTATGTCATTCACGTACCCTGAATGAAGGTTGATGCAAGGTGTATCCGCAAGTTACCCATCAGTATTTTCGGGCCCTTTACTTCGCCCATGGGCAGGACGTCCCTGTGAGATAGGGTTACATCACACATCCTCGTACCATCTACCACTTGCAAATTCTCCCAGTTACCTATAGGTTCATGCAGGTCCATAATCCAACACATGCTTAGGTCAGTGGTACCTGAGCTAGTCTATTTGGGAAAGGTCTGATCGCATCCTTGAGTGTTGTATTTTGGAAAGTATCTTTGTGGGTCAACTGAACTCGGAGCCCATCTAGCCACTGGGGTCCCTATGCGCATGGTCACCCAACTCCAATACTTCCCCTGAATGAAGAATATTGGTCGTTGTGTAGGTGCTTCGCATAGCGCTAGTGGCAGTTCTCCTATCCTGCATTCTATGGGAATTCTTGGTTCGACAGTCTTCTGACTATCCCCTGCATCCTCCTAGCAAGGCAGGTTCCTTTCCGTGGTAGAGATGTGACAAAAATTCCTAATGGTCTGAAGACATCGCAGTATCGAGACCTTGTGCAACCAACCTTACCAATTTTCCATCTCCTCATCAGAGTCGAAAAAAGATTCACTGTCCTTTTCCCAACAGAGAATTCCTTCATCCATGGGGTTAAATCGATCTTCATCCTGCGCAGTTAACTTGTAAATGTGATATAATTCCTCCTTTTCATAGGCTGGATCTGTATACCATGCACCTTCTGCTAGATCTAGTGGTACTATGACACGCGTACCTTTGTTTTCAAACACCATGCTATGTTTCTTGAGATTGATGACACCCCCCATGTCTATTGCCCAGTCCAGTCCGAGGAGCATAGGGTAGGGGTCTGCGTCTTCTACAATTTCTATTACTTCAAAATCAGCTAGGACCCTTACCCTTACGATTTCAACCATTACTTTCGGTAACCTACCTAGACGGATGATCTTTTGTTGATTTTCCATTTGCAGTTGGATGGTGGACCATTCCATTTTAGGTTCTCCCATTCACTACCATGTCTACTTTGGTAAGACGTTCACATCTGATCCAAGATCTAAGATAACCTGATCCATCTCATAGTCATTGATCTATGCAGTTAATCACATCTCTCTTCTGGTGTGTTTCTTATAGCTGTATAGTTTATGTACATCCTTGGTCTCATGGATCAAACTGGGCCGAGTCATGTAGGTATTCAGTAGTGCTTGGTGATCTCCTACAGCGTGCAGATTCCTTAGCAACTTCAAACATGTCTTCAAAAAGGGCTCCATTCCTTCTTCTATCTGAGGCTACGCGGGGGCTGCCAATGGTGCTTTTTCTTTAAAATACACTCCTTCCCAAGACGAAAGCTCTTCTTCGGCTCCTTAGGCGACCAGCCCACTACGTGTCATGAATTTTACACTTGGATCTGCCTTCCTTAGCTTGGTTTTAACTCTTTGTATGTTCTGTGTGAGGGTGTGTTTCTTTTCCTGCATCTTGGCTATTAAAATTGGGCAGTCCTCTACCTCATGGTCCAGCTGTCTATAACATTTGCATGATGGCCTAGTGGGATTAGGGAATTATCTTGCAAAGTTCCCTATTTCTCCATAGTTATAACAGATTAGTTGTCCATGACCTTGGCCTGTGCTTCCTCCCCGATCTCCTCTGCCTCGGGCTAGTGATCCTCCAAAGTGCACAGCAAGTCTTAGCGATGCAGGGTCTGATTGTACCTGATATAAGTTCCCAAAATCCATCATTAATTCATACATATGACAGTTCTTCTCATCATGTCCCACTGATCGGCAGAATCGACACCATTTTTGCTTTAGTTCTGGGACATACGCACCTAGCCAAGGGCAATGGTTCATATCATATAGTCCTGCTACCCGACAATCATCACACCATAGCATAGATCCGCTTGAACTTGGTCACAACAAGATAGGTTCCCTACTTGCCCCTAGACGTATCAGACTAGGTCCTCCTACTTGCATGTAATCCATCAGCAGAGGGCACTGATCCTTCGTATGGCCAGACACCTGGCAACATATGCACCAAAGATCTACGCAATTATCCTTTCCTCGCTATTTTCACAGGTTATGTATCTCCAGATGCATAACCCCAAGTTGTTCATGGATTTGTTGTACCCCTGCTGATGCCTCCTGGGGTGTAGCTTGTAGTTTCATAGCGACTTCCATAGCTTTCTCCTACGATTCAAAGGTCTGATGACTCATTGGCATGCGTAGGTGAGGTAGAAACATAGCGATTAACCTCTTCATATGTTTTCTATCATCATATCCAAACCCTCCTTCACTGATCGCCTTATTCAATCACTGATCAACCTCTCATACTGACTCTAACGCACCTTGTTTGAAGTCTTTTACTTCTGTTACCAGCTGGGAATAATATTTCATCTTTTGGAATTGTTTCTTCAGAGCATCTTTGATATCGTGAATGGAGGCATTCCCATTCTATGCAATGTATCGCATATACTAGTCCAGAGCTCTGTCTTCGAATGCTAAAGATAGTTGTGCCCTATTTATCATGTCACTCACCACATTCTGTGCAGTCCAGATAGAGTCTGCCACAAACCAAAATTGGTCCATATCCTCATCTCCTACCCCCTTTAAGGTAGGTAGTTTCAGATTCACAGCCATATCAGTGTCTAGGGGAGGTGGCGGTATGGGTGAATTCTTACCTTTGTGCGGCCTAGGTGGTGGTGTAGCTGGGGGATCTTGCGCAGCTGGTTCTTGCAATAGATTATAGGTCGACCTCCCTCCCTCAAGGTTAGTTTTATAGTACTCTGTGCCACGCTCCCATCCAGATCCAAGGTCATTCAGTCAGTATGACTACATAGAATGCTCTTTCTGCATAGTAATTTCTTGAGCAACAGTGGTAACGTCCTTAGAAATTTTCCCCAGAACCCTTTGAAGAATCGTCGTTCGGCCTCAGAGTATGATACAAACTGATCAATGGAAAACTCCATCACAAATCCTCCTAGTACACTATCCACCCAGTGATCCACCATGTGTGTGATAGTATTATCAGTTTTTTCCAGCTACACGAGCAACTCTAGGGTCCACTACATGACCTGCTCATCCTCCCAGCAATTCTGGAATTCCACGAGTCTGGCCAGCCACTCCTGGAGTTCATTCACAAAGGTAAAAAATAATATTTCATAGCTTTTAGTAAGGACGTACCTATTTTTCCACCTTTCTGTCGATAACTTCTCACCGCGATTTTCTTTTATTGTGAATTCCTGGATCTTTCTTTCGAACCAATATTCGATCTCTTTTCTCTCGAGCTTCCATTATTCTCTTTTCATTACCGAATTCCTCTCTCAGACTTCTTCCATTACCAACAATGGAACCATTCATTAGCTTCAGGGGTCCTGACCCAGGTTCGGTGTGCAAGGTTTGCCAACAAACCCCTATACTACTGGCCCTTTCGGCAGTGACTTGCTTGTGTAGGTCAAAGTCTCACCCGAAGTAGTATGGGTGGGTGCTGGAACCATGTTTTCAGACCCTGAGAAAGGATGGGTAAGACAAGCAGAGCTACATCCTGTTTTTGTAATTCCCAGATGACGTTTTTCTTCGCAGATTTAATTACATTTCTATTTGCATCCACGTGCACTAGATCTATAGTTAAATGATTTTAATAATATCAACATAATATTACATAACAGAGCGGAATAGATATAGATCCAAGCATTTAGTTACACAAATCTTCGCACGTAAGAGACAGAAAATAAAAAACACAGCAATTATCAGCAATTCACACAAAATTACTCACAAATTCAGATCCTTAATAATCCTTCGCATTCATTCATTCATCAATATTTCATTACAATTCCCTTCCCAACCTGCGCACATAGAAGAAGGGTCTGCACATAGCTATACTAGGATATCTGTGCACACAGCCAACAGGAGTCCGTTCCCCGAAACCCAAACAGATAGCTTAAACAATAGATCGCATTAATAGCTCATCATTTATTATCCTCTATAATACAAAATACATCTCTATTTATAACAATCTAGCCTCGACTTTCCTATGGTCAGCAACCCATGGTTTTCAAAACCCTAGTTTACTCTTTGACCCATTACAATGTGTTTGGGGCTTTGATCCGCCCCAAAACCCCTGTGCTAGAATAAATATAATAAAAAATAATCAAAATGGACCAGTTGCACAGCTTGTTAGGAGACCCTATTCCAACATGCATATGTATTGTAGTTGGATTTAATATGCTAAATTAAGCTTTGAAGTGATCATGATGGCATCCTAATTCTTTGATGGACAAGAAGAGCACTCGTGTAAGTTTAGTACCATCAAGATTTCAAATAACTGCCAGAACAAATAAATTGATGGTGTCTCAAGGGTTGGATCAAAGAACTGAATATTCCTATGACCCTCAAGCTACTGGGGGTATATCTGGTCGAGCACCTAGTAGAAGAGCTAGTAGCAATTTGAATACACAAAATGGATCCATGTATCGAGTACAAGTAGAGGGTCAACCATAGTGCCAAGTTCTCTATTGCCTACTGGTGTTTATGTTGTATTAAAATGTCCCTATTAGATTTGTATCATTTATCATAAGAAGTTTGCAGGTTATATGCGCTTCTTTTCTAGTGATCAAGTATGGTTGTAGCCAGCTATACCACCTAAGGGTGGTGCTCCTAAAGGAGAGTAAATTCTCTATCCACAATTTCAACAAGTTGTCGTGAGGTATGTTAATGCCATATTAAATACTCTGTAAACTCATATTAATCAACATTTAGGGGTCCCAATAGCTTCAAATAATTCAAGTATGAATGTTGGGAAGTCTCTCGTCGGTAGTGCCAATGAATTAGGCACTGTTTCCCTTGGAATTTATCAAGCATCACCATTAACCCGAAGGGAAGAGACTATATTAAATAGAGTAACTAACATAAAAAATTTTTTGGAAATGCAATGTCTAGTGGCACATAAAGATGGAATTACTTTGGTTGAGTTTCCTAAGACTACATGAACTGGTCTACCAGTGGATGAGGATGAAGAGAGGTCTATTTATGTTCAACTTTGGAATTATAGTGGTTATGGAGGTGGTTGGGTCCCTCTTTCTTCACTTAAAAATGTTTTACATGCCATTATGAAGTATTTTGGAATTCTATGGTCATTTTACCAATTACTAGAAATTCTGCGCTCGACTTTGAAAGCGAATAGAGAATTGGTTGATTAATTATTATGTGATACATCTTTTATTTTTTGTGTCAGGGGCCATGTGTATGAAGTAAGTTTTCCTGATTTAGGAGGAAAAAATAAACTTCCAATTCAACTTTGTATGTAAGGTATAAGCATGTATAATTATAACTTGTACATGCTAGCACAACAACAATAAGAACCACTACCACGAAACTAGACAAATAGGCAAGATGAAATAAACTTTCAGGAAATTCATGAACTATGTCACTTTTTTAGCAGGGGCTATGAGTATTAAAGAACTTTTCCTGATCTAGGAGGACAAAATAAAATTCCAATTCAATTTCATATGCAAGGTTTGAGTGTGCAGAATTATAAAATATACATCCTAGTGCAGCAACAACACCAACCAATACCATGAAAGCAAACAAATAGCCAAGATGAACTAAACTCTTACGAACTTGGTGAACTATGTGATTTTTTTAGCATGCGAGTTATATCAAAACCATATGATGAATTTAAAATTGCTTCCTTTGTCACTTTGTTATTGATGTCAATATCAGTTCTTCAAGAATTTTTGAAGCTCATTTCATGGAAGCAGGGGATAGCTCAAGATCAGGGTGCTGATACAGTTCCCTCAGGAAGGCCCCGTGTTGAATTATGCATAGAGAGGCACTTACGGATTAATTATTATGTAGTAATGTCTCTAGACAATGCAGATCTGGATTTTTCAGATAGAGCAGCCAATGCTCTATCAAAGAGAAACATTCATTATGATCACCCACACAAAGCAATGGATTTAGAGCTAAGTTTTTTCCTTGATCCTGCTTATTTTTCTCATGTAGATGCTACTAGCAGTGCAGGTGGGTTGCTTCAATGTGTTTCCTTAAGATTGAAATATGATTTTGTTGAAAAACTAAATGTGTCTCTTCTAAGCAGGAAAGGTAGTCATCATGGATGTGCCAGTGGGCCATGTATTGAGGATTGGATCGCTGTACACAGAGAGTAGCTAAATCAGTAAAAATTTCTAGACATGGAAGTCGATTTTGTGGGAGTTCAATGGATGTTATTCATGGAAGATTGCAAGCTGTGGCTGAAACATTACAACATTAATTTCAATCTTCTTTTATCAATCTCTGATAGGGTGTAATCGGTAACACCTTCTGTAGGTGGCTTCAAAATTTGAGATTTTAATATTGTACTATTGACATGTCCCTGTCTTCTTTCCTATATTCCACACAATCTAGTGGGTTTTTGGTTTACTGTAGTCCTTGATCCTACTTCTGTACCCGATGAAAATGTTGGCAGTAAAGCTTGGTTTCTTCACTATCTTCCTACAAGTTTGAAATATGCATTTGGTGAAAATTCTAATTTATTTTTGAGTGGATATTGCTAGAATTGAAAGAGGAGCAGGTGGGAGTTCAGTGGAAATTTGTTAAGGAAACTTCATGTTGAGGTTGAAACTTCTAGCACTCATAGCGATCTTCTTTGCTTTAGCTCCAAAGGTGTAAATGGTAACACTCTTTTTAGGTGGTTTCAAAGCTTGAGCTCTTATTATTTTACTATAGCCCTATTTGTGGCTTATTTTCCTTCATCATGCACCATTCGGTGAACTGTGGATAATTTCGTAGAATCTACTTCTATGAAAAGGATTGACAAAAGATGAAGGATATTTGGCAGAAATAATCCATTTGCCTGAAGATACCGTTACATAATTCATTGTAATTTTGTTCCATATAATATCTCCTATTTATAGCATGGTCAAATATTTCAGATGCAGCTTTGATTAATAACAAATGTATTCTTTTAACCAAATTGTTGGCAATACAAACTTTCCTGCAACTTTGTTCCTGTATAGAAAATTGATTCACTTTGTCCTGTAATTCGATTTTGATGTGTATTAGAAAATCCTTATGTCTCGTGTGTGATTTATGTTGGTTATGAAATTTTGTATCTATTACAAGTTGAATATTCTTGTGAAAGTTGTATTATTCCTTGTATCTTATAATATTTAGTAGATTACTGTCATGTGACAATTTAGTAACAACTAATAGACATGGAAAATCACCAACTATCACGGCTATCATTGCAAGAAAAGCTGCCAAACTACCATAAGATAACTTGATGGACATGTTACTTTGGAAACAAATCTAGTAAAAAAGAGGTTTGGGAAATAAAATTTAAGAATTATAAAAATAATAATATCTTCAAATACTTGTCACTTTTATATCAAACATATTTTGTAGAGAAACTATGTATTTATTTCTATAAATGTTGAAAAATTGAGACATGGGTATCAAGTGTCCCTCCATCTTTATGTCTAGGCTCTGTGAAGTTTGTAATTCTTTTGTTTTCATGAGAATAATTGTGCAATAGTATGACATAACACTTCTGGAGTCAAAGGCAATTGATTAGAATTTTTTACTCAATGGTGCTGCAGAAAATGGTGTCCAAGGATTGTGGGAAAATGATAAATAAAATCCCTAACTTATAAATACAGTACTTATGGGAAAAAGATAAATAGGATCAATAATTTATGGTGTCTAAGGATGGTGGAAAATGATAATGATAAATAGGATCACTAACTTATAAATATGTCACTTGATGGTTATGAGGGACCTTAAGAATCTTAGTAATAAGTCCTTAAAATGGTAAAATTTTATGTCTTAAAAGTAGTCCCTGGGAAACCATTCGAGAGGTGATGAATGTTTTTAAAATGCACGGGTGATTTCTTTTTATCAACTGAATCCTATACTTCATGCTTGAGCCTCTCTTGAGCTATAACAAGGAACATAAACCATTGGTTTTTCTTACATAACAGTCCTTGGTCATCGTAGACCATTTCACCCAATAACTTGGAACCAGTGTCTTTATTATGCTTTTGGAAATATCTAAGGGGCTATTGAGATAGGATATTGGAAGGTGAGTTTATCATTCTTGGTTTTGTCATGATGGTAGCTTTTGTAGTGGCATTGAACAGGGATTTCTTGGTCCCTTAGACAGATTCTTGTAGCTTCTTCAATGCCTCCTCCTTTGTTGTCAATCCTTGGTAACTAAGCAGTCATTTCGGTGAACCTCTCCTCTTACAAATTACCTACATAAGTTAATTTTCCTCATAATTGCAAGAGTTGAAAGATGCTCTTGTATAATAATTTCCTCATGTTGGTGAAGGAGTCTTGGCGTTTGACTAGCTCTTTTTACAGCTCATGTGATTTTTGGATCTAATATCAACCTTCCTCTTGGATCTATCTATTTAAGTCGCTTGAGTCTTCAAGCCTCTCCCCGTTCAAATATTTTCTCGTGATAGGTATCCTTCAACTCAAAGTGCTAAGAAGTATTGACATTAATAAGTTTCGAGGCATCTTAATTTTGACTGTGGTAACAACTAAATTCATATTATAGCAGCATCAAAAAATTGGACTTAGGCACTTCGTGTGTGGCTACTTGGAGTCTTGAGATATTCCTTTTGGAGTATCACTCAGAGACTATTTGGAGCACTCCCAAAGTCGTCATCTATAACAGTCACTAAACATTTTAGAAGCAACATTTCGATTTGACACAAAGAATTATTTGGAGTAGTATTTTTGAAGTTTAATGAAGAACTTCCTTTAGAGAATTCTTGTTGAGTATTATAGAAGCATAATTTGGATAGTCTCATTAAAAAATAAAACCTTTGGAGTAGTCTTCAATTTTTTTTTAAGGAAACTGAACATTGTGGCTAAAATTTCCAGCACTCCTAGCGATCTTCTTTGCTTCAACTCCAAAAGGTGTAAATGGTAACACTCTCTTCAGGTGGATTCACATGTTTAGTTCTTATTATTTTACTATAACCCTATTTGTGGCTTCTTCATCTTCATCATGCACCATTCGATGAACTGTGGATAATGTCGTGGAGTCTACTTCTGTGAAAAGGCTTGACAAAAGAGAAAGGATCTTTGGCATAAACAATCCATCTACCTGAAGATACCATTACATAATGCATTCTAATTTTGTTCCATCTAATATCTCCTATTTATATCATGGTAAAATATTTCAGATACAAATTTGACTAACAACAACTACATTCTTTTAGCCAAATTGTCGGCAATGCGAACTTTTATGCAAACTTGTTCCTGTACAGAAAAATGATTCACTTTGGCCTGTAAGTTGATTTTGATGTTTATTAGAGAATCCTAATTCTTCAATCTTCTATTACTACCTGATAACGAAATTGGTAGATGGTGGTCATGATATGTTAAGATGGTCTGATCTCTTTATCTATCAGAAAAAGAAGTGAGCATGCTCATCCTCCTCCATTGGAGTGAGTAGGGAACAAATTTAATATTTAATAAATCTCTGTAAACCAAACGATACATAAACATATTCTGGAGGGATGATTGGTGTAGGAAGAAATTATTCTCACTCATATTACAAGTTTCCAAAACCTGACTAAGAAAATCTATTTCACATCTGCTGGACTTGTGTTTTTAAGTCAGATCAGTTTGGTAGGCTCAGGATATCAGAAAAATTGGTTGTAAATTCAACAACCAAAGTGTTGCTAGTAGTTGAATAGTTTCCACTCCAGTGGTTGTGATTTGAGATAATAACAATAATGATTCAGAGTAACTATTTTCATAATTTAAAAAAACCATCTAATCAACCTTAAAACCAATACCTTGTCATGTAAAAAATTTATATCAAACAACTTTTTAAAACATCATTTTAAGATTTAATTTCATAGCACTGATTTGCAAAATCCATTACTGGGAAATCATTAAAACAAAAATCCCAAACATACGACATTCTAGAAATCTTGAGAAAATCTCTTAGAGAGTGCATAATTTAATCAAAGCTCTAATAAATTTCCCTTCATATAAAATCGAACAGAATTTTATGCATTATAATATCACCAATCTCCAACAAAATAAAAGTAGTAGGGGTTTCCACATATAATCCCATTGGTAGGAAATCATTAAAAGAGAAAACCCAAACATGCGACATTGAAGAAAAATTGAGAAACATTATTTGAGAATACATAATTTAATCAAACCCTAAGTAAATTTTCCCCTTATTCCAAACTCTAACATAGTGCCATGACATTAGAATATATTTAACCTGAAACTGATCTGCAATAAAATAAAAATAGCCGCGATTTCCATGAATATCAATTGTGATTTTGTAATTATAATAACCAACAACCATGTAAACCTTAGAAAACTAGAGAGGGTGCTAATAAAAGCTAGCCCAACATGGATATGACCATAGGTTAATGAATAAAAACCAATAGAAGTGGAGACAAATGTAGAATAATAACCAATTCGATGACAAGAATGAGAAACCCATGTTGGACGTAACCTTGCGTTAATGCTTCGGAATCATTGCAGGCCTGCAAAAGAGAGGCATAGGTATTGAAATCGACTGAGATTCACTTATAGTGCATTTGATGGAGTACACCCAGAGCTTCATTCCACTGGCCTCACTTGCACTTGCTGCATGGTGCTGATGATGCAAGTATCGAGGTCGACAACAGTACCAATTCTAAATCAATGTATTTTGTGGTAATTTTTATCACAATCCTCCTTGGTGGGAAAATGAAATTCCAAATGAGAAAGGCCAAAAAATATTACAATAATTATAACGTGAAAATATATTATTTGAATATAATAAATATTTTATTATTTTTAAAAGTTATTAAAAGTTATAAATGTTTTGATGTTTTTCAAAAATAAAGGCAATTGAATTTGTAAGTTATTTTGTTTTCTTATTTTTTTTTTATTTTTTTCATTCTAGTTTAGATCTATTTAAAGTTTAGACTTGGGGGATAAAATATTTTTTCACTTTAAAAGAGAGGTTTGCATTTTACGAAAAAATTGATAGCACTTCTTAGATCCAGAGTTAAGATGGATCAAGATTGGTCTAATTATTAATTATAGTTATAGTTATAATTTCTTTTATTTTTTTCATTTATTTTTACGAAGTCAAAATGTTAAAGAGGACATCACAACATCTCTACCATGGGAGAGGAGTTCAATAATTATGGAGAAACGTTATAGGTACATGGAAAAATTGTAGGTGGAGAAAGGGGTATGGAGTTTCAGACTAGAGCGAGGCGTAGTTTTGACAAAGAGTGAATGGGCTCTGGACAATGTCAGGCTCTGATATCCTTGTCAAAATAAAAATAATATTATATGATAACCATCAGATTTTTATTCACGTGACATATATTTTTTAAGTATATAAATAATCGCCATGATAAACCATTTGAAGACACACAACTATTCATCAAATATTTTTTTCAAATGAGATGTTGGTTTCTTACTATCAAACCCATATGAAGGAGGAGTTGCTGGATTATGCATTGGAGGAGGGTGTTTTCAACAAAGTTGGACTAGTCGCAAGGGTTTTATCCATTCGAATTTGGAAGTGTGATTGAAAGGTCACCATGCCTTAGTTTTTGGGCCTTACAAGGTCTTTAGAAAGAAAACTTCATAATTTTATAGGGTAGTCATCTAGCGATTTAAAGGCCCTAACCCCTGCTCTAATTGTGAACTATTCAAGTCCTTTAGCTTCAGACAGCCCAGGGCTCAAGGCCATTTGTGAAAGGCTGCAAAACTCTTCTTGGGGTTCTCTAAATATGAGTTTTGTTTCCCTTTCGTTCTTATAGAGATCATAGAAAGACATGCAATGTGTTATGAATTTGTTATGGCTTTCAGAAGTTACAAATTTCTCCAGTTTGTTTTTTTTTCTTTTCCTTCATCTCAAGTGCCATTGGCCTCTCCCTCCTTGGATGAACTCATGAAGGAGAGCCTTGCCTCGATAGTGAAGGAAGGCCAAACTAATGTTGAGAGCATTTGAACCCATCTGCAATGTTAAAATTTAGAGACAAAAGGGTATTCAAAATTTTAACATTGTAGATGGATTCAAAGACCCCTTTGTCTCTAAATTTTAACACTCCAAATGGATTTAGAGACCCCTATAGAGACATGAAACATTTCAGTATCAAAATTGCAACTTTTCATTTCCGGAGTGAAACAATTAAAAATTACGAACATAAATGACTAATTCATATACTTCCTATACTTATTATTTGGTCATATTTTTATTCTTGGACTATAGTAGTCATTTATGTTAATCATTATTAATTTTCTCACTTATTATCTAGTCAATTATTTTAGTCATGGACTAAATTAGTCATTTAAGTTAGTCGCTTTTAGTTTGGTCACTTACTATCTAAACGTATATTTTATCCCTAGACTAAATTAATCATTTAAGCTAGTCATTTTTAGTTCGGTCACTTAAAATTGCTTAAATTTAGTAGTAATTCACTTAAAATAATTGTGGTGACTAACGTTTTTAGTCACCTAGTCACCAATTTCATCATTTTCTACTAGTGATTGCTCAATGCTAGATCATTTTTGGACTAATATTTCATCTTGTTCTATTTCTTTCCATTTTTTCGATGCTTATTGATCATATCATCATACAAATTATCTAACCATATATTTTTTATCGTATTCATTCATTTTCCCAATGTTCGTATTCTACAATTTCATTGTTGACTTGTACGATATTTGTCAGATTTGAAAATGCACACTTTTGACATATGCTTTCATTTGCAAATTTTCAATTTTTTTTTTTGAGAAACGAAAAAGAACATGGAAGTGTCAAATTCTGGTAAGTCTATTAACCATCACATAGAGTTGTTCAATTTGTCTCGTGTAAATATGGTTTTTTTTTATGTCATGGTTACCATGCAATTTATATATTTTCATTCTCATATTCTAGCATTTTGTTTTATATACTGAATAGTATGGTTTTTTTTTCCTTATAATTCATGTTTCATTACTCGTTGTGCAAGTTGTTCTTGTGGGGAAGCAAAAAAAGAAAAAAATAGAAAATAAATGTGACCATAGTGGTTCTTAATTACAGATTTTCGGAAATGAGCTATATGTGTGTTTTTCAATGGAATCTATAAAACATTTTATTTGTTGTAACTTTTGCACATTTACTCCATAACTACCAACATTGCATAATAGCGCTACAAAAAATCGAATACATGAATATATAATTTATCGTTGTAGAGAATAATGTGTTTTATATGTTATTTATACATTTGTCTTCCATATGATAACTTGAATTTCTATTTTCTAGCCATGATTGATCTAGGTATTTGGAACAATAACATGGAAACAAATATCTCTAGCAAACAATTATTCAACGAAGAATTGATGCAAGATGAAAATGAAGTTTACGTTTGTGTTGCACTCAATGTTTATATAGTCAGATGACATGTTTGTATTAAATCAATGTCAATATTTTTTGAAATATATTGTTTTGGAGTTTTATATATAAAAAAAGTAAAAACAATGGAAATAACATCCTCATCAATCATTGAAATATGCTCTGGAGAATACCCAAAGACTTTTTAATGTGATGTACTCGTTATTTATGGCCCTGAACAAACTAAAATTACTAACTCTCCTACAAAGGCACGACTGTCCCATGCCAATTTGGTTGATAACTACGGTCAACTAACTATCACTGTGAACTTGTGAAACAATCTTATAGAGTGGTTCCAAGACATGTTTATTGTTGTAAAAATGTTCAAATTATGGATTTTGTGATAAGAAAAAAGGGTATTTATGAATGAGGAGACATAAAATGTTGCATAGTGTTGTAGGACAAAACCACAGTTGAATCATTTTCATGGGTTTGCAAGAAGTGTACATTGGCTCCAGATACAATGAAACATAGTATTCTTGTCTAAAATGACACATATGCAGTTGGTTAAAGAGGAGAAATAGTAATACGTTACTAGAAAAATAACAGGAAACTTCAACTCAATATAAAATATGGTGAAGATACAGATGACAATGCAACTGTAAGTTTGCTACTAAAATAACTTTAGTTGAATTTTGGAAATAATCTAATAATTCCTTTGAAACTATGTTTTTGTGTGTGTTTGCTTTCCATTGTTATAAAGGTATAAACTGTCTCATTATTTCCTACACATATTTTTTTGTAAAAAAAAATTATTTGATTCATTACAGTCATTACTGAATTATAGTCATAGAGAATTTTTTTCAAAATACAACATCATTGGCATTAAAAACGGATCCACTCTATTTTTTCAAAAACATTTATAGAAATGATGCAGACGGTAGTCTATAATTACAATATGGATAAATAACTTTCGTTGAGCCATTGAATGATAAATTTTCTAGAATGAATTTACTAGATTTTGTCACGTTAAGAAAATAGGTATCTTAATAATAGATTTTTTTTCAAGTAACAATAGTTTTATTTTGATGTACAAATTCATGAATCTGGATAATACGTAGTAGAATCTAATAATTCAATTTTCCTCGACCAAAAAAAAAAGCCAGAGTGCTGAAGGCCCAAAATGTTTTCTCTCCTACATTTTCAGCGAATTTTCCATAATTGCAAAAGAAATATCCATGGAAATGTAACTAAATACATAGTGTAAATATGAAACAACGTTTAACTATGAACACATATTGAATGCACCCTAGAAAGAAAGAATGGAAAATTTGATTATATGTTGCAGATGCCACAACTTAAAGAAAGTTTGTTGATTATTGTTGAGACATGATTTTAGGAATATATGTTGAGTATATCATGTACATTTTGAAATTTAAAAAAACTTTGCATTCATGGAATTTTTATTTTAACAGTTAACAACACTATTTTTGAGATAAAAGAGTTGTAACCATAAAACAAGAAACTTATTTCGTACATCAAGATGGTAAATTTTGAAATTTAACATATTATTCCTTTTTCCATTTTTTTTTCTTTATTACATTAATTCTTAATTGAAAATTACTTCAAGTAACACTAATATATTCCTTTTATTTTATTGAACGTTTGATAATTACAAGAATACAAAAAAAAAAATTAGTTAAGCTCTTTCTGAAATTGCTACAGTTCACTAATGAAGAATGTTTTCCTTTCCTTTTTTTTTCCTTTTTTTGCGGCTAAAATAACTAGTTTTTTTCTTCTTTTTGCCTTTCGAATCAAATGGATTTTGTTGCTACAACTGAGTCACATGTTGCAATGTAGTATTTTAGTTATATCAAAATTTATGTGGGACTATGGTCTTGTTTTTTTGTTAATAAGAACATCAGACCTTAGTTTCAAAGTGAATATTGTAAGTGCATAATTCTTTTTATTCTACTTTATATACATTTTGATCTTCTGCACTTCACTACTATATTATTGACTTGGGTTTTCATCTGCTATAAATTATGGAATTATTTTATGTTAGATGAAAAAAAAATGGAAAATAAACCAACTGCATGTGTATGGATGTGTTCATTTCTGTATATATTCAATTAAATTATGTGTGCTAAAAGAACACAATACAAGATAATTCAGATAGATGTATTCTTGTGTTCTTTTTCCATATATCAAATCGTCCTTACTTTCCAATTTCCATAACAGTTTTTCATGTAGTGTTAATTTGTTAGTTATAATTTTTTTCCCCTCTATTATGTGAACTATATAGTGTCATCTTGCACCTACATAAAATTATAAATTTGTTTCTCTATTTCAAGATAATACTTGTTATTTATCATAGGACGTGTTATTAGTTTTGAATGTTTTACCTATTGTAATTTTTCTTTGATGAATGGTGAACTATATTTGTGTTGTTTGAAAGAAATGATGTATTTTTTGAAGTGCAATTTCATTTCTATCAATAATAAATATATTAGTTATTTTGAACTACACGCTCTTATGGTAAAGTTTCAGTTGTTCTATGAAACCAATTTTAGTTGGACAGTGTGACCGATTTTATTGTGTAATATCCCAACATGGGAAAGATAGGAATATAGAATACATGCACAATTCCAAATAAGAATAAAGCATATGAAAATGGAAAATGTCAGAATACATCATAAAATCATACATATGAGAAGAAATAGCTAAGTCATATCATTATGTACCAATAGAAAATAAATATACACAATGCTCCAAAATAGATGCACTCAATCCATCCAAAGATGGCTGAAACAACTCTACTGAAAACTAGCACTGGAAAGTAAAATTTGTTGCTACTGCTGGAAACTACTGTTGCTCGAAAGAAGATATATGTGCGAGAGGCTTATAGAGTGTCAGAAAGATTAAATATTTTCACCACATTCTCTACCTGAAAAACCCAAAAAGACCCAGAAATATTTTGGCCATATTTTGAGTTTGGAATTTCATCCCTTTTTGGGTTGCACACTCCACCCCCACTGGCTGAGTTACGCACTCCCTGGAGATAAGTAATTTTGTGGGGCTGAAAGAATAATATATCTACTGCAATGGCACCCACTAAGCTAACTAAATAAAGGTTCGGTCCCTTCTCCCGATTCCCAAGCTCAAAACTTGAGATCTAGCTCCTCCACTGAATATGCAGCTGCTGCATGCACAACTATTGGGAAATACTGCATTGTTTAGGAGGGATGATGATGTAGCCTACTGATATATAATACAATTCTAATCCCAAGCTACTGAAGTGATCCCTATATTGAAGGATTAATCCTTGACAGGACTCCAAGCTGATTTTCTTGGAACATCCTCTTCTCCTCAGGCCCTCACCGCAGAAGTACGCAATTCCTGCAGGATATGGTGCCGCATAGGAGAATAGATGGATGAACTTATGCCGTATATGTCAATGAAACTCCTAGACAACTGAAATTCATCCACAATGTGAAGGGATGATCCCTCCACAGATTTCTCAGCTAAAGTACTGAGAACAACCTTCCAAATCTCAAACCCAAGTTCAAGAATGAGTAATTCTTGTAGCTTGAAGTGCAGATGAGAATGGATGAAAGTGGCACTCATTTCCAAATGATGAATTCTACCCAAGAAACCCTTCCCATTATAGGCACTCAAAGTTCCCCATGTGTAAGGGTGGGATTCCCACTCAGGAACACCCAGTGATAAACAACACAACAAACATAGCTAAACAGTTGAAGCGTGAAAAGAAATGCCTTATGACACTCAACAATAAAAATCCAGACTCCACTCCTTTGCTACCCTCATCTTTCTTTTATGGTTGTTATCCTCCCCTAGCCTTGGCCCACCTCATAACTGTAATACACATGTGGCCACTAGCCTCCATAGATACTGTGTTGTCCTCCATGATCTCCATCACTATTGCAGTTACTCTCCACTTTCTCCATCATGTGTGCATTTAATGTGCCACTTCCTCCATCATCTCTACATTTTCTTCTCCACTATCTCCATCATCTTGTATTTATTCCTCCACTATCTCCATCATCTTCCTCATTAATGTTGTATCACCTCCACTCTTTCTTCCTTATTATGCTCCTCCAGTACTCCATAATGCTACTCCACTACTCAATTAACCTAAATTCACACTATAGTGGTGGATTTTATTCATCTTCTAGGTTTATGGTTCCCTCCAACCTTTTATTTACTTAACTAAATAAGAAAAGTAATAAATATAATATTCCAACTAGCTAATGGAAATTTTTGAATATTACAGTTGTCCCCGCCAAAATGTTTCTTTTCCTCAAGCAACTAAAAAAGTGGATGTTGCAGAAATACATCTCCCTCGCATGTGGCATCCCCATATGGAAGGTTTCCCCATCTGCTCCAATGTGTTATGAATGTCCATCTCCATGGTTGCCTCCCTAAAATGTCTATAATGGCCTGCAGTCGTGTAGCTAGATTCCTCTCCTCATCAATGAGTCCCCAAGTTGAAGCCATAGTTTGTCTAAGATCCTCTTCTCTACATGAGATATGTGAAGTGTAGTGGTTCCTTCCCCAAGTGGAAATTCCCAACATAGAAACTGTATCTCCAACTAATGCTACATGGACTAGGTTGTGTCTCTCCATAGTCCAATCCTTGGCCTCGGTGGTGTTCTTTCTCTAAGCATCATCTCAACACTGTGAAAATTAGGAAATAGAGACATATAGATTGACATGTGAAATTTCAAACCATAATCTCCCAATAGCAGCCACCGCAACAATGCCTCATGTTTCCACATCACACCATTATCATACCAAGTATGGCATCCATACTCTCTCAAGAGAATCCATTGTAGCAATGCCTCTTGCTACCACACCACCTCATAATCATACCAAGTATGGTGGCCATACTCTCCTAACAAAAGACAACACATCAAGGCTTCTGTTTCCATCCCACATCATCATTATGCAAGGTATGGGAGAATGTTAATCCATATCCTCCCAAGAGTAACTAGTGCAATAATAAATCTCGCTGTCACACCACATCTTCCTAATGCAAAGCACTAAGAAATAATATATTGATTGACATGTAGAATGTCACACCGAACCAACATAGTTAGGCTTCCTACTGCAACATCATATGACTATCATGAAATGTCCTGAACAATAAAATCCCCATTGACATGTGATATGTCACGTGATTTCCTAACTCTGTCAAAAGTAACAAGTGCATCCATGCCTCCAGTTCCTACATCTCATGACTACGGTGAAAAGTGTGAAATAATGATATACCAATGGGCATATAGAATGCAATGTCTTGGCCATACTCTCCAAAGAGTAGCCAGTGCAGCCTTGCCTCCTTCTACTGCATCACCTCAATACTGTGCAAGGCATGGAACATACCAATCTGAAATGTTGGGTGGTAACCATACTCACCCAAGAGCAGCCAGCACAACCATGCTTCATGCTACCCTATTTCATGGATCTAAAAGTAGCTTTTAAACCACTTTCTCATCATCTCCATCCATCCATCAAAATATAGGTGATGACTCATATCATGCACTAGCTCAGTATCCACCCAATGGAGCAGCTCCTACCAAAAATATCTCATACAATAACTGTCCCCATCACTATATATGGCCTTGGGAAGACCATGAAGAATAAAGACATCCTAGAAAGATAATTTGGTCATGGGTGAAGAGATGTACTATGTGAAAATGTCGAAGAAATGTGCATACCTTGACAGTGGATCAATGTTGACAATACCATCCTCCACAATATGATGACAATATTTGCACTCCATGATATGTCAAAGTGCATCCTCCTTAAGGTATCTCCATGATAACCTCTCTTCGATGGCCCAGTATAACCTATGAGGTCGTGAATATGTTTCATGTAGAAACATCTCTTTCAGTTGAGGTGCTCATCAACAAGGCTCTGTCCTGATAATCGAAGACGTTTTCCATCACATGATGTCTACCATCTAGCATCTGCCCATCTAACGCTTCATAAGTGAAGCATTCATCAGAATGCTTAAACAATAACTAGGCCCTCAAATCATCACTGCTCCTCAGTGGCAACATTGTTGATCTCCATGATAGTGCATCTCCTACCACATGGCCCTCTGCATACACAATGTTGAAATAATAGTCCTCCATTGTACTAATCTACCGTTGTTTCCTCTTCTGCAGTTGTTGCTCCCCCTTGAAAATATGTCAAAGACTATGGTGGTTGGTCTTCACTCAAAATCCAATCCCAATAAAAAAATTTTGGAATTTGACCAATGCATGCATAATGGTCGATGTCTATTTGTTGTAAATAGAATACGACAACTTAGGAGACAATAACTTCCGATTCTCGAAAGCTATTGTATAGATTCCTTGCATGAGTAGAGTGCTAATCCCATCCTCCAAAACTCCACACTCCAACACAAAGTGTTGTGTACAACTCAAAAATGTAAAACTGGAATAGTTATACATCTTCTCCTTGAATCAGTCAAGGGTCCTATGCACAGTGATAGTCTCCTCCTCCAAATTAGAAATTTTCTCTAACCCTTGGTCATGCAATTTCCCTGATGGCATGGCCCCACAAATCTCACGATGATGTGCTAAAACAATATGGGGTGGAAATGTTTTCATACCTTAGATGAAATGATGCTTTGTAACATCTTTCAAAGCTACAAGATTTCCTCCAATTGGTGCAATTTCTTCTCCAACTGCCGGTAATGGTGATGGCTACTTCTCTACTAGTGCACCAGCGCTGGTATTGGCCTCCTCTTCCTCATGCACCTCCTAAATCATGCCTTGGACAATCAGTGTTAGAGTCTTGGGAACATCTTCCAAAATTCAAGGGCTCCTTAAATCAGTGAAAGTACTCTTTGTCCCACTGGTGGTGGTGGTAGATGATCTCCTCCTGGAATATCAGTGCTGACGTTTTCCTTTTTATCCTCATACACTTTCACTTTATTGTCAAAAAATGTCTCAATGGAATTTGCCTCCGAGTTTTTTCTATCAAACCTTACTACCAATCTTTGAGTGAACTCTGCATATGTAGTCACTCTTGCATGTTTCAATTTACCGAACCACCAATCATTTGCTTCGCCCTCATGGTGCAGTGCTACAACCTCAATGAGTTCCTTTTCAACTACTGGGTGTAGCTGGAAGAAATCATCAAATTTCCCCATCCAAGCCTTTGGCATGCTTTTGGATTACCCATAGAATGTAAGCAGAAAGAATATATTCTATATATTCCCTCTTCTTCTATTGTTGATGTGGGGTCTTCGGTTCTCTTTAATATGGAAAAACTGCTCGAAAGTCTGATTTTCTTTGAATGCTCTAGATTGAGATTTTTGCTCTCCAAGATAATCACTGAGAGTCTCATGGTCCAAATATCCTCCATCTCCATATCATTTATTTCCTTCTACAAGAAAAGTGGGCATAGAAGGGTGTTGTGGAACTTTCAGCACCGTTGATTGCTTATCGTGTTGATAGGAAGTGCTTGGAACTTCTCTATTCTGAAACCATTTTGAGGTTTCCTTTTGCCTTTACCTTCTCATTTTTTTGATATCCATGGTGATATCCTACATAGATCTAAAGAGAAGTGTGTAAAAACTCAATCCTTACTCCATTGAAGACTTCTTCCTTTTCTTCTTCTTCTTCTATTCTTCTTATGTCATGAAATGCCTAAAATTTGGGCCAACGATCCTGCTCTGATACCACTGTAATATCCCAAAATGGGAAAAACAAGAATATAGAACATATGCACAATTCCCAATAAGAATAAAACATATAAGACTGGAAAAATGCTGGAATACATCAACACATCATACATATGAGGATAAAAAACTAAGCCATGTCATTATGTATGAACAAAAAATGAATATACAAAATTCTCCAAAAAGGGATGCACTCGATCCATCCAAAAATGGTTGAAACAACTCTACTGAAAACTAGCGCTGGAAAGTAAACATTGTTGTTGCTGTTGGAAACTGCTACTACTAGGAAGAATATCTATGTGTAGGAGGCTATTTGAGTTCTCAGAAATATATGGTATTTTAACCATGGACTCTACTTGAAAAACCCAGGAAAAACACGAAATGGTTTGCCTAGATGTTGAGTTTGGAATTTCGACCCTTTTTGGGTTGTACACTACACCCCCGCTAGTTGAGTTACACACTCCTTAGAGAAAACTGATGATATGGGGCTGAAATAATGATCTATATACTACAACATCAACCACTTTTCTCACTAACTAACATGTTTCTCCCTTCTACCGATTCCCAAGCTCAAAACATGAGATCTAGCTCCTCCACTGAATATGTAATTGTTGCATGCACAACTCCTGGGAAATATTGCATTGTCTAGGAGGGCTAATGATGTAGCTTGATCATAGATAATACAATTTTGATCCCAGGCTGCTAAACCTATCCCCTAATTGAAGGAATAATCCCTCACAATATTCCAAGCTGAGTTGCTTCGAACTTCCTCTTCTCCTCAAAATCTCACTATAGAATTACACAATTCCTGCAGGAAATGTTGTTGCATGTGAGAATAGATGGATGGCATGATGCTAGATATTTCAATGAAACTCTTGAAATACTGCAATGGATCCATAATGTGAGGGGTTTATCCCTACACAAGCTTCTCAACTGAAGTACTGAGATCAACCTTCCAACTCTCAAACCCAAGTTGAGGAATGTGTACTTCCTATAGCTGGAAGTGCAAATGAGAGTGGTTGAATGTGGTACTGATTTTCGGATGATGAATGCTTCCCAAGAAAACCTTCCTAGAGTAGGCACTTGAAGTCCCTCATGGGTAAGGGTGGGATTCCCACTCGAGAACACCTAGTGCTAAAAACCACAGTAGACTTAGCTAAACAACTAAAGCGTGCAAATAAATTTCTTATGAAATTAAAAAATAAAAATACAAACTCCCCTCCTTTGCTGCCCTCATCTCCCTTTTATGGTTGTGAGCCTCCCCTATCCTTGGCCCACCTCATAACTATGTTGCACATATGGCCACTAGCCTCCATAAACACTGGATTGTCCTGCATGATTTCCCTCACTGCTGCAATTACTCTCTACCTCCTCCATCATGTGAACATTTAACGAACCACTTCCTCCATCATCTCTGCAATTTATTCTCCACTATCTCCCTCATCTTGTATTTATTCTTCCACTATATCCATTATCTTCCTCAATAATTCTCTCTGACCTCCACTCTTTCTTCATTATTATGCTGCTCCACTACTCCATAATGCTACTCCACTACTCAATTAACCCGCATTCACACTATAGAAATGTATTTTTTTCATTTACTGGGTTTATGGGTCCCCCCACCTATTTATTTACTTAAATCAATAGGAAAAGTAAGAACTCTAATGTTCCAATTAACTGATGGAAATTTGGAATATTACATATTGTCTTGCTAGGATAGTTTTTTTGTACCAATATCATGTTATCTATTTTTTGTATATCAGTTATATAACATATGCAGTTTGGTGTTGTATTTATACTATAAACAGGATATTGAGACATTTGTAAAATAACATCTGCATAAATCGTGGATTGATTCCTTAATTTTGATGTTCCATGTCACTCTAAAAGTTATATGTTTCCACGTGTCACTAAAGTTATATGTTTCCACACATTTGCTTCTGGAATGTTAAAAGTTCTTAGATTGTTGAGTCAAGTTCTTTAATAAATTCATTCATTAAGCATATTAGAACTATTTTCAATGTTAATTCAGTGGCCTTTAGTGCTCAATGCAAGGAAGAAACTGTTATTTCCATCAATACGCCAATCAAAAACATATGTCAAATGACCATTTTAAAACAAATTTATAGATTGTGACAGAAAAATGTGTCTACAATTGGCCCCATACATCTGTTTCTTATTGTTTCATATAGTGGAGTCACTAAGGGAGCATAAAAACATAGATTTTTGGATAAAGAGGTATGTGTTCTCTAAGCACTTAGTTCTTATTGTTTAGTATTGTTGGAAAGTCTTATGAAATAAACTTTGAGTACAGTCATCTTCCATTTGATGTATCAAGTATAACAGTATTATGAAGCCACATAATCGTTATACACATAGTAATGCACTCATTTTTATGATGGAACTAGTCTGCATGTACTCATATCTTAATATACATTAATTTTAAAACGAAAATTATTATCGCAGTGGATAATTTTCCCCATAATTTTTTGATGTTCAAAGTTAGTATTTTTTCTATCATGTGATTTTGAAAATAATGCATTATGGTCCTTTATTTATGGATCTTGTACTATATTGTTGTTCTTCTTGTTGAATACTAGATATTGTCAACATGTGTCACTAAATTGAGAAACTAAAAAAAATAGGAATGATAGAAAGCTTATATGTATCTAAACCAGCACATAATGAATGACATGTTTTACTATTGTGTTTTTCGAACTTATTTTTCTTTGCACTCATACCAAAGTACTTTTTTCAAAAGAAAAATTATTATGTTTTTACTTTTGTACTCGATGCATACAAGGCTACCATATGTACTTCATTTTTATATTGATGTGTAGTGAAATCTAACTATTGTTATCCTAATACAAAAATGAAAAAAGGAAACTTTCTTTATTAAAAAATTGAAAAAGTACTTTTTTTCACATATTAAGCAATGTATAGACACATATGTTTCCTTTGTTACAAATTATATTATCTTGGTTTCCAACCTTGTAGGTGATTTCATACTCTTGAAAGAATAGAACCCCCATGTCCTCTGAATAATTTTTTATTGGCGTGGGTATTAGCATAACAAAATTTGTAGGTTTGCCTTATTTTTCATAGCTTTGTTTATATTTCCCGATTCAATTTGATTAGAGATATAGAGATACCATTTCCTCAATCAACTATGAATAAAAAACACATTGATTCACTTATACTGAATGTAAGGAAACTTGGAAATAAAATACGTCTCTATGGAACTCTAACCAAAGTACCTATGAATATATTTTTCTTAACAAAGTGCAAAGAATATAACTTTGAATCATTAAGTAACTTCCTATTTTCCTACTCCTTTTCCAAAGACGTAATTGAAATAAAGAAAAATTTTATTAGTGCTATTTCATTTCATGTATCTAGTCAATGTTCATATATTTTAGCTTTGTTAGTTTGGAATCATGAATTTTGTAGAATAAGCACAAATGTGTGCCACCAGACAAGAAACTAGTGAAAAACACGATAGATGTGATCTCTTTGGTCATCTTAGGTATTCTATAATTAGATATTCTGAATCCGAAAATTCCATTAGTCATTTGTCTATGATATTTTGATATACCTCTTATGCATTGGTTTCACCGTAATATTGCTACACATGGTGCAAGTGTGTTAAAAACGTTTTTTTGTCCAAAAATATATTTGGTTACTGTGCAAAAAAAATCAAATCAATGTTCTATTCTACTTGCAAGAATAGTTCTATATTTAGCATGTATATGACATCCATTTGGCTATCTGAACAATTTGTTTGGATATTATGGAACACGGTTTACATTTGTAACTTTAAGCATGGCACATGTAGATAGCTATTGAGTGATTTTCGAAGCTACTTTTCATTGCGAGTTTCAGTTAACTACAATTTAAATATTTATTTAGACATTGAAAAATACAATGTTTATTTTTAATACTAAGTAGATGACACAGCAAAGCTAAAGCTAAAATTCCAGAGATCACTTATTTTATTAAATAAAATATTGTGTGAAAAAAAAAAGGGTAATAAAGGGGCGAACTATACATATATGTTTATTTTGTGGAGCCTTCCATGCAAAAGTCATAGGCCAGGTTGGCTATCAGATTGTAGGTCAACATTTTATTTTTAAACCTTTAATCACATTCCATGACATATTTTTCTATGTAAACATGGCATGATATACACATATACTTTTTTTCTGGTCCCTACTAAAAGAAAGTAGGAATTCAGACATGGATATGAGGTTGGAAATCAACCTTTTCATTTTAGAATTTTTTTATACATAAGTTGAGCGACGTCCAAACTTCAACATTGTGTGACCTTGAAAATATGTTACCTAGTGAAACCACTCGCCTACGGTATAATCAGGATTACGAATGAATAAATGAATGAGAAAATTAAAAAATGCGCGATTGTCCAACCTTCTGACTGTACTATCACAGGTTTTAAAAATAATGAAAAAAAAACTTGATTTTTGTGCAATGTGCATTTCTATATAGAAAGTTGAAAAATTTATGGTTCAGGTTAAGCTGTTTTTTTGTTCAAACAATAACAAATTTTTCTCATGATATCTCAATTCGAGAAAATAAAAACAGTCGAAGTGGTCACAAGGATTCAATGAACAAGTTAAATTTCTATATTTTCTTATTTGAAACAAAATTTTAAGATTATAAAGTCCTTTTCCTGTATCCCATTTTCTAAGCCCTAGTTCAAAGAAACATTGAATTAAGAAAGTATTTCAATACTTAAAAAAAAAAAAATATGTAACTACAATATTATTTTGTAGATTGGTGCATTCGACTTTAAATAACAATAACCACACACACACACACACTGTTCACAGCTGATCAAATGGCCAAAAACCTACTTAACTAACCAACTGCCCAGCCAATTGATTGTATGACTACTTGATCTAGAGAGAAAACTTCAATATGATGTACTTGTGATCAAGACATGACAAATTAATTATAGAATAAAAAAATCTATGACTGTCTGGCCAACCGACCTCCCAAGTGAATGATCATTATAATAAATAACTATTTTTATTTCTATATTTTTGCAATGTGCTTTCTAAGAATTATTTTTCAAATTCTCTCATTTGATGCTCAATTGATTGTTTGTTATATCAATAATAATTTTTCTAATTCTTTCTGAATTCCCAAAAAAAGTAGTTGGATTGTTTATAGGAAGTTAATGCACATGTCCGCTTGTGATTTTCACGTTTTTCTAAACACGAGTTTAATATTTTAGGTTATTCTTCATGCATGTTATTTTATTAAGTGTTGTTGGAAGAAAATTTGAATTAAGAAAACAAAGTAGCAGTTTCACGAAACTCAATGTAAGCATTGAATAAATTTTCTTCAGAAACTCCAGATTTGAATTTCAAATTTTAAATTTTCAAAACTTATGCATGTTCTATTGGAATTTATAGGTCATAATATCCAAAAGAATGAAAACTCTCTCAGGGGGGATTCGAGATTTTAGTGTATTTTTTCCAAGAATATGTTGTCTTCTCTCTTGCTCGAAGAACAATTGAATTGAGGTAATAAAGTATCATATTCAATAAATTTTGCCTAAAGCTAATGTTATTTACTTTTTGCAAATTCCTAAATTGAATTCCAAAATTTGAATAACCAAAACTTATGTATGCTTTGCTAGTATTCATAGCTGGTGTAATACAAAAAAAAAAAAAAAAAAACAAAATCTGTAATCATAAATTTAAATTTTAGGATATTTTGGTCGCATGTTGTTTTCTTAAGTCTTATTGCAACAGGAACTCAGTTAAATAAAAAACACACCAATTTCAAAAAACTCATTTGTAAGCATAGTGTTGTTTTTTTGTTTAGAGATACTCGAATCCAATTTCAGATTTTGAAAAAGAAAAACTTATATATCCATTGTTGTTATTTACAACTTATACAATGGGGAAAAAAGGAAAATTTGCAACAGGAAAAAAAAATGGAGAATACTAGAGGAAGGATTAAGACAATGTATGATGCATCAACATAGAAAGTCAATTTGGACTCATCATTCATGTGAGATACAACATACAAAACAAAAAATACAAGTACGATGAGCTGGGCAGAGATATTTAACATATTTGAGTAAAGAAAATGGCTACAAAACACAAGAGCTACTCAAACAAAAAACAATCGTTTTGAAGCAATCAGATCAACAGAGTTAAACAAAATATCAACTAGGGCCAAAATTTTCCCTATTATGACATGATTTTGGTGGATTTTTTCTCGCATTGATATTAAAACGCGAACAATATATGATTGCCAACAAATTTTGATAGACTCCTATAATTATAAGGTCTTATAGACCATGTATTAGCTTAGTCCCACAGAAATCCAACTTGATACTAACTTCCTTTACAATTTTCGAAGTAATGTCTTGAAAAAATGTCAAGGCAATTATGATGTAGTAATTGAGGACTAGTTCACAGAAGAAGAAAGTTTCAAGCTCAAAGAAGAAAATGAGTACCCAATTTCTATTTTCAATAAGTCTATCAGATTCCTTCTTAAAATGGTAAGCAAATTATATGCTGAACAAGATATTGAACACTGCAAAACTGAATTGATTCCAATAATCCATAACATTTTAAATAATGAGAGAACTCTAAACTCAAATAACATCTTGTCACAAAATATCATAGATACAATAAAATTGTCAATGTAATATCCCCTTGGCTTCAAATGTATTTTTTGTATGTCTAACTATTTGATATATGTTTCTATTTCCTCCATCCCATTTCCACTAATGAAATGAAATTACCCATTTGACTAGCAATTACCAATTCAAATTTATGCTCCTATTATCTGCGAGTGAATTTTTAAATACCATTTTTATGATATTTTCAACTATGTTTCGTTCGTTCATATCCAGTTTTGTTTGGAACACCATCCCCGAGGGCAACTATTAATATAAAAGAATTCATAGAATCAATAGGGTAATGGATTGTTGAAGAATTTTTTTTCATACATTAAAGTTTTTGGAACTGAAGTTGGCCCCCATATTTTGTGTCAATATATATCGGAAAAAATTGGGTTGCGAGAAGTAGCCAATAAAGTTGTTTTGAATGGACAAGCCAAAAATTGAGTAAATTCTGAAAGAAACACTAGCCTAATTTTCCAATAAAATTTGGTGACATTAATATCCAACAAAAGGGTCACTAATTCAAAGAAGCAGAGGAGCTTCAACAAAATTGGTTATTTACTTTTCCCCATTATTAATATCATCCTCATGGTCTCATTGGCCTTAATTATATACAATTCAAATATATTAAAAATTTTATTCATCAAGAATAACCTTTCAATGATGTGTTTATATACATTGATGATTTTCTGCAAGCTATCCAAAGAGGAAAATTCATGCATGCTGAAAGAAGATGACAATTGCAAGAACTTAGGGAAGATTTTTTTGAAATTTTCTATAGGAAAACTCTCTACACCTCGATATTTCATTCGAAGAGTTGAAGTCTACTGAATTTTTGCAGTTTAATTTCAATGAACTCACTACAAAATATACTATTGTTTCTCTGAAGGATAAAGGGATGGAAATTGAAAAAATATAAGATTTTGTTGTCACAAGTATATATGTTGAATTAACAACATTGCAGAATATGCAAAAGGATAAAGAGATTACAGTAAGAGAAAATACACCATGGGAAAAAGAAACAACTCAACTAGAGACTATTTCCATTGATTCTCCTAAAAAAAGATAGTAGGAGAAGCCAAAAACCATGGAAATCAAAAAAATTGTAGTACCTAAGGATAAAGAAAAAAGCTAGCCATTGAAACCAGCAACAAGGAAAATGAGAAAAAAATGGAACCATATAACATATTTGATACTACATCTATCATATCTCCTTAGGCATCAGTAACACCTATTTCCACTAAGATAATTTGCGAATAATTTCTATTTAAATTTGCTAGTGAGTTAGAGTCAATTGCAGATATTTTATCTTCTTTGAGATATTATTACATTAATACTCAAACTAGATCAATTGTACGGAGAACAAATGAAAGAAAACATGATGCTTTGGAAGCTATATATGAATTTAGCTGACAAGCTCGGGGAGAGGTAAAAGAAAAAGCTTGAGAAAATTCTAAAGGGTCAGGGAGAGAACAAGCAGACAAAAGAGAGCAAGAGAAGCCAAAAAACATGGAAATCAAAGAAATTGAGTGCATAAGGATAATGAAAAAATGGTACCCACTAAAACCAGCAACAAGGAGAAGGAGAAAAAAATGGAACCATATGACATATTTGATACAATACATATTGTATCTCCTTAGGCATCAGTAACGTCGATTTACATTAAGATCGTTTGCGAATATTTTTTTTTTAAAATGGCTAGTGAGTTAGAGAAAATTCCAGATATTGTCTCTTCTTTGACATATTCATACTTTAATACAAAAACAAAATAATATGTACATAGAACAAAGAAAAAAAAACATGATGCTTTTGAAACTATACATGAATTCAGTTGGCAGCTTTAGGGAGATGTAAAATCAAACGTTTGGGAATCTTCTAAAGGGAAATTGAATCTCAATTTTGATTCAATTATTGACAAATTTGTGGTCAAATATCAAGGAAGAAAAAGGTAGACACATTCATTTCCAACTACCGAATCAACATCAATCAATTTCCTCCTTTCTATTTCTCTGCATTTCATGAAATATATTCACTTTGGGTAGCCTATATCCATGTACATGAACCTCACCTGCACCTTAATATCAATTATGAGGAATCTGAAGATGAGGAGAAGATGTTTTCTTCCCTATTAGATATCAACTAAACATACAAATATTTCGAATTTAGTATTTATTTTCAAAAAAATTGTTGATTAATTTATTTTATTATATTATATTATTTTTATACCTTTATGCATTGGTGCAAATGTTCTAGAATCATTAAAGTCTACATACTTGCATGTTCTTAATGAATTTTGAGATACTAGTTTTTTCCAATAGCATTCTCAGTTCTCCTGTGTGATGGGTTATGACATTTATGTTAGTACATGGTTTTTATCCCTTAATGTTTGTGTTTGTTTCTCAAATTTAAAAATTTATTAAACTTCAAATGTAATTTGACATAGCTATAGAACTATGACTAAGATTGAGAAACGATTTTTATTTTGCAGTTTTTGTAGTCATGTGTGGCTAGAATGTTCTTTGTTATAAATCACAAAGTGGCTATTGCTTTCAATAGCTATCAAATAATATGATACAAAGTTGCATTCGTCACTTAGATTTCCATTTTAATAAAATAATAGTGCTATGATTACAAATGGGCAATGTTTGTTTTTTTTGTGTGCTTTTAAGCCAAATGTCACTAGATTAATGTGATTTTACATATAAAATAGTAGGTAATGATTTCAATGACTAGACAAGAATTTTATGAAAAATCACATCTTCTATTTGTTGGTCATCCTTACGACAATTTCATATTTCACGTTTTTTTTTTATAACCATAAAGTTAAAAATTAGAGATATGGTTATTGTTAGTTGATCATTACAATACAATAATCAAATGTACGAAGGCTCAATGTACTCTATTATTTGGAAATTGTAATTTATTTAATTTAAAGTATGCATGTATGGATACTCTAGAAAATGCTAAAAAAAAACTGTTAATAGTATCGAAATGCAATATTTTTTTTTTAAGTTTGTATATAAATCTCTAGGAAAATCCTATTTGTTCAACATTGTGCAGTAATTTCCATTTATCAATTCAAATTTCATGATATTATGCACGATATTATGCTCATTTAAATCTTTCAATTGTTGGTATTTGGATTGATTAAATCAATTGTTAGATGTGCATTTTAATCATGATGTTGTTAGATACATAAGGTACAACACTTTGGAGCAAGTATTTGATGAGAAAAATTTCAAGAATAAATATTTTGTTTCTGTATTTCATTTATATATATTAGGATCAATTATTTCACAAATAAATTGTATTCCATAACCTCTTTCTTTAGTTTCTTGATATGCATGTGGAAATAATCAGTTTATAGTATAAGTCTATGAACCATTGATACGTTTCTCTTGTTCAATGTTCCTAGAATTCAACTACTGCTTTAGGCAATTGACAGATCTATTGTCACTGTAAATGATAAAATCACAAAATAACTTGCGGAATTGATTTTTTTATATTACATATATCAAAACATGGTACACATGGAAAAAAAACTGAAAAAAATAGTCATTACATTGATTGATATTTTGTTCATTTATCTACAAGTGTTGTCCAAGTAAAAATTGCTTAATTGACAATATGTCAACACATAAACATGAGAATTTCTATGGAAAAATACAAAATACAATCACTTAAGATATTGAAGCTACAATATCTTTTTTCCTGTTTAAAAAGGGTGGCCCAAAATTTCCAGATACAAAATCTTGATTATGTTGCAAAATATTATATTCATGTGGATCAATGTCCACATTGAACTGCAGATCCTTGTTTAATATTAGTTCTATAAAAGAAGTAGGACCTTTGTTACAGGCGATATACATTCATAGAAAACAAAGAAAAAAAATATAAATGGAATTTTGATTGCCTGCATAGTAACTTGTTACAAGAGGATTTTTTCCAAATATCAACAATTTATAAAGTAAATTTGATACAGAAATATTAGTTCTTGCTGTCATATTTGTGCCTTGATTCCTTTTTAGATTGGTGGTTCTTATAATATGGCATAGCCATATATTTCGTTTTAAAATGTTTAAAGTTTTTTTATGCCACAATAAAGTTACTATTCTTTTGAGGGCTAGTGTACAAGTTTCCTCAATAAAATATAATGCACTAGTTTTTGTTGCACTATTGTTCCATGTAATATATGTCTATTAATATTATCATCCAAACAAATATGCCTCTATAATCATGCAAAAAATGACAACAGATTCCATGTTGAGGCTGGATTCCACACACAATGTGCCCATACTTCTTGCAAAATAGTTACCATACACAAAGCTAGCAAAAGGAGTCAACCAAATATTTGCACATTTCTTCAAAAAATAATTTATCAATTACTATGTTCTTGTATTCAGTTTTGTCAAGTATTTAGCTCTTAATAGAAGTGGGACTAAAAAAATCAGAGTAATCGCGTTATTTTTCTCAAAAAATAGTTAATTTTAGAACATATGTTATTTTCCATTTGGAGAAGATCTCATCATAGTTGTTTTCTAGAATATGGGTACGAGGAAAAACACAAAAAAATGTGAATTTTTTCTCCAGATGACATTTGTTGTATATTTAGTGATGTGTTTCCAAGTTTTTGAATAACTTGAAATTTGTTGTCTTGACAACAAATACCGATTTTCCCTCGGATTTGTTCAAATGCAACTCTCATAGACCAATCCATTTTCATTATATAAAAAATGCAATTTGGTGTTGTCACATAGGTGCCTACAAAAAATCGAACATTTATGTTTCCTTGTCACAAGATGTTCTTCTATTCACGTACCTCAAATATTTAAATGTGAATAAAACCATGACTACATAACTCCTATAATTTAATCCTATTGATATCAAACAATTAAAACACAGAACTCTATTTATATATATAAATGTAGAAACAAATGAAAATGAAATATGGTATTTGATAATCAGTTACTAAAATTATAGAAACATTTTATAGTCCCACAGAATATGTAGACTCATGATTTCAATAACTTACCTGAGAAGCATGGAGATATTTGCCAGTGTGCAAAAGGTATACTATTTTCATTGACTCTTAGAAAATAGAAAATATAGTCTTCCATATTTATTTGTTCCTTAATATTTCAATTAAAAAATTATAATCTAAATGTACACTTAATAGTTTCCATTATTGTTATGAGGTTTGCAGCAAAAAATATTTTCTTTTCTGCATAACAAAATAAATAAATATAAAACTATTTAACAATTTCTTTCGATTTTGAAAACTTAATTCATAGGACAAATCCATATTTTTTTTTTTGTAAAAAAAATACACACTGTTCAATACAAAAGTTTCTAATGACATGAGTAAGAAGAGCAGCTGAGTGTGTTTTTTTTATAAACAATTCTCCCATCCTCCTGACCTTAGAATTTACACCCTTTGGAAATAATGGCCCTAATGATTTCAATCGACCATTATCTAGCCGAACTTGTAATAGAATACAAGAAATCACAAAACAAAACAAAAAATGTCCAGATGTCGTACCTCGCGACTGTACGATTAACTTGAAAATAAAAACATAAAAATAAAGAAAAATGTTACAATCACATCAGTGATACTTTTTGCGCTTTGAGAACGAGGTGTTAAAAAATTAGCATCATTTATTTGCTTGTTCTGTGGTTTTTTTATATGAAAAATATAATTTAACAATTCGCAGAATAATTTACACCACTAACATCATGTTTTAAAAAGGCCTTTTTACCTTTAAATGTCACGAAATGAATGAATCACAAAATATGTAAACAATTTTTTTTAAAAATAAGACGAATATCGGATACAAAAGCATTTCGAGGAAAAAAAAATAGAGTATTTCAACTAATCAATCTCTAAACCACTCAACTAAGAAAACAAAGGAGTTATGTTTTTTCTTTTAAATAATCCTCCTAGCCTCTCGACCTTAGCATTCTCGATGATCAAAATTGTCGAGCTAATGAAACCACGTGACTGTGCGGTAGTCGATGTTGCAATGCTATCAATGCATCATAAACTGGAAAAACAATCCAGTATCTTATCTCTCGGCTGTTCAATTGGCCCAAAAAAAAATCCCCTCTTGTACTTTCTGACAACCCAAGCTTTTGACCATGCGACTTACAACACATAGTTAGTAGAATTTTATTATACATAATCGGCCTGATCTGCAGACCTCATCATTCACAACTTTCAAACTACCTTACCACCCGACCTCAGTATTTCCTAAAATCAAACTACTACACCTAATGAAACCAACTGAATATGTTATATTTGGGATCACCATAGAATAAATGAATTATGAAACACAAATACACTTGATTCTCTGATCCTCTAAAAGCCTGACTTCCTGACTTTGCGATCACCACAATATATATATATATATATATATATATATTCTAAATTAATTATGAAACAAAGAACACTCAACTAGATGACCCTTTGAATCAGCGACCAACACAATATTTAAAAAATAAATAAAAAATTAAGAAAAGACATCGCTACCATTCTGGACAATAATATTATAGTTTATGTGCTTTGAGAATCCGTTATTGAAAATAAATTCTTATTTATTTATACCTTTTTTAAATATTTTACATGAAAAATATAATCTGAAAATTCACATAATAATTTTCATTCCTGCTATGAGTTGTGCAAGAAACCTTCCTCTTTCATGAATAAAAAAATTCGCAAAATCCAAAATCACTACACCTTTTTCTTTTTCTTTTTCCAATAGTTAAGTTGAAGATAATAATAATAAAAATATTTGCAAAAGAAAAAAAAGTGCCCTCCCGACTACTCGGCCTTCCGACCATGTGACTAGCAACATGATCTAACTACGAACACAAAGCGTCTCACCTGCCAACATTTCCTCGAATGAATTTCAGCACCACTTTCCTTATGCAATAATCCAACTATTACATCGTTCCATGAACTCTTTGTTTCCCACCTCGTTCCTTCAACATTGCATATATCCCACATTCAATGTTCAATTGTACAAAATTGAAATCTCATTGCGTTAATAAATTTTTTCTCTCCCATGGTTCTAACTCCAGCAAGAGAAACCTTCTTCAATTCTTTCTATAAATTTAGAATTTCACTGTAATACCCCACTTGATCCCATAAGGAAAATTTTGATTAGCATTTAATTAATCTGTAAATGATGACTTATAATTTTTTAGTAATATATACACTTGTTAAATTTTAATTTTATTTTACTTTTACTGGTATGACTTTTATTATTTATTTCATTTCTAATATGTCTTCCCAAATAAAATCTTAGTTAAGGTATGATCTCTCGTCATTTATTTCTAAAATCAAATATCTAGATTTTGTACACCCAATATGTCTTCTCAATTCAACTTGTAGATAATATATGACCTTCCCTCATTTATTTATAGAATAAAATATCTATATTTTGTACACCCAATATGTCTTCCCAAATCTACTTTTTGGTCTTCTCCCATTCATTTTTGAATAAAATATCTATGGTAAGAAAGTCAAGTTTAATAAATTAGAAGGATAAGGGGGTAGTCATGAAATTTATGGTAAGTAGTTGAGGTGGATGAGAAGAAGATATATAAAACGAAAGGAGGATGAGAGGAAGGGGAAGGAGATCTTTGGTCTTGTTTGGCATGGGGGGATATCCTTGGTCTTGTCTGGCATGGGAGGAGATCTTGTTTGGCATGGGAGGAGATCCTTTGTCTTGTCTTGCATTGGAGAAGATTCTTTGTCTTTTTTGGCATTGGAGGAGATCCTTAGTCTTGTTTGGCATCTAAAGGTGTTGATTCAAACTTGGACACACTACAGCTGGTTGAACTTGGGCTCGGAGGGCTAGGGAGCCTGCAGAGGTTCCTTGGGTTAGTTAATCAATCCTAGTTGGCTGGGAGGTAAATCCAATCAGGTAACATAGCAGGAGCATCTCAATGTAAATAAAAGGGCATTTCAACCAAGCTACTGATACGTATTCTTCAATTATTGATTACTCATATAAATTATTGAAAATGAAATTTCTTACTTTACTTGTTACAAATAAAATTTACTTGCATTTTATTATCAATAAATGTTAAGGTATAGATAGATTATTTTCCTTCTTATTGTGTTTAAATTAAAAGGATAATTCGAGGTTTAGTTCAAAGATATCATATCTAGGTTCTGGCATATGGTATCAGAGCTTTAAATTCAAACACTAAGGCCTAAATCCCACCAGAGCATCCCTGTACAACCGAAAACAATTATAAATAAATCTGAAAGAAAAAAGAAAAAAAAAAAAAATATATATATATATATATATATATATATATATATATATATATTAAAATCTTGAGAGCAATAAAAACACACCCACCATAAAATAAATAAATGAAGATTCCCTTAATTTAGAAAGAGAGACTATCCAATGTTATATAATATACGAGAAACTTATCACTTTTGGAAGATGCAATAATATGTCACTTCTCGACATCGTAATTCACAGATACAATCCTTCCTACCTTGGCTTTGTTGTTTGTTGTCCTTGAATAAATGAATTCAGAAAGCATATAGAGCACTGAATTCTCCGGAAGTTGTTGCATTTTGTTTGAATCCATTCAGTGCCAAATAAACCATTTTTAGTCAATTTGTCGCGATTTTTAGTGCCCCAAACGTTCACACAAATTGAGAGGAGCATGAGATGACACATGTTCTTTCTTTGAAGGAATGAATTCATTAGGCGTATAGAGCACGAAACTATGCGGAGATTGATTCGTTTTTATCCATTTGGTGCCAAATAACCCATTTTCAGTTGATTTGACTGCATTTTTCAGTTCCCTAAAATTTCAGATAAATTTGCAGGAGCATGAGATGATAACAGTTATTTCAACGCCTTGTAAATTTTGAGCACATCAAGTTTTTGTGCTCAATTTTGAAGCTTGATTTGGTGAATATTGACGAGTTTTCGAACCGATTTGGTACTTGTTGTCCCACCTATGGCAATATATGGAGTTCTTAAAACAGGTGCATTGTTGAACTTTGAGGGTCTGGTTGAGCAGTTTCACCTTTCAGCCTTCCTAAAGTGGCTTGACATTCTCTTTGTATACCTCCCATTCGTGTCCACTATCTTTCTTCGACATAGAACTCTCTGCCTCTGTTTAGAACTGCAAATTCGTCCATGACCCATCTGGACCCTAAATCCATGAAAACACTTCTTTTAGTTTTGTGGACAACGCATTGGTTTTCTACTAAATCGTTTCAACATTTCGAGCTTTTTATTTTATTTTAATTGGTCAAGAAAAATTCAATCTGAGACTTGTTTTTTAATGATTATGGGTATCTTCAAAAAAATTATATTTTGAAACAAATCCTGTTTTGAGCTCTTTTTCTACTTCCATTCCTTGAAGCATAGGTCCCAAAATCCACCCCTTGCATTCCCGACCACGGTTGCTACTTTAAATTACACAATGTTCCCAAACTGACAAATTTTTCATGAAGATTTCCATTCCTAAAAGACTCATGCTGATTCTTAGTAAATACATTTATTACTCCACTCATGTGTTCTATAAGGTTTCGGTGACACTACATGTTTGTTGTTAAGAATAATACTAATGGTGGAAGCTTAACGAATTAGGTTCCCCTTTGTTTGTTTGTTTCAATTTTTTTATCTCTATCATTCATCCTTCGAATCAAAGAGACCTTTCTTACAGGCCAGATCTAGATTTGGAAGTTCAAGACACTTGATTCATTGAAAGTTGATTTGATTTGTGCAATTGTAATTTTCAAATCTGTGAAGCCTAATCAATATATAGTGAGGCTTATTTGAAGTAGCAACTGACACCTTGTTGGATCTGGACCTGCACCAACTGCTCAAGCCAAAGTTCTATGATTGAGGTCAAATTTGAGCATAAAATGTTCAAAAGCAAGAAATTGGTGAGTCCCATCCAAAAAAAATCACATGTAGATCAAGTGTAAGGAGAAGAGTTCATACCTTTCCCTCCAGAAACAAAGTTAGTTCCTAAGTCTAATTCTGAAGCTTCCGCCGAAATTCACCCAACAAAAGTAGTCACTGATCTTAGCAATTGAGATGAGCGATGATAACACTGAAGAGCGAAAACAGACGTGCGTCGGTGGAACCATGAAAGTTGGGTTTGTCAGTACGATGAGCACTCTCAAATTCGCATGAGCACTTAACCAAAAAATTATTATTGTTAGACCAAAGCCTAACTCAAAATATTCGAGCATGGATTAGCTTGCAGGCTATAATCAATTAAATACTGAATCAAAACTGCAAAAGAAAACCATAAGTATCACTAATCCATAAATTCTCCCATGGAGCCCCTTTTATAGTCGGCCTTGCCTAATCATTCTCTAATATAGAAATTACGGCCTTTGCGCATTAACATCCGACTCTTGAGCATTCTCTAATGTAGAAATTACACTTCTCGAGTGGAGTGGTCTTCACTTGTGCACATTAACTTCCAACATCTATTAAACTGCTGGGTAAAGAAAAAATTAATAATAAATAGTGGCCATGAGTCTCAAGCATAGTGTTTCCTACCATTGTCTAGTACATGCTCTCTCTGTCACATAGATAGAATTTAAGCTAAATAAAACAAAAATATTTAAGTTAAATAAATAAAAATATTCGTAAGCATGTAATTATATTTGAAATCGTATGATATTAATGTTATTTGAACTGAACCTCTATGATGTTAATCAAATGGAAAGCAAATTGACTGAGTGGGCATCCAAGTTTTATCAAAATTTCTATAAATTTAAAAATAATAAATTTCATGCACTTATTTCAGTCCACCTAAGGAAATTTAGACCATTGATTATGATATAGATGATCATTTGTGCTGTAAGAGGTTCCACAGGTAATAGTGAGCTGCGGGTGTTAAATTTCTAGATATCTATTTCATTATTAAAAGTTTAATTTGAAAAACTAAATCCAGTATCATTTTTAAAATATTATATATATATATATATATATATATATATATATATTATAAAAAAAAATAACGATATTATTTTAAATTAAGAATAAATCATTTAATAATAATAGTAATCCAATTAAAATATCTCATTATACTATAGATTTGCAAATTCCTCAATTCTAAAGAAGAGTGAGTGAATTCCAAGACATGTATCTTATTAAAAAAAACAACCTAGAAAACACCGTGAGTGAGTTAGTCTTTCAGTGGCTGAATTATAAATAAGAAAATAGTAATATTTCAGGTTTCAATAATGTAATATAAAAAATAAAAAAATAAAATCACTCTGAATGATGGAAAATAACCAAACAAACAAAGACACTTTTTGGTAGTTATTTATTTCCATAGAGACTAGATTAACCAACTATATTGTTCAAAGAAAACAAAAGAGAGTACTGTGTAGTAGATGTTCCATAAATTCGAACTCAGAAAGGAAGATATATGTAACATTATTTTACATTATACTAATATTCTGAGATGAAAACCAACCAAATACATGGCAAACAATTTAGATCTTTTACTCATTATTATGGATTGAACGGAGATAATGGCACGTGTCTTTCTCCGTATTTGCATGACCTTGGTATTTGCATTGATCAAATTAATTAAACACTACGTAAGGAAGTGTTCTGTCGAGAACATTTAAAAAAAACAACAATAATATTTTTAGGTTTATGATGGTTGCGTGTGAATTTGGTAAATTATTATTACTATTTCTAATCTCTTTCACACTGGTTGGATTTAATTTAATTTGAAATTAAATAAATTAATTACACTAGTTATGTTGTAAAGCATATTTATTTGAAAATAACTTTTCTAAATTGCTAAGTAATCTCTACCTCAGGATTAAATATGTAACCTCTACCTTAGGATTAAATATTGTTATTTTTAACCAGTTACAAAAAATATATATATATATTAAAGAACATCAGAACTCTCTCACAGTTTCTACCAACATCAGAACTCTCTGAAGGTTTCTGCTCACATACATTGAGCTCATTTTCTTCTCCGGTGGCTGCGAGCATGGAAAAATCTAGTCATGGTTTCTAATCAGTTCTGTGAGCCCTTTGAAACGCATTTTACAAGCTGAAAAATAATTCTCACAGTTAGAGATTGCTTTTGATGCAAATTAAACCGTTAAAGCCAGGTGTTTATTCTATCCCCTGGTTAGCTTTGAAGGTATATTGTTGGATATTTAATCTCCAAATTTTTTCAATTTTTTTTTGTTAGGTTGCAGAGTTTTTCTTGTGAAAGGCTTCATGATAAATTTGCTTTGTACGTGGCTCTGAACTTTGCAAATAAAGTAATCAAAGCCAATGCTTTGCTCATCTTTTGCAGGCTATGGATATCTCTTGTAGAGATAAGGTGAGGTATGGTGCTACCTCTTCTCCTTGCTAAAAGCTTAAATGGAACTAAATCAAGGGAATTTTAAGTAGCCTTTTACCTCTTTGCAAAATCCATAGGGTTTGGAATTTCTCATTTTTGTTCCCTGGTTGGGTCACAAGGGCTATATGGGCTATTTCTATTGATGGATGGTTTAAACAGTAGGTGTGAAGCATTGCCAGAACAGAAGTAAGGTTCACTATAATCCAAAGTCTCTCACAAAATAATTTTTTCTATATACCAGGTTGGATGATTTTTCTCACTTGAGTAGTTATGTTTCAATAACATTTTCAATAATGTATCTCTCTCAAAAGAAGCCATTGTGTTCAAAGCGAATAATTTGGAGAGAATTTTAATGAGACATCTATAAGGTGCTTTAGAGGGAACGTGCAAGGAAAAATCCAGTCATGGTTTCTAATTGGTTCTGTGAGCCCTTTGAAATGCATTTTACAAGTTGTCAAATGATTCTCATAGTTAGAGATTACTTGCGAAGGGCTTCGCGATAAATTTGCAACCGATTTGAGCATACAAATTTGTAGGTGGCTTTGTAAAATTTGAAAATTAAACCATTAAATCCAGGAGTTTATTCATTTTGTGCAGCATATGAATAGCTCTTTTAGAGAGATAAGGTGAGATACGGTGCTGCCTCTTCTCTTTGCTAAAAGCTTGAATGGAGCGAAATCAAGAGACTTTTAGGTAGCCTTCCACCTCTTTGTCGAATCCATTGGGGTTTGGAATTTCTCCTGATTAAATGGAATGAACTCGAGAGACTTTTAGGTAGCCTTCCACCTCTTTCCCGAATCTATTGGAAGTCTAGCTCAAGGAGGTGCTTCGGGTTGAAATAATATCATTGGATTGTTTGGTGGCAAAAGGTTTAAAGAAGGTGAAGGTTCTCATGGATCTTTCCACAGTTAATGAAGTAGGGAACACGGTTGATTGTCTCTTGTATGGCTGATAGTCCTTGGAAAGAAAAAAAATGTTTGATGAATGGACCTTGACATGAATTATAGTGTAATTTTTTTGGCAGCCAGAGCAGTTAGGCAAAGTTAATAATTTTATTATCTCGTTTGCAATCATTTTTTGGGTCTTCATGGGTTCTTTTTCTGTTTTTGATCATGCTTATAATTTTTAGGTGGATAGTATTGTTCCGTGGATGGTATTTTTCCAGATTTATATATAAGTCTATCTGCTATAATTCAACTAGTTGCTATAGCTAATGTTGCTGCATGTACAGTCTTGTTGTAGGAGATGATAATTAGTTTTAGCTAATGTTGTTGCAGCAGGTGCAATCTTGTTGCAGGGGATGATAATTAGTTTTAGCTAATGTTGTTGCAGCTAGAAACTTGTTGTAGATGATGATAATTAGTTTTTGGCAATGAGACTATTGTCATAGTTATATTTACTTGTACATGTTTTGCTCCTGTCATTAAATTTAGATACATTTTTTTCTTTTTGGTACATTTGGTCTAGGAAATCTTGGTTAGAATATTAAACACAGGAAAAAACTTGACTAGAATAGTGTTACTTGGTTGCAATTGTTAGAAATCTTAGTCGAAATAATGTCATTTCTTAATTGGAATAGTGAAGCTATATTTGAATTCTTACTTCCTGAAAATTTCTAACCATTCTAACCACAATATTGAATATTGAAGTTATATTAGAATTTTCTTGGTTGAAAAGATGAAAAAGTCTATAGTTTTAGGATTTTTCTCTTCGTTTCAAGTACTATACTATGGGGAACTGTTAGGCCTCAGATTCTGCAAGTATTTTTTTTGAACACTAAGGTGTAATATTGAGAAGATTTATTGGGTAGTTAGTGCTAATAAGGTCATGGTTTCGAATTGTGGAAACTATGTTTCTTTGATTCTACAGCTTCAGTTAAGGGGGAATCTGAGTTTTCTCTTCATTTCAAGTACTGTACTATGGGGAACTGTCAGGCCTCAGATTCTACAAGTATTTTTGTTGAACACCCAGGGGTAAGATTGAGAAGATTTATTTGGTAGTTAGTGCTAATAAGGTCATGGTTTCCAATCCTGGAAACTATGTTTCTCTGATTCTAACAGGTTCAGTTAAGGGGGAATCCGATGATGGTGCTCACAAGCATTTGAAGCTTCTTACACGATGATCCCCTGTATTTTTCCATTCTTCCATACAAATAGAACAATGCAGAGCCTCAATATCACTTGTAAAAAGTAGATGACTTCCATCACTTGTGCTCTTATCTACACTCATATGAGAACTTGTTCCCTTGTTATTGCTTTGTTTTACTTTACATTACTGGCTCGACTCTGTAATGATCTGTTGTGCTCCAACCATAGGATCCTCTTCTTGTTTGACTCCAAGAATATCTGTCAAAATGGAACGAATTTGAGATATTACTTTCTCAACTTCCCTTTGGACTAATATTTGAAACTCCTCCTATTTCTGGGCAAAGCTTCTCTGTAGAGCTTTCAGAGCTTGCACAGTGCTCTGCAAAGAACAAATAATGTTCTCTCTTTTTTTCAAATCCCAGTTCTTCTCAAGTTCCATCTATTTCAGTATCTTGTCCCTTTCTACAAATGCCTTTGATAAGTTGGTATTTTTCTTCTCTGCTTTTATCTTTCCTCCATGTGATTTTTCCTAAGCATATTCCACTTCCTGACACTTCTTTTCCAATTTTATCTTTTCTTCATGTGAGTTGCAGAGCTTTCACAGTGCTCTGCAAAGAACAAATAATGTTCTCTCTCTTTTTCAATTCCCAGTTCTCTCAAGTTCCATCCGTTTCAAAATCTTGTCCCTTTCTACAAATGCCTTTGATAAGTAGGTATTTTTCTTCTCTGCTTTTATCTTTTCTCCATTTGATTTCTCCCAGGCATCTTCCACTTCCTGGAGCTTCTTTTCCAATTTTATCTTTTCTTCATGTGATTTTTCCCAGGCATCTTCCACTTCCTACTTCCTGGAGCTTCTTTTCCAATTTTATCTTTTCTTCATGTGATTTTTCCGAGGCATCTTCCACTTCCTGGAGCTCCTTTTCCAATTTGTTCTTCTCATATGCCATGTTATGTAAATCAGCTTTCGCCTGATTCAGTTCCCACGTATATTCCATATCTTCTTTGGCCCTTTTAATCAGATCTCTCATAAATTTCATCTTATCATCTCTCTTTTCAATCAGTTCCCTCTTATAATTCATGTTTTTATTACTCCGTATATAATTGTTGAAACCCAAGAATTCTCTTGATGAAATTCAGTGATACATTTAAAAAATTCCTAAGTTAGCTACAAGTGGAACTGACTGTGAAAATGAGATAAAAGTTATTATGATGGGTAACTATTTCCCAGTGTTATTAATCCCAAGAAATTGAGTATTAAATAGATCCAACTGAGAATTTTAAGTTTCAGTTACAATGCTCGGAAAAAATTTCAAATACTTTACAATTCCATGGCGACATGGTGGACAAGGGGTTCCAAACAAAGGAGTAACTGTGCCTTCTGTTTGTGTCAGTCTTATCATATGCCATCAGTGATCAAATATGTTCTTTTTCATTTAGGAGTCCCATACTATAATTTTTTATCACTCCATTAGGTCATGGATTTACTGATGGTAGTGGTTACTTCATCAGTTTTCCCTCATGAAAATACTTATTAGTACTCTTCTTTATGGTCTTCAGTCATGATTTATTTTCACTTTGCATTTCATCTTATTAGGTCATAGGGTTGGTCTCATTAGGTTTTAGGGTTCCATCATCATCAAATTTATGATGAAAGTATCAAATAAATATCAGCAAGGACATGAGGATGCCAAATAAACTCAAAGCACAGTATCTGGAAAATAAAAAAAAGTTGTTCTTTCAGCTAAATGTAATTTTCACCTCAAAACATGTTTTGAGGTGAAAACAAGGTAGTTTATCTTTATTATAATTTTTTATGTAATTTATGCCTCTATGTGTAATAAGCTCAACTTCAGAAGTTGATGTCTCCATAAATCCACTATTAGTCCTTTGCAGCCCATCGTCAAGGATCAAAGGGGATTTTTATCTTCCTTGTTTTAAAATGTTTTCTCCACATACTCTTCAGTGTAAATCATACTCTAAGCATGTTCATAAAAAGGCGCTCGGAAAGATATTTCCAACAGTATATCACACTCCCAAAACTGACTTCTGGATTGGAAGATATGCTCAAATGAATAAAGGTCCAAAAAGAACAACTCTGCCCCATTTTGCATTCGGCCCTTTACTTTAAATTTTTTCCTTTTTAATGAAATTTTCTTCCCTTTACAGCAAAATTCCTTGTTCTTTTGAAATTTACGCATCCTACAAACTGTCGATGTGATGCCATTGCATCGCAAACTTCGCAAGTCCCGGAACTCATTACATCGCATTCCCATTTTCGCTGATGCGATAAGCCACTGCATCGTATCGCGCGATCACAATCCCCCGCAGTACTTAACCCTTTCCACTCCCTTCTGCCGATGTGATAGGTCTATTCATCGCATCACACTATCCGCGATTCCCGACTCTAAACTCTGAACCTGCTCCCCTTCCGATATGAGATTGTGATTTCCCTGGTCCCACCAAAGCCTTTCCACTCCCTTCCAAAGAAAAAAGGCTTTCTCCCTATGTAAAGGTGTCGCTTTCAACTTTGTTCATTTTAAAAGTTTTTTCTTTGGTGCCCCCTCATCGCTTCGGCTTATCCTCGCTCTCTTCCATTTCATCAGCCCATACTCCATCACCCCCCCATTGTATCAATCAATGCTCATCGTTCCTTTGCACCATCGCTCCATCACCATCGCATATCGCAATTTATTCACCCAAGTTATAATCGCCCCTGCCATTGCGATTTGCAATTCTGATTTACGAGCCCACCAGTGCTTCGCTCATTTCAATAAAAAAAAGGGTTTTTCTTCATTAAAATGGAAAATTTGATTTTTATTGGTTTCAAAGGCATTTTCTTCGGCGAAAGGGATTTTTCTTCAAGCTAAAGGAGGAAGAAATTTTAAGGTGGTGAGGTAATTGCAAAAAGCAGGGATCATTACAACGTTGACCACGGAACGACAACAACGATAAATGAGGGGGTTGGTTCCATATTTGTTTTTCTTCCTATTTGTTGGAGTAAATGTGATAGAAAATCTTCCAGATGGTCAAAATGTATTGTTTCCTCTGTTTCAGAGGCATAATATTGGTTTCTTTTCTATCTTTAGATTTTGGTTTCAGGCTCCTCTTTCTAAGGATTCTCCCCTTGAAATCCTGTCTATTTAATGTAATTTTTGAGTCATTTGTAAGGGTGGAAAAAGTTGGAAATCATTGGGATTCTCTGGGCTTGATTGTATCTTTGTAACCAATTTGGCAAGGAATTAATAAAGATTTCCAATTTTTTTTTATGGGATCCATGTGGTATGGAATTTTAGCACAGTCTCTTGTTTTGTAATCATTTGTTAAATGTGATGTATGCCATTTATTCATTCCATTATTTTTGTTGAATGTTTTCAACTTAGATAGGCAGAATCCATTTTTTACAGTGCTCTGCCTTGGGAAAATCATTCAATTATTCTATGTTTTCTGTTGTTTGAGAAGGATCCATTTCATATGCCCTCCTCAGCTCCTCACCAGTCTCAAAAATTTCATAATCATTAAATAAAAGTTGTTAAAATCCATGCCTACATTTCCCCATAGAAGACTCTATATTTCTGAATTAATTCCCCAGATTTAAACAGCCCAGATCCATCTGATCCAACAAAAAAAACTGAGAAATTTATAAAAAATATTTCGAGCTACTATACCTAGCCTAAAATCATTTTTCACTAATAGTTCATTGAGATATCCTACAAAGAGAGCCCTCTCCTTGCATTGTAGGGCTAGCTACAAGGTTAAGCATGGTTTGTGGTTACCCTAGTTTTCCTTTTTCAGTCTGACGTCAAATCAGATGAAAACATAGTGGCGACCATACTGGGGAAAATCTGATACGAAAGACTGATCACCCTGGTAATATCTTCCATATAAATTCTTGAACACTGGATGATGAGTTTTGGAATTTTCTAGGGTGAAATAAAACATTGCAAAGTAGAAATTCGACCACACTTGCTTCAAGGAAATACACAAGGCCCAATCCTGATACAAATCCTTCCTCTATATTTGAAAATCCTAACCTTATTCCTCGAATAATCAGAAGACAAGAAGGTTCAATAAGCCCTAGACCCATTTTCAGATCCCATTCCTGGCCCAGTGACTGGTTTTTTGTTGAAGACCTCCCTTTTTATGAGAGTTTTGAGCTTTCTCTATTCAAAACCAAATCTGAAACAACATTAGATAACACAGTTTTAGATCCAGAATTTCTTGTAGATCTATAAGTTCAAAGGGAAAACAAATCTATTGATGATTATATTTTGAAATATTCTCCAACATATATTACTACTACAAATATTCCTAATCTTTCTGAATTATAAGAAACAACATCCACTACCCCCAATTCATCATTATTTCGATCAATTTCTAAAATCAATTCTCAGCCTCCAACTTCTCCATCAACTTCTCCTTTAAATTATGGTAGTTCAAACATTGTTGTAAATCCACCTCGAGTCATGGCTGCCCAGTATGCACCCCTGGTTTTGCCTTAGAATATGAATGATATGATTGCTAGTTACCAAAGTAAAATACCTTTCTTTGATGCTACTCAAAGCATCACAACCCAGCGACATGTTGATAAGATGAATGCCTTATTTGACCTTCATGAGGTAGAGGCCGAAAATGTCACTATGAGATTGTTTGTCCAAAGCTTTGGGGGTGAAGTTTGAAAATGGTTTCGAGCCTTACCAACGGCCTCTATCCACACTTTGTTGGAACTACATAGACAATTCTTAGACAGGTGGGAGGTAAAGAAAAACCCACTCCAAATTTTTTCTGAGTATGAAAATATTAAAAGGAATGTGCATGAAAGTGTACAAGATTATTGTGTAAGGTTTAATGCAATGTATAATGCTATTATGGCCAACCTCAAACCCCCCATGGGGTTAGCTTTGCTCAAATTTCCATATCGTTTTGATGCTGATATGGCATATCAGTTACGAGAACGAGATCCTACCACACTTTAAGACATGAAGAAAACTGGTGTAAGTGTAGAAGAAAATTTGCTAGCCAAAAGAGCACGGATGAGAGCTAAAAAGAGAGTGACTGTAAAAGAGGAAGCATCTCCTTCAGATAGTAAGATAGATACTTTTATCTGAATAGTAGAGAAGATGGTTGATCGGTTGACTATTTCAGACAAACCTAAAGCACCAATCAGGAATCCAAATTTCAGAGAACAGTAGTAGCCCCAATTCCGAATCAAGCAGAGAGAACATAAAACACAGGAGAAAACAACACAATAGTAGAAAATCAGAACCCCTTTGCAACAAAATTATGTTCAGGGGATGGAAACAGATGATGATGATGATCCGGTAGTTGAAGCTAATCATTTTTTCACTATTGATGGTATGCCCATTTTCCTGACAGAAGATGAAGAATATGCAGTGACTCCAGACACTCGGAGGGATGAAGATTTTATTGGCCAATGATGTAACCTTAGAGGAATAGTATGATGATTATCAACGAGGATATATGAACTCTTTTTCAGCCCAGTAGAAGTAGTATTCTTTGAGGATCAGAGATGTGCCAATCAATCCCATTCAGAAAATAAAAGAGCTGCTATCAAAGAATGACTCTTCAAATACTCAGAGGAAAGGGAAAGAACCCACTGATCCATCTTCCAGAAAGCCATCCTTGACAAATAACACAACAAATGAGAAGAATAATCAGCCAAGTGCGGCCAAGGAGTAAGTGGAGAAGAAATATCCTCCCGTAAAAGAGGTAGAAAAATTTCCATCTTCTAATTTAGAAAATGAAATCGCTAAAATTAAGGTGTCCATTCCCTTAGCTGAGTTGGTGAAGAACAACACTTATAAACATCAGGTGTCTATATTTTTTCAAATAGACTCTATCTCAAATATGGTAAATGTTGAAGATGATTATCCTAAACTCATTTTGGTCTTGCCATAGAAGGTCAGTATGAAGATAGTGAAGTACCTCCCTTTTACCTAAGTCTTAGATTGCATGAGTATGTTCTACACAATGCTATGTTGGATTCCAAGGTCTCTCACAATTTGATGCCTAAAGCTATTATGGAGAATTTGGGTCTTGATATTACCCGCAAATATCATGATCTGTATTCCTTTGACTCCGGTAGGGTCCATTGTATTGGTCTTATCAAAGATTTGGTAGTATCCTTAGATAAAATCCCAACCAAGAATGTTTTGATGGATGTAGTTGTTGTTGATATTCCACCATGGTTTGGAATTCTTTTGTCTAGATCGTGGGGTGAAAATCTTAATGGAACTATACAAATTAATTTATCTTATGCTACAATTCCTGTGTTCGGTCAATTGAGAAAGCTATACATGGAGAAGAAAATTAAATATATGATAACTAGCAAAGAGAAGCGAGTTAATCATCCAATTAATGTTTTCCATACAGATTTAGAGTCATTTGTATTATATTCAGATAGTGGTTTCAATGACGAAGATGTTCAGTTGGTAGAAGTAGAAGAGGTACCTGAAATTTCAAAGAATTTTAGGGAATTCCTTAAACATGAAAAAGAAAAATTGGTAGGCCTTTCCAAGCTTTCCACATACCAGAAGCAAAAAGACAGTGAACAGCAGAAAAATGAAGAAATCGGTCAAGGTAAGGTAGAGAAGGAGACAAAATTTCAGCATTTAGAAGAAGAGGAAAAAGGCCTTTGTAGCATGGATTTTGACGGAGCTGTTGGTAAGAATGGTGCTGGTATAGCAATATAGATTCAAAGCCCTGTTTTCTAGCCTGAAAGAATTCCTAGTAATGTTACAGTATGTGCTAACAAGTTGGCTTTTGAATGCTCTAACAATGAAGCAGAGTATGAAGCTTTGATTGCAGGTCTGAAAATTTTGAAGAAGTTAAATGCAAAAAGGATTTCTGTCTATGGAGATTCATAGTTGATAATCAAATAGGTAAAGGGAGAGTATGAAGCAAAGCATCCACAATTGAGATCCTACATAAATGCGATCTTTGACATCCTGAGAATGTTTTCTGAATACACTTTGACAGTAGTACCCCGAATGCAGAATCTTAATGCAAATTCTCTTGTCACTACTGCAAGCAATTTGAAGATTCCAATGAACTCCAGCAACAAATTTGAAATTTATGTCAAACATCGGCCCACTATTCTGGATAATTTAAGCTATTGGGAAGTGTTTTGGGATGACGATGAAATCAATGCTTTTTTGTAGAGTGAAGGAAAATTCAAGGATACTTTCATAGAGGGTGATTGTGATACCGATGAAGAAGAGATTGAAGCAAATCATATGGACGTGTTACAGCTGAAAGATAATGTTATTCCTAGAGGTCTCATACCTTTAGAGGAGCTTTTTGATCAAGATGATGTTGCAAGGAAACCAAGCTTGGTGCCTACTAATAAAGGAGTTGAGGATGTCAATCTTGGAACAGCTGACAAGGCCAAGTTTGTAAATTTATCAAAGGCATTGTCTCCTGAGGTAAAGGCCCAATATGTTAAATTACTTTTTGAATTTTCTGATGTGTTTGCGTGGGATTATTCATATTTGAAGGTGTATGAAAAAAAATATAATTCAGCATACTATTCCCATCAATCCGGATCAGAAGCCATTTAGACATAAGCTGAGAAGAATCAATCCAAAGTTGCTCCCATCCATTGAAAAAGAGGTAAACGGATTGCATAGAGCTGGTATCATTGTTCCAATTAGATTTTCTAATTGGATTTCGAATTTAGTCCCTGTACGCAAAAAGACATGAGAGATAAGGTTGTGTCTAGATTTCTGGAATCTCAATAAAGTATCTTTAAAGGATAACTATCCGCTTCCGAAGATGGATCATATTCTGCAAACATTAGTTGGAGCATCATGCATGTCACTACTCAATGGTTGCTCAGGCTATAATCAGATCTTGGTCCATGAAAAATACCAAGACAAAACTACTTTCACGACACCTTGGGGAACTTTCCAATATTCCAAAATGCCATTTGGATTGAAGAATGTTGGAGCCACTTTCCAGCGAGTAATGGACATCGCTTTTGCCAATAAGAAGGATGTTTTTCTGGTTATTTATTTAGATGATTTGACAGTGTTTTATGTTTCTCATGGTGAACACCTCCACAACTTGAGGATTTTATTTCAGAGATTCAAGAATTTTGGGATTTCTCTCAATCCGAAGAAAATTCTATTTGCTATGGATGAGGGAAAGCTGTTGGCTCATATCATTTCTAAAGATGGTATCCGCATTGATCCTTCAAGAGTGGAGGAAATTCAGCACATAGACTTCCCACGTAACAAAAAGGAGATTGAGGCATTCAATGGTAAGATGAACTTCTTACGCAGATTCATACCCAATTTGGCTGAAAATTTAAGAGAGATGACTAACATGTTGAAAAAGGACAGCACTGTAAAATGGAGCGAGGATGCTATAAAGTCATATAATCTGGTAAATTTTTCTTTGTCTAATGCCTCGGTCTTGATTAGTCCTGATTACACTCAAGATTTCATTATATTTTCATTTGGATCAGAGCATACCATGGCTGCGGTATTGATGCAAAAGAGAGATCATACTAAACAACCCATTGCATTTTTTAGTACGACCATTCGAGATGCTGCCTTGTGGCATAATATCATTGAGAAACATGCATTGGCTCTTATAAAAGCATCAAAGGATTTTAGAGTATACATTATACATTCACATACCATAGCATATGTTCCTAATGCAGCAGTGAAAGAGGTCCTGATGCAAACTGATCCGGAGGGAAGAAGAGGTAAGTGGATAGTAGCAATGTTGGAATATGATTTGGAGATTAAACCCACAAATCTAATCAAGGGACAAGGTTTGGAGAAAATAATGGCACAATCAAACCTACATGCCCTGGACATAAATCTCATAGCAGCAATGTCGGAGGATGAGCATGATGTTTTTCTGGTCCCAGTTTCATAATTTTTTCTCCAATCACCATTGTATTCAGACATATTTTTTGTGCTTCAGCATCTTTCACCACCTCCAGGGATGTCTAGAAGCAAAGGTAGATCATTGAAACTCAATTCTGTGAAATTATGTATTTTAAACAAATCTCTTTATTGGAAATATCCTGGAGGTATTCTACTTAATTGTTTGGTTGAATATGAGGCTCAACAGGTGATGCATGATTTTCATAAAGGTGATTTTGGTGGTCATTTGTTTTGGAAAACGACAGCTAACAAATTGTTGAGAGCAGGATATTATTGGCCCACTTTATTTTCAGATTTGTATAAAACAGTGATGAGATGTCAAGAGTGTCAAGTTTTTCAAGGAAAAAGGAAACTGCTTCCTCTTCCTTTGAAACTTGTTCAAGCAAATTCACCTTTCCAGTAGTGGGGACTTGATTTCATAGGGTAAATCCATCCCACATCATCAGCGCAGCACGGATGGATCCTGACAGATATAGATTATTTCAACAAATGGATTGAGGCCATCCCAACGAGGCAGGCCATGGATATGGTAATCATTCAGTTTTTAGAATCGAGTATATTGTCTCGCTTTGGTTGCCCTCACAAGATCACAATAGATAATGCAGTGGCATTTAGATCCAAGAAGATGGTCGAGTTCTGCAATAAGTATAATATTATACTAGACCATTCAAAAACATACTACCCACAGGGCAACGACTTAGCAGAATCGTCAAATAAGACTTTGGTGAATATAATAAAGAAAATGTTGGAAGCAAACAAGAGAAATTGGCATCGAAAATTGGTCACTGTATTATGGGCTGATAGAGTTAGCAGCAATAAATCCATAGGTATGTCACCATTTGAATTAGTTTATGGCACCGATTATGTGTTTCCTATATCACTTACAGTTCTAGTCATGAGATTGTTACAAGAGGCTGGCAGCGAAGAGGACGATAATCAGCAAAGGATCGATCAAATGATCCACCTTTAGAAGACAAGGGAGGAAGTTTCTCAAAACACTATTCAATTGCAAGAAAAAATAAATAAGATCTATGATTGGAAAACCAAAGCAGAAAAATTCTAGTTAGAATATGTGGTGCTGAGATAGGATGTACAAAATGAGGACAAAGGGAAGCACGGTAAGTTTGATAACCTGTGGAAAGGACCGTATAATATTTCAGCGTGTAGAGGACATAATGCCTTTTTTCTCAGACAATTGGATGGTTAAGATTTCCCAGGAGGGCCGGTGAATGGTAGGCTTTTGAAGCACTACTAATTTTGAGATGATTCTTTGAAATTATGTTACAGTCATTGTACATACCATATTCATTGTTGTTGAGATTTCAATTACACATTCATTGAAGCTTGGGGCCCGTGGTGAAGGCTATAAAACTTGAATGATAAGTGTAAGGTCTGCTGGTTTTGATTTAGTTCTCAATCATGGTTTGAGTCAGAGTCAGTTTGCATTGTGTCAATTTTCAGTCTTTGAAATATTTTGACTGTATTTCCCAATGGATAAGGCTACTAGGTCTACGTTGTTCTTGGCACCTCCAAGGAGCTACCATCCCCATTGGAGCCAATGTTAGTGTCACTTATTGGTTACACAACAATTTGTCACCGTCCCTACAATCCCCATCCCGCACATTGGAGGGCTCATTCTGTGACCTGTGGACAGAGTTAAGGCTTGAAAATACTTTCATTGCATCCCTCTGAAGATGAGATTTAATTGCCCTAAAGACATCTCCCTGCAAAAAACCCCAAAAATAGCTATTTTTCCATTGGCGTGGTTCCATAGTTCAGCCTTCGCGCCAAGAGGGAAATCCTCCAAATAGGGCGTGCCAATTGGCGCTCTGTCATAGAGCCGTACCTGCGCCAACCATATTAAGAGGTGTTTTTAAAAAATAAAAGGCAGAAGTTTCATCCTAACAAATTACTGGGTTGATTTCTATCTTGAGTTGGGAGGTTTGGCTACGGATTTCCATGGAGAGGAAGTGGTTTGCCACCTCTCATGGAAGCTTCCTTGATGATAGGGCCAATCCCATAATTATAGGGATCCCAACTCCCCTTCCTCCTTCTATAAAAGCTTGCCCATTTCCATTTGCAAGCTAGTTCCAAAGGGTGGCAGAATTTCTAAGTTCCCAAGAGCTTTCATGCTGCAAAAGACTTATTGATTCCCTAAGGCCAAATCCAAGCAAGGAGACTATTTCCAAGTATTTGGAGAGAGAGGCTTGTCCCATCCCTGACAGGCTTTATCGAGACATGTTGTGCTGATGACCCGCTAAAGGAGAGTGCTGCGTCAAAGCTATGGTTGTATTCTTCTTTTGACTCTTTAATGATAAGCGACTATCGGTTATGGTTCCACTCTTGTTCTCGATCATGTTCATGAGTTATGTCCTCTTCAACTGACATACTACTATCGGTTATATGCTTGCGTTTGTGTCGTTTATTGCATGTGCTGTGTGTTTGACCATGGAGATCGTGGTGATTCAGATTCAAGGCAAAGGAACGGATCACCATCTCTTCTGGGCGTACGATTGCATTGATTCCAGGTAAGCCTTCCTCGCAAGTCGGTTTATTTACAATTAGGAACCTGCACTGTAGCGTGTTCGATTGTTGCTAGACCCGATCTGGGCTAGTAGGGATCGCCTCTATCCGCAGAGGGGATTTACCTCAACAATTTGGCGACTCCATTGGGGACTCAACTTGTTGTTTGATTTGTAAGCTATAGACGGAGCCTGAAGTACAGCCAGATAGCCTTCGAAACGCTTTTTCTCCGCAATTGCGAAGTAGATCAACGCTGCTTCAGTCAATCTCTGGTTTAGTTTGTAAACTGAACCCTTTGAGCATTGTCTTGTCTTTTCGGTTGATTCTTGATTCTCCTTGCTTGATTGGTTTTTTTGGGTTGGCTCTTTTGTGTTTGGCTTTTGGTTCAGCCCTAGAGGATCAGATCTGACCTCTGCTTTTCCGGATTTTCGCCTTTTCATAGTTGGCTTGATTGGCGCAGTTTCCACCCTGATAGTCGCGCCAATTGGCGCGGGTTTCCAGTTCATCACTCGCGCCATCCCCTATCTGGCGCGGATTACAGCCAGACAGTCGCGCCATATTCTATAGGTGCTAGGGTTTACCCTTGTTCGGAAGCTTCTTTTGGTTAGTACTTTTCTTCTGGGTTTGTTTTGGATTTTGCTTGAAGTGGTGAGTCTGGTTTTGGTTGGGAGAAATTCTTTGTTTTTTCATTTTCAGGCGTTGGCGCTACTTGTCAATGTACAAGTCGAGCCAATTTCAGGGTGTATGAAAATTGAGATTTTTTCCCTAAATCCTTCACTAGTGTGTCTTTCCCTTCCGGTCTTTTCCTTGTATGAGCATAGATTACATTGCTCATTGGTTGGAATGTCTTCTTTCCATGATTGTTTGATGTAAAAGGGAATGAATGCCTTGTTTTGATCTCTTGCTTTGGAAGTCCTCTTTGTGTTTGACCTCATATGTTTTGTCGCCTTTTGAGGGATTTCGTTACAAAGTGTTTGAAGCAACAGTTGCATTCTTAGTGTTTGTTTGCATCCCTTTTGCTTTCATCCTTTAATCAAGGAGATTTTCGTTCTTTTAGTTTTCGTCTCATAGTTTGCTTTTCGTTAAAATGCATTAGATCACATTACATTGAAAAGGATTTTTTGAAATCCATCATTGAACTTAGATTACATTGTTTAATGATTGAAAACTAGAAATCGCTTTGATTGCATTCTTTATGATTTGAAAGGAAAAAGGAAATTGTGCATAGATTACAATTGCATAGTTTCCAGAAAAGAGAATTTTGCATAGATTACATTGCATAATTCGCTTCGTTGAATGTTTTAGAATACTTTTGGATAGTGAAAGTCATCTAGTTTGGAAAAGTTTTGTTTTCAGTTTTGCTGTTTGTTGCATCATTGTTTGAAGCTCTTCCCTTAACTAGATAGCATTCATCGAATTGAAAAGTTTTCTTTTCTCATGTAGCTGCATACAGGAGATTTTCATATGACATACGGTAGGGCCTTGAAACCGAAACATAATTGAAGATCAACCATAAAATTTACTCAATTTACCTAAGGAAGCATTGAAACATTAACGAAACATTTAGAGGTCTAGGTTAGAGACGTGTTCCGGCGTCGTTAAACCTAGTAGTTGTCGTTCGCCTTTTGGCTTTAGACAGTGCTAGTATGGACTTGTGCTCCCCATACCGTCGCGTATATAAAGGGAGACCCCTCTAGGTTTTCAATCCTTTATCCACAGGAAGCCGATTCTGCCACCCTATACCCGTGATACACCGAACATAGCATTCGGGGAGATTGCCTGCATGTACGGAAAGTCCTTGGTTGATTTCTTCTTCATTTTTGAAACCAAGGTGTATATTGCAGTTCACGGTTATTTGGTACACCCTTTGCCTAGCATTCCTGAGTAGTCATTTCGATCTTTTCTGACTCTTTAAATTTGAAAAGATCATCAAGCGCTTGTCCTTTCACGCTTGTTTCCAATCTGAAAGCGATAGAGTCACCTTTTGCCTGTTTCTCGACTCTTAAAAGATGAAACGGTAGAGTTTTGTTTCAATGTTTTAAAAATTAACTACCCACGAAATATTCCTGGTTAAAGTTAGTTTCCTTAGGGTGTTGTTCTGAAGATCGTTTCTGATGGCAACTTTTTCGGAGTTCACCAACCAAGGAATCCCCTCCGATGGGAATTCTTGTCCTTTTCCTCCTTTTGGAAATGTTGGTGCTCCTTATATGGCAATGTTGTCCCTTCCTGGGTTAACTGTTGGGTTGCCTGTTTGGTTGTTCTCAACCTCTGTGGTCCCGAATGTCTTGGCTTCTGTTCAATCAGTTCCTCCACCTGAACAACATCATGTTGATTCCAAGGTGCACCTCTCCCCTTCTTCGCCTGTTTCTGCGTCCTCCTCTTCTACTTCGCCTGGTGAAAGTCTGGATTCAAGTAACCAGGTGGCTAAGAAGAAGAAGAAGAAGACAAAGAAGAAGAAGTCCGATAAAGGAGAGGCTAGCTCTGCGGCTATTGCGCCTAAGAAGTCTCCTCTTGATAAAACTTCCAACCCTCCACGGAAAGTCAAGTTCCCTTGCATGTTGTGCACGGGAGACCATCTTCTTCGAGACTGCCCTGGCATTCCCAAGGTACTCGAAGTATGGTCCAACGGTTGCCCACCGTTGCCTTTGGCTTCCAGGAGTCAGGTTGGGGGCAGTTCTCAATCGATGTGCCGGTAAGACTCCTAAGAGGCAGGGTAAGCTTGCCAATCCCTGTAGGTTGTGTGAAGGGCACCATGCCATTCACCTTTGTTCGTATATGGATGAAGCCAAGAGAGTTTTGGACAACTCGACTATTTCTACACCGTGCCTTCCGACTGGTTATTGACGACTTTCCTGATTTCAAGCTTGTGTAAAAATGAAACCTTTCCCCTTTACCTCTTGTGATTTCCATTTTATCAGCCTATTTTTTCCAGATGAACCTTGGTTTTCTCACTCCATCGTCATTATCTACTTGGTCAATTATATGCCTTCACTTGGTTGTTTTACCCATTCCTGAGGAACCGCCGCGATGAGTGGTCTTATTAGCCAGCCTAACCTTTACTTGTTCCGAGTAGTTCCACCATTACCGTAACCAAGCTGTTACCCTTTATACCAATTTTCGTTCCTCCGTTGAGGAGCTTACTTTTCTTCGTCTTTTCAAACTCTCTAAACATGAAAAGACATCGAGTTCTTCCTTTGTCAGACTCGTTAAACCCTGATGACATCGGATCCAGTCGAAATGACGTTATTCGAGTCGCTCCTTCCTAGGGCTCGTTAAATGTACTAGGATGGATTCGCCCGAAGGGCGGATTTATATGACAAGCATATGGTATCCTCTTCAAGCTTGTGTAAAAATAAAGAGGTACTCGCCAGAAATGGTGGGGGAAAAATGGAACCATCGTCGTTGTCGTCGGCAGTATGTCGCTCTTGAACATGGCACTTGTCTGCATTCGTGTCGGGTTGGGGACATCTCATCTCGTTTTTTCACTTGCCTCCATGGGTTTGGGTAATCCCTTTTGACCTCTCATCTACTCTTTGCCTCGTCACTATGACCTCTGATCTTTTGATGTCAAATACTGCCAAACTCACTGTCGTGCCGTCAATATGTTCAAGAGAAGTTGACCTCTGCACATATCAACCTTCCTCTGATTCCCATACGATCCTGATTCACAACAAAAACATTATGTTCCTCTGTCTCGTGTCGATGATGTGGGAAACATTATGGCCCACCTTCGATCAAGGTCACTTCCTGTCGACTTCAGCTCATTATCCAGGAAGCTGATCTAGAGACTCTTTCATGGTACCTTGGAGCCTGCATGCCTCAATGGCAGGTTCGTCGCATTCGACGTGAGGTTTTCATCATTGGCCTTCGATCGAGTGATTCTACGGGTGTTCGACACCATCTCATTGATTCACACGCCATAGATTGTACCTCTAGTACCTTGAGGACCATTGTCATTATTGGTGGTTCCTCTCGCGTCTGTTAACAACTTTCATCATTGGCTGGTAATTAGACGATGTTCTTGCATGTTCGACTTCAGCTCAATTATTCGCATGCTTGAACTTGTACTTTGTTCGGGTCGAGATGGAGCACAAGACCGTGGATTGTGTCTGTTGTAATCTAGGCTGCGACATTGTGGATTATTATGATTATTTACATGACTCACTGATTGGATGGCTGCGACCATACCTGAGTCTATTTATCGATCTTCATTGGATGGCTGCGTCCATGCCTTGGATCTAGATTATTGTACACTCTGTTATGGATGGCTGCGCCCATACCACGCATATATATCATGTATCTGAGACATCAGTTGTACTTCGCTCTGCAGTTTTTTCGATGGCGGTGTTTTCGGTCGGCATGTTCTCGTAAAGAATTTCACCCCTCTCTCTCTCTTTCGGGCCTCATGCTTTAGGGGGCATCTGTTACACAGCAATTTGTCACCGTCCCTACAATCCCCATCCCGCACATTGGAGGGCTCATTTCGTGACCTGTGGGCAGAGTTAAGGCTTGAAAATACTTTCATTGCATCCCTCTGAAGATGAGCTTTAATTTCCCTAAAGACATCTCCCTGCAAAAAACCCTAAAAATAGCTCTTTTTCCATTGGCGCGGTTCCATAGTTCAGCCCTCGCACCAAGAGGGAAATCCTCCAAAGAGGGCGCGCCAATTGGCGCTCTGTCATAGAGCCGTACCCGCGCCAACCATATTAAGAGGTGTTTTTAAAAAATAAAAGGCGGAAGTTTCATCCTAACAAATTACTGGGCTGATTTCTATCTTGAGTTGGGAGGTTTGGCTACGGATTTCCATGGAGAGGAAGTGGTTTGCCACCTCTCATGGAAGCTTCCTTGATGATAGGGTCAATCCCATAATTATAGGGATCCCAACTCCCCTTCCTCCTTCTATAAAAGCTTGCCCATTTCCATTGCAAGCTAGTTCCAAAGAGTGGCAGAATTTCTAAGTTCCCAAGAGCTTTCATGCTGCAAAAGCCTTCTTGATTCCCTAAGGCCAAATCCAAGCAAGGAGACTATTTCCAAGTATCCAGAGAGAGAGGCTTGTCCCATCCCTGACAGGCTTTTCCGAGACATGTTGTGCTGACGACCCGCTAAAGGAGAGTGCTGCGTCGAAGCTATGGTTGTATTCTTCTTTTGACTCTTTAATGATAAGAGACTATCGGTTATGGTTCCACTCTTGTTCTTGATCATGTTCATGAGTTATATCCTCTTCGACTGATATATAGTTGTATGCACTGGATTTTATGCTTGCGTTTGTGTTGTTTCTTGCATGTGCAGGTGTCCGACCACGGAGATCGTGCGGATTGTGATCTGCTAGGGCAAAGGAACGGGAGCACCACCTCTTCTACAGATGATAGCGTTGGATTCTAGGTAAGCCTTCCTCGCAAGTCAGTTTATTTACAATTAGGAACCTGCACTGTAGCATGTTTGATTGTTGCTAGACCCGATCTTGGCTAGTAGGGATCGCCTCCGTCCGCGTAGGATTTACCTCCCCAACACTTATCATAATTCCATAGTTGATAAAATCTACTCTTTTTGATTTAAGTGATAAAATATTTTGAATGTATTTCCCAATGGATAAGGCTACCAGGTCACAGGTTCATGGTGTTCTTGGCAAATTTGCTATTACTACCTCTATCTGAGCCAATGTTAGTGTTAGTCTTATCATACTCTAATCGCGATAAAATCACTTTTTGATTTAACACTCCATTAGGTCATGGATTCACTGATGGTAGTGGTTACTTCATCAGTTTTCCCTCATGAAAATACTTGCTGGTAATCCTCTCTATGGTCTTTAGTCATAATTTATTTTCACTCTGCAGTTCATCTTATTAGGTCATAAGGTTGGTGTCATTAGGTTTTAGGGTTCCATCATAGTGAAATTTATGATGAAAGTATCAAATAAATATCAGCAAGGACATTAGGATGCCAAATAAACTCAAAGCACAGTATCTGGAAAATAAAAAAAAGTTTTTCTTTCAGCTGAATGTAATTTTCACCTCAAAACATATTTTGACGTGAAAACAGGGTACTTTGTCTTTAGTATCATTTTTTGTGTAATTTTATGTCTCTATGTGTAATAAGTTGAACTTCAGAAGTTGATGTCTCTACAAAGCCACTATTAGTCCTTTGCAGCCCGTCATCAAGGGTCAAAGGGGATTTTTCTCTGTCTGGTTTTCAAAGGCGTTCTCCACATGATATTCAATGAAAATCATACTCTAATCATGTTCATTAGATGGAGCTCGGAAATAGCTTTCCAACGATATATCACACTCCCAAAACTGACTTCTGGATTGGAAGATATGCTCAAATGAATAAACATCCAAAAAGCACAACTCTATCCCCTTTTTCATTTGGCCCTTTACTTCACATTTTTTCCTTTTTAATGAATTTTTCTTCCCTTTACCACAAAATTCCTTGTTCTTTTGAAATTTACACATCCTACAAACTTCGGATGCGATTCCATCGCACCATCACATCGCAAACTTCGCAAGTCCCACAACTCATTACTTCGCATTTCCATTTTTGCCGATGCGATAAGCCACTCCATCGCATCGCACGATCACGATCCCCCGCAGTACTTAACCCTTTCCATTCCCTTCTACCAATGCGATAGGTCTATTCACCGCATTGCACTATCGGCGATTCCCGATGCTTAACTCCGAACCCGCTCCCCTTCCAATATGTGATTGCGATTTCCCCGGACCCACCAAAGCCTTTCCGCTCTGTTCCAAAGAAAAAAGGCTTTCTCCCTATGTAAAGGCGTCGTTTTCACCTTTATTTTTTTTTAAAGGTTTTTCTTCAGCGCCCCCTCATCACTTTGGCTTATCCCCACTCCCTTCCATTTCATCGGCCCATACTCCATTTCCCTCCCATTGTATCGCTCATCACTCATCGTTCCTTTACACCATTGCTCCATCGCCATCGCATATTGTGATTTCTCTGCCCAAGTTATACCCGCCTCTACTGCTACGATTTGTGATTGTGATTTATGGGCCCACCAGTCCTTCACTCATTTCAATATAAAATGCGGTTTTTCTTCATTAAAACGAAAAATTCAATTTTTATTGGCTTCAAAGGCATTTTCTTCAGCGAAAGGGATTTTTCTTCAAGTGAAAGGAAGAAGACATTTTAAGGCCGTGAGCTAATTGTAAAAAGAAGGGATCATTACAGCCTTGACCATCGAACGGAAACAACAATAAATGAGGGGGTCGGTTCCATATTTGTTTTTCTTCCTATTTGTTGGAGTAAATGTAATAGAAAATCTTCCAAATACTCAAAATGTATTGTTTCTGCTCTTTCATAGGCATATTGTTGGTTTCTTTGCTATCTTCAAATTTTGGTTTCGGGCTTCTCTTTATAAGGATTCTCCCCCTGAAAGCCTGTCTATTTAATGTAATTTTTGAGTCATTTGTAAGGGTGCAAAAATTTGGAAATCACTGGGACGCTCTGGGCTTGATTGTATCTTTGTAACCAGTTTGGCAGGGAATTAATAAAGATTTGCAGCAATTTTTTATGGGATCCCTGTGGTATGGAATTTTAGCACAGTCTCTTATTTTTTAATCATTTGTTAAATGTAATGTACGCCATTCATTATTCCATTATTTCTGTTGAATGTTTTCAAGCTAGATAGGTAGAATCCATTTTTTACAGTGCTCTGCCTTGCGAAAATCATTCAATTATTCTATGTTTTTTTCTATTTGAGAAGGATCCTTTTCATATGCCCTCCTCATATCCTCACCAGTATCAAACATTTCATAATCATTAAATCGAATTTGTTAAAATCCTTGCCTACCTTGCCCCATAGAATACTCTGTATTTCTGATTTAATTCCCCAGATTTAAACTGCCCAGCTCTATCTGATCCAACAAAAAAAACCCATAAATTTATAAAAAAATATTTCAAACTACTATACATAGCCTAAAATCATATTTCACTCATACTTCATTGAGATATCTTACGGAGAGAGCCCTCTCCCTACCTTGTAGGGCTAGCTACAAGGTTAAGCGTGGTTTGTGGTTACCCTGGTTTTCCTTTTTCAATATGAAGTCAAATCAGGTGATAACACCTTCTTCAAATTGAGACCGTTCCCAAGTGTGTCCCTTTTGCAGGAAAAATGGGATATTCTTTACAGATTCAAGAATGCATTGCACTAATTCCAAACATTCCAGATAAGGCAAGAGGTAGGCCTCTAGTTGCCAGTGAGAAGCCTGCACATGATACTGGTAGGGAATGGGGAAAATCACATTTGCATCTTGATTTCTAAGCTTGGTCACAGGTGAAGTATCAATTAAAAGTGTATTTACGTTATCATAATTTCCTAGATCTTCCCACACTCTAGTCAAATCCTTACAACATTCATGCACTGCATTTCCCTTTAGGGTGATTCTCATAATGATACATTCCTCACTAGATTAAGAAACAATCCGACCAAAACTAGTAGTGTATCCAAAAATATGCTGCAGGACCAAATCATGCACCTCTCTAAGTTCTTATGACCACAGAACCACCTTGAATACAGACACACATGCCCACAGAAATCTGCAAGCCTGAGGGTGCACAAACACAATATAAGGGTCCATGTAAAAGTCACCATGAGAGAAAGGAAGCTTACTTTTGTGAAGAAAGTGAGCCAAGATATACTCTACACTGATTACCAGCATTTTGTCTTACCGCCTCACTCTCCTTTTCTTCATCCTCTTTCTCTGCACCGATTCGGCAAATCCAACGATTCTTCTCCACTGGTTCACTGGAATACAATGCATCCAATTTTTCCAAACATGATCCCCTAAACCAAAGGTGAGATCACTCTAATATTGCTCCAAAATTTCTCCATCTGGTACTTCTTGGACAACGACTTCCATCCATGCTTCTCAATCTGCAAGATAATATTCAGTAGTTTCAACACATTCCTCAGCTAACCAAACCTTGATCCTCTACAAAACTCCCCTTGCACCTTGATAACCCAAACTGTCCTGCTTACTTTCCACTTTGCCATGCATTTGAAGTCCTTCAGTATCTTCAATCCTCACCTCTTTCTCCAAATTCACCAATCCCACCGGTAACATTAGCATTTTCTCCCCATATCTATTTACTTCACTTCCTTCAACCTTCCACTCTGCTTTCATATTCTCCAATTCAAACCCATTTCCATTGATTTCCTTCATCCCTCTCTCTTTCAACATTTCCCTACCGTGCACCCTATTGATCTTATTCATCCTTCTCTTCTTCAACAACCCAATATCCTATACCCCATTTATTTCTTTCCTTCCTCTCTTCTTCAACAATTCAAGATCCCACCCCTCTTTTTCTGCAACCTGTTGCCACAGAGCAGGTGCTTGCTCTCTAACCAGAAATGCAATGACAACCCCATAGCGAAGTTATTTTTGAGTCCTCTCCATGTGTGCAGTACGCGCCTTTAGGCAGACCAACTTCATCCTCTTGGAAATATGGGCACACCAGTTAGTCACCTCTCTCTTCATGCATTGTTCAATGGCATCAATAAATTCATAGCTACAATCAAAAATAGTATACCATCTCGAGAGATGCTCCATAACCGGCGAAGCCGCATACCTTGTAGTGTCGTCCTTGATCATATCTACATGGAAGTCATGCTTGAAATTTTTCTCAACTCCGCACAATTGTTTCAATCTCATTGCATTCTCTGCGTTCGAAGCCTCCTTTCCAATTCTCTTGACTATGGACTCCCTGTTTCCAAACCAATAATCCACCGTGCGACCTTTGTTGGGCAGTCTCGTTGCCCTAAAAATGTCTTCTTGCATCACTAATATCCTGTAACCCAACACTGTAAAACGCCCAAGTTTGATATTCTCCCAAAATTCATCAACCAGGTGCCCAATTCAACCCAAGAATGGCCTGATGGACTTAACTTTTACAATGTAAGTCTTCACCCTAGATTTTTCCAGCGCTTGGAGCTTGCCTAGATTATCGAGTTCTAGCCACCTCGTAGGTAGTTGAGACTTTAAATCCTCCATGTCTTGACTCTCCATAGGGTTCGGATAAGAAAAATTTGAATCAAAATGGTGCATGTCCGAATCCTCAAGTCAAACAGTTCATAAAAAGGCTTTATGATTTTGATTTTGAATGGAAAAAGGTGCAATGTTGTGCGCATCATTTTCTTACAGGGTGTCGCAGGTTTCATCATCATCGAAGTATAGGTTTTAACAAGCTTGCACGATTTTATAAAATTTAACGGTCTTACCTGTGTACAATATCGCATATGTTGTGGCCTTCTTTTCTGAAATTTGGAATTAGCAATAAAACTACATTTATTCACTTATTCAGTAATTTGGATTTAACTTGTGATTAACAAGACTTCCGATCCAGGTGTACATATGTCGTAAAGGAATCCTCGTAGAGGTAACCGCTACGAGCTCCTCTCCATGCAATTAAGGACATTAATGACTACGATTGTCGTCAGCTCAAGAAGTGTGAACACTCGTGATTGGAAATGATGTCACGAGTGGCCAAGTCAAGCCACAAACCGCTAAGGCAAGTTTCCATTAAGGTATGTGCACTCCCTACACCCCTTCATTCATTCATGCATTGTTTCTTGCATACAATAGTCTGGAGGCAGCAAAAGAGGTGACTCAGCGCTTTGCATTCGATCAATCTTTCAATCTTGTCAGGGTATGTATCTATCATTCTCTTAGCTTTCATGGTGCCAATTGATGTCGTTTTGTTTAGATTGCTGTATATTCAAGCTGCTTTGGGCTCGATAGAGAATCCTTGCTATGTTACCCCAAAATTTCAACCTGTCCCTCCGTGTTTCTGAGACCCATGCATTTTGTCTATCCAATACCTATCTCTTGTTCGCATCCAAGGTGGCATAAAATCCACTATTTTGTTAGCTAATTTATGCAATCACTGGAATCTAGGGACAAAGTTTCGAAAATGTTTACTTCAAATTTTTCTTTGTCAAGCAGTGCAATGGATCAAGCTCCTAAGCTACAAATACTGTCAAGTTCAGTTTCGGAATTGGTCACTTAAGATTTTGTCTTGTTAGGCTTTTCACTCAGTCAAATTTCACAGTTGCAATCAATTTCATTTTCGTTTTACACTCTGTTTGGTTTCAATGTGTACAGCTACCACCATTAGGACGCAATCATATCAAGCCCAATTGCCCAACCCTAGAGGGATTCAGGGTAAATCTAGGAAGCAGAAAGGGGTTCTCTGTTCTCCTGCCCTTCATACGGTCCCTCCCCTTCGCCCTCTAAATTCCACTTCTAGCCCTCACACCTATTATCCTCTCTCTATCTTGCACACAGGACTCACAATTCCAAATCGTGTGGTCGCATGTTCCTGTAAGAGGTATATTAATCATAAGGTTATCTGGTATATTAAATTCTGGAATTTCTTAATGTATACTGTCAAGAGGTCTGCAGTCGAAGGTTCTGAATCTTTCTATCAGCTGCAGAGTTGGCCCAGGAGGTTGGTGTTCCTGTGTTTGTATGTTAATCATGACATTACTGCTCAAAGGTGGCACACGGGCTATATTAATATAACTCCTCACATCTTTGTTGTTCAATGTTGCTTGTCTGTGTTATTATATAGGATCCTTCCAGCTATCGGAAAAAGACGTCCAAGGGCTGAGGCTGTCAAGGGAAAACAACAAGTTCAGTTAGAGCATGCCCCTAAGAAACGTGGTCACAAAACCAACCAGGAGCACCTGGAAACTTTAGCAGCAAATTATGTGATGGGTAATTCCTCCATAGTTCGTCAATAAATTTGTGGGTGGGAAAAGGAAATCCAGAATGACCCTGAAGACAATAAGGCAGAAGCAGAGATTTTAGATTTCATAACAGATTCAGCCAATACCCGTGGCTGCCTTACTTTATTAAATCAGACTATTCACACATACTGGATAGTAAAATGTCTTATAGCGAAAGATATTCAGAGTTTTCAGCCTGCTCATGCTAAGGCAGACCCAGCAAAGCTAGACCCTCGTCTCCAGGCCCAGCTTCTGGATATACTGGACGAGCGATAGCACATCAAGATAACACAATATCAGACAGCTGATCGAGTAAGCAGATTGGATGATAAAGTTGGCCGCATGGAGAAGCTCCTTTAGCAGCTTCAACAAGCTGAAATGCCAGGGTCCAATGTCAAAGACCCAGCTCCAGTCTCTTCATCAGATGGATAGGAGTTTTAACTATTCTGAATTTTGATGCATTTTCTAGTTAGATATGAACTTTCCTTATGTTATATGAATGTACAAATTGGAGTAGTAGGAGAGATAGCACATGAGACTTTTAGACGTATGAAACAATTTCAGTTTTGGGATGCCACGCTTTCGTATGGCTAATGTAATTAAGCCTTCAAGGGTTGAGGCTACAGTCCTAATTTTATATTTTGTAGTCATTCCTTCAAATGTAAATAGAAAATAGTATGGTCCTACCAAATTTACAAAAAAAAGAAGCTTGTGATTAAAGAGAAAATTACATTTATTCACCTTCTAATAAACACATGTGTTAAGGTGCCGACAAATTCATTGCAATGGATGGCGATGGTTCACAGCATGGATACCCAGCATCATTATGTTTTTTTCACCTTATCATAATTCGATTAAAATAATTTTTTGGTTTAATACAATTTCTTAAAATAGACTATGTAATTTTCTAAATTTTAACCATTCCATAATAATCTAATTTTAAAATTATGGTTAAGTTATATGATAAAATGTGCTATGGAAGGTTAAGGATGTGATCCTATGGTTACGTTATATGATAAAATTTGCTATGGTAGGTCAAGAGGTTTTTTTTACCTTATCATAATTAGATTAAAATAATTTTTTGGAAGAGTTTGATTTGTAAACCATTTCTATTTTTTTAGTAGTTTTATGTTATAACTTTCTCCCATAGTTATATAATATTTGATCATATATATATATATATATATATATATATATATGTGTGTGTGTGTGTGTATATATATATGTATATGTAGATATGTGTATATGTAGATATGTGTATATATATATATATGTGTATATATATATGTATATATGTATATATGTATATATGTATATATGTGTATATGTATATATGTGTGTGTATATATATATATATATATATATATATATATATATATATATATTTTACACTTTTTAAATTTAATATTAATGGCTTTAGGGGTAATTTGAACTTTTCAATAAATTAGTTGAAATTTTAAGATTTTTTCTTCTATATTACTATTTCCTATGTTACAAATTTACAACGTTTCTTTTGCAACATATGGTGCAATTGCTAGTAATATTTTATTATTTTTTTTATTAGTAATTTTGGAGAAATTTCTTATTTTTCACTATTTTTAAATAGTTATTTTGAGAGATTTATGGAAAATGCACTAGTATCAGTTTATATATGAATATAGAATGTTATATTAGAATCAATGTTTAAATGGATAAACAAAATCAATGATGAAATGGACTAGATATGGAAGCCTAGTTAATTATATTAAACATTAGATATTTATCTACCTAAATGAAAATTAAATTTTGCGAGAATTACCTTAAATTCTAGTATCCAATAGTATAAGATTCAAGAATATTTTGTTGAGAAATAAGACAATAAAAATAAACATACTATAAAAGATTATATATGTTTGAATAATAAATATGAATTTATTTCAAATAAAATAAAATAAAAAAATGTACTTATCATAAAATATTATGAAGAAGATCATAATAAAGCAATCAAGAAAAGTATATATATATAACCAAAGTTGGTAAGAAAATGTATAGAATGGGCAATAAGTTTTAATATAAAATATTAAATGATAAGTCATTTTTAATGTTATGTGTAATATATATTGAAATATGGATTATACAGATTATATAGTCAAATGTCTCATATAATCTCAAAGTCTTATATAATGAAAAAGAAAGAAAAAAAGTAAATAGAAAAATGATGTTATATAATCTATAAACCAAAACTAAAATACAGTGTAAAACATGAAATAAGTCATATATATATGATTTTTGAGAAATAAGATAATAAAATAAACATAGTATAAAGAATTATATATATGCTTGAATAATAAATATGAATTTAATTCAATAGAATTAAAAAAAATAAAAAATAGTAGCCATAAAATATTACTAAGAAGATCATAATAAGGCAATGAAGAAAAGTATATATATATATAACCAAAGTTTCTAAGAAAATGTATAAAATGGGCAATAAATGTTAATATAAAATATTAAATGATAAGCCATTGTTAATGTTATGTGCAATATATATTGAAATATGGATTATACAAATTATATAGTCAAATGTCTCATATAATATCAAAGTCTTATATAATGAGAAAGAAAAGGGTAAATAGAAAAATGATGTTATATAATGTATAAGCCAAAAGTAAAATATACGGTAAAACATGAAATACCTCATATATATATATATATATATATATATATATATATAATAAGTAAAATAAAATCTAACAAAGTTTAAGAAGTATATAAAAATAAATCAAAATTTAAAAAAAATAAAATAGATAATTTTATTAGAATAACATTTTAATGAACAAAAGAAAGTATGGTAAAAGTTCACAATTATAATTAACGAGAAGAATTATAATTAAGAAGAAAGAAAGAAAGAAAATAATAATTCAAATATGTTATTTAGACATATATATAAATCCAATAAACTACATGAAAATAAATGGTTATATAAAATAATTTAAATTATAAAAAGAGAGTATAATATAATTAAAGAGTTAGTAAAAAAAATTATAAAATGGGTTAACAAATAATTAATAATAATAAGATATTTAACGAAGTAGAATAGATAAGGAAATAGCATATAATAATAATGACATATAATAAATGTGAAATAACATTTTGAAGGGAAATATAAATAGTTAATGAATCAAATATAAAAGAGTAAAGAACATAGAATGAGAAAGTAAAATAAAAATAGTAGAAAATTAAATTAATTAAAAATAAAAAAATTAGAAATAGAAACATACTAATAAGTGAGAGAAATAAGCAAGAGTAGAGAGAGAGAGAGAGAGAGAGAGAGAGAGAGAGAGAGAGAGAGAGGTTTATGTGACTAAAAGGAATACTAAATTAAAGAAACAACAATAACAATAATAATAATAAAATGAGAATCAAAGATGAAAGTGGAACAATAAATTAAAGAGGATAATGAAAAATTTTGTTATAATTTGAGGATATTTTTTGCAACGATCTTCTAGGGATATCGATTTCACAATCAAACTAAAAACCTAGTGCAAACTCAATATCCAAGACACCCTACAGGATGACAACCCCACATCTTTGTGAGTTGCAAATGCAACTAAAAGATATTTTAAATTTATAATTTATTAGAACTACGATTTCAACTTGAGGTGTGTCCATTATTTTCATCAAGAAAAAGGACAATTCGTCATGATTGCCCATGGATTTTAGGGACTTAAATCGAGCCACCAGAAATATTAGGTACCCGATACCGAAAATAAATTACCTAATGAAGGGAGAATTTTTTTTCTCAAAGATCAATGTGTGATCTGGATACTGCCAATTAAGGATTACGTAAGGTGACATAAAAAATAAAAATAAAAACATCTTCTTTAAGACTTGGTTTTGGCACTAAGAGTTCATATTTGTACAATTTGGTTTAACCAATGCATCAACAATATTCATGATTCTCATGAATGACATGTTCGGGAAGTATTTGGAAGAAAAATTGCGCAAGTATTTTGGATGGAAATATCGTGTATTATAAGAATAAAAAGGAGCAGGAAGAGCACCTAAGGTTTATAATAACATGATTAAGGTAAAATCATTTGTATGGAAAATTGCCAAAATGTTCCTTATTTTAGAATAAAATCATTATCTTGTGCAGATCATTTTGGGAGAAGGGATTTTAGTTGACCCAGAAACCCATAATGGATTGGACAATACTGAAAAATGTTCATGAGGTGGAAAGATTCATGGGGATAGTAGGTTATTATTGTAGATTTGTGGAATGTTTTCAAAGATTTCAAAACCCATCACCATATTACCAAGAAAGGGGGGTTATGTACAAATGGACATATGAATGTGACACAACATTCACCGAGCTAAACAAATGGCTAGCTAGTGCATCAATCCTTAGAGTGTGTGACATGGAAAAAGACTTCATTGTCTACACAGATGCTTTGAAGCAAGGATTGGGAGCAGTGTTGATGCAAGAAGGTGGAGTAATAGATTATGCATCCAGAAAGTTAAAGAAACATTAATATTTATATGTTACCCATGACTTAGAGTTAGCAGCAGTGATGATATCTTTGAAACTGTAGAGATTCTACCTTGTCGGGACAAGCTTTGAGTTAAGAACTGATCATCAGAGATTGAATCACCTCTTCAATAAGAAATATTTGAATGCTAGAGAGAGGTGATTGAGTGAACCCATGAGTGGGTATGATTTTTAGATCTCATACATTAAGGGAAAGGAGGATGGTGTGGTCGATGCACTAAACAGAAGGCCACAAACCTTGTCCCTAATACCCTTGAGTGTTAATTTGAAGGAATGTGTGTTGGAAAAACTCTTTGAAGATAGTTGGTATCTGAAGGTTATATCAGCACTTGAGAAAGGGAAATAGATAGAACCAACATTTGAGGGTTATGTCCATGAAATAGATGGACTATTGAGATTTAAAGTAAGAATGTACATCCCTAAGGAAGGGAGTATAAGAAGAACCATCCTTGAAGAGTCACATAGAGAACTCTGTTGTGCACATCGTGGAGTGAAGAAGATGTATGCTGACATAACGAAGCTCTTATTTTGTGCAGGAATGAAACACGACATAGTTGAGTTTGCTACAAAATGTCTTGAATGTCAATGAGTGAAGGTTGATCACCACCATCCAGCAGGACTCCTACATCCACATGACATCCGTATGTCTAAATGGGAGGTAATTTCTATAGATTTTGTGGTGGGTTTGCCACTCACTTCACAAAGGCACAATGCTATATTAGGTGTAGTTCATAAATTGACCAAAACTGCCCATTTCATTCCAGTGAGAGACACTTACGATGTTACTAATGTGGCACCAGTTTTTGTAAGTGAAGTTATTCGACTAGATGGGCTTCCGAAAAAGATAATTTCTGATAAGGATTGTCACTTTACATATGGATTTTGGACAAGTTTGCAGTCATCAGTGGGGGACTTAGTTGAACCTAAGCACTGCATATCATCCAGAAACAAATGGGTAGACTGAAAGAGTGAATCAGGTTATGGAAGACATGCTCAGAATGTACGTCATGGGTAATCAAAATTAGTGGGAAAGGTACTTACCATTGGTAATTTTACTATAATAATAGTTACCACAGGTCCATTGGTATGCCTTCTTATCAAGCTCTATATGGGAGGCCATGTAGGACACTATTGAGTGGGGAAAGTTAGAGGACCAAGTAATAGTTGGGCCGAAGTTGGTATAAGAAATGGAGAAATAGGTAAGACATATTCGGGAAAGGTTAAATAAAGAGGAAGATAGAAATAAGATTTATGCCGATGAACATAGGACTGATCATAGTTATGAGGCACAAGACCAAGTTCTTATTCGTATTTGACCCAAAAAAAGCACCATATAGTTTGGGAAAGGGAAAAAGTTGTCACCTCGATTTATAGGACCTCTTAGAACCAAAGAGAAGATTGGAACAGTTGCCAATCATCTTGTACTACCACCCCATTTGCATAAAAATCATGATGTTTTTCATGTATCTATTTTATGAAATTATGTTTTTTTATGAATCTCATAAACTAGATTGGAGGGAATTATAGGTCTCAGATGATGGAACTGTGATGGTTGAGCTATTACACATATTGGACCATAGTGTTTGAAATCTCATACGTCGCATGGTGGACCAGGTTAAGGTCTAGTGGGACAAGTAGAGACCAATATCTGCTACCTGAGATGAGGCAGAGAATATACGTCGTGACTACCCCTCACTTTTCGAGCATCTGTGATGCCCATTTTGACTTAGATAACTACATATGCTAAGACTCTATTTCTAGTTCCATGTTATTTTATGAACGCTATGTAATATTATTTCATTTTAGTTGGACAAATGAAACTACTTATATAAATCAATAGATATATTAGGTATTTTTTATTAAAACATTTGATGTATGACTTGTTTGACGTACGATTTACCTGATGTATGACTTACTTGGTTATGATTTATCTAGTGTATGAGTTCTTAGGGTTATTTTTATTTGATGTATGACTTAAGGGGACATGATTTATCTAATGAATGACTTATCAAAATTCTTATTTATCTAATGTAAGATTTATTTCCAGTATGTTTTTTTTATGAAGTGAAAAATTGAGAAATGGATGTTGGACTTCATAACATGATGATTAAGATCACTTATCTATATATATTTTTGGTTGTTACATATATGCATGAATGAGAACTAACCTGTAGATTAGAAAGAACTATATGATAACAAAGATCTACGTTTCTAATGGGAAATGTTGACATATCTGACGAGGAATGGTATGATGTACATTGTTGCATTACATTTTGTATCTACTTTATATGGACTCTTATGACATGGGTAAGGTGTAAATGATACAGGTGACAAGACTACTTGACTAGATTATTTGATTACAAGTATCCAACCAGTGTTGTAGTGTGGTCCATATTAGGATATTGACCCTAATTATGAGGAGGGGTGGAGGTATTTCCCACCGTGTACCCTCCAAGCCTGGAATCATGGGAGGGTGGTGATGGAAACGCTCCTTTAGATGTGTCATGATGATTACCAATTGCCTATTGGGAAAGTTAGGTTTATATATTCGACGCTTCCACCATATTGGTTTTATCAGTGGTTAGATCGATATAGCCAATGCCATAGTATATTGTGGCAGAGGATGAATAGGATGGGAGAAGAAGTAGGTTAGAAAGGATAGGAGGTTATAAGTTAGATTGGAGACTCTTGATGGGAGGTGGTATCATTGCTTGACATAATTTGACTACTATATCTAATTCTATTTTGTTATGCCTTATTTTCAAAATCCTTATTTCATTTTCGCTCTAACTTTGGGATAAATTTTTATGAAGGAGGGGTGTATGTAATGCCCCACTTGATCCCATAAGGCAAATTTTGACTAGTGTTTAGTTAATCTGTAAATGATGACTTATAATTTTTGAGTAATATCTACACTTGTGAAATTGTAATTTTATTTTATTTTTACTGGTATGAATTTTATTATTTATTTAAATTCTAATATGTCTTCTCAAATAAAATCTTAGATAAGGTATGGTCTCCCCTCATTTATTTCTAAAATCAAATATCTAGATTTTCTACACCCAATATGTCTTCTCAATTCAACTTGTAGATAAGATATGACCTTCCCTCATTTATTTCTAAAATCAAATATCTATATTTTGTACACTCAATATGTCTTCTCAAATCTAAATTTTTGTCTTCTCCCATTTGTTTTTGAATAAAATATCTATATATGGTAGGAAATTCAAGGTTAATAAATTAGAAGGATAAGGTGGTAGTCATGAAATTTATAGTAAGTAGTTGATGTGGATGAGAGGAAGATATATAAAAGGGAAGGAGGATAAGAGGAAGGGGGAGGAGATATTTGGTCTTGTTTGGCATGGGAGGCGATCCTTGGTCTTTTTTGCATTGGCAGGGCATTAGGGAAGATTCTTGGTCTTGTTTGGCATTGGAGGAGATCCTTAGAGTTGTTTGGTATTGGAGGGTTTTGATTCCAACTTGGACACACTACAGTTGATTGGACTTAGGCTCGAAGGGCTAGGGAGCTTGTAGAGGTTCTCTAGCCTAGCAAATCAATCCTAGTTGCTTGGGAGGTAAATTCAGTCGGGTAACGAAGCAAGAGCATCTCAACCAAGCTACTGATACATGCATTCTTTTATTATTGATTACTCATATAAATTATCAAAAATTAAATTTCTTACTTTAATTGTTGAAAATAAATTCTACTTGCATTTTATCATCAATAAATGTTAAGGTATAAATAGATTATTTTCCTACTTATTGTGTTTATATTAAAAGGATAACTCTAGGTTTAGTTAAAATATCTTGTATCTAGGTTTTCACATTCACCCCATTGTTGCAAAACAAACATCTCTTATTATTATTCAAGTATAGTTTTGTTATGTTGATTTGGCTCCATGAGACACAGAGCCTTTAGTAAACATTTTTGTATACTTATGAAACACCAAGTGTGCTACTACATGAACTACACCCAATTGATCGTCTCAATTTTCACTTGGTTTCAGAGATTGATTTTTCTTATAGATATAGATGAGCACTTCGCCACTCAGTCGAAACCATACTAAGATGTTCTGTGATGTTACCCTTTCGAACGTTGAGGAATTTACTATCATTGGGCACTTCCTTGCCTTAGAATAGAAATTCGTAGCATGCTAGCTTAGGCGCTCCTATAGGTATTATCTAACATAACCATGATATCACCTCATAGCAAGCCTAAAAATTGATTTCACACCACAAATAATCAAAGATGCTCTTGAACACTGTCAACAACTTGTCAAGATCGCTTCTGAGTAACCAGGGCATTTTGTTATTGGCAGGGGCTTCTGACCCCGATTTCGAAGCTCCCTTTGTCGGGAATGGAGGTTCATGCATAACAAAGGCTAACACCTATGAAAGTTCAACAATAAGAAATAATTCGCGTGAGAAAATTTTCTTCACCTCTCATATATTGTTCTCGTGTCAAGATAGTATTTTTGTAAACACATATTTTGATGCACACATTGACTTAGTTTTCCAAATTGACTATCTCTGTTATATATTTTTGCACTAATAAAAATGGTGTGAGAAATCAATTCTTCTAAGAGATCTTGTTTTGGAAAATAAATTCTTGAGCTTCTTAGTTTCACTTAGGGAATTACTGATGATATCATTTGACATCTAAGAAAAATTGTTATAAGACTCATTTTCAGTCTGAACTCCACATATTGTATAATTACTATTTTTTTACTATATTAAGTTATTTACTTTTGCATACAAGAATATGGCGTAAATCCATGCATAATAATAAAAAAAACCATAACTGGGACCTATGTTACAAATGATATACAATAATAACACACCCAATCTATATATATATAAGAGAATTCTTGTCACTATTGAGAGTAAATTGAATACAAGCACATCAATTCTTGCAGTTTTAGCTCCACCTTGATCTTTTTTCACATTGGTAATTTTTATAATATGCCAAAGTCTTCTATTTCCTTTTATAATGTTTATGATTGTTTATGGCGCAATAAATTTAATGTTCTTATGGGAACTGTTGTATAGGTATCCTCAAGAAAATATATTCCACTAGTTTTTAATGTGCTATTGTTTGTTGTACTATATGTTTGTCATTATATACATAGAAACAATTATACCTATAAAATCAAACATGACATGGTAGTAGATTCCATGTTGAGCCTCGCTTCCACTCTGGGTGTGCACAAAGTTCTAGCAGAAGAGTTATTTATACAAACATAAGACAAAAATTTGATGAAATACTTGTGCATTTTGTCAAAATATACTCTATCAATTACTATGTTCTTGTATTCAATTGTCTTATTTTTTTAGTTCTGAATACAACAAAAACTATAGAATTCAGAGTCGTTAGGCTCTTTTCCTAACAAAATAGGGTTTCTTAGAACATATGCTTCTTTTCCAGCTCGAGAAAAGTTCGTAAGAATTTCTTTCCAGAAGTTGAGTAGAAAAGGAAACATAAAACAAATGTGTTATTTATCCATATCAACCACACCAACAATGTAGTGCACCACACTAATTAGAACTATTTGACATACTTTCCTATCCCTACTTTACTATTTCATCCCTAATCTTGCAATTACTCCACAAGTTTTGGTCCCATTTTTCATTTCCATTATCCAAAATAAACATGGCCCTAAGAATTTTCCTCATACCACTAAACATGATAAAACATCTCATGTACACCATGAACCAATTAGCCTTTAATGCCTATTTTCAAATTCAACTCTATTCTTTGCACAATAAACTATATCATCCTAACCACAGATTTTGTATTCCTAGTTTCACAATGACCTTCTTCTTTTTCTCTAATATTCCAAATATTTCAACATATGTACATTATTTCTACAATAAACCCATACCAAAACTTTCGTTGAAATTTTCATATAGAAAATAAAACTCATGAACACTACTATTGATGCAAGAAACCTTTCTAGTGTGTATTCTTGTTCAAAGATCTTATGCAAAATGAAACAAATGTCAAACAACTCTAGATATTTACTCATTTCTTTTAATAAAATACATTTTCTATCAAGAAAAAAAAAATTCTTGCAATGTTTTCACCTATTTAAATAAATAAAATAAAAAACACAAATGTCGTTTTGCAAAAAAACTAGTTAAAAGTAATTTTTGAAAAAGAAAAAAAGTTATACCAATAAAAATATCTTAAATTCAATGAAGAAAGAAAAAAGGAAATATATATATATATATATATATATATATATATATATATATATATATATATAATCAAAAGTTCATATTATTTTATTTGATTTATTTTGAAATTAGAAATTGAAATGCAATAGTTTTGAACTAGTTTCAAAATATTTAAGATTATTTTTTTTTGTTTTTCAAAAATGAGTTAGTATTAAAATTGCTATATAGAGCCATTAGTTATAATTTCATTTTTTTATACAAATAACATTATAATTACATAAACTAAATAATAAATACACACCGACCAAAACAATGTCATGCTACGAGATAGCTCATATATAAATATGACACGTAAATTTAAAAAAAAATAAAAAATATCTCATATATATTATATATATAACCAGTATTATGAAAATTTACATCGTTAGCTTTTTAATATTTTTCGCTAGTCCTTCGAGTCAACCTTCCTCATAGGGATTTAAGCAGGATGATTTCGTATGTGACCTCACGCCCTCATTAAATTCAAGAGCATTAAAGAATTCCTTAGTTGGGATATGGTGATTTCTTATCATGGCCTCATTAAATTGAGATATCATCTATTTTAAGGTAATTCAATTTAAATAAACTAGTCGGCTTGTTAATCTTTGGCCACTTGAGCTGTGGTCTCAATTTTCTTGTTAGGAATTACAAGACTTTATCAAAGGAACTTAGACAATGGTACCTATTAAGTTCCTCTTTAAATCTCTTAAATTCCTTTCCACTGAATTTGATATGTTTTAAAATCAATAATGAATTTGATAGTTTTTAAAGCCAATAAAGCATATTAGGCCTTTAAAAATAATATGGTTGTTCCAACTTTGGCTTCCTTTTCACCATATTGTTAATGACAATGAATGTATTTTCAAATTTATTTAATAAGAAGTTAATTCAATGAAAAATATGTTATAAGTTGTAATAACTTCTAAATTGTTATTTAAATCTAAATGCGATTAAGAAATATTATAGATTTTAAGTTATGTGTCTCACAAACATCTAATTCTTCTTTCCTTACTAGTTTTATTTAGCAATATGTTATTGTAACGTATATCAATAATTTATATATTTTTAATTAATTCAATTAATTTTGGTTAATTGTGAGAAATGATGATTATAATTCTTAGTTAACCCATTTTTCGGTATAAATATTATTATAATGAATTTAAAATTCGTTATTAAATTTGTATATCTTTTTAAAATAATAAATTAAATATTTATTTCTTTATTTAGTTTTGAAATTAAAAAGTAAAAAATAATATGAATATATAGATATACTCTTTTACTTTATATATATGAAAAATATAGAAATATTTAAATAAGATAAATTGCAGTAGCAGTTATATTTATACATCAAACACTATATACAAAGTTTATATATTTTTTAATTAATTAAATTAATTTTAGTTAGTTATGAGGAATTATGATCATCATTTTTAATTAAATTAATTAAATTCAAATTTTCTATTTTCTCGATAACATAATTGCGTAAATATTATTATACTGAATTTAAACTTCGTTATCAACTTTGTATGATGCTTCAGAAATCAAAAATATTTATTGCTATTGCTTTTCATATATATACATGAAAATATTTAAATAAGATAAATTGCGATAGCATTTATATTTATACATGAAGGACTATATACAAAATTTAGAAACAGGACTATATACACAATTGTACAAACTTACCGCAATCATAACACTTTACAAATTTACAAACTTACCACAAACGTAGGCCTCAAATAATATTTTATATTTCTAATCACACGGAACATCCCATTATCATATTTCCATTGACTTGAATACGAATATTTAAACCTCGAAGGCTATAACAGTTAATTACGAAATATCAGAGGAATGACAATCCATCTGAGCACAGTACAAAGAAAGCGATAACCCAGATTACACTTAAGATAGCAAGAATTTGCTTCCTCTTAACCTTCAGCTTTTGGAAACATGTTTAAGATTAATAAGATTAATAATAGCAATCATGAGCACAATCATCCAGAGCATATCCCAGTTATAGAGTCAAAATAGCAACAAACCGTTACTTCAGGGCAATCAGTTCTTTAAACGTATCTCAATCACATATAGTTACCCAAAATGTAAATAATATAATATAATATAGTTACCCAAGATGTGTTCAGATATTGTTCTGGTACATAATATAAATCAGTTGTATTTTTTCATGCTAAAAAGAATAGTTATCCAAAATGTCAATAGAGCATACCCAATATCTCGACAGAACGCAACCAAAATTCAAACGGGTAGCTTCCAACCAATCAGTTTTGGGAAACCTATATCTTTTTTTTTTTGTCAATTCTGTAGGACCATACTATTTGCTATTTATATTTGAAAGACAGGCTACAAAATATAATATTCTGTGTTTGACCTCAACCTACCCGAAGGAAACCAGGTTTGTTGGCCATCTAAAAGCATGAAAAGCATCCCAAAATTGAAATTGTTTTCTGCGTCTAAATGTCTCTTGTGCTAGCTTCCTTACTACTGCAGTTTGTACATGCATAAAACATAAAGAGAGTTCATAGGTAACTATATAATGCATCCATAATCAAAAAGAGAGAAAGATTAAACTCCTATCCATCTGATGATGAGACGGGTGCAGGGTCTTTGATATTAGTCCCGGGCATTTCAGCTTGTTGAAGCTGCTGGAGGATCTTCTGAAGGGTCTTCTCCATGCGGCCTACTTTATCATCTAGTCTACTGACTCGGTCTACCGCCTGATATTGTGTTATCTTGATGTGCTATTGCTGGTCTTGAATGTCCAAAAGAAGAGCTTGAGTGCTAGGGTCTGACTTAGCAGGGCCTGCCTTAGCTGGAACTTGCTGAATACTCTGAATTGCTTTCGCTATCAAACATTTAACTATCCAGTATATTCGCTCATAACAAATCACTAATTGCTAAATGACATTACACTCAAAACCCAATCTGCATCATAACCATAGAAATTGAATTTCAACATTAACGGTAACAAAGCTTATTAAAACCTTCCATTCATAAATCTACTGTATATGAAAATTAAACCAACATATCTAAATATTTATTGATTAGGTTTGCTATGATAGCATACCTATGTATCATGATTCCTATGGGATCTGTCAACTGTCATTAAAGTTTAAGCTGAAGCTTTCCTGTATTTAATTCCTCTCATGCCTCTTTGGTTTCCAACAGTAGTGAGTTCGGCCACTGTGGACTTGAATTTTGTATATAATCGAGTACATGAATATAATCTAAGTGTTTTCTGTCACGCTCGAAATGTGTCATTCCTTGATCATTGGCGAAGGTAAAACTGTTAAGGCGCTGCATATTCCTTTCGTCGTAACATGTGACTTGAAACTGAATCTCCTCCGCAGCCAATGTAGCCTTGTAGAACTCTTCTAGTCCAAAGCCTGTGCAAATCTCGGATGTAGAAGAGACAAGGCTATAATCTGAAGACAGCAGATCGTTCAAATCAAACATAGTGTCTGTTAAAGTATCTGCATCTCCTCCCAAAAGTTCGGAATCTGAGGATGTCCCGCTCGCCACTATAGTCGACATGGAGCAGGTAGGGTTTATAGTTATACCTTCCTTCGCAATGGACTTAGAATCATGTTGTGAATTATGATTACTGCATTCATAAGCGTTGAAGCCATTAGATGTTACCATGTCAGATTCACTCATCGCCGCTGTTTTCTTGACGGGGATTGTTCCTAACACGTGAATCTCTACAAGGGGAGGAGATTTTGACCTTATGTTGAGATTCTCTGTACTCGAGGATTGGTTTATTAACGCGAGCTTCTTGCCAAGATGTGTCTTCCAGTAGTTCTTGATTTCGTTGTCTGTTCTGTCAGGCAGTCGTCCTGCGATTAGCGACCATCTGCATGGATCGTAACGTTCATCACACATTGCAAAAAGTTCAAAATTTTTAGACACCCTGACATGGTAATCCAATTAATAAATAAATGATGTTCAGTGATTCTCCGCATACCAATTGCCAAGGAGGCGATGCAGCAGTATAATAAGCTCCTCCTCATCGGGGGAAATGTTTCCGCGTTTGATGCCGGGACGATGATTTTTCAACCAGCGTAATCTACAACTCTTTCCACTGCGCTGAAGACCTACAAAACAAAATGTGTCCACTGATTTAGCCTCTCAATACAAATTTACTTCAGTATTAATAGAGATTTTCAGAGATTCCCCTGCTTTTCGGGGGAGATTTGTTCATCCACCATCGCCATGAATTCGAATGTAGTCGGAAAGAAGCATATCCTCCTTTGTGGTCCAGGCCCCGCGGTTGAACCCTTCTTTTGAGCAGCGAGGAGACCTAACCATTATTGAAACCCTAAACCCTATAATTTGACAGACAATAATCTCCACTGGTCGAAAGAGACACACACGGTACTGGCATCGTCGCTTCCCTTTGGCAGCGCTATTGAGCACATATACAAACAATTAAATTCTCCTTGCTAAAATCCAATTTGATTCTACTTGCTAAAAGAAGGTGGTTGTTGCAGAAAATCCTTGGCCAGCGAAAAGGAGTTGCGACTGCATGCGATCTCAGAATGATCGAAATCCAAGGGCTATCGGCTTTCGTCGCCAAAAATAATTTTGAAATATGATTAGCGATGGTCATGATCAGCAAACAGTGGAGATCAAAAACACAAAAACATGGTCTGACGAGATAGGTACAGGAAAGCAACCGTTGGAGTCAAATAATTGAACTGCAGTAGCGTAGATAAAATCCCGTGGAAGAATCATATCATTGGCCCACGGAAAAAGTAATCCACCGTCACCCTGTGAGACTAGAAATATCACCAATGGCGACGGAGAAGGAACTGTACAAGGACGTTCAACTGACAATCCACAACCTAATTCACCAGGATCCAAAACCCAACTTCATGATTATGATATAATAAGGCCTCTCACTTATTCCACCACCTACCTCCTAAATCCAAAACCCTATATTATATAAATCAAATTAGCCGTAAGCGTTAAATTAAATGATAAAGTTTGATTTATAACAAATATCAAAACACTTTAAAATCAATCATAAAAACATAACAAAATATCAAATTTTATATTGAAATTCAATTATTTATTTATAATAATAAAAACATAACTAAATTGTGATAGAGAGTATGAAAATTTGTATTTAAATTTAATTAATTATTTATAGCAATAAGATGTAAAATTATACTATAAGTTAATGGTATAGTTTAATTATATAATATATATAATAGTTTAACATCTTAGGTTGTATTTAAAAAATTGATATTTTTGGGTGAATTTTATTAACTTTAAAATTGTAGGATACGCATTAAGAAGTACAAAATGTAAGCTGGTCTTTTATTGGAAAGCTAGGCTATATTCAAAAATACACTATCATTAAGGGAGTTAGTGATATGTGAGAATTAAAGGATGCAATAATAACTAAGCTATAACTATTATTTTGACCAAAATGGCCTAATACAAAAAAATATTGGAGATAAGATAACATAAACCATGATGAAGACACTATCAAGTTCATGGCTCAAAGTCCAAGCTTGCCACGAGAATGGGCACATTCGGATCCTCTAGTGCTTCACTTGCGGCTGGGGGAATGACATGCTACTTCTCAATCCTCTCCATTCTCCCATCTAGGTCTCGTGGGTGCTTGTACAAGTGTTCTAGGGGATGTAGAATTTCCATGCATGACTCATGTTTATCTAGTATAGTCTACCCTAGCAAAAACTTCATCTACGAGTATAAATCCATTGTCGGCATATACTTATTGAAGTTGCCTCTCATATTCCTAGTATCTAGAACCTAATCTACCCACTTAGTGAGAACCTCGATATAGATAGGTGATTATTATGAGCAGAAGCTTCCCTGTGTACCTAAAAAATATCTTCCTCAATGTGGTCACTTGTGACTTCCAAGTAGCGAGAAGAAAAATCCCCTATTTGGTGTTGCATACAAGTGTGCGCTTGTTGGGCCCACAATTAATAATAAGTAGCATACCTCATAACTGAAGCCCACTAACACGACATGACTAACCCAACCACTGAATATTCCAATTGAAACCTTGACCCAATCTATTTTATAAGGGGACTACAAATAGAGGACCACCAGAAGTTAGTGGATAATAAATCTCCGAGTTGACTAGTTTGGAGACCAACCAATAAGAGAAACATGATATCCAACCACCATGAAATTGGGAAGTGAGGTCCTCTCCACTGCCAAAGAGTTTTCTTCCACTAACCCACAATTTTGCAGGAGGGCCTCTCCACACTCCAATATTTCAATATCAATAGTCCAAAATGTATAAAAAGAACCAAAAAAACATAGAGATAGAGAGATACATTACCCAAGAAAAAGCCAAATTCCCCCCACTTGTGAATTACCGTGCTCCTCCAAGTTCTAGTTTGTTGGACCCACTCTCAGCTACGAACTGAACCATGATACTTCGAGATTTACCTACCATTGATGATTACAAGGAGAAGATTTATGAGTAACGAAATCCAAATGCCCTCTGCACCCAATGTGATGCCTTCCACCATACAACAGGGAAAATTTTTACCCATCTCAAACACTCAACCGACTCAAAATCACATCCACGTAGAGTTGCATTACTCAAACCCATAGACTAGTAAGAGAAGACCACTCCAATGATAGATAATAGGGGCCAATATTAAAATTAGATGCCACCAAACAAGGAGAAGGATGAATTATTGCAAAAAAAATTAAGACCTAACAAAAACAGCATGAACCACCAGTCCTACCACAATTCTTCGTCAATATCACCACCCCTCACAAAATCCAAGGCACAAAAATACTCCTCAAAATGACGAGATATATAATAGGGGTAATCTATACATGAGAGCCATATAAAAAATGGAAAAAATTGTCTCGCTCCAATCTTGAACAAATTCCCCAACAATGTTACTACAATATAGCAAAAGTAACTAGAAAATTCCCAAACTATAGTTGCAAACAATATTACCTTTTCCAAAAGGAGGCCATGAAAGCTTGATTCATTTTCAAGGTGGGGTATAGGCAACCTGTCCCCCTATTCACTCTCAAAAGTCACCCCATTTTGGGATGTTTTCTCTTTCAGTCCCAACTTCCAATATATGACTATCAAGGTAGAGTCATGCAGGAGGATCTAGGGCGATGCCATTATACCAGAAGACTCATGGAATCCATACTTCATGAGTAGATTTTCAATTTTATTCCTTGGTTTCCCTATATGTTGAGGAAAAAGAGCTAGAATATGTAGAACAAGGGAAGATACTTATTCCAATAGAGATTATAGACTCTAGCTTAAGGATACTTCATAGACATGGGTACCATAATGGATCTTTTGAGGAATAGTAATAATTAGTTGTGAGTCTCCTTCAACCATTATGTTCATTAAACCTTGAGCCTTAGAAAAGTTGTGCCCCATAAGAAGACATGTTGTAGGCCATTTTTTGACATCCGATGAGGTGATCCTCTTAATGGGATCAATCAACATATTTCACAAAGCCCTAAGCATGTACCTTTCATTCCTCAAAGTTTGAACCCTAAACTTCCCTATCTGAGCCAGTTTTAAGACTAATGCCCCATGCAAGTCTACTGGGCGCGTTCACCTACATGTTGCTCCACTGTGGCCAACGTTGGTCACAAGGAGGTTGATATCCTTTGCGCCTCCCTTGGTTCTAGAATTATGGGAGAATGATCAAGATTCTGGAAGGTTCATCTTCTAGGAGTTTCTGGAAGTTATTTCAACTACCTACCTTGGATTTACATTCAGATCCCATCTTACCCTAATTTGGAGTTTTCACCACTTATCCTTTGATCTTATTCCTACATCAAAGGTCCATATAAATCCCGAAAATGGTAATTGGATAAGAAATCCCAACTTATTGCTCTCTCCTATATATTTACCCTAACATATGTTAGAGGTAATGATTGGCTTTGGAGAGTGATTCTATCATTATGTTGTTGTAGTAAGTAAGTATAATCTCATGCACAGGGTGACTAGATGTACATATTGTGACAAGGAAATGATGAGTTAGCAACTAGGAGGAGCTCTTCTATAATATTGGCTGCCACTTATGGTTGGAATATCCTTCCATTTACATTATTACAAATTATTCACTCTTTTCCTCTATGTGATGTTGTTATTTCACTTATTTTAATAACATGTTGATCTATTGAATATAGTATTTAGATGATATTGCATGCATCTGGTAGTTTCATGGCTTGTGTTATCTGATTGTGCACGATCTAATTTTTGTGACCAAAGCTGGAATTTGAGCTTCGAAGCTAAATAAGGAGCGAAGCGTGCGACAGATTCTAGGTAGGCCTCACTCCATCATCTATTTAACTAAAGGAAAAGAATTAGGTTCTTTGTCTCTTTTTCTTCTAGGCTAACCACCAAACCTATTGGAGACACTTTTCTTTTCAATCATAAATCTCATATAACAAATTGGCAGCCAAAGTGGGGAACAGAGTATTCCCTTCATGGTTTTCCTTTTCCTTTGTGTTTGATTACCTCCTTGACAAACCTTTTTTCCATCATCAAGCCAATAATAGACCTAGGACGTGGCTTCATTCAAACCATTTTTATTTTTTTGTGTAAGAATCCTTTTTCTGAGGCCCAACGCTCCCTTAGTGCCTATGATAGAGCATTGCACCTCACCCTGGCCCACTCTAGCCTAGTATTACAAATCATTGGTGCCCTATCAACAACGACATTGGCCATTATTTTTGAACAATTTTTACCTTGGTTTTTGAGTCCCTCTTTCATCAACCTACTCCTACTGAGTTTCATTGAGCATTGAGTGTCTTTTGGACTCTCTAAAACCCGCATTTTGTTTTCAAGTGTTTTTTTTCCTTTAATAAGAATAAGTTTCTCTTTCTCTTTTTTCTTATCGTTTGGTCACTTGCGAACTTGTTTCATTTGATTTTTTATCATTTGTATGAATTGTTGTTTGAGTCCTGATTTTAAAAAGTGTAATTGAAGAAATAATTGTAAATACCTTAGTTTTCTTCATTTTGAGAATTAAGTGTGGTGAAAATAAAACTTTACATTTGCATCTAGGTTTTTGTGTAGGAAAATTGGAATTCCATAGTGTGAAATTGCACATTTTTTCTTTCATTTTTGTTGAATTGTGTATCAGTGTTATTCGCCTTTCAGTGACATGTTTTTTTATTTTTGGAATTTTCACCCAATTTTATTTTGAATCCTTTGTTCATGAAATGTTATATTACATTTTATTTCATTGGAATCCTCTTGTGTTTGATTTGAATAATTCTCTTGCATAGATCACATTTGCATACTTAGAACTCTCATTTTCATGGTAGGAAAGGAAATTGTACATATATTACATTTGCATAGTTTTCACAGGGATCATGCATAGAATAAATTGCATATTTTGACATATTTTAATGCTTTGAATTGAATTGGAATAATGAAATTGAAATATCTAGTTAGGAAGCTCTTGTTTGATGCATATTTTATTGTTTCATCATTGTTTGCACCTCTTCCCTACACTAGATAGCTTTCATCGAAAATGAAAAGTGTTATTTTTGTCATATTAGTTGCATTATAGGTGTGTTCAGGTGACATCAAGTTTTGAACCTTGAAATTGAAACATAATTCAAGATCAACTCTAAAATTCATCTCAATTAACCTAAGGATAATTTGAAACTTAATGAAAAACATAGAGGTCTAGGCTAGAGTTGTGTTCCGACGTCATTAAACGTAGGAGATATATATTTGTTTCCAGCATTACATTTAGGGGGTGATATCCAATTCCACATACATAAGTGCATATGATCGTTCTCGAAATACCTTTGGCTATATCAGATGGTGCTCCACACATGAAAAGTATATGGGAACTCTCTCATCGAATGATTACGCATTAGACAACACTGGTATAGATTGTACTCCCATGTACTACTGAGTATATTTTGGGAGTCCCCTATAGGTTTCTATCCTTGCCATAGGTAAAAGAGTTGGTTGTCTTATATATCATAATACACTGAGGACAACATTTGGGGAGATTTCATGCACGTACGTTAAGTCATTAGTTCGCCAAGGTGTATATTGCAGTTCATGGTTGCTTGGTAAAACTTTATCCTTATTTTTACCTCTTTGTTCTGTTTGTGTCTTTAATTTGTAGAATTAATTTATTGATTGTGAAACAACATCCTCACCATGGAACAACTCGTTAGTAGATCTTAGGTTTAGACTAATGGTAATAGTTACGAAGTCTACCAATCAAGGACACCCCTCTAATAGGAATCCTATTCATTTTCCCCCTTTGGGAAATATTGGTGCTCCTTATATGGAAACATTGTCCCTTCCCATATTTACCATTGGTTTATTGTTTTGGTTATTTTCTACCCCTATTTCTATGAATGTCCAAACTGATCGTCAACTAAGTTCTCCTCCACCTGAGCTATATCAACTTCAAGTTGATCCTAAAGATGACCCTTCGCCTCTAAAGATGACCCTTCGCCTTCTTTACCTATTTTTTCTTCATTCCTTTCTTCCTCTTTGTCTGCTAAAATTATTTATTCTATTAACGAGGAAAATAAGAAGAAGAAGAAGAAAAACAAGCAAGGGGGAAACCAAGCAACCACTACTATAGATGCAACTAGTATGGAGGAACCTTCCAATCAGCCCCATAAAGTTAAATTACCTTGCAAGTTATGTAAGGGTGGACACCTTCTTATATATTTTCATGGTATTCTTAAGATATTAGAAGTGTGGCCCACAAGCTCACATCAGCCTTTGCCATTAGCTTACGGAGATCATGCTAGTGATAAACCCTCAACTAGCAATAGTAAGGTCCATGAGAAAAAGGGTAAAATAAAATTTTCTTGTAAGTTATGTGAAGGGAATAGTTATATTCACCTTCATACTTATATGGATGAAACCTAAAAAATGTTGGAAAAACTTAAAGGTTCTTAGCCTCGTCTTCCAGTTGGTTATCGAAAGCCTTATCCCAACCTCCACCAATTGATGATGTGATTGATCAGAATTTGAATCCGATCAGTCCCACGCTATCTGAACATCAATCCCATGAGCCTTTTCCTGACCAACCATTGGTTGAGAAAATGGTTGAATTAAATCCACCTTCATTTGATTGCACCTTTCATGTAGAAAGTGAATTTCATACCACTCAAGTTCTTCTCGTTTCTTAATATTCTAATGAATTGGGAGGAAATCCTCCCATTCTAATGGTACACAGGGAATCTTCTTATTCCCATAAAAAAGGGGGAAATTATCCCATTCCCATGACACACGCTTCAAGTATCATGGTCACCTCTTTTGATTGGAGTCAACTAGAAGGATTTCATCTTCTTTGTTATGTTCCCTTCGAGATCGTAGTACAATTATATAATATACTCGTAACTGGAACAATCATAGATTAAGGCACATCAATTAGTATTTTATCCTTAACTACTTCGAAAAATTTAGGTTTTCGACAACTTTTTCCCATTACCCATAATCTATTATCTTTTAATAGAGCAACGAGTCAACCGTTAGGGAGCCTTCCTAATTTTTCTATTACTTTGGGAGGAAAAACATCTATATCGATGTAATGGTTTTCCAAGTAAATTTGGATTTTAATTTACTACTTAGGCATGACTATTCATATTTCATGGGAGCTCTTTTCTCTTCTCTCTTTTGTGTGATACCTTTTACACATGAAGGGACGATCATGAATACTAACCATATTTCGTTCTTCGGTCCTAATTTTAATCCCAATCAACCATATTACCTAAATGGTCCTTATATGAAAGTGGTATCTCCCGCACCACAGGTTAGTTATGTCGCCAGTTGTTCCATGCCCGTGTCTATAACTGATCCACTCACTGATATAGTGCATCATGCACTAGGGGAATTAGAGCATAATATTTTCATTAGATCCATTTATATGTATCCCTTTTGGAGCATTTTTATCCCACCTAATGAGAACCTCTTGGAATCCATGGCCTCTTATGGGCCATCATCAAGGTTCTGGAGAATATTTCCTTTTCTTGTGTCAACATCATTAAAAAATTAACTAAGGTTCTCGTAGCAAGGCTCCTTTTATTGTGTCAATATCCTTAAAAATTGAAACAAGGTTATCTAAGAAGAGTTAATTTTCTTGTTTCAATCTCGTTAAAAAATGAAACAAGACCTTGGAGCATGGTTTTTTTTCTTGTGTCAGGCTCATTAAAAAATGAAACAAGATGTTAGAGCAGATTTCCTTTTCTTGTGTCAAGCTCCTTAAAAAATGAAACAATGTGTGAGAGAAAGGTTCCTTGTCTCATGTCAAGATCCTTAAAAATTAAAGCAAGGTGCCATGAGCATAGTTATTTTACTGTGTCAAGCTCATTATAAAATGTAACAAATCCCCTTCTAATTTGAGTCTTTGATTAGATATTGTAAATTCCCAGTAAAGTCTTTCACTTGATCTTGTAAATGAACCTTCATTCCATCCTCTTGTTACCCAGGAGTAATCTAATTAGGTGAAGGAAATGAAGTTTGGGAGGCATGTACCTCGAATTGAGTCATTATGCTAGGGGCATGCAAACGTGTTCCAAGCATATTATGTCTCTGTTTCAAGCTTGCGTAAAAATGAAGCCACTCTCAAGCATAGTTTTCTGTCATATTTCAAGCTTGTGAAAATGAAACCCACTTCAAGCATAGTTTTCCATGTTTCAAGCTTCTCTAAAAGTGAATCTATTCTCATCCTACCTCTCATTATTTCCATTTTTATTAGCCTTTTTTTGCGAGATGAGCCTTGGTTTTCTCATTCCATTGTCACCATATGCTTTTTCGATCATACACTCTTGCTTGGTTGCTTTACCCTTTCCTGGGGAACCACTGTGATGAGTGGTGTTTTCAGCCTACCTCTTGATCATTGCATGTTTTGAGAAGTTCCATCATGAATAGAAATAGTTGCTACCCTTTATACCACTCGTTACTCCTGGAGGAGTCGTCTTTAAGAACTTTTCAAACTCCAAAAATATGAAAATAATGTTGATAATTTTTCTTTCCAAACTCATTGAAGTAAATGAAAATATGTATACTGAGTAAAAGTTTAATGCTTTTCTGGATTGAGATAAATTATTTACGAAAAAGGAATACCTTAGTTAGATATGGATAAGAGGTTCTCTTGAGTATTTTTTTGACCTTTTCGGACTTAAGAGGCTATCTACAAAAAGGGACATGTGGAGTTTCCTTTTCCGCCTGTTTTTCAAACACTCTAAACATGGAAAAGATGTCGATTTTTATCTTTGTTGGACTCATTAAAACATAAAACAGTGATGGACTTGTCGAACATGAAAAATACGAACCACTCCTTATTAGGGTTTGCTAAATATACTTGGAGGGATTCGTATGAAGGAGGAACTTACATTCATATGCTATTCTCCTCAAATTTTTAAAAAAACAAAGAGGTACTGACCAGTATGGCTCGGGAAATTGGGACAATAGGGGATTCCATTTTACTAAATTGCAGTAAGTCTATCTTGAACACAATAATTTCCGCTTCATTTTTGTGGCTATTGGGTTAGGTAATATACTTGTTTCTCAGTTTTCATACATCTTTCAGAGCCCCCATTTTGGTTTTGGGTGAATGCTGCTAGCTCCATTAAGTGTTTTTATGTGTTCAAGATAAGTCCTTAAGTTGACCTCTTCTACAATGCTCTTAAGCCCTCATTTCATGTCTTCCTTTCCTTATCCATTTCCATATCAACATCATTATGATCATTTTGTCTGAATCATGATACCAGTTTCATGTCGTTGATGGGGGATACATCAAGGCCCTCCTACGATGGGTCACTTCTTGTTGATGTCATCAAATCATTGAGGAAGTTGGCATAGAAACACCCCCTTGGTACCTTGGTGATTACATATATCAATGACAAGTTTCCTCGCTCTCCACAAAAATTTTACATCAACGGAACTCAGCTGAAATATTATGTGTGGTGTTCAACATCATCTCATTTACTCTCACCATACCGATTGTACCATAGTACCTTGTGAGCGATTAAAATCATCGATGGTTTCTCTTACATCTATCATCCTCTTACATAATTGGCTGGTAATCAGATAATATCTTCCATGTTTGAATCCATCTCATTGATTCACATGGATAGAATCGTATATGAGTTGGTCATGTGAATGATATAGAGGACCCCAGATCTAGTTTCATCCATCTGGGTTGCGATTTCATGAGTTATACAAAGATCACAATGTATTATGGTCGTGATCATATAGATAATCATCTGATAATGAGTCCAACTATTGCAACTATGGACTCATCCTTTGATCATTGTAAATGTTACGTTAGCTTATGAGCTCATATGTGTATTCTTCCCTCAACATCAATATGTCATGATAAATGTATTGTAACATATGAAGATCACTATTTGTCCTTGATCCCTACTTATAACTACATAAAGCATTGCACTCATCAGTCATGATCTATGACTTTGCGCTTTGGGGGGAATTCTGGTATAGTAAATTTTGTCACATACGATGAAGTGAGCCACTTAATGGGATCAATCAACATCCTATTCGCCTTTTCATCATCTTTCAAAAAGCCCTGATTATAATGTACCTTTCATCCCTAAGAGTTTCAATCCTAAACTTCCCTATCCGAGCCAGTTTTGCGACCAACTCTCCCTACAAGCCTATTGGGGTGCATTCACCTAGAGGTTGCCCCATTGTTGCTACCATTGGTCACCAACAGGTTTCTCTCTTTTTCACTTGCATTAGTTTAAGAATTCTAGGAGAATTATTGGGATTCTAGAAGCTTCATCTCCTAGGAGTTTTCAAAAATTGTTTCAACTACTTACCTTGGATTGAAATTTGGATCCTATATTACCCTACATTACAATTATCACCACTTATCCTTTAATCCTATCCCTCCATCAAAGGTGGATCTAAAGTCATAGAATGGTAATTGGATAGGAAATCCAAACTTACCCTTCTCTCGTATATATTTACCCTCTCATATGATATATGTAATGGTTGGAATTGGAAAGTGATTATACCCTTATGCTGTTGTCATAAGTAGTTATCATCTCATGCATAGGGTGACTAGAGGTTCATAGTGTGACAAAGAAAGGATGAGTTAACAACTCGCAGGAGCTCTTCTATAAGATCGATCGCCACTTATGGTTGTAATCACCTTCCATTTATATTAAGATAAATAACAATTAATTTTCCTATATGTGATGTCGTAATTTCACTTATTTCAATACCATGTTGATCTATTGAATTTATATTATACTACATACATCGCGTAGTTTCTTGGTGTGTGTTATTAGACTATGCAAGATCTAATTTTGGCGATCAGAGCTGGAATTGGAGCTTCCAAGCTAAAGAAGGAGCGAAGTATGTGATAGATTCCAAGTAAGCCTCACTCCATCATCTATTTACTTTAAGGAAAAACATTGGGTTCCTAATACCTATGTTTTTCTAGGTTGACCACCAAACCCAATTGTCGTTGTCACCAATCGTAAATCCTATATAACAAGATCCATAAACTTTGTTTCTTTATTACTACTAATACCAATCAATCCTAAGTAGATGAAGGTTAATGTATATGATTGGTCCTTGAAAACTCCCCCATATCTCGTTGGATCCATGCTTCCTTTAGCATCATGATTAAACTTAAGTTACAAAAATGAAGGCAAGGAGCCAAATAATAAAACTAGAAGTAGGGGCTAAAGAAAGGCAAAAGAGGGACCACCTTAGGGGGAGAGTAGGAAGCAAGCTATCTAAAATTCTTGCCTATGAACCTGAGGTTTTTTAGTCATGAGGAGCCGATGATAAAGTGAGGATTTATTACTTAACCTATATTTTAAAGGAGTCTAGTCTCTAGTATGAGAGGATTTCATCCCCTTTATATATTCACCAATTTCGTTCTTTCTAGACTCCCCGAATAAGGAAGAAACTAGAAAATCTTTAGATGTGATTGATAATTGGATTGGGAAAGACTTGATATTGAAAAATAATGATCGTATTTTAAATAATCTTAGGATATCTATCTCATTTCAAGAAGAAACCCTTTAATCCATCCCCCAAACTCCCTGAGTAAGCAATATGATTTGAATAATTTCTCCAAATTATGAGAATTTACTAGGAAAAGAGGAAAATCTGAAAGGCCATATTAGTAATTCTTCTAAATATTATCCCATGTTAATGGATTGTTGTGGATTAGAAATCACATGAAAATTAAAACTTTTGGCCCAAACGTCTTCCAAACTTCTTACCGTGGTATATTTTGATGACCCACATTTAGTTGATAAACTTCACTCATCGAGAATGTTACCTCAAATATTTATCCCCATCTTAATTTATCCTCTTGAGTGGATAATTGGATTTTTCAAATTTGTATATTTATCTAGAAATTCTTCCATACTTCCACCATTTAGTTTAGGATGCGAATTTATTGGAGGGATTCATTATCACTGTCTCTAATCTTGTACTTCCTCTAAATATTATTTAATAATTTTAGTATTTCCTTGAGCTACCATTTGATGTCTCGGTTTCTCTATTTTAACATGATCCTCCATATTTTTTGGTTGCTACCATGAATCCACCCAAAATAAAGATGTACTTATATTTTTAACTTCATGCAAGAAATGCTTTTGAATCAAGCCAACACCTTTCTTAGGCAAGGTATAGACCAATGATTCAAGGGTTCATGTGTTCAATTTTATAAGGTCGTTATTATCTATTTGTGGAGCATATTTTCACTTCTAGATTCTCTTCCACAGTGTATCCCTCCTTGGTGCCACCTCCACCAAACATTTTCTCCCAAAATTATATCCAAGATGTGGAGGCCACACAAACTCAAGAACCCCTTATGTTTTGGATGACACATCGTATGCCATGCCACTAAAGAAAACATTTTATCCACCTGTGAACCTCCCTAAAGGAAACAAATGTTAAATTTTATGAAACTCCTAAAGAATGGATGTCAGTGCCATCATGGTTGAACATACACACACATTTAGGGATTGAAGGACAACCTTGAGAAGTACTACATGACCCACAATATTTAGTGGTCCAAATTTCCAACTTTCTAATTTATTATGAAATTTCGTGAGTAGTTCTCCCCATATGATACAATGGAGTGAACGTTTCACCAAAAGGGATCCCAGGTACTAATACAAAGGTATACTAATTTATGTTCCTAGAATGTAGGCCACATTTCTTTGAACAAACATAGGAGTATTGAATAAATAAGCTTCAAATTTAATCTGTTGATATCTATATGTAATTTCATGGAGAACTAATCCAAAATGTGGTTGGAATCCAAGGCTTTGTATGCCATTATGGTACCTAATCCCAAGGTATCATCCAAAAACTACTGACATGTTAGTGGAAGGTCATCCCCATATAGACAAAAGCTTTTAATTATTTTTTATGTTGCTACCGCTCTCAGAGATCTACCCAAATCGTCCACTATTATAGTGAGGAGAAATGGGGACAATGGATCTATTTGCCTTATCCCATGATAAGGTTTAAAATGAGGGACGAGGAGCCATTTATCAATATTGAAAAAGTTTCTAATGATATGAGATTATGATGTAGCCATAAGGTCACAATTAAGAAAAATACCAACACATGTGAGGTTAGTGGAATGAACCCAAAAATCAACCTTATTTCATCTACAAATTTACATTATACAATACCTAGGACCTGTGGGTTATGGCCCACATACTCCTTTATATACGCACACAACGGATTATAATGTTTCATACATACATACTTTATGCGATCAACATCATTTCCACTTTATAACATATTTCCCATATAACTCAACTATTATCTGCATATGCGCATGGAACTACATGTTGTAGGGTCCACAATATGTTGAACAAATCACCGTGCATCGCAAGTCTCTTGCCTACAATTTTAATGCTATACCGATAACGCTAAACCATAAATCTTGAAAAATGCGCTATTGCACAGTGCTGACACGTGTCATCTCGTGCCGTATCACATCTCCCGATCATTTCCACTTCATTTCACAATCAAAACCTTTTCACTTCCGAACTCTTAACACTAAATGTTATTTCCTATGAATTGCGAAGTTGCGTAATGTTGACGTGACCTCCCTCATCACATCGCAACTTATCTTATTTACTTTGTGAAGTCCTCAACTTAGCTTCTAAAATTGCCGATGTCAGATGTTGCACCACACTAACATGCGTCCTCGCCCACAACTCTCCAACTTTGCCCTGTTGTGTAATATTTGACGTTTAATTGCTTTCCTTCATTTCTTCCCGCACTTGATCTCCGCTGTCGATTCTTAAATATTTTTTTGTGCGATATAATCTTGTTCGTTGATTCACCTCTCTGGAATTTCTAAGTGTTCTATGCATTCATTCATTTCTCTGCTTTATTCCGCTATGTTGACTTGTATTCTTCCTCAACTCCTCCTTAGCTTATTCAGGTTTCTTCAATGTGAATTTCTCCTGCACTTTTCCTCTATGCTTAAAGGCATTAATATCTTTTTTAATTCTTCTCCTTTCTTCGGTGTTTGGTCAAATTCTGTTCTTTATTTTTTCATTACTCTGCAACACAGTCTCCTCTGCACTACTTCTCCTTTGCTCATTCAAACTACTTCAAGTCTATCTCTCTTGAGCTTATCTTTGTTTGATATTCATTACACCGTCTCGAACTTGAATATAAATACCCTCTATATTATTGCTTTTCTTCTAGATTTCATAATTTTCTCTTTAATTGATCTGTACACACATCTATTAGATCCAAACTAGAATCACACAAATTCTACCCATCCATAAGTCTTTTATCACTATGAAGACTTTAAACATTCAATTTGAATTCATTCATCCTAGTTTACCACACAAAAATCATAAATTCACAATTATAGATCACTCAACATGTAAAAGGAACAAAACACACATTAACCATGAATTCAATTTCCTCATTCATTAAAAAAATTTACAGATACAAATAAAAGCCTATTTTACAACCTAACTTTGGCCTGATCTATCTTTACATGGCCCTTTCTCTTCCTCTCTCTCTATATATGCCTGTAGGCTTAAAAAATCAAATCTCCTATCTATGAATATTCATTTTTTCCTTGTTTGTGCCTTTGAGGCTTTACAATTATATGCAAAAAGTTTTGTAACCAATTTTGGTTCAAATCCATAGGTTACTCAACAAAATCCTAAAAATCCTCCAAGTCCTCAATTTGTTCCTAAAATCTCTTCTTTATCCCTTGAGGATCTCAACTTTCAACTAAATTCTAAGGACCCTCCATAGATCATGAACTAATTTCTAATATAAGATGCAAAATATTTCATAATATCTCAATCCACACCAATCACTCATCAATTACTCATGTTCTCCTACATTCAAGAACATTTAGAAAAATTACTGTCAATATATAATTAAATCCTATTCTAAATTTCTCACCTAAATCACTCAAAATATTGAAAAATATCTTAATTAAATACTTAGGAAAACCACTCTTTTGAAAAACACAAGACCCCACTAGATTCTACTAAATGTACACATTTTCGGAACCATGATGTTCCTGCATCAGACTGCCAAGGTAGAAAATAATCATGATCTCTAGATTATGTGCTTCCAATATTTTTCCTCTTGGATCCTATACTTTGTTCTGTAATTTGTCTTTGGTTGTTGTTGTTGTTGTTTGTTGTTGTTCTCCAGGTCTTCATACTTTATGTTGCATTGTCCCCACTAGTTACGCTTTCACAGTCTGCTACTATATTTCTCTTGTTGTTGTTGCGTTGCTTCCTCGTTGTTGTCTTCTTCTGAGACACCTTCATTATCAACTTTATTATCCTTTCAATATCCATGCTGAGTTTATCTTCTAACTGGTACGCTATCTGCTAATTGTTGTTGCACTTTGTCCACTCATCCTCAAACTGTTGTTTGTTATTTTCATTTTGAAGTTGCTGGATTCTTACTACCACCCTTATATCCTTACCCTCTTGTTGTTTTTGAACATATATCTCATCTGCAAACAACCTCTATTCAATATCTGCAAATTTACTTTCACAAAGTAAACTTCTTTTCAACTCCTTCAATGCAATAAAATTTTCTTACAACTGTTGATTATAATGTTGGGAAAAATACTGAGAGGGGGGGGTGAATTAGTATTTAGAGCATACTCAGATACTTTTAATTTTTCTTTCTCTAAAACCCATACACTACTTTAATGAACACAACTCGCATATACACGCGGATAACCTTCATAAATCTTGCGTATATGCAGATATCTTATTATGTATTTAGTTCTTTACTTATATCTATGCGTCATTCATTCATTAGATGTTTAGTTAGCAGTAAGCATGTGCAATAATAATAGAATAAACCATCACACATAAGCAACACACATGAACACCAGGATTTAAGGTAGAAACCCAAGTCAGGAGAAAACCACCGCTGTCGTCGTTTGTGTCTTCAATATTTTTATTATAAAGAAAACATATTATAGCCATGTACTGGCGCAGACTCATACCATCATGCAGGCACCCACCTGTAGAATGCTACAACCTTCTCTCATTCAACAGCCTCTCCTGGAAGGGAGCTACAACCCCCTGCTCTCGTTTACCGGCCCCTCCTGGAAGGGAGCTACTACCCCCTTCTCTCGTTTACCAGCCTCTCCTGGAAGGGAGCTGCTACCCCCTGCTCTCATTTACCAGTCTCTTAGAAGGGAGCTACTACCCCCTGCTCTCGTTTACCAGCTACCATTGGAAGGGAGCTACAACCCCCTCACTGAAGGCTTCGACCCTCAGCACCACCATGGACCACGTTTCATCAATTTTCATACTGGATCCAACAGCTTCCATACAACACAAATTGTAGGCCACCTTTCATCATATTTTCAGATTGGACCCACTTCACACATTTAAGCTCAACATTCATCAAACTGAAACTTATAACCCCATCAATTCATTCATTGAATCATCAACCAATCAACCAATGACTTGATCTTCAATTAACATAATCATCATTCAAACAACCTAGTTCTGTATGAATACATCATTGACAGATAATAGTAAAACAGCAAAACAGATCAGACATTTCATTTCACTTACTTCTGCAAACCCTAGATTCCATACGCGCTTTCATTTACACCAACCCACGTATACTTCTGTGCATTCTTCAGAAAACCCTATTTGCCCATACACTCTTTTCCTTAAGCAGGCCCACGTATACACGCACTTTTACTGAAGCGAACATGCGTATACATATGTAACTTTTCAGGACTATGCAGCTCTTCAGATCAGATAAACAACTTAGATTTCATCCTTCACTTCAGAAATTATTTCGCCTCATCTCAGATCTAAACATTCCATAAACAGATCTAGAAAATACATATACATTTCAGATCTAGAGATCCCTCTTCATCATTTTCTTCATAGGTGCATTATGAATTCAGATCTATCAGCAAACTGTTACCCATTCCATTCAGATATACTTCAGAGTGAAGCATTCATTAAAACCCAGACTTCTACACTACCTTGAACTATGATCTTCTTCTCCTTAAATAGATTTAGCCTTTGTCAATACCATGAGCCAAAACCACACAACTTCCAATGGTATTCCTGGACAAGATCAAATATATAATGAAGCGCTCAATACTTTGGGTCAAGACCATGGTAATTTCCCTTGGTATTCTAAATTTGGAGTGCAAAAGACCATACGTGACTTGGCACGTAATTTTCCGCGTGCATACGCAACTTGTCCTTAACAAACCCGCGTATACCTTGTGACACATCATATTTATCATTTTTCCTTTCTTCTGTTACTTTTGAGTTAATCTGTAGATCTGTTTAACACATAGATACATCAAGGACAACTTCATCAGGCAGGTTCCATCAAATTCAACACATTGTATCACATTGCCAACAATCTTCCCCTTCACTTCATCAAGTAGGTTTCCATCAAGGACAGATTTATCAAGTTAGGCTATCATCAACTTTATCAAGTAGGTTGCCATCACGAACAACACTGCATCATATAGCCAAAAATATCATTTCATCAAGTAGGTTTCCATAAAGGAAAACACATGCCAACATATAATTCCATTCTTGTTCATTGTTATTGTCTTTGAAGACAAAAATTTGTTCATTCTCATACTACCTTTGAACTTCATTCTTACCTTCAAAAGATAATATTTCCTCCATATCCTTTATTATGGCCTCATTTGTATCTTCTTCATCACCTGCAAATACATCATATACTTGAAAATTTAAACTCACCTTAGTCTCCTTAGATGTCATAAACATCTCTTCTCCTTTGGCTGTAATTCCTCTTCACTTTTAGGCTCTCTTAACAACTCTTCTAGTACTGCAATCTCTTCCTTACACTTAAAAAGTATAAATTCATCTACGGCCTTTCTCATAACAGTCTCCAACAGGTGTTCTTCTTTTTGGCTGCTCATGCAAGTCAAACATTTCACAATATCTTCATCTTGTCCTTTCACATCTTCATTTCCTTCACCAAAGAAAATTCCTTGCTCAGGTTTACAAAAGTAAACTTCTTTTGCTTTCTTTTGGCTACCAATATAAAAAAAACCTCCTTTTCTTATAACTCTATCAGTATGCTGGAAAAAAATATCTTCCTTCAATTCTCTATGAATTTCTTCATGAGACCTGACTGTCTCATCCTTCTTCTTTAAAACATAATTCAGATTCTGTCCCTCTGCTTCCTTTTCTTCGAAAATTCCCAAATATTTCCCATCATCATTTATTACACTCGGAACCATATAGAAATTATTAATTTCCAAATCATTAGGCCCAATTGCCCCAACTAATGTTTTAGTCATCACTGCTCCATATTCAATTTCAAAAGAAACTTGTTCATATCCAACAAATTCATTTTTTTGTAGCTCAACTCCTTCAAGCTTCTCTAATCTCAATTGAACATTCATTATCTGCTCAAGCTTCCTCAGCTCCTCGATTAGTTGCATATTCACCTGCTGCTTTCTCTTCTATTGTAGCCTATGCCACTTCACGTTTTTTATCATATTCCAATCGCAACTCTAGCCTAACTTATTTCTCTGCAACATATCCATCAACAATGTAATTTGGAAATTCATCTCATCTTTCTCTCTGTCAATCTCTTCTTGACTTATCTTCCTTTCCATGCCATTATCTTCGACATATTTCTTCTCTCTTATTTTGTCGTGGCTTCTCTGTAAACCCTTTCTATGACTATAGCTAGTCATTCTTATGTCTGTTGTTAAATGTATATGTTCATTTGTGAACTGCACTAAGCCTCTCCTCAGAAAGTCTCCATTCCTGTTGAAAGTACCTCACCAAGCCTTCTCTCCTTGGTCTTTTGGTAACACTGGTTCTCTATCTCTGGAACTTCTATTTGAGAAACTCCTTTGCTCCTTGTCTTCTTCAATTCTAATTTCTTCTGAGAAGACTCTTTTCCTCTCTGTCCAACCTTCAACTAGAAAATTCAAGTTCTTTGCCACATTCTTCGGAGTATCCAATTTAATCTGCCTTCAAGAAAACAATTGATTCTTCTTTTATTTGCAGCTTTCCTCTTGTTTCTTTTGCTGAGATATTTCTCCTTTTTCTGTAACCTGCAAAACTCAAATGAGAGTTAAATAAAACAATACCTACATGATTTCATAAGAAACCTTATTCCACTCTTCACATTTGAATGGATCTCCATTATCCTCAAGAAAACAACCATCCCTTTGTCAGCTTTCACTGTCTGAGTTTTCCCTTGCATTTGTCTCCACCTTTTTAGATTTTAATCTGACTCTTCTCCCTTGATTCACAATCACGTTGAATCTCACTCAGCTCTGATATCAATTTATTCTATATAATTTAACTCTTTCATCTTCATCGAAACTCTACATGTTCTGATTTTCCTCCAAAAGAGATTTTACTCTGCTCTGATACCAAATTGATGCAACTAGAAGGTCACAATTAAGAAAAATACCAACACATTCGAGGTTAGTGGAATTAAGCCCACAATCAACCTTATTTCATCCACAGATTTACATTATACAATACCTAGGACCTGTGGGTTATGGCCCACATACTCCTTTATATACACATACAACAGATTATAATATTTCATACATACATACTTTATGCGATTAACATTGTTTCCACTCTATAACATATTTCCCATATACCTCAACTATTATCCACCTATAGACATGGAAGTACCTACTGTAGGGTCCAATACCTTGAACCAGTCACTGTGCATCTCAAGTCGCTTGCCCGCAATTTTAACGCTGAACCATAAATATTTCGAAATGCGCTATTGCGCAGTGCTGACATGTGTCCTCTCCCATCACATCACATCTCCTGATCCTTTTCACTTCGCCTCGTAATAAAAAACTTTACACTTGTGAACTCTTAACACTAAACGTTATTTGCTACGAATTGTGAAGTTGCGTATTTTCGACGCGTGGCCTCCCTCATCGCATCGCAAATTATCTTAGTTACTTTGCGAAGTCCTCAAATTAACTTCTAAAATCGCCGATGTGTGATGTTGCGCCACATTGACACAAATCCTCACCCACAACTCTCCAACTTTGCCTTGCTGTGTAATATTTTCCGTTTAATTTCTTGCCTTCATTTATGCCTACACTTGATCTCCACCGTTGATTATTAAATCTTTGTTTCCGAAATTTAATATTTTTCGTTAATTCACCTCTCTAGAATTTCTAAGTGTTCTTTGCCTTCGTTCCTTTCTATGCTTTATGTCACTCTATTGATCTGTCTTCTTTCGCAACTCCTCCTTGGCTTATTTGGGTTTCTTCAATGTGAATTTCTCCTGCAATTTTCCTCTATCCTTAAAGGCATTAATATATTTTTGAATTCTTCTCAGTTCTTTGGTCTTTGGTCAAATTTTGTTCTTTATACTATCATTAATCTGCAACACAGTCTCCTCTGCATTGCTTCTCGTTTTCTCATTCTGACTACTTCAATTCTATCTCTCCCGAACTTACCTTTGTTTGGTATTCTTCACATCGTCCTGAACTTGAATACAAATACTCTCTATATTATTTCTTTTCTTCTAGATTTCGTAATTTGTTCTTTGCTTGACCTGTACAGACATCTATTAGATCCAGACTGGCATAACTCGGATTCTACCCATCCATAAGTCCTTTATCACTTAGAAGACTTCAAAAATTCAAGTTGAATTCATTCATCCTGGTTTATCACACAGAAACCATAAATTCACAATTACAGATCACTCAACACGTAAAAGGAATAACACGCACATTCACAATGAATTCAATTTACTCATTCATTAAAGAAATGTAAAGATACAAATAAAAACTTGTTTTACAATCTAACTTTTGCCTTATGTGTGTGTACATGGCCCTTTCTCTTCCTCTCTCTCTGTATATGCCTGTAGGCTTACAAAATCAAATCTCCTATCTATGAATATTCATTTTTTCCCTATTTTTGCCTTTGAGGATTTAAAATTATATTAAAAAGGTTCTGTAACCAATTTTGGTTCAAATCCATAGGTTTCTCAACAAAATTCTAAAAATCCTCCAAGTCCTAAACTTGCTCCTAAAATCTCTTCTCTATCCCTTGAGGATCTCAACTTTCAAATAAACCCTAAGGATCCTCCATAAATTGTGAAATACTTTCTAATATAATATTCACAATATTTCATAATATCTCAATCCACACCAATCACTCATCAACCACTCACGTTCTCCTACATTCGAGAACATTTACAAATATGCCTCTCAATATTTAATTAAATCCTATTCTAAATGTCTCACCTAAATCACTCAAAATATTGAAAATTATCTTAATTAAATACTTAGGAAAAACATTGTTTTGAAAAACACAAGACCTCCTAGATTCTACTATATGTACAAATTTTCAGAACCATGATGCTCCTTCATCATATTATAGAGCCAATCAATCCAATCAACTACAAAACCGAAGGAATTCAAGATACCACATATAAATTCATATTTAAGTTCATCATATTCCTTTCATGGTTCCAAATTGATCATCATACCAAAATTATTTCTTATTTCTAAGGAATGAATGGCTTATGTGCCACCATGTTACGATCTAGAATTTTTTTCCTCTCTACAAACCCTCTATGTTGATGGTGGATGATCTAAGGGAGGGATGGGTTAACTCAATTTTATATTATCTTAGTAAAATTTTGTAAATGACATTGCATAAATAAATGAACCTAAAACCATTTATGTCATTTTCTTTGCTTATCTTGGGCACAAGATTGGAAAATTCTGTGGTGAATCCATCATGCATTCGAGATTTATTGAGAGACACTTCCATGGTCATGGATTTCACTTCCTCAAAATATATTTGTCTAAGTAACACCTCATTCTATTTCGTTGTTAATAGTTGTGGAATATTGCTAGATATTTGATAAGTTCCCCTCAATCAGTTAACAATTGGCTCAGAGAGGATTCCTTGAAAGAATTGGGTGAATTCCTAAGATATCCCTTAATGGGTTTCTAATTTTCTTCCATCAACACCTTTTATCAAGGAGATCGTGTCATGATTACTTTTTTGTAACATGGATTTATGAAACAAGGCTATGTTTTCTCCCATTTTGTAAGCCACTATATGTGAAAATTTTGTTTGCAGAAAATTTCTTCCTAATTCCTTGACTTTTTCAGTTTTTGCAAAGTATTTGCTTCATAGTTGATTAGGTTATCATATCCACCAAACCGTTTTTTGTTCCAAATTATTTTTTCTTCTATGATATTTCCAAAACACCACTTCTTCCACCAAACCATTTTTTGTTCCAAATTGTTTTTTTCTTCTAGGATATTTCCAAAACACCACTTCTTCCACCCTTTTAGCTTCCACTTGATATTTTTTAAATTTTTATATAGGGTAAACATAACTATGCCCTAGAGGTCCTCAAGATCAATCTACCACTATTGAATATTAGAATGAAAATTCACATGAAGAAGCCAAAATTTCTTAAATCTAAAGGTCCAATTTCAAGGGTGAGCCTTTAAATCAATGTTGAGGGAAATAGTCCATTTTTCTAATCCATGGATAGGAAAGATAACAAATTCAATAAAAACTTATTAAATCATCATGTTCTCAAATATTAAGAATCAATCCAACTTTTAGGCCACCTATTATTGACCTCCGTGTAAATTATTCCACGTAAAGGTAGTGTTTTTTTTTACTTCGATGAAGTGGGATGAATCTATTTCTTCCTAAAACAAATTTTCCTCAGTATATAGCCTCTCTTACTTCCTTTATTCTTTGCGAGTGATTTAATAATGTTAAAATCCCCCCTAATTATCCATGGAGAGTGGGGACATAAGGTGCAATTCCATATAAAAGATTTGATCAACAACAATTTGCCATTTGGATTGGTCAGACCATACAATTTGAAAGATGGAATTATTACTATTATCTAATTAAATAGAATTGTATATTCAAAATACATAATCTAGAAAATGTATTGGTGACGTGAATGTACCGATCATCCCATATTATGTTTAGGCCTCCAAATTCACCTTGATTATTTATTGCCACTACTTGGCCTTTCTCCAAAGTCACCTTGATATTTTATTGCACTTACTTGGCCTTCTTTTCCTCTTGTTTCTATCCCATTTTCTAGTAATATGAGAGAGGGCATTGTCTATTAATTTAGGTTCTTGGATCATGATGATTTAAGGGTGTTCTACTTCCCATTTTTCTCTTAGGATCCCTTTTTTAACCTTAATATTAAGTCCCATCGTATTCCATGACACTATTTTCATGTTTGAGGTTTGTTGGATCCCCAGAATGCGTCTGAGATAACTATAACTCTCATGGAGTTGACTAATGTGCCACTGATTTTCCAAGTAGACACCACTGGTGTTCTGGAAGAGTAAATGGGTCCTTATATTTCCATGACTTTTCTCATTCTAGAATATTCAACGAGTCCAAATCCATTTTTTCCACTTGGTGAGGTAGTTTCCCTATCCCCTATGGAGCCACATGAAGAAATATAGTTGGAAATTGTGGTTAATTAGTCCCTTTAGCTATTGGTTGGGACAAAGCATTCAGAGTAATAGAGTATGGTGTCTAGACATCATATGTTTGCAACATCTTGGTCAATGAGGAGGGAGGACCCACTGAGTCATTTATATTCACCTTGAGAGACTTCTTGCCACTTTTTGTGCTTGGAGATGCAGAGTCACGTGGGGGATTATAGGGTTGCACCAATTCATTTCTACCATCATGAACCCATACCTATCTTCGGCCAAAGGGGATTCATGGTTATTATTTTCATCCACAATAGGATAAATTTGATATAAATGGCCATATTCATGACACCACCAACAACTGAAAGGACTGTGCTCATAGTCAAGAATTTACATCCAAATTTTGTCTTCATAGTAAATATCAACCTATGCTCGCAAAGGCCATAAAATGTTCATGTATATCGAATAAGATATATGTTTTTCTTGTTTGTTTTCCAATTTTCCCAATATATTCCTAATTACCACTAGAATCTCATTATCCCAAAATGCCCTTGGCATTGTGTACATACAAATCCATATGGGTTCCAATGTGAAATTTTCTTTGTTGAGGATGAAGTGCTTGATCCAAAGCCAAAACCAGTTAAAAAATGGTGGTCATTCTCAATCTTCTATACTTTTAAAGATAATGGTTAAAAAACCCTTTGCTCCCAATTCTAATTTATTTTGGCCTTTGGTCTTACATTTCTTGTAAACATAATGAGTTATGCCTATTTCAGACACTTAAAATTTAAAAGAGTTATGATGAATGCATGGTCCGAAATATATTGTATATATTTACCAATCCAATTTGAGTTCACCCCAAAATAGGCTCCTTTATTGGATTAGGCACTTGAATTCTTGCTATTCTAAAAATATCTATCAGATTTTCCACAGAGTATACGAGTGCTTAAAATTAGAAATTATTACCACAAATTTTACAATTTTTCAAAAAATGGTGAAGGGTTTGCATAACTCCCATCCCAATTTGTTAAAAAAATATTTTTTTTGGCAAATGATATTATTAATTTAAATTTATTTTAAATTTTCTTTTAAATATTAAGAAGATTAAAAGTTTAAATATATGATTATCTTATATTAAAAATACTTACATCTTAGTTTCTATGTTTCATAAATTTAGACAAAAATAAATTTGAATTAGTTTAATTTTTGAAAATGTTGTTTTATATGTTGTTATTATTCCTGCGGCCTACAGGTATGCAGGTATTACGCACCTATTTTTAGGTTGGCGTCTTATTAATTTCGTCAAGTTGGATAGATATTGTCCAATTTTACAAAGTAAAACATTACAATTTATTTTTTTATTTTTTTAATTGTAAGAACCATTATTAATATTTATTTGTAATCTTATTCGTTTTTATCATGAAGATCTTATATGTCAATGCAATTTATTTTTTAATTTTTTTAATTGTAAGAACCATTATTAATATTTATTTGTAATCTTCTTCGTTCTTATCATGAAGATCTTATATGTCAATGCTTAGCAGTATATGTTACTAGGTGAGTTTTAATGCACATTGAACACTGATCAATTGTTGCATGATCCAGTCTAATCATATTTTTGTTTTTCCTCGATGATTGTATGAACTCCCTAATCAAGACCAAGGTAACACTATGGCCATAAAAAAATTTCGGTTGCAAACCAAGGAAAAGGGAACTTAAGCTACTATTAGACAATTGGGATAATGAGACGATAAATAATATCTGTGTCATAGAGCTGCTTCATTTTAGGCTCATCTTTGTATATACATTAATACATCATAAATTTGACTACGCTGAATGAGATCACATGAATATACATTAATACATCATAAATTTGATTACGGTGAATGAGATCGCATGAATAGTAAAGCATTTTTATTGTCCCTTGGACATTAGCTTTTGAGTTCTTTGAAATAATATTCCTATAGGGTTTTTTATTTAAAAAATGTAAAAAATCATTTTGTGGTTAGGTATTATTAATTGAAAGTGGAAGAATATTTTATGGAATAATTAAACTACCCATTGCACTAGAAGTTGCAAAAAGAATTCAATAAGGTAATAGTAGCATATAGCACTAATTAATAATTCTTTGATAATCGTTAAAGAACAAAAAATATCAAAAAATTGTTTAGAAAGAATATGTTTAATCCATCAAGAAACTGTAGCAAGAAGTAGTTATTTGATTAATTTTTGAAAGTGTTCATTAAGCATTTTAATTATTAATTTTCTTTTAACTATTAACTATTAATTTGACAGTGTATTTTTTTTTTCAATCCTCTAACATTAAACTAGTATAAAGTTTAAACTAGTACACAGTGCCAGCTACATGAGTTGTTTTCAAATAAATTTCAAAGATAATACCAACTTTAAAATATATTTGTAATTAACAGGAATTTTCAAAATCTATAAATATTATTTATATAGAATGATTATAGCTTATTTTTAAAATCTATAAATATCATGTGTATACAATGTTTATCCTTCTATTAGGTTTTGTGTTTTATCTTTAAATATCTAAAGGTTTGTATTAGCTTAATTAGTATCTCTATTACTTTTCTGTTTATCTTTTAAATTTGTATGTTCAACTTACATGACCTAGGATTCTAGTATAATAACTATCATTATCTTCATCTCTTGAATTATCCACTGAGTTTAAGTTTCTTCTCCCATTTTTTAATAATATTTTTAAATTAAGAAATAAGCTATAAAATGTGAAAGTAATAAATTATATAAAATAAAAGTAAATTAATAAGATCCACAATGGGGTTCTAATCCAAAAGCTTTGCCTAATTGCACACACCTTAAGTGGATTAAATTTCCATATAACTTTTGAGAGGGACCATCCAACAGGATTTAGTCGTAGAGAAGTAAAAATGTATTTCCTGCCTCTAGCTAGTCTGATCTTTATGCATTTTTTCTCTAAAAGGAAATCTGAATCATAGATTTGAAGCTGTGTACATGTTCGGATTTGTCAACAATGACTGTTACATAAAATGCTCAGATACTTGGCTAACTAGTCCAGAGTAATTGTTGAGGAAGTGAAACATGTATTTGCATTTTCAGACAAATGATAGGCTTTTAAGGCTTCCCATGCTATTGTTAAGAATGTATAGTCTATTCATTTCACCAAATGTTCCAAACATTAATGATTGCAAATTCTCAGAGCTTGTGATGGTGAATTTACTGTTACATAAAACGAACACCATAACAAACAAGCTTCAAAGATCAATTTAGATCAACACCTGCACAATTATTATAATCAATAACTTAATAAGATCTGTGATCAATTGAAAAAATAACCATATGAAGAATTGAGAGAAACAAACCCCACTGTAAAACTTAATGTCATTGAAAAAGTGTTAGGTACCTGCAAAATCAGTCACTGCATTTTCCATTAAATCCATCAGCTTGATAGAGTTAGCCAAAGATTTAGGGCCTAGAAACCAAGAAGTGATTACCCTGATGAAGATTGTTCTAGAAGCTGCAAATTTTGTGTCCATATTCACATTGAGTAGCACACTGGATACAGTTGGGCCTTGGCCAAGGAATAATGAAGAGAGAAAACAAATAGATTCTAGAAAGCTTTTGTCCAGATTTCCATTGAGTATTAACTAAACCTTTGGTGCAAATAGCTGAAGATTGCAAAATATCGACAAGGAAGGGATTAGAATGAGAATAGAGAACTTCCATAGGCTGAAAATCTTGGTTCAAGTCGGCTCAAATCGTTAGTTTATTTAACTACTCAACCACAGATTATTTGCATATAGATTTAAGGTCAGTCCATGATGGCTTGGCGTCTTCTATTCATCTAAGAATATTTTTGAAAAACGGTGACAAAATTCAGAAAGGAGAACTCACAGCAAGAAGCGAGTCTGGCGTGATGAACCAATAAATTGTAGAAGTTTTTGATTAATTCAAAACAACAAGAGAGAATGAAGATTCCCTCTACAACACAGAGTTTTAAAACTTAATTTGCAGAATGAATAGAAACAATTTAGGACATTTTTATTAATTCATAAAATAATAAAAGAAATACATAATCAACAATCTAATTCTTCCTCCTTGAGAGGGATTCACAAAGTTTTACAATGGACTATAAAAACAACAAAGATCACACAAAACTTCTCTGTCCTCAAAAATCGCACATACAATGCTTACAAACTTGCTGTGTAACAGCCTGCGGACTACAACAATTCTTTGTTTCTCAGAATATTGTCTTAATGCATAAAAACGTATTCACAGTAAAAACATTCATCTTTTAAAAAAAAGCCTTCAGGCTCTTTTCCTTTTATAAGGTGCAGTTAATAAAAAACAATTAAACCGACCCATAAAACCCAGATCTCAAATTATATGAAATCTATTCGAAAGCTTCATCGCATCTGTAATCAATTGGCAATCGGCATTTCAGCGGACAAAATTTAACACCTTTGTGCTTTGCAATTTGCGATTGCGATGGCAATTGGCAGTCGGCATGTGATTTGTGATTGCACGATTGGGTGGGGCCCATATCGCATCGAAACTTCAGCAGCAATCAATATATATTGCAAGTCGTAACATTTGTGATTGCGATTGCACGATTGTGATTTGCATCGCATCACAACAATCCATGTCAACAAGACACCTTGAAACTGAAGCTTGTGATTGCAATTGGAGCGGGGTCCACATCGCATCGGAGATTTGGCATTGTGCAACAGGCATGCAAGTAATATTTGCGATGCCGCGATTGCGATTGAGGTGGGACCTCATCACATCACTAAAAATATCTGGTATGAATGTTCTAAGTTCTTTTGAAGGTTTTACGATGCGATAGTGTTTAGAACTATCATCGCATCACATCGCTGCTTTGTGATGCAGCGAACTTATGCCGCCTCAGTTATTAACTGCACTGATATGTTGGTAAGGCTTTAAAGCATGTTTCATCTTTGTAATCAAAGCTCTGTGCTACTGGCGAGACTTTAAGTCTGAGCATTTACTCTGCACTTAAGAAGACGACAACCACCTTAGATAAATATCAAAGGGGCCGATTCTTATCGCCTCTGCACTTCACTTGTGTGGGCTTTCCAATCCTTTTGAAATTGTTCAAAAAATGGCAACCGCCTTTGCTAAGGCTTCAATGTGCCGCACTTCAATAATTCTGCAATTACTGCTGATTGACATCAGTAGTTGGAATTAATCTCCAACACTGCCCATTAATTTCAACTGCTGGTTTTTTCTGGATACGCAGGCATTCCCTGAAATGATCAAAGCTTTTCTGTGCTAGTGGCTTTGTGAGGATATCTGCAAGTTGATCCTCTGTTCTGCAATGTTGCAAAAATATCTCTCCATTGTTAACTAATTCACGTATGAAGTGAAACTTGGTGTTAATGTGCTTTGTACTTTTATGAAAGACATAATTTTTAGACAATGATATCGCCGAGCTATTGTCATAGTAAATGGTTGTGTCCTATTCTTGTTCATGACATAAATATCTGAGAAATCTTCTCAACCATACTGCTTGGCATGATGTTGTTGTTGCTGCCACATATTCTGCTTCTGTTGTAGATAAAGAAACTATCGGTTGCTTCATGGAAGCCCATGAAACTGCTCCCGATCCCAAATGAAACACATATCCTGATGTGCTCTTCCGATCATCAACACTTCCAGCCCAATCACTGTCAGTGTAACCTATCGACATGAAACTTTCAGAAGAGGAGTATAATATACCAAATCCCTTTGTTCCATTTACATACCTTAGAATTCTCTTGGCTGCTTGCCAATGAGCTTCTTTCGGTCTTTCCATGAATCTGGATGTTAAGCTAACAGCATGCATAATGTCCGGCCTAGTTGCAGTCAAGTACATAAGGCTACCAACTATGCTCTTATACAACTTTGCATCAAAATCCTTAATGTTATCTTCTTTACTCAATTTCAACCCCATTACTGTTGGAGTCACAGCTGCTTTGCTGTTCTGCATGTTAAATCTCTTCGACACTGCTTCTACATCTTTATCTTGAGAAATGAAAACACCATTTTCACTTTGGTCTACCTCAATTCCAAGAAAATATCTCAAGAAGCCCAAGTCAGTCATTTCAAACTCACTTTTCATGACTGCTTTAAAATTAGGAATGAGAGAAGCATCATTGCTAGTAAAAATTAAATCATCTACATATAATACAACGATAAGTAACTTACCATCATTCTCCTTTATGTAGAGTGTGGGTTCGCCATCATACTTCTCAAACCCATTTTCAATCAGATAAGCATCTATTCTACTGTACCATGCTCTTGGAGCTTGCTTCAGCCCATACAGATCCTTCTTCAGTCTGTGAATTTTATGCTCTTGAACTTCAACTTCATAGCCTGGAGGTTGTTCAACATAAACCTCTTCCTTTAACACTCCATTCAAGAATGCAGATTTAACATCCATCTGATAAATCTTCCATTTCTGTTATGCCGCAATAGACAACATTGTTCTGACTATTTCCATCCTTTCTACTAGTGCAAAGGTTTCATCATAGTCTCTGCCTTGTTGCTGCTTGTAACCTTTAACAACAAGTCTGGCCTTGTGCCTTTTGATCTTGCCTTCAGCATTGCTTTTGGTCTTATAGACCCATTTAACTCCAATGGCATCTTTGCCTTCAAGGAGGTCCACTACCTCCCATGTTTAACTCTTCTCAATTGCACCAATTTCTTCATTCATTGCTTCAATCCATTTATCATCATTTACAACATCTTCAAAATGAATTGGTTCATCAACATGACACTACAAAGTGAATAAGGAATTCAGACCGGTATTGTTACTTACCTCTCCCTATTCATAAATCTCATTCATATTTCTGAATCTTGGTCTTCTTGGTGTGCTTGAAATTTCATTTGAACTTGAGGGCATTCCAGATCCCTGCAATGTGCTTGGAGTAGCACTTCCTTGACTTCTCAAGGCTGTTTGATTTCCATCTTGTGGTGTGGTTTTTTGTGCTTGTGGTGGTGGAGGAGGAACCATCGAAGAAGGGTTAATAGTTGTTGTTCCTTATTCTTCTACTTCGTGAGACAGATTTGTCTTCACATTCACAGTCTTTTCTAGACTTCCATCCCAAGCTTATTCTTCACAGAACTGCACATCTCTACTTACTATCAATTTCTTGGTGGATGGATTATAAATTTTGTATGCTTTGGACTCATCACAGTAGCCAAAAAAGACACACTTCTCCCCCTTACTATCAAGATTCTTCCTTAGCTGATCTGGTACATGTGCATATGCTACACAACCGAATACTCTCATGTGAGTGACAGTTTGCTTTTTTCCACTCCATGCTTCTTCTGGTATTTTTTTCATGACAGCTTTAGTCGGGCATCTGTTCAAGATGTAAACTGCACAAGTGACAGCTTCAACCCAATACTCATGCGGCAAGTGTTTTTCCTTCAGCATACTTCTAACCATGTCCATAATGGTCCTATTCTTCCTTTCTGCGACACCGTTTTGCTAAGGTGTATACCTCGCTTTTGTATGCCATTCTCTCTGCAAAGACGCAGAAATTCCTTAGAGATGTACTCTCCACCTATGTCTTTTCTGAGCACTTTCATGTAATGCCCACATTGCTTCTCAACAAGAGTTTTGAAGTGGCGAAATTTCTTGAACACTTCACTCTTTTGTTTTAACACATGCACCCATGTCTTTCTCGTGTAATCATCAATGAAAGTTAAAACATATTTATTTCCAGCAAATGATGGTATTTGCATCAGTTCACACACATTAGAGTGAACAATTTCCAAGGGTGATGTTTCCCTTATGCTCTTTCCTGTTGGAAATTTTTCTCTGTGTTTTTTTCCCAAGATGCAGCCTTCACAAAGGTCGTCCGGCTTCTCAATCAATGGAAATCCATTTACAATTCCTTTTTTGTGCAACAGATTCAGGCCTCTGAAATTGAGATGCCCAAATCTAAAGTGCCACAACCAATTTTCATCTTTCACTTCCTCTTGAAAGACTTCTTCTGTTACAGCTGCAATAGTTCTTCCTTCCTTCAAATCTGCCCTGAGTTTGAGAGGAAACATTCTATTGCTGGTCATTTGCACCTCTACAATGATCTTCTTACTTGGAGGTATGTCTCTGATTGTACACACATCATCTTTGAGGAGCACATTATAGCCTTTGTCAATGAGTTGTCCAATGCTAGAAATATTACACTTCAGACCAGGTACATAGTATACATCTGGCACAATCATCTGTTCTCCATTTCTTGCTAGGATACTGACTCTGCCTTTACCCTTGACAGATATCTTACTATTAGTTCTTGTTGTTACCTTAGATTTCACATTTTCATCTAGATTGGAAAACATTGCAATTTTTCCAGTCATGTGATTACTACAACCTAAGTCTAAGAACCAAAAATATTCTTGTTTATCTTGTGCAATGTTACATGTTAATAGCACAATCTTTGGGTTCTTGTCTTCTTCATTTGCAAAATTAGCATTTTGCCTATTTTTCATGTCATTTTTATTTTTCCTACATTCATTGGAATAATGGCCTAACTTCTTGCAATAATGACATTAAACTTGGGATTTTTCATACCTTTGTCCATGAGTTTGTTGTTTGCTTGAACCTTCATCTTGGTTCTGATTGTAGCTCCTTCCACTTGTGCTAGCAGGATTATTTCTTCCTTTGTTTTCGCTTCTTCCACGACCTTTGTTATTTTCTCTGTCTCGACCTCTGCCTCGGCCAAATGACATCTGAGTCTTAAATGCTTGCTCCAAAGAGGAATTTGTTCCTCTACTCAGTCTATGTTCATGATACATAAGAGAATCACTCAGTTCATCTACTGTGAACTGTGAGAGATCCTTTGTTTGTTCTATTAGTACCACAATAGATTTAAACCTTGAGGGTAAAATTCTCAAGATCTTCTCTACAATCCCTCTTTATTCAAGAGCTTCACCATGAGATCTTATCTCGGTTATCAACCCAATAACATGAGTGAAGAATGAATCTATTGTATTAGATTCCTTCATGTTGAGTGTTTCAAAGTCCCTCCTCAACATCTACAACTTTGCATTCTTCACCTTCTCCATACCTTGATAGGCAGTTTTGAGAATATCCCATGCCTCCTTGGATTTTGTTGCTACTGCAATCCGTGGGAAAACACTCTCATGTACTGATTAAAAGAGATAAAATAGGGCTTTGGAGTCCTTCTTCCTATCACTCTTCAACAAGTCTCTTTCTGCTACTGTCAAAGCAGTCAATGCTGCTGCATCTGTAGGTTCAGGGTAGCTACTTTCAACTAGCTCCCATAATCCCTCAGAAGCAAACAAATCTCTCATAGTTATAGACCAATAACTATGATTCTTCCCATTAAACTATGGAAGTTGGGAATTTGTCAAACCAGTTCCAGCATCTGCCATCTTAACTGTATAAGTAAAAGAAAAAGATTCTGACCGTATAATTAAAACAAGCAAGAACTTTCTCTGCTAGAGAAAATCTTCTCTAAACGCTTCTTACAGCTCCTACAGTGAAAAAAAAACTATGTTTTGTCTCACTGAGTGCCTAGAATAGCTTCGATACCATGTACAAGTTTCTGATTACTTCAAAACGACAAGAGAGAATGAAAATTCCCTCTACAACACAGAGTTTTAAAACTTAATTTGCAGAATGAATAGAAAAAATTTAGGGCAATTTTCTTAATTCATAAAAGAATGAAAGAAATACATAATAAAAAATCTGATTCTTCCTCCTTGAGAGGGATTCACAAAGTATTACAGTGGACTGTAAAAATAACAGTGCTCACACAAAACTTCTCTATCCTCAAAAATCACACATACAGTGCTTACAAACTTGTTGTGTAACACCCTACGGGCTACAGTAATTCTATGTTTCTCAGAATATCATCTTAATGCATAAAAACGTATTCACAGTAAAAACATTCATTTAAAAAAAAAAAAATCCTTCGGGCTCTTTTCCTTTTCTAAGGCGCGGTTAATAAAAAACAATTAAACCGGCCCATAAAACCTAGATCTCAAATTATATGAAATCTATTTTAAAGCTTCATCGCATTCGTAATCAATCGACGATCAGTATTTCAGCGGATAGAGGTTAACACCTTTGTGCTTCACTATTTGCGATTGCGATGGCAATCAGCAGTCGGCATGCGATTTACGATTGCACGATTGGGTGGGGCCCATATCGCATCGGAACTTCGGCAATGATCAATATATATTACAAGTCGTAACATTTGTGATTGCGATTTGCATCACATCGCAACAATCCATATCAAAAATACACTTTGAAACTGAAGCTTGCGATTGTGATTGGAGTGGGGTCCACATCGCATCGGAGATTTGGCATTGTGCAACAGGCATGCAAGTAAAATTTGCGATGTTGTGATTGAGATTGAGGTGGGACCTCATCGCATCGCTAAAACTCTTTGGTATGCACGTTCTAAGTCCTTCTGAAGGTTTTGCGATGCAATAGTGTTTAGAACTATTATCGCATCGCATCACTGCATTGTGATGCAGCGAACTTATGCCACCTTAGTTATTAACTCCACCGATATGTTGGTAAGGCTTTAAATCCTGTTTCAACTTTGTAATCAAAGCTCTGCACTGCTGGCGAGACTTTGAGTCTGAGCATTTACTATGCTCTTAAGAAAACGACAACTGCCTTAGATAAATATCAAAGGGGCCGATTCTTATCTCCTCTGCACTTCACTTGTGCGGGCTTTCCAATCCTTTTGCAATTGTTCAAAAAATGGCAACCACCTTTTCTAAGGCTTCAATGTGCCGCACTTCAATCATTCTACAATTACTGCTGATTGACATCAGTAGTTGGAATTAATTTCCAACATAAATCAATCTACCTAGGGAATTTTTTTTTATTTTTCTGAAGCAGAGAGAGGAATAACCCTTTTCTTTAATCTATCAAGAAATATCAACAAATTGTTTAACAAGAAGTAGTTATTTGATTATTTTTTTGAAAGTGTTCATTAAGCATTTTTTTTTTTTTTTTTTTTTAACTATTAACTATTAATTTGAGGGTGTATTTCATGCAATGATGCAAACTAGTACACTATTAGGTGAGTTGTTTAAAAATTTTACATTTTTTTATTGGAAGTGGAAAAAGGTATTATTGGGTTAATTATAAAATCTAAGTTTATGTTGATAATGAAGGATGTTAAAATATTTTCTAAAAATTTTATATTGTTTTTATTGGAAATGGAAAAAAGTATTTTTGGGTTAATTACAAAATTTAATTTTATGTTGATAATGAAAGATGTTGGAATATTTCCTAATTAAAAATGTCTTCTAAACTTAAATCATTTTAAATAAAAGGAACAACCAAATCAATTAAAAAAATCTACTTGAAAAAAGCATCTAGATTTACTTTGAAGTGATGATGATGTATAGAAATAATAAAAAAATCAATATCTAGATATTAAACTCAAATGACTATTTGTTTTAATTATTTATTCAAAGCATATTACATGGACCAATTTATATGCCTAGTGGCTCATTTTGCAGGGTAGCTATCCATTTTTTTTATCCATGGTGTTTATTTCTTATTAACTAACCATTTAAGAAAAAATATCGAGACTTTTCCAAAAACATATGTTAAATATTTTTTTAATTAAAATAGAAATATTTATAAAATATTCAAATTTATATTTATAAAATATTTAAATTTATATATTTAATTCTAGTTTGGTTTATCACAACAATATTTAATTTTCTCAAGGTGTATGAAATTTTGTTTTAATAATTCATTAAAATTTAAAATGTTTTTAAAATAAATAATTTGGAGAAATGTTATAAAGGGCCACATATTGTACTATTATGCCTACTGTACTATTATGCCTACCAAAGCAGGTATTAAGCATTTGGTTTTAAGATCACAATCTCATTTACCATTCACGTATGCAATATCATTTTGTATATATGTCCATGGAATTAATAGAGTTGATGATGAATATGATGACTCTCCATTGTACTATTCTCTCTCATATACCCTGTCCACTTTCCATTGTCTTTTCCCCGTATACGTGTCCACTTTCCACTTTCTTTCTAATATGTAGAGATTGCAACGAAGACACATCTTATGCAATTTATTATTATTATTGTTCGGTAGAATTGGATTCTCCATAACAACAATACTAAATTACAAATAACTGAATACCTTAATTTAACAATTAATAAAAACTAAAGTAACTTCATTCAAAATATTAACATTAACTAAAATTTAATATTTTTACTTTAATTTAAAAATAAAACCACAAAATAACTACTCTATAGCACTTTTAATTTAGAGTTTGTTTGTATCTCAAAAGTAAGTGTAAGATATGCAAGATCGTTCACTCTATCAAGTTGAATGAAATTCTCACATTCGAGGAGTCCGCCAGCATTATAGTGGCGAATTCGAATTAGCGTAGCAACTTACATGAATACTTTGTTCTTTACATCAGGCCCATGTGACATCATGTCCGTTGTTTGTCATATTTAATCAGTTTCTCTACACCATCTTCTTTGATTACATGTTTACCAAATTTTTCTACAACGTGAATTGATGCTCTTTGCTCTTACACTAGTCTCACCTTATCTCATGTACTCTGACATGTGTGATGCGTTGTTGTGTGCCAGCTGTGAGATGCGATTTTCTCTGCCGACTAGCTAAGAAAGGAAAAATAAAAATAAAAATAGTATTTGTTGAGTTTGTTTAGTTTTTTCAGTTCTCCAACGAGTGTATTTTTTTTAAAAACATGAAATAAAAATATTTTTTTCTTTTTTCTTACAAGTGTATGTTTTTTTTAGAACAAGGGATAAAAATATTATTTTCCATATCTGTGGTTGTTTATTTATTATAATTGATAATTTTTTCAAATGCTAAGTTTATTAAGGTATACATACTCTAACCCATCTAAGCTAACTGCTAAGTCTACCAAGGCATACATACTCTACCTATGCATACATACTCTAGCTCATCTAAGTTAATTGCTAAGTCTACCAAGGCATACATACTCTACCCATGCATAAATACTGTACCCCATCTGAGGCAACTGCTATATCTACCAAGGCACACATACTCTACCCTATCTGAGTTTCGAACCTTGACATATTAAGAGGAAATACATGCTCTTAACCAAGGCATACATACTCTACCTAGGCATACATACTCTACCCCATGTGAGGAAACTGCTATGTCTACCAAGGCACATATACTCTACCCTAAGTTTCAAACCTTGACATCTTAAGAGGAAATACGTGCTCTTAACCATCACACTCACTCTTCAATGTGTAGGTTTGGTATAACATAAGTTTTACAATTTAAATATTATATTAATAAAATAATTAGAACAATTATATTAATATAATGGTTGAATTAATTATATAGGTATCATTTTGTACTAGTTATTTATAAATATATAGAAAATAGAAAATGACATATTTCAACCAATTTGTAAATGCTGTTTTTTTTCAAAAAACACCACCATTTTATATAGATATATAAGGGTCTTACATACGTATATTTTCTTAAACACTTTCAGCTACTAATATTCGCCTAGAAATAGAAGTACATGTTGATTGTTCCAACTAAGGGAAAAACACAACCAAAAACTACGAGGAAGCATTCGAAGAGAGAGAGAACACCTTCACCCAATGAAAAACGACCCCTCACTGATGATGGCACCCTTATCATAACCTTCATATCTAATCAGGTCATACTACACAGTTATCCGCTTCTTGGATAACAATTCCCCTTCTTGGATAAGATATGGCAGAAGGAAATTGATTCGAAAGCATCGTTCAATGCTTGAATTGGTATAATCGAGTAGAAAAGAGACAACACAAAGAGAGGATGTACTCCCTTAATCCAATCGACGATGACCTTAGAATCCTCCACCACCACGAACATGTCCACTTGAAGCCACAAGGCACATTTGAGAATGCCCCACAGGGCCAAAAATTTTGCACGAGTGTTGGTACCCAGCCCAACGGACCAGAAAAAATAGAAGGAACATTATGGACAGAGTGAAATCAGAGCACCACAACTAGAATTCCATCAAACCCAAGCTCCATCTAACAACCCAATTGGGAAAACATTATCGAGAGGCTTATGAGCCCAGGAGCGCCTATGGAAAGCAATATTATGTGTTCCAATCTCCATGAAGTAATTTACAATGTGGAGAAAAAATCACCCACAGATAGGCAACTAGTTTTCAAAGATAGCAGTGTTTCTCCAATGCCAAATACCCCGGAAAGTGTAGAGGGGAAGCGTTGAAGGAACTCCAAAATAGAGGGATTTCTCATAGGAAGGTTGATGTTTAGAAAAGAGGAAACACCTTCCCAAACCGAAAGAGAAAAAGGGAAATCTAGAAATAAGTGAGCGGTGTTCGAGCAACTTCCTTTGCGGTTGGTCTACAAAGTACCGAAAAGAACATTTTACTGAGAATAAAAGCATATGTTAGGGCCCAAAAAGCACATTTTACTGAGAATATCCCAAGTAACGATCTAGTTGTAGACCAAAAGTCAAGAGAAACATTTCAATATAGCCTAGGACCTCTCACCTCCACATTCGAGCCAATCAATTGTCTACAAAATCCATCCAAGGCCTAACAAAGATATATTCATACACCACTTTTGTTATACTAAGGAAAGATAGACATGGATGAATCTAAATTATAAACCCCCTTTCTTTTCTGATATAAGTTTTGGCTTATTAATTATTTTTTCCAAAAATTGAGAAAATATCTTTTAAGCCGAGTTATATAAGGAGATGGGCCGAAAGCGACCCAACGAGGTTGGCCTAGCTTCCTTGGAGATAAAGGCTATAAAATAAGAGTTGGTGGCCCCCCCAATCTTGTCTTTCCTCTGGGTCCAATTTAGCATCCTGCAAAGATAATTATTAATAATGGGTCAGGCTGCGCGAAAGAAGCTAATGGGGAACCCGTTCGGACCAGGAGCCCTTTCAGAATTTCAACTCCAAATAGCATCCAAAGCTTCATCCTCATAAATATGTTCAAAGGAGGGCAAGGAAGCCGAGAGAGGTCTACAGGTCTGGATTCGGTATATTCCCATCTAGTTATGTTATTGCTTAACCTCGGCGGTGGACAACAGATATGGTTATTAATATCCGAGATTTCCCCAATCACACTCTTATCTACGTAATTACGCAAAAAAAATATGCATACAGAAAGTTCTCCCAAATCTGCAAAATGAAAGGTTTAGGCATTTTACATAATCCCTTGTCTCTGATACTGGATTGGAAAAGGAAGCCAATCGAAGTCTGCAAGGGTTGGAATAGATCTGCTTTTTTCCTCGCTTGTAATTGATGGTTAGTTACTGGCTTGCCTTCCTTTGTGGTAGTGGTCACGGGTTATATTATTTACGTTACTGGACGTATACTTTTTTTCTAACAACATCCTCTAGTATCAAGGAGAGTAGATACTGAACACCTATGTATAGCATTTATCAGCTAAGGCAATTGACTTGTTGACTTTTTTATCGTTTCGATATTAATCTATAGCTATAAGCCTGGACTGCAGGGGGGGCAAGACCTTCTTCAGGAAGACTCAGGTAAGTAAGGACCCTAGGCAGCCTCAAGTAAGGTAGACTCAGGTGGGCTCAGGTGAGACAGGTGAGAGACAGGTCAGGCAGACTCGGGTAGGGTAGACTCTGGTGAAGTATATTCAGGTGGGCTCAGGTCAGGCATGATCCCAAGACAGACTCGGGTTACAAAACTGGGGGCGTTTTACCCATGCATACTCAGGTAAGTCCAGATCTATTTCGCTTACTCTTCTTTATTCATAAACGTAAGAGCGTAATAGAACTCGTTTTTACCCTCAATGTTGGCTAGTTGAAGAACAGAACCAATCGCACCCACCTATCTTCCTTCGACCTATCTTCCTTCGTAAGCTAAGGTAAGGATCTATCTTCCTTTGTAAGCTAAGGTAAGGATCTATTGTTCTTTCCCACCCTCCCTGCTTTCTTATAAGCGTACGTAAGAGAAGGACTCGCTGTACCCTCAATGGCTGGTTAACCAGTTGGTCAGTCATCCGCTTTAAGCCTTCCTTATTCAGATGAGTATAGTTACCACACGCATATCTTCTTATAGTTGTTCACGATCAATCATATATATGTCATTCGTGATAAGAGAGAGCAGCTCTGGGGTCAGGTCAAAAGGTAGGGGTGATAATAATTATAACAGTCATTATTTTCTTATTTGCTTAAAAGGGGGCGTACCCAGGGTAGGTATTGATGCTCTTGAAGCGTATTCAAACGTTAGGAAGCTTGGTGGAGGTTGAGGTCAGATCGGGAGAGACGACCAGGAAGGAGGGCGAGACTCAGAGATGGGGCGCATGAGACAGAGACATACTTTTTTACTTGCTTTTTAAACATTTATTGAGAGCAGGCAGCACTTATAATGTGAAAACGTACTGACCCAAGGAGGGTGAGACCAGAGAGAGGTAAGGCGTGGGACTAGAGGTGGGACAGACAGACCTCCTCTCTCTTTCCTTATTGGTTGGTTTCTCTATGAAACATGTTATTCCAATAGGCACTTCAAAGTGAAGAAGCTTGGAGGGTTTGATTCATTTGCTTTTAGGGTTAGCACGACCCTGCTTGCTCACTTTTACTTGCTTTTAGTCAATGGCAGGCAGCAGACCGGGCGGGAAATGACAAAACCAGCGGGATGCAGTTTACTTACACGTGCTTATTGCTCGCTAGTCAATTTTTTGAGCGAAGGATTTTCACCGAGGCTGGTAGAACCCGAAGATGGGGATAGATGCCCATGGCTCATAGGCTGGCTGGCATCAGAAAGAGCCAGAGCTTGCTTTTGTTTTGAACTCGCTGAATAGATAGATTGATGTTTCGGGTAGGAAGGATGGAAGGGGGAAGAATCAATTTCTTAATTGACGAGGGCCTACTTGCTAGCTGGTATGGCTGCCTAGAATGAAGAGGTTTGCTTCCGATCCAAATAGAATTTGAAAGGAGATAGGTTCAATTAAGATAAGTTGATAATGCACGGTTGTATAATTACGTCTATAATAAAGCTGAATATTAGAATCTTTTCATTTATCAACGGCCTACCAGGATCGGAATCGGAAAAGGTACCAAGCTCACTTCCAGCAGATTTCAAAAACCTCTCCCTACCATAGAGCGGCTCCTATCCTCGCCCCAAAGGACTTCTTTGGTGGGGGGGGTATAAGTCCCTTCCTTTCTTTTGTGAGGCAACCTGGGCATATGAATCAATCGGTCGCGTTATATCATAAGGATAGGCTTTTGAGTCAATCAGGATGTGTCTTTCTTGGGTGAGTGACCTGGGCAGTTGCCTTACGCGTACTAGGCAGGCATAGACAATGATTCATCCGTCCGATGACCGCCCATCTCTGAAGGATGTTCTCCATCAATAGAATCAAGAAAGTCCAATCAATCAATGCCTATCTCGGAACAAGGGGCTGTTGTTGTAGTTGTAGTTGGTAGTCAGGAGTAGGGCTATCTCCGTGGATGCATACACTTATCGGGAGTGAGCTGCTGGGAATGAGGGGTACGTGAGATTGGATCATACTTGGTACGTGAGATTGGATCGTATTGGGACGATAGATTAGACCTCGTATTGGGAGTGATAGAGATTCAAGTAGAAATGAAAGCTAAGCATCGAGTGCCTAAACCACTTGGATCTACACCTGGCATTGACACTTGGCATGGCCTACCAGCGAGTACCATAGAATGCATGTACACCTGGATCGGCACCTGGCTGGATCGACCAACTCTTGGCGGCTAAGATTCCTGTATTTCAACCTGGATCACACCTACCAGCATCAACTCTTGTATCGATAGCATTGAGTAGCACCCTCATCGAGTAACATCTCCATCATCACTTGCGTATCTCTACATGTAACCTCCAACATGTAACCTGCCTCATCGTGTAGCTCTACGTGTATCCCCCGCTATGAGTATCTGTAGGAACTGTGTTCCCTCAGGGTAAGTGAAAGGGGAAGTTGTTTGTAGGAACGTTCCGTATCGGTAAGTCATGGGGGTAAGGTCTTCCCGGCAATAACCCCCTTCCTTCCTTATTCTCTCGGAAATGACCCTCTGCCAATGATCGGCTGGCGATGATTGACTATCAGCTGACCTTCTGGCACTGCCCTTCTGTTGACCTCCTGGCAATGACAACTGGGCTATGACAACTGTACTGGTGGGCAATGACCTCCTAATGACCGACCCTCCGTCTCTGATGTACTATTGGCTGACCCTCTGAAATGACCGGTTGGAAATGATCGGCTCTCGGCTATGTGACCTTCTGGCTGGCAATGATTGACTATCGGTAATGACTAGCAATGACCTCCTGGCTAGGGGCCTCCTGGCAATGCTCGGCTCTGTATGACTCGTAAGACCCTACCTATTTTGAATTAACGTATGTAACGCATCTTCATTCCATCCCTCTATTCCAAGTAGTACCACCATTCCTGTGTTCCCGGTAAGTGAGACCATGTGTTTGAGTTCGAGGGCTATTGAATGAACGAATGAACAGCTGGTATAATCTCATAGATAATGAAGAGCGACCGACCGAAATGAATGCAGGCAGTGTGGACATGTTTTGGCAGGTTTCTTACGCGGACTGGGCGTACAGTTAGCTATAGGCTCAAGCGGGCAGCAATAAGGCAGGTAGGTGCGACAGTGGACTATAATTTGGAAATCCCTAGGTCAGTGTCCCGTAAGTAAGAAGCAAGAGACTTCCCTTCGGCAAGGCAGCAAGTTGGATCAGCAGTCAGTGTGCCTTACAGTGTAGACTCCATACTGTACGCGTATGGGTACGGCCTCTCAGTTGGGTAAGTATGACAACCAGGGGTACATCTCTTTTGGGTATGGAGGGTTGAAAGGGGCCTGCCTTATCCTCTTTATATCAGACATCGGAATGGGGTAAATGATAAAGCAAGCAACCCAAGTTCATCATCTATTTCCAGGTAGAGAAAGAGATATACTGCTTAAAGAGACGTACATGTAGCATTCGAGAGATCAGGCAGGCATATCTTTAAAGCAATGCAGTAAGTGAAAGGGCAGACAGGAAGGTCGATAGAAGATATATCAGGCGGTAAGCAGAGATACGGCAGCAAGTTCGATGAAGGCAGTTCGTGAGGTCGTTGAAAGGTCGAAATGAGATCGAAAGCAGTAAGTCAAGCGGTAGAAGGCAGGCAGGAAGCACGTAAGTAAGCGCGCCCGTTGTTTCTTCTCCTAGCCATCCCGCTGTTTGTTTGTATTCTTTTCCTAGCGCGTGCACCCGTTTCTTCTGCCAGCAGCCGCCCTTTCCTTTCGCCCGCGATAAATCTAGCAGGCGGTGAGGTTCCCTTTCAACCTAAAGAAAAGCAAATGATTTCATCCATCCAATCATAGATCAAAGTCGTGAAAAAGGCAATAGCATGTCTTTCTCTTAATAAGAGAACTGATCTTACAGCAGCCCCTTGAAATGGTTCAGCAGATGAAGTAGTATATGTAGAAGTGAATTCGGTGGCTGAAGCATATGTTCCATTCACATATCTAGATCGATACCGAGGAGCATAAGCAGCATCAGCGTCAGATATATTCCAATAAAGTCTCCGTGCACCTAACTCACTCTGTTATGCCAAGGGACTATTTGAAGGGGTATACTTCATAATGGGGGGACTAAAGACTATTGGCTATTATTGGAATGCCCTATAAGTTATATATGTGATTAGCAATAGAAGGTTTATCCAATGTGGTCATCAGGCCAATAGAGAGTTGGAGGGAAACCCTTTCATCTTCCGCCTTCATCACCAGCCATGCCAAGTCCAACAGAAGCCAGAGCCCAGCCAGAAGCCTGCAAGATAAGCCTTCACCCAGCCCTAAGCAGACCCAGGAAGATTGAAACAAGCCCTTTCTTTTGATCCGAACTAAAGCATAATTACATATATAATAAATGCATAATTACATATATAATATATCTCATGAATGACTGGAAGCATATCCTCGCCCTTAGATCATATTGTTCACCGATCAATTGCAACAGTGCTTGATGAGATCTTCGACCCCGTCTTCTTGCCTGTTTATCATGTCAAAACCATCATCCCGGAGTGGGTGGGCTCAACAGACCTGATGGGCCCTAAATGAAAGAAAGGTGAGTAATTAATGAGTGCTCTCCCAATCATCATTAATATGCTCTCCCAATTAGTAAAGCCACATACATGATCGATCGGTTCATTAACCTCTATCTCCCGGGTTAAACCTCAATCAATCATCCGGTACCGCACGCGGCCATAAGTGAAATATTATGATTCGGTTAAATGCCCCTTATATAGGATGCCGTTGAAAGAAAGTAAGTATCGGATCAGACTCTGCTAACTCATGAAATCAAGAAGGCAGACTCTCTCTCATTCAAGTGGGCATACTCTTCATCATTCGATCAAGCAAGCATTCAATCATCAAATCAAGGAGCCGGGAGGCTACTCGACCATAAGGGAGAGGAGGCATACTCTCAATCAATCAATCAGACTCTGCTAACTCATGAAATCAAGGAGCCGGGAGGCTACTCGACCATAAGGGAGAGGAGGCATACTCTCAATCAATCAATCAATCAATCATTCAAGCAGGCATACTCTCCTTCTTACACATTCAGACTAACACACAGATCAGACTAGCATACTTAGAAACTACTACCCATCTACCCATCCATCCCATCCATCATCCATCATACTGCTACTCATACTCATACTACTGCTAACCCATATACATCATCTACGTATATATTGCTATATATTCAAATAGATATAGGAACAAACAATGTACCTCGGCGAACATCATTGGATCGAGGATTGAACCTATAAACCTATAAAGGATCAATTCATCAATCGACTGGAGAAACTAGTTATTCAAGCGCTTAGAGCAAAGGCAGTTGATCCGCTTGTTAAAGTGCGAGGGCTTGTTCCAGATCCCTAACGGGACCCACCACTAGTAGAGGAAACCACCGGAACATTGCTAATGGGAACTAAAGAGAGTGCCGGAACATCAGAAGTGGGGTCAATAGCAGCAGATATTGGAACTTCTACTGCTTGCAACGATGCCGATGGATTTGTTGCCTCTGCGATTGATGAATCTAAACCTTTCAAATTATAAAAAAAATCAAAAAATTTAAATAATCGCATCATTAAAAACTAATAAAATAAAAAATTTACCGAATTATACCATTGAAAACATGTTATAATATATATTACGATATATATTTTTTATATATAAATTTGTTATTACAAATAAATTCCCACTTTTAAAAATGAAATCCTATCTGAAAGCCTCGTATGATACTTCACATAAGTGTATGTGTATATTTTAAGATATGGTTCATTCGAACTCATACATCTTTTGAAGAGTTATCCTAAATCATCTCAAAAAAACTGTTGACTTGGGGGTAAGTGAATTGAATAATTATAGGCACAAATGTTTATTTGTAAGATACTTTCGTAAGGAAGCAAGAAATAAACACTGAACGGAAGCGGAACCACATAGATGATGCCGCTATCCACTATATTTTCATACTTTGACGGATTTTTCCTTTTTTATTAACAGCTAGGAGAAAGCAAGTAGAAATAGAAGTTATAGTTGAAACATACAAGGAAATGGATCGATGAGGTGTTTTAGAAGAAGAAAGAAGAGAGAGGAAATAGACGTATAATCAAGCTGGTGCAGCACATTGTGCCCTGAGTAACTCTGTTGTCTCTATGGATGAATTAGAAAGGTTGCCAAGTTCACATGATAGTTTAGTAAACGTAATATTAAATGTTATTAGCACAATTATATAAATTAAATATTTGAAAAAGAGTGAAAATTGGTATATTTATTTTCTAATATATTTTATATATTACCAAAACAGAAAATTCATAAAAATAATTATATTAAAATTTTAATTTTAATTTATTATTATTAATTATAAAAAAATTAATATATGAGTTAATTATATGTATTAAATACATATATATATATGTATATAATTATCGACATTTTATATTATAATGAATTTTTAATTATAGAAATTTTATATTATTATGAATTTTTTAATTAATAAATAGGTTTTGTTATAATATAATCAATTAATATACACTTTAATAATACTAAATGTTCAAAAAATTATAATTAATTTTTTTATTATTTATATTTTAAATTGATAATTTAATTATAAAAGTAAAAAAATGTTTAATTATTTTTTAGAATGATGGAGAACCTTTAAACATTAATGAGGAAAAAAAATATACTCAAGAAAGAAAAATTTTGATCAATACATGATCCTTTAACAATGAGAAAAAAAAATGGTATACAAAAATGTTATTTAAATATAATTGAGGAAATTGACATGCTCCTTAAAGAGATAAAGCTTAAAATATAGGATGAAAAAAAAAATGATCACATGAGATTGATGAAGAAAATAAAGAGTAGGAAATATTGAAGCCACATTTAAAGATAAAATAATAATCTATAACGATGCACTTGTACCAACATCCTCATTAGCAATATTTTTTTAAGAAATAAAGAGAGATGCACATCTAAAAAAATATGGGAGAGTGACAAAAGGTGAGGAACAATAGTAATATAATATCTCACGAACTATAACCTACATCAAATTCGCAAACCTAGTTATAACATGATATAGAAATATGAAATATTAAACTATCAAGGACATTTAAAATAATAGAATATAGATCTTTGGATAATTAATAGTTGTAGTATGAGAGCATAATTATGGAGATATCTTATTATTAAATTTCATTATATTTAAACTATTTAAATATAAATCTTAGGAAAAATATTTTGAGGGTATTATTTTAATATTTTAATGGTGATAAATAAAAGATTAAACGAATATGTAAACCAGCCTAGATCCATCTTATCTCTGGATCTATCAAGCGTCGAGAGGGATCAAATCTCTCGAGGTGAAAACTTCTTTTTTCAGTGCAAAACTTGAGGAAAGGTTTTCACCTCAAGAGATTTGATCTCTCTCGGCGCTTGATAGATCCGGAGGTAAGATGGATCTAGGCTGGTTTCAGTCGTGTGCAACCAAGGAAATTCTATCGATAATATGAGGAACAAATTCTTAATTTGATCAATAATATGTAAATACATGTAATATTAACATAACCATTTTAAATATGTTAAATGTGTGTGGGATTTATTGAGTCATTTTAATTTTAAATTTGATTAGTTACCTTAGTTTGTTGAGATGATAAATATTGTAAAATAACTTTAATGATGAAATAAAATTTTGAATGCAAAGTGACAATGTAATAATATTGAATGATAGAAATTGTGAATAATAAGAATGTAGTCAATTACGAATAGTCTTCATTATGATCGATTTCAAACTATTTTCTTCTACTATTCTTATTTTCACCCATGTTAGTTTTGTCATATTTTCATATTGATTATTTGAAAAGGACAATTGGAATCATAAACCATTTAAATATTTAGCTCGAGCTGTTGTAGTAAACATCATACCTTTTCTCTCTTGCTCTCCAATATTAATATGTTGAATTACTATAACACAAAAATCAATGTACCTTGTCAATATTTTTTTTTGCTTACACTGGAATTATTGCACAAACACTCTTAATCCAATGAATTTAAAATTAATGTACCATCATACATCCAATTACATCAAATTAGAAATCAACATATACACTGAAATCAATGAAACTAATGCAATAAATCAAATAATAATAGAAAACAACATCTACACTGAAATTAATGCATTGAATGCAAGTAATGAAATATGATTAGAAATCAACATCTACACTCAAATAAATGAGTCTGGTGCAAGTAGGAAAATAGGATTTAAAGCCAACATCTACACTGAAATCAATGCATCTAGTGCATGCAATCAAATAGGATTAGAAATCACCATCTACACTGAAATAAATGCATTTAATGCAAGGAATCAAATAGGATTAAAAATCATCTACATTTAAATCAATGCATTTAGTTAAATCATCTACATTTAAATCAATGCATTTAGTGCAAGCAATCAAATATAATGATAAATCAACATCTACATTGAAATTAATGCATCTAGTGCAAGCAATCAAATAAGATTAGAAATCACCATCTACATTGAAATCAAGGCATTTAGTGAAAGCAATCAAATAGTATTAGAAATCACCATCTACATTGAAATCAATCCATTCAGTGCAAGCAATCAAATAGGATTAAAAATAATCTTCATTGAAATCAATTCATCTAGTAAAAGAAATCAAATATAACCAAAAATCAAAATCTACATTAAAATTAATGCATCGAGTGAAATCAATCAAATAGGATTAGAAATCATCATCTACACTGAAATTAATGCATTTAGTGCAAGAAATCAAATAGGATTAGAAATCATCTACATTAAAATAAATCCATCTAGTGTAAGTAATCAAATATCATTAGAAATCAACATCTACACCAAAATCAATTCATCTACTGCAAGAAATCAAATAGGATTAGAAATCACCATCTACACTGAAATCAATGCATCTACTACGGGAAACCTTCTTCCCTCTATCCCCCATATATATCTATATATCCATCCATCTCTCCTTCTTTTTCTCTTTAGCTCACCCCACCATACACAAACTCTCTCTCACTCCATATCTATCAATTTCCTTGTCCCTCCCTCCTTCTCTCCATCTATCTTTTTTTCTCTTCACCTTATATCTATATCTATATCTCACTCTATCTCTCTATATCAACTCCAAAACATAAAATCTCTTTCTCCAAACTATCTATCTATCTATCACTCCCTCCTCCTCCTCCTCTCTCTCTCTCTCTCTCGCTTCTATCTCTCTTCCTTCCTGCTACCCTTTCTCTCTCTCTCTCCATCTTCTTTATCACTCTCTCTCTCTCACTCTCTCCACCTTTCACCCTCTATGTCTTTATTCTTACCTCCCCCTCTCTCCCTCTCCATATTCATATCTCTTTCCTTACCTCTCTTCACTCTCTCTCTTCCTTTCTCTCTCCCCCCTTCTCTCCATATCTCCTTATTTGTCTCTTTATCTCACCTCAAAACATACACACTCCCTCTTCATCTCTCCCTTGTCACTCCCCCTCTCTCTTCACTACTCACTCTTTATGTATTTATTCTTCCCTCCCTCCCTCCTCATCCAGCTACATCTCTAAATCCCTCCCTCTTTCCCCCTCCAAATCCATATTTCTATCCCTCCCTCTCTCCTCCCCTCTCTCCTCCTCTCTTTCAAGTCCCCTCTCCTTTCCTTCCTCTCTCTCCCTTTCTCTCCTACCTCCCTTTCTCTTCCCCCATCTCTCTCTCTCTCCATCTCTCAATCCCTCCCTCTCTCCCCCTCCAAATCAATATTTCTATCCCTCCCTCTCTCCTCCTCTCTTTCAAGTCCCCTCCCTTTTCCTTCCTCTCTCTCCCTTTATCTCCTACCTCCCTTTATCTTCCCCCATCTCTCTCTCTCTCTCTCTCCTACAATCCTCTCTTCTCCCATCACTCTCTTCCTCTCTCTCATCATTCCTCTCTCACCTCCTTCTATTTGACCCCCCAGCTCTCTTTCTTTCTCTCTCTCTCTATCCTCCAATCCTCTCTCTTCCCCCATCACTCTATCTCACTCTCCAACTATCTTACTATTTCTATCCCTTTATCCTTCTCTCCCCCCTTGTCTCCATCACTCCTCCTTTCTCCTTCTCTCCCCCTTGTCTCCATCACTCCTATGTATCTTTATCCCACCCATAAGCATACACACTCTCTCTCCATCTCTCCCTTGTTACTCCCTCTCTATGTATTTCTTCTTCCTTTCCTCGCTCCGCCTCCAGCTCCATCTCTCTATCTCTCCTTCTCTCCTCCACCTCTCATCCTTTCTCTCTCTCCCTTTCTCTCCTACCTCCCTCTCCCTTCCCTCTTCTTTCTTTCTCTCTCACTCTCTACCCTCCAATCATCTCTCCTTCTCCCTCCCTCTCTCCTTATCTCTCTCCCACCTCCATCTTTATGTCTCCCTCTCCCTCTCTTACCCTTCTCTAACTCTCTCACTCTTCTCACTCTCTCTCTCTTCATTCCTCTTCTCCCTTCTCCTTCAATTTTTTTCTATATCTCCCTTGTCACTCCCCCTATTTCTCCACCTTTATCATATATCATGATATATTAATATATATTACAATATAATAAATTTAATATTGTATTAATCTAAACATATTAAATTTAATAATATTAATATTTTAATATTAATGTTAGGGTTAATAATGTTTTTTTTTGCATGGTGTTAATAATAGTTTGGTCCATGGTATTTGACCCTTATAATTCATATATAATTAGATCTTGATTTCTAATCGTATTTGATATATTTTTATTTATTTACCTTACTTATAACTCTTTTATATTTACTTATTTACCATACCTATTTTATAAATATATGATTTGTCCCATGCTATTATTAATAATTTGTCCCATGGTATTTGGCCCATGGTATTAATAATAATTTGTCCCATAGGCTTCACCTAAATAAAACCTGTTTTTGAGTTTTTGTAAATATAAAGTGGTTTTGAGTAAATATAAAAATCGGTTTTATTTATTTACCGTACCTCTAGTTTTTTTATATTTTTATTTATTTACCATACCTCCTGAGTAATATAAAAAGAGGTTTTATTTATTTACCATAGGTATGGTTTATTTATATTTTTATGTATTTACCATATTTTATTTATTTTCCATACCTCTTTTTTGAGTGCTAGTAAAATATTCATATTTTAAGTTTATATCATTTAAATTTATTTTTAATAAATTTTTAGTTGTTCATTTATATGTTTATGTAAGCTATTGTTGAAGCCGACATTTTTTTTGGCTTCCGACATACTTACACAATGGCGTCATACTAGGCTGTAGAATGTGCCTCTCGACGCAATAATAGGTGAAGTCAAATTAGAAATAGATTATATGATAAATGTGTGTCCACATATATAAAGGTTAAGAGAGATAATATTGTACACAATAAATTACGATTATAATGTAGCGATGCACTTGAATTACCTAGGGGTTCTTCTAATTTATAAGGTGTTATTATGTAACTCAAGTAATTAATAAGAATTTTGGGAGTTATCATTTACATCCATATTTTTTGTACATTGGATGTATGAAAGTTATTATGATATATTGGTTATTAGGTTCATAACATCCATTCAATATTATATACCAGGAAATTTTAGTGAAAAGGTTATGCAAATATTGTTATACTCTATGTAGAGAATAGTTTGGTAGATATGTTTATTAATTTCATAATATATGTGGAAAATAAATTTCTTTATCAATTATAATCCTATAAAACATTAATGCACATTATTTCGTCAATAGTCTTGCAATGAAAAAAAGATATGATGATAATATCCATTCGATATTATGGACAACAACATATAAGTGAAAAGGGCATACAAATGTGGGTATGCTCTACATAGAGAATAATTTATTAGATACATCCATTATTTCAAAATATTTATGAAAAATAAATTCCTTTATAAACTATAATCCTATATAACATTAATGCATGTTCCTTCCTCAATAATCTTGCAATGACAAAAATATATGGTGATTCAAGGTTAGTGATATTTTTCAACATGGATGTAAGACTCTTGTTGTTGTGCACACAAATTAGAATAATTGGAAGATAGAAAAGCTAAAAAATAAGAGTATAAGGGAGAAATGAGACATAGAATCCTAAGATTGCATATGGGACTTAATATTTCCAATAAAATAAAGTGTAAAAAGATGTATAAAATGGTTTCGATGGTGGTATTAGATGATATGTAACTTATAATTGATAATATTCATGTGTGTTTTATAAGAATACATGAGATTTTATCATATTGGATCTTATTTAAGCATAAAAGGAAGTTGACCTTAAACAGTCGTTAGGAGAACGCGTCAACACATAAATTATTAGGTTTATTCCAAAGTCTAAAGAGCCTAAATTTATAGGTTTATTCCAAATTATAAAGAGCCTAAATTAGTTACCTATTGGATCGATATCGATTTTTCATATGCTCCACACATATAAATTTATTTAGAGTTATTTCTTTATTCGTAACGTACATCTTGTCCAAAACTCTTAGTTTGAATTAAATGGGTTTTGTGTCACATACCACTATAACATGTTTATCAAAATTGGTTTCGAAAAGGCATAATATAGATTTGAGTGGACATTTTATGCAATTGACTCACAAAATAGAAGAAAATATAGATCAATGACTTAAAAATTATCCACTTTGAGAGGGAAACCTACTTTAAAATACATAAATGAACACTTATTGTATGATTCAAATGACAAAACCTACTTTCCATATATAGGAGTCTAAGGGGTCACAATATAGTCAGATTATACATAACAATAATAATGTAAGGGCACAACAATATCAACAATGGGATTTTATGGGGCATAATAATAACAATTTGGGAACTACATGGGCACAAAAACAATAAGGGAGCTACACTAACAATAAAAATAAGGGGATACACTAGTATTATAGGGACCTAACATGCCCTTCTCCTTTGAAAAGGTGGTGCCCTAAATGGTTGAGTAGTTATGGATGCTTTTGTATAAAATTATCATCCTCCCATGTGGAATATTTAGCAGGTAAGTTCTTCCACTTGATTAAATACTTTGAAATTGATCGATTTCTTAGCTGTTGAGTTATTTTTTCTATAGATGCTTTAGGTTCCAATATGATCATTCCTTCCTTGTCACATTCTATAAATATTGTTTGAACTGGGAGCTTGTCACCTATAACCTTCTTGAAGCATCAAACATGGAAAACTTGGTGCACTCGCAAATATGCAGGAAGCTCCAATTTGTATGCCATAGTACCAATATTTTGTAGCAACTTATAAGGACCCTAGTAATTTGGTGATAATTTATTATCCTTCTTAGCTTGCTTGAGGGACATTTGTTTTTATGGTTGTAGCCATAAAATTACCTAGTTTCCTGTATCAAAACTTATTTCACTGTGATGTTTACCTGTGTGTTGTTCCATTCATTTTTTCACCAAAGTGAGGTTATCCTTTAAGAGTTGGAGAACTTATTTTTGATTCTCAATGTGATCTTCCACATATTGAAGCTTATAATTTTCGCTTAAAGATGATGTGATGGATGGTGGATGATATCCATAAAGTGCCATAAATGGGGTCATTTTTGCTGCACTATGGAAGGAAGTGTTATACCACCATTCAGCCAAAGGTAACCACTTGACCCGTTGTGTTTTTTTTAAAGATACAAAGCAATGAAGGTATTCTTCCAAATATTTGTTCGATATCTCATTTTTCCCTTCAGATTGAGGATGATAAGATGGTCTATGAGGTAGTTGAGTACCCAAAACATAAAATAATTTTGTCCAAAAATTTCAAGTGAAAATGGGAACTTTGTCGCTTACAATAATCTTTGGGTTTCCATCTAGATTTTGAATTGTTTCCATAAATGGAGTAGCAACTGTACCAGATTTAAATGGATGAGATAATGCCCAAAGGTGTGCAGAATTGGTAAGTCTATCAACTACCACCATGATGACACTCTTTCCTTCGCACTTGGGTAAACTTGTGATAAATTCCACTAAAGCCTCCTCCCTACATTGACATCGAATGGATATAGGTTGCAATAGACTCAGGGTCTTAATAGTCTCAACTTTATTTTGTTGGAAGAAAAAACATTCTGGCACAAAATTTTTAATATCAGATTTAGGGCCATCCCAAAAAAACTTTTTCTTGACCCTGTCGTAAGTTTTTAAAAATCCTGAGTGTCCTCCTAAGGGAAAGGTGTGCAATTCCAAAAGAATATTTTGTTTTATTTGGGAATTATTAGAAACATATAAGTGATATTTTTACCATAATGAATCATTTTTCCAGCTAAATGTATCAGATGTACTGGGATCTTGATGCAACTTTTGAATGAGCGTCCACGATTGTTTTTCATTCTTCTATTCCTCCCTTTCTTAGGTTATCCAATCTGGTTCGATAATAGAAATGGCATAAAGCAGTGCTTCCAAATCCTCATTCTTTCTGGAGAGTGCATCTACAACAACATTTAGCTTCCCCTTTTTATAAATGATTTCAAAGTCATAACCCAACTGTTGGGCAGTGAAAGAGGTATGAAATTATTGTTCATTTACTCATTCTTTACCATAAATATACTCCTGTTTTCCTTGGAAAGGTAGTTCATCATAGGAATTATAATAGAATTGGAAAGGTTTATGTCTAATGCAAAAAGGTGACTAATAGCTACTTTTTGATTGACAAACAGGAATTCGGAGAGGTGAACAGCTGTACCAAAGGCGTGGTTGAGAAAAATTCAATTGTTGCTCTATCAACATTGAATCATATCTATCCAAAGGCAAGGAGATCTGAACGAATAACCCAGAAAAGGCAGGAAGCAGCTCGGCCACAATCAGTAGAAACAGCACGATGACTAAACATAGAGGAGAGAATCCCTCAGGATCTTTCGATCCTAAGGGATCACTGTTAAAACTTATCTTGTTCCTTTATTGGTCCGTCGAAGAACTGATATAAAGAACCACATCCTTTAGTGACGGGGGGGGGGGACAGATCATTATTGTTAATGAGAATTGATCGAAAGACTTCACATTTTCCCTGTTATATTAACTCTCTGTTTGAGAGAAAACCTTTCTGTAAGATTTTATGTTGGTTTAATACAAAGCACGTGTTTTATTTACTTTCTTCAATTCTGAATTAGCCCAGCAGTATTTCACTGGCGGTAAGGGCTCGGCTCTGGTGGAATTACTTCGCTCTTTGTATTCTAATATTTATTTACTATCGTGTGGAGTGCGTTTAATGTTTGAATTGGTTTATTGTTGATCGGATCAAATACAGAGTCACTTTTGTTTCGTTTCCTTACAATAAGCATAATTCGTTGTTCTATTACTTCTTTGTTAACATAAAAAGCTTTACCGACTCGTATCTGATTTGAATTGTTGTTCCTTTAATTTATAACCTATTATAATTGATGATTGCGCAGTGAGAAGTTGTCAACAGAGTTGAAGCATAGAAATTTAGTGCTTTGAGTGTTTTAGAATTGTAATTGTTGTTCAATTTCCATTGCTGTTCCATTTCTGTTCGTTATAGTTACACGCTGATGTTCCTTTTCAGATTGCATTTTGTTCAAGTTGCTTTCATTGAATTTATTTTCGATTTGATTGTTTTAAGATCTCCAACTGTAGAGGATAGAGGCTTTAGCTTCCAAATTCCCAGATTTGTCATCTTGCATCAATTTATAAGGGAAAGAGATACTGCTAATACATCCCTGATTGATGTTATGCAAAGATTGAAGTATTTTAATCTTTCTTTTAATTAGGTCTCTTTTCAAGCATTGGTTACTTTTGTTCTTGTTATTTTATACTACATCTTCATAGCATTGCTCTTAGACAATTGCAAGCCTCAGACAAAGTACACTCTTGGAATAAAAAGACGCTCCCGGATTGATAATTAATGTGAGGCAATTAGGTGTTCGAAATATACCTTTTTATGACTCGACATTTTGGCGACATTGCCGGGGAGAGTGTATGCCATTTTAAAGGAGTAATGCATAGCTGATTTTCTTGTGCTTGTGAAGAATTGGGTATTAAATATGGAAGGTAAGAACCTGCACACTGGGCAAGAAAGACACTTGCTCGCAGCCCGCTTTACAGCAGAAGTAGGTAAGCTTCTTTCTTTCTTTAGGTAGGAATGAAGGTTTGTTTCGTTGAATGAATAAATAAACTAAGCGAAACAAAATTCCTCCTAAAACTAAAAAACCTAAGGGACCGGTAACCCTTGGGCATACAACCTTTATTGATGAAATATTTAAAAGAACTGAATCTCAGCCATCAGTAGGATTTAAAAGAACTACTTCGAGACAGCCTACTAGTTCCCTTTAGGCGACAGAATCACCATCTGAAGCCTTCGCTGAGATACAAAGTCAAACAGAGGGAATTGAGCAAGATTCCCAAGAAATTGAGAATCCTTGCACAGGTTTCCTTCCTGAAGGGAACGCTAGTAATCTCCAAGAAGGAGAAGGGGAAACGGGAGAAATCACAGACTTAAAGCCTCCTATTGAAATTTCCCAAACAATAAGTAGCCCAGATAAGGGAAGTGTTTTTCAACTTATTTAGAACCAAGGTATTGAATCACCTCAAACAGTAGGACGACAGGAAAAACTTATTATCCCAGATAAAGGGAGTGTTGTCAAAATTGTTCCTGCCCCTACTCGTCAACCTAGAAATTCCTTGGAAATCCCAGAAGGGTATTGGCATATCTTCGATCAAATGGCCCAGAACCAAAACCAAAATCAGCAGCAGACCTCTACACTGCAATATCCTATAGTAGATACTACAGTTAATGCACCCATGAAAGTTATTCCTCTTCAACATATTCCTACATTTCACGGCTTAACATCAGAGGACCTAGATTCATTTTTATTTGAGTTTGATGTGATGTGCAGAGGATACGATTACACCATCGATGCCCAAAAACTAAAACTATTCCCTTCTACATTAAAAGGGGCAGCCCTACGATGGTTTATGGGATTAGGTGGGGGTGTCATAAATGATTGGGATCATATGAAAGCTGAATTTTTAAAGAAATACCAAGATAATTGTAGGTCTCGGGAGTTAAAAGATGAGATATTCCAAATGACAACAAAACCAAATGAGACCTTGGAAGAGTATGTGGAACGGTTTCAATATAATCTTCAGAGATCCCATTATGCATCTCTACCCTTACCTGATAATGTTTTGAAAACTGCATTAATTAGGGGAATGAAAGCTCAATTGGTTGAAACATTGAAAATTATGGGAAAAGGTGATATATATCAGGAAAATTATCCTAACATTATTTATTTGTGTATCAGGTGTTCGAGAGGCAATACGAGGTTGAAATCAGTAGAACGTGATATGATCACAAGGGAAAATAAGACCTCTAATGAAGGTGTGACTCATGCAGAGATTCGAAATCTGCTGGAAGAATTTAAGACAGACATACTTGGGACTCTAACAACACAGTTCGATATTATGCAAGCCAAATAGAAACAGGCAGAAGTAGAGAAAAATTTGGCAATATTATGTCCCAGATGTAGAAATAAGCACAACCACAAAGAATGCCCATTGGATGTGATTAAAGTCTGCGCCATTTTCACGAAGGATCACCCTATAGAAGGATGTCCTTCACTTCCTGGCCTAAAAGCAGTCTATAAGGAGGCTGAAGAAGAATCGGAAGTGGTATGTATGCTTAATCAGTGCCGACAATGGCAGCCACGACCATCAGGTATGCCAAATGATCCATTTTCTTTTCAACCTCCTCAATATAATGCTCAAAAATATAGTGGGATGTGGAAAAGTCCACCATCTTTCCCTAATTGGTCACAATAGCCATTTCCTCCCACATCTTGGCCAAATCAAACAAATCAAAATAATTGGCCTAGCTTTCCTTTCTATCCACCTTTCTGGCCTACACAATGGTCCCCATCTACTTCTCAGAGTCAGGCCTAGCAGTCAAACTGGAAAAAAGCTACAAATTAGCCAGTTGGATCAATTCCTCTCTCTCAACCTACACTGCTAGCTCCTTATACAAACCCCCAGACCAATTTAATACCACAACTCTCAGCCCAACCCAACCCAAACCCAAACAATAGGTCGGTTCAGTCTGTTCAAAATCATGGAACCCCCAGAACTAGAAACTGAGCTGAGGGAGTGTAATGATCTTCAATTGAGGTCTGGGTGCACAGTTGAAACAGAGAGAAACAATGATGTCCACATTGAAGATCCGTTACCTGCAGAACAAACAATACAAGGCGAGAAGGAAGTCCAACAATAGAACCAACAACAAAATAAAAAACAAGTAACAAATTCCTCTCCACCATTCCTAGAACGATTAATTATACCTCGTCCATTAGAACAACCTAATTTTGATCTTCTGGGAGAATTAAAAAATTTGTGCATAAAAATCCCTCTCCTCCAAGCTATTCAATATATTCCTATATATGCAAAAAATATTAAGGAGTTATTCATAAAGCAGCCAAAGAGGAGAACATCAACAAATCCTACGGTCCAAATACACTAGTAGAAAATGGCTAATTAATTACTAAAAAAATGACTAAAATTTGCATATAAACGACTAATTTTCGGTCGGTGACCAATAGTAGCTAATTTACAGTATCTTATAACTCAACCAACTTTTAGTCATTTTTAGCTTAGTCATTAATTTTTTATCTCAATTTTTTTGTCTAGTAGTATATTTGGTCATTAATTTGATCATTAATTTAGTCAGTGATTTGGTCATTAATTTAGTCATTGATTTGATCATTAATTTAGTCACTGATTTGGTCATTAATTTTATCATTGATTTATTCATTGATTTAATATTTGATTTGGTCATTAATTGTCATAATTAATGACCAAATATACAACAAAATATATTACTATATGTTCACCCAAGAAAACCAATTAACGACCAAAGAAATATGACCAAAATGTTGGTCATGTTATAAGATAGTGTAAATTAGCTACTAATAGTCATATATATGCAAGTTTTAGTCATATATTGAAACAAATTAATAACCGAAGAAATATGACTACATTTTGGTCGTGTTATAAGATACTGTAAATTAGCTACTAATAGTCGTATATATGCAAAATTTAGTCGTTATTTGTAATCACAAAATTATCATTTGTAGTAGTCATTTATCTTTTTTTGGTAGTTTCATATTCCTTATATAAACGACTAATTTAGTAGTTTATATTCATTTCATTTAATTTCATTAATAATCATTATAAATGACTAATTTAGTCGTATATTCATTTTATTTGTGTTCATCATTAATCAATATAAACTACTAATTTAGTAGTTTCAAAATGATTTTGTGTTTATTATTAATCAACATAAATTAATTTGTATGATTTAAAAAATGTCATGCAATGTGCATGTTCATCTAATATAAAAATACAAAGTTGCATATGTTAATTAGAATACTAAACAATATCAAATGCAACTATAAATAATTTCAACCACATAAATTATATTATATGAAATGTTAAAATATTACAATATGGGTGTCCAACTTAATATTGGTTGGACTACAATTTACACACAAAATGATGTTTCATCATTTCAAAACATTATCATTGTGTTGTCAAGGCATTGTAGGTGAATTCACAAACTTGGAAGACTTGACCATCAATCTTTATATGTGTGTGTTATGTGGGATATTGACTCTAAGAGTATCACAAGACCAGTTCTCCTCTCTCTTTTTGCATTTGTCGCTCCAATGTTATTACTCCTCTCTTTTTTCAATTCTCGCTTCTTACCATCAATAATGAGTTCATTTTATGAAAACAAAAGAAGATACAATGTAGAGTGTAAGACATGAAAGACAATGAATACTAGAATATAAACTAAAATAGACTATAAATAATTTATACGACATATACCTCAACATCAACAATGTCAAAGCCATTTTTCCCCATACATGTAAGAAACTCGAACAAATTTTCTTCATTGAGGCGATAATGGCCACTATAGTGTGGCCAAATAACCTATATAAACAAAGCAAATAAAATGTCACCATATATAGAAAAGAACACCTTAGTAACTTAATATTCAAATTTCAAGGAAAGCTTAGGAAAAATCATGTCAACTAAGTTATATGCTAAAAAGTTCAAGTTGTACATAACTTGTGAAAAAAATAATATGAATTGTGATGTTTAATCCTTGTTGTTTTATTCACAACATTTAATTTTCTAATGCATGAACTTAGTCAAGTACATAAACAACATGTACTCAAATAACAACATGAAAGTAACCTTTTCTAATAGTCATGAAAATATTTTAACACAAAATAGCTATAATGATTCCAATCAATATAGTGTAATACTAATTTCATCTTCAAGCTTTGGTTTTTGTTTAAATGAACATGATACTAAGTATTTTCAATTTCATAGTTGAAAGACAAAACAAAATCAAAAGAAACATCCAAAATACAATCAAACAATAAAGAGAGGATATCATGGAATGGAAATTGCAATTATAAAATATTTGTTTACCTGTCCACGGATGTCATGTCTTGCATTCCTATAACATTTTCTTGCCCAAAATAGCCATGAGGGAAATAGTCACAACATTAAAAACCATAGTAATTCCTACTAGAAACATTTCCAAAGTCGGTGGCTCAAGTGGCTAAGCGATCTCTAACAACAAATGAACCATATCCAAGATATGATATGCATTGTTTCCCCATCCCTTTTCCAATCACATTTCATGTAACATGCCCACAACAGAGTCAAGTAGCAATCAAACAAAGACTTTGACATTTGTTTTTATCTTTTATATCTATAAAATTTGAATCTAATTTGTTTCTATTACAACTCTGTTGAGACCACCCACTGTATAGTCAAAAATAGAAAAGGAGCCATTAATCATACCTACCCATGGTCTCTTGTAGGAATGGTAGAAGGATAGGTTGAGCCATTAATTAAAATTGCAAAATATTGAGGAAAGACAATTCATTATCTAGTTAACCAATTACACATTGAACCCTATATGGATGAGTAGCCCTAAATAAAGCCACTTTTCTCTATCATATGCCTTGGAAAGAAAAAATCACTAAAATTGCTTGTAATTTTTTGGTTTGATGTTATAAATTCCTTCTTGGGCTACTCCTCTTCCATAATGGATTTGTTTCCCAGGAAGGATGAAAATTTATTCTAATGACACAAAATCAACTTAGTGGATTTTGACCCTACATGCACTAATTTTTGCAATGATTTTGAAGATGCAATTACATAGTGATATGGGTCTGAAATCATCTCACTCCTGTCTAATTTTTGGGATTAAAGCCTGAAATGTTGAATTGAAAGCTCCCAAATCTTGCATGTGTATTGTAATTTGTCAGCAATTCTTAATTGCTATGTTTTAAGGAAGTCATAGAACCCCTAGAAGAATTATATTTTCCTGCGAAGTGGCTGAGGGTTCTTATACTATTGAAAACAGTGCAAAATTGTTTTTAATTCTTCCTTTCATATTTGATCCATCAATGCCTCATTACCCACCTCACCTACAAAACTGGGGAAATATGAAGTCATCTTTAACTATCACTCTTAAATTTATTCTATCATCCTCTTTATAAATACCCTCAAAATGGTATGTTGATGAGAAAATTGCTCCTCAAGATGAGGCACCTTCTCAGGAGGCAAAGTTCGTTGATAAACACCATCTTGACGAAATTTTTCATTATAATTATGAGATGTTGAAGAGAGAAAAGATTGGCTATTTAGTAAAGGATATGCACAAATGTTGGTGATTTGGTACAAGGAAAGACATGGGCAGTAAGAGAATTGTGGAGATTCCCTACAACTCTTTTCCCAAATGTGACACGTGAGGATGTATGCTTATCAAAAAACTATATTTGAGAATGTGCACCATTTTGAAGGCAAGAATATTTTGGATGTAGGCGCAAGAATTTTGACACAAGCTCTTGCACCCGACCCGACAATCCACCTGCTTACCTATGAGTATGATCTCTACACTTCCCGGCTTGTCAACTGTATTTGCTCCAATTATCGATCATATTTTGCCTGGCGACACGTCACTGTGACTTCAACTAGGCTACTAGACCACATGTGTGGTGGCTACTAAACCTGCACTGACACAGGTCTAGATAGCTCTGATAGCACTCCTCCATCCAAAAACTAATTATGTTGACAGCTGCACTTCTATCGGCGATTTGTGTGTCCTTTCCCTCGCGATTTCTCAACAGCTGAGTGGTGTCAACTAGTCTAGCACGTGTTGCTTCCTTCTTAGTGAGTTGCCACCTTATGCTTCTTGTGGTTTTGTTTTTTTCGAGTGCGAGCTTGCATGCAGGACACAGTTCTTCCACCAATTACTTTCGACAATACCTTCCCACCTCTCCTAGCAAGCTACTCTCAAAACTACATGCTTCTTCGAGGTGATACTGGTAGATCCTTTTCTGCCAACCAAAATGTCACCCACCCCTTCTTCGCGCAGTTTTATTTTCCTATTAGCGGCATGGTTTGACCCTTATTTCAACCACTTTGTTTTTGCCATGATTGACACAACCTTGTCAATTGTTGAAATTCAACATTTGCAATCTTCCCACCTCTATCACCTGATGAGTATGAATTCTTAAACTCTCTTCTGTCATTATCCAAAACATTTATTTCCTGGACACGTGATTTTGCAAATAAAGGTTTTTTTGCAGCATAAGTCCTTGTCAAAATTTCATCTCTCATACCAACTGGCATCCGGTCAGAACTGCAACTTAAAATCATACATACACCTATTCGTCTATTACTCGAAGATGTGAATGGTGGAATATATGCTAGAGCAGTCTTAGCATATGGCAGGGGTTGAGCCCTCCCTCCTATTCCCTTTCCAAGACCTCCCTTAGGACCAAGAGTCAAGTGGCCATCATCAAAAGCTTTGTGTGTTGAAGGGCTTGGCATAGACCGATTTTCAAATTGAGCCCAATCCACAATCTAAGCATCTTGACTAGTTCTTCCACAGTCAGGTGGTCCCATATGGGGTTGTGGCCCTTTAATCCCACCCATATGTGGAAGTGAACCCATTTGTGCACGTGCCATGTAAGGTGGCATCACAGGTCCTCTCACACCATGATAAAGTGGTGTCACAAATCTCTGACCTGCATGTCCCATATTGGTACCTCGAGAGCGACCTCCCTGTCCATGCATTTCTTGCACAACATCCCGATGCACTTACTCTATTTTCTTGTGGCCCTCAACCTTCCACCTTTTTTTCCATCCATTCCTCATCAGATCAATCAAGTCCTTCAACATGAACCTTAGCCTAGAGGGAAGCCCTTGGGTATTGGGCATTTTTGTCATCTTATCAAAGTAAGCATCAATATGTTCCTTGGCCTTTGAATGGTCAATCATATGACCAATACTGCTCATCAGTTTGCACAAAGCTTCAACATTTTCGTCCTCTGCATGTTGAAATTCACCAATTAACTTCCTGATGAATGCATGCATAATTATTTCGGTCAGCATACTTTCTTTATAAAGCTCACCAATATTTCCTAGCATTCATCGTTGTGCTACAGCCTTATTCTCTCGTATTTCTTCTACTGAAAGGCTTTTTTCACCATCCTCTTCTTCTTTCTTAGCCTCTGCCTCTTCTCTTTCATATTTTTCAAATTCTTCCTAACATTTTTTCAAAAGAACTTGCTTGAAAACAACCTTCTCATTATCTTCATAAAATTCTGGTAATCTTGCAGCAAGCTGAAAACATAATTTTGCATACATTTCACAAAATGTCGGCTCCATCAAGGCTTTGTCAAATATTTGAGATATTATACCATGAAGACATGATGCAGAGTCAATGTTCACTTCTTTGACATGTTCAAAAAAATTTTCAAAGTTTTGGGGCGTTAATTTATTAAGGATGTATTTAATTTGTCATTTTTTCAACTAATCCTCATCAAAAACCTTGCCCACTTCATATCGGTTCTCTAATTTATGAATTGTGGGAAGAGAAGGCTGTGGAGGAGGAATCAAACACTTCTGCGAACTAGAAGCACGTTGCCACCTATCAGCATCAGAATTATTTCTCACTAGTCCAACTTGTGGAAATGGTGCTTGCACATAAGGCCCTCCAGGAAGGATGCCATTCATACTCATTTGTGTTGCACAAGTATTTCTTGCAAAGCCAGTATTATAAATTGGACCAATTTGAAACATAGAAGAGGAACCACTTAGACCTGCATCCATGCACATATCACAACCAGCAGCAAAAGCATCCGCCGGCTTGGTCCATCTATCATCATCCAAACTGGCCATATTTCTCCCACGATGTTCAAGTAGATAATTCCCACTCGGATGCCTTTCAGGACCTCTTGCGGTGCTTGCTAATGCATTAGCTTGTCCTACATGACTTGCAAGTGCTTGGGAATTTCCAATTAATTCAACAGTGTCTAGACAAATTTCGGAATGATTTGGTAGATCTTTGCATTGATCCTTGATTGTCAAAAAAAAATCACTAGAGTACTTTCTGTCTCCTGAACATTTAGTAACTAAAATAGCTACTTAACTCATAGGAGTTGAAATCTCAGCTGCATCTTCCCAGTCATCCACTTCTTTCAGGACTTGCTTCTCAGGCTCTTTTGAGGAAGTATTACTCTTGACAACATCAGTTACTACTTTGGATGGTTCTGGAAGGTTCACATCTTCCTCCTCCTCTTGAACCTTATAAGAATTATAGAAATCACTAGTGGGAGCTGCAACATTTGCCTTACCGAAAAAATATTCTTTTTATTCTTCTTGTTGACAACTACCTTGGCAGCATCACCAATATTTGCAACATTATTCTTCACAGAAACATTGGAAGAACTTTTGTTCTCCTTTTCTGAAACTGCTACCCAAAATGCTGAAAATTTTGGTATCAAGTTTCCTTCCAGTGAATTATAATGTGTATGATTAAAAGGAAGAATGTAATATCCCGAAAGGGAAAATGAAAGTAATATAAAGTGTTACACCATTTTTTGGTCATCTAACCTTTCATCATTAGGTGGACCCAAGTATACCATGTAAGACCAGTTTTACCCCTAGTAAAACTGCTTTCACTATGTTAATTAGGAAGCCCCAAAAGGAATAATTAATTAAACCATAATTTAATTATTATTCCCAGTCATGTTTAACCCAAAAACAAAGAAATTAATGAGATAAACCCATAGTTATCTTATTATTTTCTAGGAATAATTATTTAAATAATATTCCTTATTAAATATGACCAAATCAACCACCATTAATCAAATAAATCATTATTTATTTGATTATATCCCAACCACTTCCTTAAAAAGATAAATAAATCATTTATTTATTTATTTTTCACTAATCAAGGGATTTGACCCAAGTCAAGCACCCTTTCCCTCCAACAAATAATAATAAAATATTCCATAGAGGTGGATCTAGATTTGGTTAACATTATTTTAATCATGCACCAAGATCTAGAATGACCCAATATTTTGTTATAAATAGGAGGTTTTTCCCCTTCATTCTTCACCTTTTGTTGCATACTAGATCACTCTGGATCTATACACTCGGTCTCATTTTCTGCCATTGTTGCTCCCATTGAGCTTTACCTTCTACATTAGGTTTTCTACATCTACAAGAGAGAGAAAGCTTAGATCTGAAGTGCTGAGGACTACAAAGAACCCATCCCATTGAGGAGATCTGGATACACCTTCTTGTTTCCTCCCAGGTGCCCTGTAATATAAAAATTCATTCAAAAATCGTGTTCTTGTCTTGTCTGTTGGATGCATGGAGCAAACTCTTTGCTTTACTGCTTAATGTCTTTCCATTTATAGATCTGTTTGTTGCAGCACTTTAACTACTAATTGCAGATCTGAAGATGTTTTGCAGCCATTATTGTTGTTAGGGCTATTAGTTATGCGTAGCTAAAGTGGTTCTTTTTTGTACACTTCGACGAAGAATTCATACTAACAAATGGCGACTCCACACGGGTTTTAAATTACGACCGCTGTCGTTTTTCCTTTTCCTGCATATCCAGCTACTTCAGACCCTAGGGCTTCTTTTCAGCTGCTTAGTTTTCCTCTTTTTATGTCATTTTTCTCACATAAAACCCTAAAAACTCCAAATTTCTAACTTCCGTGTGTTTTTGGCCCTATTGCGCAGGTTCACGACACGGCCGCAAGCGAGGCAGCAACTTTGAGAAAATCTATGCTTGGCTCGAGGAGCAGGGGGTCGCACAACACAGCCCAAAACACACGACTGGACGCACTTTTATTTGTTTCCTGACCTCAACTCGAGATCGAGTCGGAACACTGCGAGCCTACCTTTCCGGCATTTTTTATTTACTTTTTGCAATTTTTAAGATTCTGTGCGGCTTAACCGGGGTTTTCCAGCCTCTGTCTCAGCCCGCCGTGACCAAGATCTGATCTGTTTTTACTCATCTAAGTGGGAACCCAGCCCCTTAGGGCTTTAGTACCCTCCACTTTTTGTGGAAGAGTTTTAGTTGTTTCAGCCGTCGGTTTCAGAGCTTCAGCCCCCTCTTTTCCAGATCTGTTACCTCCCTTTCAGATCCATTGAAATCAGCCTCTTTTCCTTCCAAATCACCTCTTGTCGTTTTGTTTGGACCTCCTCTGAAGGCCTCCGCCTTGCCCCCTCAGTTTTTTGCTGATTTCCCTTTTCCAGCCACCTTGCCTCTGTCTCTTGGTTGTGATCTGCACCCCTTGCCTGCAGCTTTATCCTCCAGATCTCTGTCCCTTTTGACCCTAGATCTGTTGAGCTTCCTTTATGTGTGTTTTACATAGTTTTTCCCTTTCTTTTCAGCATAGTTGTGAGAGACCCACCTTCTTGGGTTAGATAGATGCATCCGTAGCTGTTATTTTTCTGTTATTTCAGCATTCTATTCTGTTCTCTGTAGGTTTATTTTCAGCTACGTAGCACACTTTTTCTTGCTCTCAACAACGGAAAGGGTTTAAAAATTAAAATTAACGCACGCCACACACTGACCCTAAGTGAAGAAGCGCCTGGTTAACACCGCCCGGCAAAGACTCTAAAATCAATTGTCACTGCACCTTTTCTGCCCTTGACCGTAATTGATTCTGTCCCCTTGTTGCCCCTGTCGGTTTCCTTCCTCCTGTCATCATTGCGCCCCAAAGGCGCCTTTCCCGAAGACTTCTTGGCCTTCACCCTCAGTTTCCGGTTGATCGACCTGCTCCGCACCGCCGTCGTCGAGCCAGTCCACCTTCGAGTCCGCACTCCGACTCCTCTCCTGATTCATCGGGTCCCCCTTCTCCTTTCGGTTCTCCCCCTTTTTACCTTCACCATGTCTGGACCAGGGCCTAATGCTAGCGGTTCTCCCGGCCCCAATGCCGGCCCTACTTCTAGCGGAACCGTCACAACCACTACTCCGGCCACCCCTGTGCTGCCGTACATTGCAGGCCTCAGCCTCCCCGATTTCCATCAATTGATTAATGACCCCATTCACCACAATGCTACCTGGCCCGCTATGCCCACCAAGCTGCCCTCTGATATCCCTAAGTTCGAGGGCCTTAATGGAGAAGATCCAACCAATCACGTCAGGTCTTTCCACATGTGGTGTTCCTCCAATTCCATTACCGATGACTCCATCCGTCTTCGTTTGTTCCAACGCACGCTTACCGGCGAAGCTTCTAAATGGTATGTCGAGCAGACCACTTCCTCCCATACCACGTTCGAGACTCTTGCCCAAGCCTTTTTGTCGTACTTCCAGCTCCCTCTCCGATACGACACTGGCACGGAGCTCTTGACTTCATTTAAGCAATCCTCTTCCACACGCCTTTCTTCCCATGTTCAGGAATGGCGACGAAGACGGAGCTTATGTCGAGCCCCTCCCTTTGAAGATCGGGTTTACATGGACTGGTTCCTTCGCACCCTCCCGTCTCCCATCGGCAAAGACGTCGCCTCTCACTTTCCTCAATCTGAAGAAGCCGCCCTCCAAATAGCTTTAAAATATGACCTGATCTACGCTCAATCTGGTTATGTTTATACCGTTCTTCCTGACATCCCGAGGCCCGGTGGCGCTAACGCCCCGGGGGCATCTCATTCCGCCGACGGTATTGTTGGATCTCTTTCCCACCCATCTGCTCACCCTCCTATGAGCCATGGTCTCCCTCAGGGAGGGGCCAGCACCTCAAGCACTCTTCCCCCTCCCAGCAACATGTATCCAGGATACGGCATGCCTCCTCCTTTTGCCCAACCTCCTGCTTACCTCAATGTCGCCCATCCCAACCCTTACTTTTATCCACAGCCTGGTGCGCCAGCTCCTCCAGCATATGCGCTTCCGCCTCCCTTGCCTCCTCACAACCTGCAACAGCACATACAACCCCCTCCAGAGCAAGTATTTGCACAGCAGGGTGCGATTAACCCCCCTTCTTCTCAAAGAAGGCGGCGAGGCAACCAGAACCCATCTGCCCCCGGTAACCAAGGACCCAATTCTGGTATGGACCCTAACACTAGCAACCAGCCTCAGGGCATCCCGCCCAGGCCGGACAGGCCGCTTCGCACAAACAAGCCCTGTTCGTGTTGCGGTGTTTACAGTCACTACACTCACGATTTTCCTCTCTTACCCCAGATGCGACAGATGTGGGAGTCTCAAGCCACATTGCGCGGACAACACGCCTCCCCTCACGCTCCTCCTAATGTGGCCACTACCCAGCCAGCTGTGTTCACTGATCCTTTCCCTCAACAGGGATTCGTGGCTACCCAACCCCCTGACAGCCATGCAGCCACACCCTCGTCCATTTCTGGTTCCTCTGACTACCAGATCCTCATGATGCACTCCGATCCGTCCCCTTTCGTCGACCTTCACCTTCAAACTCGGTCTCGCCAGTACCCCAAGCCCCCTGCTCAGTCTGCTCCCGAGCCTCCATCTTCAGGTTCTACAGAGCCTCTTTCGACATCCGGTGGCCCCTTACACATCCCTCAACCCAAAGTTGAGGTTCACCCAAAGATTCCAAAGGGTCCCTTACGCCGAAATGCTGCCTCCGGTCGAGCCGCTCAATCGTACAGTATAGTAGATGATTTGGCACAATCCCCTGCTGCCATTTCCACACTGGAACTCCTCCAATCGTGCCCTTCTCAAAGGAAGGCTCTACTATCTGCCGTGGGCGCTGTTGATCCTGCTGATGACCAAATGATTGTTTTCGACGCCACTCAATCGGACCACCCTCCTCTTCCTCCTTTCGTTGCTTTCCAAATCCCTCAAAATCCGGAACGCCACTGTATCCCGGTGTATAATTGATGAGGGGGCATCCACCTGTGTGATGTCCGCTTCGATTTGGAAGCAACTCGGATCCCCTGAGCTGGCCCCTTCCACGATCACCCTTCGAGCGTGGGACGGTCATGCCTCCCAGCCTATTGGCCTGTTTCGTAACTGTCCCATCACCCTCGCCGGTAAGACTGTTTGCGTTGACGTCGAAATACCGGACGCCCTCTAGACTACAACATTCATTGGGGCGAAGCTACACCTATGCTATGTTCCCGCTTCGTCCCATCCGCGCTTCTCCGCAAGATGTCTTTTCCACATAATGGGAAGATAGTCACCATTGACCAGCTATCTTATCATGAGCCGCCGTCTCCGACCTCCTCCGAGATGACCATCTCTTCCGTAGCCAACAAGCAAACCGTTGATTCCTTGACCAGTGTCTCCCCCGGCGTTTATAAAGATTCCACCCTGCTGGGTACTTTTCCTCACCTCCCCCCCCCTCCTGTTACCGATCCCAGCTTGTCGAATGTTTGCATGATGCAATCGTCTCAAGCCGCCCATAAACGGCCTGCCTCGGCTAGTCCGCAACCTCCCCCCTACCCTCCGCAACCCGCTCCTAGCCATTCATCTCAGCCAGCCGGACCTCCTCCTTCTGGCCCTCCCCTTGCAGCTGGTATCCCCGAGCCTCTTTATCCTCCCGGCTCGGTTCCCCCTGGCCTTAACCATCTCGGAGCCGTACCTCCTTGTCATTACCCTGCGGGACAGATCCCCTTCTTGGCTCCCCCTCCTGGAGTATACCCGTCCCTCGGGTCATGGCCGGTCACACCCTCTCTCTCTCCCTAACTTGACCTTTTGGGCATTCCTGGGCTCGTACTGACTTCAGCCGCCACCCCCCCGTCACCCCAAACCTTATATGACTTTGACACCGGTTCAACCGGTCCCCCTCGCTTCCTCCATAGCCACTGTGCCCCTAGCACCTCCACAGGACCCTCCTCCTGTTGTGACGGCTCCCGGGAAGAAAGGCAAAGCCCGAAAGGGGGCAACCCATCAAGACCAGGCCCCCCCGACAACCCTCGCCCACCCACGACAACCAAAGCCCGCCACTCGATGCGCTTTGTGTGATGTTGTCGGTCATGCCACTCACATGTGTCCTGAATTGCCACACCTCAAGCTTCTGGTCAACGAGACATTCCCCGACTCTGATATCCCAGAATTCCATGTCACCATCCCCGACTCCCTCCAAAAACTCAAACACTTGCGCACAAACCATCCTTGTGCCTGCAACTCTCACTCGCCATTACACTCCACCGTCCCCCCTCGCCGACGAGTGCAATCGGCCCTCCTTGGACTTGTACCGCCAATTCAAGGCCGCTTCGATCAGACCAGAGGACATTCACATTCCGCCTCCCGCTTTTACGCCAACGGCGCCCTCAGTCAGCATTTTGTACCTGTCATCATCCATGAGACCATTGGGGAACGTTCCATCTTAATCCTCCCCTGTTGTTTCGCTTGACCTTCCTTCAGCGGTCATCTTGGGCTCAACATCGGTAGATCCGTTATCTACTTACTCTTCGGTCACCCCTTGTGACAATGCGCATGTGAACCTCTCTTCTCATGATGATGATTCAGGTCGCTTCACCACGTCCGGTGGTCCTTCTTCCACTAGTAACCCCATCTTTTATCACGATGACGACATTATGGAAGAAATTCCCACCCCTGACTTTATATATTCCCCCTTACATCGAACCCATGTGTTCACACCACATCCACCTTGTGGCCATTACATCGAAACCCAATGTTTGGGTAAGGGGGCACCCACATTTGCGAGACCAAGAGAAGCAATTCTCCATAACTCTCCTAGTATATCTGGTCGTGTTGACTTTAGTACCATTATTCTTCCACATTTAGAAGAACCTCTGTGAGTCCCATATCACTTCGTATCACTTCGGACGATACCCCCTTATCGTTCTCATCTTACATCAAAGAACCCGCCGCTAGACATTATTGTTGGACCAACCTATAGCTTTTCTACGAGAGCATCAGCTTCATTATCTCCAAATAATTCTTTTGGGATAGTGACAATTGTAAGTGCTAATTCGAAACTTAAAGTCCATTTGATCCCTATATGCAAGCACCAAAAGAGATTGGTAATCCTCCATTTCCTTCTCAAACTGCATAACCATAACCAGAACAAATGGCACACCACATCATTAAAATGTGTTTAGATTCCCATTTTTCTAAATACATTTTGGCATGACCACACCCTGCTTGGGGGCACCTCTGCCCCCCAACCATAACCCTCCTCACCTCGGATTTGGAGAGGAGGTTGTCTTACCAATCGAGTGTGAAATTCCTTCTCTACAACTAGTCGTTGAAGTTCTCCCTGACACCCCACCGCTAGAACAATGACTTATCATGCTTGAGCGTGCCTCCGAAGACCGCCGTGTTGCCTTGCAAACCATGGAAGCGGCCAAAAAACGCACCAAAGCTCAGTATGACCGAAAATTCCAACCTCGCACTTTTCGCGAAGGCGACCTTGTTCTAGTATATGACTAGGCCCATGATGTCCTAGGTCATGGGAAGTTTGACTCATTATGGCTAGGCCCTTACATCATTTGTAAGGATTTGTAAGGATAGCCAGCATCTGTTTTTTCATTTTTCCTACTTCACCAAAATCCAACTCCCAGCCATAAAACAGCACCAAACCCCCCTCATCTCCCAGGTCGCAGTTTTCTGCCATTTTCTGGACCAGGTCGCACTTGTTGCCCCAATACCTGCGTCCTGGGTCGTACTTTTTGCCCCAAAAAGTGCGACCCGGCCATAGAGATGAAGGAGGGGCTGTTTCTGGGGGTTTTGGGCCCTCAACTGCAAATGTAATCCATCAAAATGCAAGAGCAAGGTTAGGCCTCTCGCCTCCAACTAACAGATCTCGAATCCAACGGTCGGTTTGTCCGCTACGTTCGCCGCAAGATTTAGGGCCTTCTCTCCTCTCCACATTCACCACAGTAACAATAGCAAATGAATGATTTTGGAGAGAAAACTGCCTCATTAAAAGAGAACCCCTGTTTCTTCTTTCAACTGCTGCGACCACACCGTAGCCCCGTTCGACGAACCGTCAGCACCGCTGGATAGATCTCACCGAGCTTTCAAATGGGTTTTACTTAGTTTTTGGTGATTTGATACTTCACCCGGACACATTTTTCCACGAAGGGTCACTTCACCGCTCCTTAAAATCGAATTTCCTCACTTACGACACTTGTACTTGGGACACCATATCGCCCCCTTACTTGTCCATGTTCGTGTTGATTTTCGTCATGAGTGCCCACTTTGTACTCATGTTTCTATGACCCCCCATAGGGGCCTTTACTGTGTGGCAGCACTATACAGTCGCCCTTGTTTAGAGCATCCAAGTCGAGTCATCATTGCATTCATGGAGTCTCTCCTGCGTCCTTTTACACCCCACTATATCCCTCCATCCTTCTTTGACTGGTTCCTCCCTTGTGTCGCATATCATGACCTTCAGTCTCACTGTCCCCTGTCCCTTTCGCTATTGTGTCAGTCGCTGCCTTGTCATTTATGCCCTTTATGCTCTAACAAGGGAAGTCGTCCATTCGCCACTCCATCCTTCCCATTTCCACTATCATCATTAGTGTCAGTCTGTCCGTCGCTCTATTGTTCTTCTCTCGTGCCTTAGTTGAGGATCTCTCATTGCCTCACCTACGGCGGACCTCCTTCTGTCGACATCAACACATTTATTCCAGAAGCAAGGTCTAGAGGGCGGTGTACCTTGGTTCCAGCTTCCACTTTTGTTCGGTGCCTCGGATCAGGCAGGGGGATCCCTTACTTCCCTTTGACTTGATTGCTTCTCCAGCTCCTTTCAGCATGATCGAGATTCGTATACTGGACAGTCCAGTGACCCAGCAGCAGCTCCTGATGATTCCCGGGTGTGTGTGAGATGTATCAGCCCTCATGAGGGGGTGGCCCTGCAGGTAGCCCCCCACATGCCCGGATGACCTCTTCATTGCAGCCTTTGATGCCGCTCCAGATTTTGATGATGTTGGCCTTACCCACTTGCAGCACCTCTATGATTTGCATGTATCAGTCAGATTTTGTGAGCCCTTCCCCATTTACAGGGGGCATTTGGGTTGTATTTATCTCATGTACTCAGATGATATTGTACTAGTCCTGGCTGTTATCCCAGGCACGGCATGTATGTGAGACTATTCATTGTATTTTTATCTGGCTCTTGATTATGCCAGCTGTACTCTATGGTTCGGTCCCTTGTTCACTGGACACACTATTCTTTTGTACTTTGTCACAGCGGGCATAGGTATGCCTCCCCCGCCGCCTTCAGCACAGGTACCCTCTCATAACAGAGACTTGTTGCACCTGCGAGTCTCGTCTCCTCAGGGTCTAGTCCTTCAGCACACTATCTACCTCACATTTCTCTCTCTGACATCCCTTTTTGTTGTCTAGTGATTGTATTCTTACAACGTGCTTCGGTCATACGATTTGCTCCTGACACTCGCACGCTGGGGGGCAATCTGTTACACCATTTTTTGGTCATCTAACCTTTCATCATTAGATGGACCCAAGTACACCATGTAAGACCAGTTTTACCCCAAGTAAAACTGCTTTCACTATGTTAATTAGGAAGCCCCAAAAGGAATAATTAATTAAACCATAATTTAATTATTATTCCCAGTCATGTTTAACCCAAAAACAAAGAAATTAATGAGATAAACCCATAGTTATCTTATTATTTTCTAGGAATAATTATTAAATAATATTCCTTGTTAAATATGACCAAATCAACCACCATTAATCAACTAAATCATTATTTATTTGATTATATCCCAACCACTTCCTTAAAAAGATAAATAAATCATTTATTTATTTATTTTTCACTAATCAAGGGATTTGACCCAAGTCAAACACCCTTTCCCTCAAACAAATAATAATAAAATATTCCATAGAGGTGGATCTAGATTTGGTTAACATTATTTTAATCATGCACCAAGATCTAGAATGACCCAATATTTTGTTATAAATAGGAGGGTTTTCCCCTTCATTCTTCACCTTTTGTTGCATACTAGATCACTCTGGATCTATACAGTTGGTCTCATTTTTCTGCCATTTTGCTCCCATTGAGCTTTACCTTCTACATTGGGTTTTCTACATCTACAAGAGAGAGAAAGCTTAGATCTGAAGTGCTGAGGACTACAAAGAACCCATCCCATTGAGGAGATCTGGATACACCTTCTTGTTTCCTCCCAGGTGCCCTATAATATAAAAATTCATTCAAAAATCGTGTTCTTGTCTTGTCTGTTGGATGCATGGAGCAAACTCTTTACTTTATTGCTTAATGTCTTTCCATTTATAGATCTGTTTGTTGCAGCACTTTAACTACTAATTGCAGATATGAAGATGTTTTGCAGCCTCTATTGTTGTTAGGGCTATTAGTTATGCGTAGCTAAAGTGGTTCTTTTTTGTACACTTCGACGAAGAATTCATACTAACATAAAGTAAAATAGACTAGAAACTACAACAAACATAAAAACACCATTAAACACATAAATTAAAAGCCAAGAAACAATGTTGAGCCATTTTATTATTTGTCAGGAAAGAGTACAAGTGAGGTGCTAAAAGGATTGCACCTAGGTCTACTCAAGGCAAGTTGAAAGACTAACTCAACCTAAGAAAAACTTCTACCGAAACTGGAACTGTGTGGCTCAATCACACTGCTGCCTAACCTAGAAAATGTTGCTATTGTATGTCTTTGAACTGCTGGTTAGGCTGCCTCTCATTATTAGAAAATTCTATTAATTGGACAATGGACTCTCCTCAATAAACCCAGAAAAACCCACGAAGGGCTTGTTGAAATCTTGGCCCCGGAAATTGGCCCCTTTGAGCTTGGTACGCTGCTACGTTGGGGAAATCGAACTCCTGGTTGGAAATGATCGTAGATGCCTTCAAAATTTTGCCAAAATCCCTGGTAGGAGGTGGCTAGCGTCCCCTCCAAATCCTTCAATTGAACAACTCTTCTCACCCGCACTCCCAGCACTTCCCCAAGACTCGACTGCACAACCATTACGTAGTATGTGTTTCCTTTGCATATTCCTAAGGGGACTACACACTTCCTGCTGATGTTGTTGTGGAATTCCCTCACAAAATGGCTAGACTCTTCTCCTGATTGGGCACTCGAAGTCCCCCGAGGCAAGCGTGCTTAGTCAAAATGACAAAGAAAACAAGGTGAATGAATGAGGAAATGAGCCGCCTTCACTTCCTTTTGTCAATTGAGCCCCCAACATTCCCTTGGGCCCACCATGGATTGTGCAGTCCCCTCATCCAGCCTCTCATCACGCTGCCCTAATCGAGCCTCTCCCATGCTGCCTCCCATTCGATTGTTAGCCACATGGACCCCCACTATGGCTACAATTTTTCCTAGTGGGCTATAGAAGTAGGTTGTAGCTTTTCCCTAAATTATTAATTGTAGGTCTCGGCCCATCTTATTTTTGCCTGACATTAGAAACATCAAAAATATAAAAAAGAAAACAATATTATAATTAGCAAACTGCTAATTAGGAATATTACAAAGAAGCAAACAAAGCACAACAAGATGATAGTCAAGCCATTATTAATAATAATTAGTTTCGTTGTGATGCTAATAGCTTTGGAATTTGGATCATTAAAGCGTGACACTAGAGAGCACATTCAAAACAAGTATTATTCATTAGCATAGTGTAGTTACATTACATGGTCCTTATCAAACAATCTTGATTAAGGGTATGAGAAGCAACATGAAATTTTGAAAAATTATTGGAAGGTCTTAAAAGGCATGTCAAATGCAGAATTCATAACATATTTACCTTTCAAAATTGTGAAATCCTGAGTTAAGGTGACACATAAGATTCAATAGATCATTTGAAGGGAATTATGGCAATTTGATAAAATAACTACGGTTGGACATGGAAATATTTCACAATAAAAAGTACGACATCTTTTTTTGTTGAGAACTTGCCACAGTGCATACTTGACACATGTTCTCCATGTAATCAAAACCCCTCACAACATTGTAGAGACTTCATTTCTTATTCTAGAATGGAATGTATGCAATCCCTAGAGATCTAGTCCTTATGTTATTTTTATTGTTGGCCTATGGTTTACTTGAAATACAACAATAGGCAGGGAAACCCAAGAAACAATTATCCTTATAGTGGGAGCACTTTGGATTGGAAACATCTATGTTCTCTATCAGTGGCCTCAAAAATTCATCTGAATGTTCATTGGTTCTGTTGCCAGAACTAGGCTTCTTATTCAATTGCTGACCAATTTTAGATTCAAGGAATGTAGAAAGTCAATCTGAATTCTGAACACTTATTACTCTTTCAGATTTAGAAGTTGTGAAATTGGAATAACATGGAATGATAAAACATCATCACGAATCCTGGGAGGAAAAAAATGGTTCAATCTCTATCATGCAAGGTGATAAAACACAACTATCGTTTACACAATACCTTAATAGTTGTTGGGGAAGGGGAATGGTCTGTCAAGTCCACACAAATCTAGATTTCAAGGCAATGCTACTATTAGTGTATCTCTTGGATCCCCTAGCTGATGGAAGCATTCTAAAGAAGGATATATCCCTTCAAGAAGATCTGGTCTAAAAGAACGTTGGAGAAAATGGGCATGAAGTTTGAGGGGTTTCTGTATGTAAAGGGCTAGACATCTTTGGTTAGGTATCAGAAGAAACTAGATAGGGTCTATATACCCCTAAACAAGCAATGAAATCTCCCATGGATCTCATAATAAATGAGGCAGCGAAAGATGAAATGCTCCTCTGTCTCAATCTCTCGAAGATGGCAGAGTTGGTGGATCTTGTCTATTCAATCAATATAATGGTCAATCTCAATCCACAATCTATAAGAGCAAAATCTATATTGTCCCAATGGGATTGGTGTTGAAGAATGTAACTAGTGTCGGTCTTCATAATTGTACTTGAGTCATGATGATACTTAAGATCCTTATCATCCTTAAAGGCTTCAATAATGTCAAGAGAAGACTATTGGCTAGGACTGAGCTCCTAGAGGTAATAAATCATAGTTCTGGGCATGACAACTAGCCCTAGTCACATTATCAATTCTTGCATACCTGTTCAATAAATATGAAATAGGTTTTGAAAGTAGAGAGGCTCGGTTCTCTAGACTCAAAGGGTCAGTATTCAAGCTAAAGGAAGGTCGAGCTCTTATAGGGAAGAAATTATGAGTTCTGGGCATATCTACCAGTCAATATTTATGTGGTTGGGGTCACAGACCTGGGCTAATAGAGCGAAAGAATTAAATAAGGACAGACATGTTTTAGGGTTCATCTTACAAGATTGTTAATCCAAGTCAAAGAAAAGTCAAGGCTAAAGAAGAGGGAGTTGCTTTGGGCATATTATGAAGTGGTTCTTCTTACTGAAACAAGCCAAAGAGATCACAAACTTGTGGAGTCTAGGCCACAGATCTGAAGTGGATGATTAAAGGGCTAAAACAAGCCTAAACAGGGTGTTGTAGGTACCTATCAAGACAAAATATAGGATAAGAGATTAAGGAGGAAGGCCACAACATTTCAGAGAGCTGTTGAAGCAGTTGTGGAGAGATGTAACAAAAGGTTGGATGCCAAAATTAGTAAGTAAAGCTACAGTTAGTCTACTCCAGAAAAAGGAAGTCACCTTATAGAAGATTCTAGACCTCAAAATGCAGATTAATGGCACAATTAAAGACAATGAAATATCTGTCAGATCTCTGTAATAGAAATAGTGATAATCTGGTAGAGGATACTAGGCCAACTTCAGTGGAAGGCTTTTTAGGCATGTTCTAAAATAATATAAGGTGTAAAAGTCCTAGTTTGAGATATCTACTCCAGGAAGTGGTAAATATGGAAAGAATATAAGTCCATTGAATGAAAATATATTTGTCTCAAGAAATATTAGTGACTGCGCCCTAAGAACCAAGGCTGGAGAAATAAATATATTGGTGTTGAAACCAAGATCTGAAGTAATAAGCAACAGATAGTCACCTTATGGTGAGCATCTTGTTTTGGAGTTGTTCTTAGGAAGATCATGACTTCAATGAAAACAATTGTATCTTCGAAGGAAAATGTTGGATTTTGCATCCTTGGAGTTTTCCACCTCAAAAATAGTAGCATCTAGAAGAAGGATAAAGGATAAATTGGAATATTATTAGCAAGAAATTTGGCAAGGAGGATCTTGAAGGCAGTCTTGAGAACTTTTGAAATCAAGATCTTGTAAAAGGTCCTACATAAACGTCCAAGTAATCATAGAAGAGAAAGGTATGTACTACACGGTATGTATAATTGTTTAATTAATAAAGGGTCTACATGCATTAAGGATTTGTTGCATAAGATCTAGGGTGTGTGAATCTAGGAATTACAAACCCTAAATGGGATAGAAAACCCTGGAATGAAGCCCTAATGCTAATCTGGTTTGTTCCCCCTTAAGAACCCTAGATTGATAATTTGACATCATACTTTTTGTATTGCATATTTTTCTTGGTTTTCATATGATCCATCTTTACCAAAGAGTTCCTTAGTCCATCTTCGAAGTGAAGACTAGGGGCCATCATCTATGTCTTGAGAGCATTTTCAGATTTGTTTTCTTACTTCATAGGATTCACTGTTTGGGAAACTTAGCACCAGGGAGAGGGACATACTCATCTTTCTGCTTGTAAGAGGAGATGATTTCTATTAGTATTGGGCAACACCAATGTTGGTTTTTAGAGCCTTATTTTTTGTTGCATAGCATTGGTATTTCTATTAAGCATTTCCCCCCTTCTAATACTCTTTTAATGTTGGTCATCACTTCCAAAAGTATGATTTGAAGCAAGTAATCAAAGAAGATATTATTGATGGTACATTCAGATTACTTGGATTGACTCCCTTGAGTCTTAGCCCCAATATGTCTTTCCACACAGAAAATTTCATGTAGTTTAGAAATGGTCTTATTGCTCAATGTGGGTATACAGTCAGACTTCACACTTGTAAAATACAGGAATGACCAATTGCAGTCAAAGTGACTTGAATGTCAAGTTATATATCATATGGTAAGAGAATGCCTGAACTCTTTCCTGACTAGGTCTACAAAACAATAAAAATAAATAAATACTAAGATTTAATGTCACTGTGTGGTAATATAGTAGAGTTGTTGGTAGTCACTTTACCAATATTTTCTGATTAACTACAATCTATAGTAAAATTTACAATGGCCTGGTCATAAATCTCATGCAATGGCAGAATGCAATTCCTCCTATCAGAACTACGAACATGGTATCAGTATCGCTAGATCGGAGAGTTAAACTCAAGGAATTGTGAGTTTGACTTGAATCAGGTGGGAGAATTCTTTTTCCAACAGGGTTGAATAAAAAAATAGAGGTTTACTGAGTTTGAATATAACATAATCCAAAAATCATAAATTTATTATCAATTAAAACATATTTTTTAATCAATATCTGTGCAGTTCTTTATTTTTTTCTGTTGAAAAATATGTCTTATATTTACTGAAAAATATTTACAAACAAATGATAAAAAAATTGAAGGGTATATATTATATAATACATATAATGAACATCATAACCTCTTTTGAAGATCTACTAAGGTAGAAAGAAAACCAAAATACTCGGTGTGATCCAAAGATTTAGCATCTTATTTGACAAAATTCTTGTGCCAATAATTGATGACAGACATCAACCTTCTAGACTGAACTGAAGGTAGATAAGGAACTAGGCTCATGATCAAAAATAAGTTTACACTGTACCTTCCATAAAACAAAAAGCACCCATATCCTCAATCCAATCAACAATCCCTAACAAATCTACAGTCCTAAAAATGTGCTTAACTATAGCCAGGTGCTGAAAAATAGGACAGAGGCCATTTGACTGACTGGTCTAGATCCACCTGGCCTTAGAAAAAGGCCCCTAATAATTGAGACACTATGAAAATGCTCAGTGTATATGACAGTCATGTAGTCCAAACAGTGTAGATGCCTCACCCAAAATTCCTTTCGATTTTTTGAGACCCATCGAGTGTTAAGAATTGAGAAAAGAGGACTTCTTAGATGAATAACTGAATACAAATAGTGAGAATCACATGGAAGAAATGACCAACGAAAACACCAACACAAACCTTTGCAAAAGGACCTCAGCATACCGATATTCATCTTAAATAATTTGGGCTCCAGAATAGTGCAACTCAACTCTGTAATCTTGAGCAAGAGGTCTTTACTGCCGATATGTATGAATGCTTTGTTCCTGTAAAACACTCGAAAAAGGATGCCTCTTTCAGGATCAGTATGCAAACTTGAAGAAGAAATGCACATTCCTTTCTCTCTACAGCTCCAAATCAAAAGCTAAGTCCCACCATGCCCTGCCACCCTCCCAATGCCACTAAAATTATACTTGGCGACTTTAGACGTATGGCCTTTGGAATCATCTTGGCCAGCTTTGGATTTGTTCTCACCATATTTGAGTGGACTCTAACTGTCACGTCCTATTCAATGAGAGGATTCACAAATTGTGTCATTTACAAGAGATTGAGTTAGAGGAGAATTTCATTACACATACCAAGAATCCTGAGGGATGTCTTGACATTATTGCAAAGTACATGCTCTCATCATGCTCTGAGACTCTGATATTTTCTTGAGGACATCCTCTACTAGTGCATAGGCCCCATCTATGTGGTAGATGTAAACTTTGGAGTTTCCTCTGTTATAATGGAATCTTCACCTTATGGGAGTCTCAAGGTTGCTTCTTTTTCATCTTCTGCCTCTTTGTCTACTTCTAATGTGAGTGGAATAGGCCACTCTTACATTGTATTTATGGATAGAGTCATTTACTTTTTATTTTACTATTTTTATTGTGTAGTTTCTTTCCTTACTTACTAGGCTTTTAGGAGTTTCTTTTTCTCTCCCACTGCTTATAACTACTTTTGTACTTTTGGTGCTCATTGACCTACTTTTTTGGTCATTTGCGGATATCAATAGAATTATCTTTTGTGATAGTTCTCTATGTACCATTCTTTGAACCTGCAAATTTGCTTGTTTTCTTCGTGCTAAAAGCCAAAGTATTCCTAGAGAAGACAATTTTCCTTACATTTAGCCTTCAGAGCCTTGCATAAATACCTAGAACAAACTCTTAACAGACTCATAAACCAATTAATGTCATTACAATGAGACATTGGTTATGATGATATGACATTATATGCAATTTACCTCCTTTGAGGTGAATCTATATTGCCACTTGATCCTTTCCTTCCATGGACTATAGTTGGACAACCCCTCCAACCTGTCCTCATACCGGAGACCTGCCTGCAACTTTGACATTGTCACCTACAATTGTTACCAACTCCCTCTCACGTTGTACTTCACTGCACACAACTTTGATTCATTGACTTCCAAAATAGCCCAAACACACTTTGATACCATGTTGAATTTACACAATCTTGGGTCTAGGTTAGAGTTTTAAAATCACTAATGTTACCAAACCAAGAATCTCAACCAAAACTACTTTGCATAGTGGAAAATATAAAGCAATAAATCACACACGCACAATTATACACAATTTTTAACAAAATTTTACAATAATGTACAACCCCAATCTTCGTTATATTAAACCAACTCTGAATAATACAACATTATTATGGTATATAAGATAAAATGATAAAATTTGTTTCAACTTCGATGCCGTATCTTGTCCTGTCGGTCCTTTGCTTCCATACCGTTCACTAGCTGCTCGTTAGTCCTTCAAATGACCACACATCGAGACTCCAGGAGGGCTGCCACCTAACATTGTTGCACGTCACTTTTGTCCCATGTACACGGGTTGATCCAATATTCTCTCTGGGTAGGCCTAATCTCGAGCTCCAATCTAAAATACTAGCAATCACCTTTGTCCATCAAGGTGCTACACTTCAGTACCAATCTTCACCCAACCTTCAACTCCTCTTTGTCACTACAAGATAGCTTGTCTAGGGCTACTTTGGGTAGCCAACACACTGCCCTCCACCAGGTCAATGGCACCCAATACTACATTGCAATATCTGCACCTATGAAGGCTTTTGATCACCCAATCATGCCTCCAAATTGGCTCCCACAGGCTGCAAATGAAACCGATCCAAAATTGATCCAATACTTGGATCCAACCCCTACAAGAATGTCTTCAAAAACATACCTTAGCTCACTTATTTTAGGGTTGATTTGGTTGCAACATCCTAGGCCTAATTATGGTTAGGGCACACTACAATCCCTTAACAAGCCTTCCTTTGTGCCCAAAACTCCTACTAAACAATGTGGTTGCCCTTCCTTGAGGGATTGAATATGGCTGCTGCAATTCTAGGTTGTTCTAGCCCTCGGTCTACCTCTAATTTGCTGCGGAGCCCTACAGAAAGTATGTACAGGGAAAATAGTCCTGAAATGGCAGTGGATCCTCCAGAAAGGCACTAAACCTTCCCTCCAGCAGTTCAGACCCTAAACTAGGCCTCAACGGCCCTCTCCTTCTTTGCCAATTTTCTTCTATGTGTTACAGCCCTAGAACATAAAGTTCTCTCTCCTCCAACGAGTTACTTGTCTTGTGTGTGTTGCACAAATGGATGCTTAAATGCCTCCTCTCTACCTTCTATTTATACCATAAATGAAGGGTTTCTTCAACATCACAATAGGGGTTGTCCAACTGTCATAATCCTAAAACAAACTTAGGCTGTCCTTGACACTTATGGTGTCAACCCCACAATTAATCTTCAAAAATCCATATCTCCACTTCTGCAACTCGGAATCAGATGATTCTTGCTGCATTAGATTTGTCTCGCTAAGATCTATCATCCTCATCCATCATATGTAGAAATGAGCTCATGGAAATGCCCTAAAACATGATTGGTGCAAAACCCCCTGCTTGGGTTCCAAGCCCACAAGTGACTCTTGTGGCGCTTTTCCCTCCAAACCTTGAACCCTAGCGCTTGGAGTACCTCCAAAGCTACTAAAAAATCAACATTGTAATGGATTTTACTACTTTTCCTTCATAATGCAGCATCACATATGGTGAAAATTGCCATTTCTAAAATAATCCCATTCATGATTCAAAATTCAATATAAAGCACCATCTCAAACTCACTTTCCGTTTTAAATTAGTATCATATTTAAAGAAAAATGAAAAAACCATTGTCTTATGTTTCTTGATGAAATTACTGCAAAATATAGCTGGTGAGATCCAGCAAGTGAATTGACAAGTCTTGCACACCATATACTAATCCACCTCTTGGTCAAAAATATGCCACCCTGTAGAGGAAGCGGCCACAGGTAACTCGAGAGGAATTCACTATAACTCCAATAGCTAAAAGGAAAAATGAGAGTGTTGAGGAGGGAGTTGCAGAAATGCACACTAAAGAAAACCTTAGACCAAGCCACAAGATACTATCACAGAAACAAGGAGACCGGATGTTGTTGCCATAGATTTGGTTAGATGGTCCCAAAGAATAATTGTTCAAGAAATACAGAAGTCAGGAGAAAGGAAGATAGCAAAGGAGGAGGAAGAAAATAAGACCAAGACAACCACTGCCATAGAATCCCAAGGGCATGCCTCAAAATCTGCTACGAAATTTGGGGCAGTGATTCCTAAAGAAATCCAAACAAATGTTACAAAATTATTGACACCTCCTATAGGAAAAACAGAATTATTGGATAAATTGAGATGAATGGAACAATGTGTTGTGGAATCCCTAATAAGGGAAATTCTTGTTTACATGTGACGAGTAGTGGAAAATTCAGATGCTAAATGTCAATTGTCATTACCTTCTCCAGCACAGGTTCCTGAAAACTTTGGCAAAATTCGAGAAACTCCTAAAATATTTGCATTGTAGCTACAAAGGTTGGCTTATAGAAGGAAAAATCATAATCATATGAATATGGGTATAAAACCCTTGAAATTCATCAGCAGACTATTGCATTCTTTAAAGAAAAGTATGTTATCTCACACGTAGCCTAGCAAAGCACAATTACGTAACTCAAAGAAGATAATAAGGAGTGGGAGAAATAAGATGAAGAAATTAAAGAGAAAGTAACTGAAATCTCAAAACTTTAAGGAAATAAATGAAAACACAAGTGATTATGCTTCCTTAATGTTCGCCTGTAGGCCACCTGCCAAAGTGTACGCCTTATATTTTAAGGAGCAATGGTTCAAATTTCACTGGAGAGGAATGCTTCAAATCTACCAATTGTTAATGTGGGTGAACCAGGTATTTTCTTGATATTTCATAGGCATTCCTGAGAGGCAAAACTTAGAATGTGACTTATATTTACACAATTATGTCCTGCCTAAGCTCACAAAATGGACTCTTCATCCTTTATGGAGGATGGTATTTTAAGGAATTTATCTCTACTATGTAGAATGAAATTCAAATATTTGAAGAATTGTGGGCCGATAACAATTACAAATCCAAGGTTGAGTTGCTTGTCTGAGTAGAGATCATGCCCCAATAGAGGCTATCTATGAGCATTACTAAAACGCTTCACATTCTCAGGTCCAATGGGTAATGGAATAACAACAATTATTAGAGAAATTCAAAGCCTTTGTTGATACTTGAAGTGACCATTGAATTCAAAGCCTTTGTTGAATTCCCAAATGCGAAGGAATGAACTTACATAACAATTGAAGAGAAGGGAACCCAAATCAATTCCAAATCTCAAACCAGCTATATGCAAGGCTCACCTTTACACTAGCTTTGTAATTGTTAAATTTGGACAACTAAACTCCATCTTGTGATGCTCAAATGAAGATTCCAATATTTGTATTGGATTCCTCTTTCAGAGAGGTGTAAAATCAATATAAAATTGATTTTAATCTGTTGAGCAGAACATTTATTTTGAATTTATTATTTATAATAAATTTAAGTGCAGGTTGGCCTTAAGGTTTTACACCCCCAGCAGATGTGTCACACACCTCAATAATGGATATAAACACTGTCAATGCTGGAGAGCATTTCACTCACTCAACATCACACATCTTCTCCTCTGATTATATACGAGCATCTGAGAAGTAGTTTCATCTCCCACGTGAGAAGGAGGACAAAATCTACTGTAGCAAAAAGGAAGAAATTTACTGCAGCAAATTTTTTGTAGTTAGGGTTTCTGGGAAAGTTTGACCAGCGTTGACTTTGGTCAACGCATGGTCCGAATTGGCTGAAATTTGGTGAAGAGTTCAATTTTTGAAGGCCATACTCATTGGCACAAAAATCGAGGTCAAAAGGTTGACCGAAGTTGGAGCTGCGTTGACTTTATTGTTTCTTCCCTATGTTGACTTTTTCTGGACTGCGTTGACTTTTTTGGAGTTGAATTTGAGTTGACTGGGTGACTGATTTGAGGACTGTTGTGACACATTCTGGGTTGGCTGACCAAGAAGACTTTCTGGTTGAAGCATCCTACTGACCTCCGTAATGCACCAACACATTCTCTTGTTTCTGGTTTGTCTTCTATAGATCCACTGGTATGTTCTATCAACATTTTTACTTAACTGTTTATGTGATTGCTGTTATAAAAGTAAAGTTGCATCAAGCATAGAACATCTACAAAAAATTACATGGTATCAAAGCTGAGGTGAAGACAAGCCCTAACTTATAGCAATCACCAAAAGAGAAAAATGAGTTCCACAACTTATGGCTTCAAGGAGGATGACAAGCTAACTGGAAGGGATGAATTCCATGCTTGGAAGATGATATCAGATCTCAAATTGGAAGACCATGATCTCATGGACTATGTAATTGGCAAGATACAAGAACCTCCATCCACTGCTACTGTTGCTGCTAAAACCAAGTATAAGAAGGGGGAGATCAAAGCAAAGCTAATGATCAGGGAATCCATACATAAAAGTCTGGTTGCCTACATATCTGAGCTAGGCACATCCAAAGAGATGTATGATAAGCTGATACAAATTTTCAAAGTAAACAATGCAAACCAGGTGCTATTCTTCAAGAATCAATTTAAGAAGCTGAAGAAAGGCAGGGATGAATCTGTCCAAACATGCTTTCTGAAACTGACTGAGATCAGAAACAATTTGTTGGCTATTGGGGAGACAATAGCTGATCATGAGATGGTACTCACCGCACTTGGAGGGCTCCCATATGAATGGAAAGTATTCAACACTACCATTCTCAGTAATAACACAATTCCTAACTTTGACAAGCTACTATCAAGAAGAACCACAAGATGAGACAATGCCTGATGTTAAAGGACCAATGGACCCAATTGATCCATCTCCTTGATTGAGAAAGATACCATCATGGCTCAGGGACACTCTCGAAGATGCTGAGGGACATATTTCCCCGAGGGGGACATTCCGAGAAAGCAAGAAGCCGTGTAGATACCAAGGGTATCTGGCTGCCATGAGTACTATTGTACAATCTGAACTTGGATCTTTTGAGGGAGCCGTAAAGCATCAAGTCTGGAAGGATACTATTCACGAAGAATATGAGTCCATAATGAAGAATGATGTCTGGGATGTGGTTCCAAGACTAAAGGACAAATCATTTGTCACCACGAAATGGCTCTACAAGATTAAGCATGGATCTGATGGAAGTGCTGAAAATTTCAAGGCAAAATTTGTTGCTCGTGGCTTCTCTCAAAAGGAAGGAATAGACTATGATGACATATTTGCACCTGTGGCACAATATACCACCATTCAATCAATCATAGCCCTTGCTGCTACGCAAGGATGGAGTCTTCATCAGATGGATGTCAAGACCACTTTTTTGCATGGTGCAATAAGAGAAGAGGTGTATGTAGAAAAACCTCTGGGGTTTGAAGTTCAGGATTGGGACACTCATGTCCAGAGCTTGGTACGAAAGGATAGATAGCTACTTGATGAAGCTGGGCTTCACTCGAAGTAATGTTGATCCGAGCCTTTACTTCAAGGTTGTCCAAGGGAAGCCCCTCATTCTAATGCTGTATGTGGACAACCTCTTTTTGACAGGTGCTGACCCTCTCATTCATCAATGCAAGAGGGAGATCACTGCTGAGTTCAAGATGAAGGACCTAGGACTGATGCACTACTTCCTAGGCCTGGAGGTCTAGCAGAGACCAGGAGAGATTTTCCTTTCTCAAGGAAAATACATTATGAAGCTTCTGGAAAGATTTGGTATGGTGGACTGCAAGTCCATGTCAACACCAATGGAACTCAACTTCAAGAAGTTGAGTGGCAGTGCTGTTGGGCCCATATTGGCAAATCCTACTGAGTATCGTCAACTCATAGGGGCCCTGATGTTCTTAGTGAACACCCTTCCAGATATATGTTTTGCAGTGAAAAATTTGAGTCAACAGATGGTTGATCCTTATCACGTTCACTAGGTTGGTGCCAGGAATCTTCTGAGATACCTTCGGGGCAAGATAAACCATGGGCTGAGATACACTGTCGGGAGCGTGACACTCCTTGGATGTACTGATGTCGATTGGGCTGGCAGTGTGGTGGATCATAAGAGCACATTAGGATGCTACTTCAATCTTAGTTCTACTTCGATTTCATGGATGAGTAGGAAGCAGAAGTCGGTGGCTTTGAGCACCGCAGAGGCCGAATAGATTGCAGCAAGTATGGCCTGTTGTGAAGCAGTTTGGTTGCGAAAGCTCTTTAGTGAGCTATTTGGACATGTGCTAGATACCAACGTGATACTCTGTGATAACCAAAGTGGGATTCGCTTGACCGAGAATCCTGTGTTCCATGACTGATCCAAGCATATTGATATCAAGTATCATTTCATCCGGGATATGGTATAGTGAGGCGCCGTAAGGCTCGATCATATAGGAACTGATGAGAAGGTCACGGATATTCTCACTAAGCCCCTGGGGAAGGTCAAGTTCCTAACCTTCCATGAGAGACTTGGTATCATGGAATGACCCTATGATGTGGGTCTTGTTGGACGATGAGCTCGAGGAGCTCTGGGGGGCTTTGGGGACAGTTTCTCGGAGCTATGAGCAACAAGAAGGCTACGCTTTCCAAACCTTGTTGGCGTGCTTGGACCCCACCATTGTGATTATTGAGTTGGTTCACCTCTCATTATCTCTGCCCCATATGCATCCTACCCATTGAGTTCAGGGCTCATGGGAAGTACCTCTCATTTGGCCAATGAGGTGGGAAAAGCTAGAGACCAGTAGCAAAGACTGATGGACACATCAGAGATTGTTGTACTCTCTATCTAGGGTGGCACGGTCCAACCACTTGATCTGGGATCAAGTCTAGTGAGGTCTCGGACCTCCGCCTGACTTCGGGTCAGATGAACCAACTTCGGGTTGGTTGGAGACTCTTTGTGAGTCTGATAGAGGTTTTGGACCTCTGGGCTGAATTTCTCAGCTGGGGGATGATGTCTTTGTGACTGACCCACTTTTGTTCTGAAATAAAGAGGCCATCAAAGCAAGTTACAGCAGGATGATGCACGATGTTTGATTGCACTAATGGATGGATTTCTCCCTAGTTGAGAGGGAGTGTTAAATTTGGACAACTAGGTCCAAACTCCATCTTTTGATGCTCAGATGAAGATTCCAATATTTGTATTAGATTCCTCTTTCGGAAAGGTGTAAAATCGATATAAAATTGATTTTAATCTGATGAGTAGAAAATTTATTTTGAATTTATTATTTATAATAAATTTAAGTGCAGGTCGGCTTTAAGGTTTTACACCCCCAACAGATGTGTCACACATCTCAATGATGGATATAAATACAGTCAATGTTGGAGAGCATTTCACTCTCTCAACATCACACATCTTCTCCTCTGATTATATACGAGCATCTGAGAAGCAGTTTCATCTCCCACGTGAGAAGGAGGATGAAATCTACTGCAGCAAAAAGGACGAAATTTACTGCAGCAAATTTTCTGCAGTTAGGGTTTCTGGACAAGTTTGACCAGCGTTGACTTTGGTCAACGCATGGTCCAAATTGGCTGAAATTTGGTGGAGAGTTCAATTTTTGAAGGCCGTACTCATTGGCACAAAAATCGAGGTCGAAAGGTTGACCAAAGTTGGATTTGCATTGACTTTATTGTTGTTGCCCTGCGTTGAATTTTATGGGGTTGACTTTGAGTTTACTGGGTGACTGATTTGAGGACTATTGTGACACATTTTGGGTTGGCCAACCAAGAAGACTTTGCTGGTTGAAGCATCCTACTGACCGCCGTAATGCACCAACACTTTCTCCTGTTTCTGGTTTGTCTTTTATAGATCCACTGGTATGTTCTATCAGCATTTTTACTTCACTGTTTATGTGATTGCTGTTATAAAAGTAAAGTTGCATCAAGCATAGAACATCTACAAAAATTTACAGTAATGTATCTTGAAATACATTGGATAAGACTTGGATTCAAATTTCCCTTAATATGCTATCCAATTTTGAATTGGAAGAGCACTCATCCAATAAATGCAGAAAGTGAATGTGACCAATTGGAGTAAATTGACTTGGTCATGGGCTATCAATAAAAAAAGTGCACAAATACATTTGAAATTTATGATTTTAGGGAAATTAAATACGAATGACATGGACAACTTTATTGCAGAAGGGTGTACAATAACTTCATCTTGTGGGTGATGGTGAAACTCATAAATGTCTCGGTTTTCTCATCTTCCAGTCACATTTTCATGAGTATAAAAAACCTAACACATCCAATTTTCTAGATTGTTCAACCACCTTATTATAGAAATTTGGCTTAAAAAAAGTAATTCATTCCAAATTAATGGGTTGACAGTCTCTACGAATATTTTGAATGAAATGTCTTAGTTCTCGCCAATTATGATATGTTGAAGGTTACCAGTGTTCATCAAAATTTAGTGTAGAATTAACACCTACCACAAAATTCCTTACATAGAATGATTAAAGACGATTGCAGAATCTCCAGAATCACTTCCTTAGGCCAGCTGCAAAATATTTCTTAATTCTACAACACGCCAATTCTAGGGTGGAATTCCCAAACAACAACTAGGTTGACACATCGCACTCAGATTATAGGGTAACATAGTCCCCACAATATCAACTCACCCGCTAAAAGTATAATTTGTTAATTCCAGCAACTTTTAGTTTGCATTTCCAAGATGTTGTTAGGTGATTCTTCTGAATTTGGTTTTAGGAAGTTGCTAGGTTATACTTGGGAATTTCGTTCATGAAGTTATTAGGTTATATTTGGGAATTTAGTTTAGGAATTTGTCAGGGTATTTTGGGATTCTGTTGGAATTCCAAAGAACCCAACAACCTTACCTCATAAGTAGTTCTGGTTTTAACACATTTAGGGTTCAAGTTAGAGATAAGAGAGATATAGACAATTAAAGTGTACTCTGTAATTTCTAGATGATGCATTTAAAGCCTAGATACATTATTCCATTATGGTTCCATGAGTAGAATTTTTTTGTGATGGATTCAACACCTTGACCTTCAGAAAAATGGCCCACTCAGGATGTGCAACTAGAAGTAGTATTTTCCCCTTGCATGGTTTTAATTATGTCTTGTATGGTTTCATTTATTTTCGTAATTGTAGCTGGTGTGTGTAGTTCCATTTTTTGTAGCAACGATCATTCGATTAAGATTATGTGACATTGTTTCTTGAATGATTCACTTTATTTGAATTTCTACATTAAGAGTGCAACTCTTAGTTGTTCTAAAATTTCAATTCATCAATCGATAGTTAGTTGAGTTATTTTATGTTCAACTTAAATAAGATTTTCATAAACCAATGTCATGCATTTATATAATAAGATTAGTGTTCTCCCAAAGCCACAAGCCTTGTAGCTGCATATACAATGGATGACATCTCAAAGCTTACATGCCACGGTTGAATAAGAATGTCTTGATGATCTACATTAATGTTTTCACTTCTTCACATAAGATCCATATGCATTTTCATGGACTGAAACTGACAATAAGATAAAACACACTACTGGTAACATCACCCAAATTCGTTCCTCACATTTTACAAAAAACACCAAATCATAAAATGGAACTAACTTCAAAGGAGAATTCACACTTTTAAGTTGCATTAAACAAATGAACAGTTATATACATGTCCAAAATCAACATTTTCAATTTTCTTTTGTGAATTCAAGTCAACCGTAAAGCTACAATATATGTGCCATTTAAATATCAACAATGGTAAAAATCACCCGCCCCAATCATCCAATACTAGTCTTGCACCAACAGCTCTGGCTTCTCTGCCATCTTCTGTAAAGCCATACGTTATTGTTCCAGTCCCAAAAATCAACACACAACCATGAAGTTTCATTTTCGTTCAACTTTCTAGGGCTACTATAGTATCACTATGAACAAAATGTTTCACATTTCCTGGAAAAATATTTCTGAAATGATGACAAAAGTTAGACTAATGTCCAGACTCCAAAGTTAACCAAAATGAGAATACATCAAATCTTCCAAGACTGTGAGGCAGGCTACAATGAAAAGAAAAGAAATAAGTAAATGGTGTTGTAATTCCATTACTAGATTATGGTTTCCCAACTATGAGCCCGTTCAGGCTAAACTTGTATGTGTAGGTTTTTGAGATTATCTCTTTGTAACAAATCAAGTGCAGACTGAACAAGAGATCTTATCACCAACAACTCAAGTGAAGACTGCACAAGAGGATCTTTGAAAAACTCCAATTTGTGTACTAATAAACATAGAACCAAATGTGTAACAAGGCCCCACACAATTCGTCAAGCCTAATGTGCCTCATGTGCTAAGCCCACTCTGCCTCTTGGTCCTTCCCCATAGGCTCCCTCTCTATATAATCTTTTTCTAAAGCTGGAGAAACTAAAACTAGCTAAGATGTTGCTGAGGCTCAATCTCGACCCCAAACTGGAGAACTAAACTCCATATTTCACTACTCCAACATGGAAGGGATAAATACCAAGTGGCGAACCTTAGCTAGATGGAAATACCCCCCACCGGATTTGACCTGGACCCACTGCCTATGAAATAAATAAGAGAGAAATAAATAGGTGTCCTGGAAATATGGAACACGGTGAATAACTCACTTACTGCTACAGAACACAGGGTTGGTTCCTATAGACATAACTTACCGCTACGGAACACAACTTCTTCCTCCTACCTCCTGGAGCAATAGCTGAGAAAAGTTAACTTAATGCCAACTGTGAATGGTTCCTGGTGAGGATGTGGGATTTGTTCCCATCACCCTTCTTTTTTCCACACATACCTCCTAGGAGGTTATGCTTATGGTTCTCCAATTGGATCAACTGAATATGATAAATAACTGAAACTTTAACTAGACCTTGCCTCATGACTAGCCGAGTAGTAAGGTCCATCCCTCTGAAACTATAGGTGTTGGTGCTCGTGGTGTTGCTTCCTTTACCTTTGCTATGGGGTGAGTGTAAGCATTTGTGAGAATAGCGTAAAGACATAAGATAAGGTAATACTTGGTTGGTTGACCCACCTACATGGACTAACCCATAGAGACCTTGACAAAGAGTTTGATGCATATTCGTTTTGATTGAAAAAGCTTGATTTATTGAGAAGCTTACTCATTTATTGATGGATTCTTAGGATACCATCAAGTCATAATTGCAGTGAATAAATAGAACCAGAGAAATGATTCCCCAACCGGATAAATCCACTTATTCCACACAATTCTTCCAGTTATGCTCAATCTTCCTCACTTTTCATATTTCCTCATGCCGTGATGGAGTACCTAGGATCAACAGAATTTTGAAACCATAGAACCACACCAGAAACATAAGATGATGAATAATAAATGTATTTATACATTAACCTGGAATTTATTTCTCTAAAACACTTCTTATCAGCACCATTTTTCTTATCGGCCAATCCTGGGGAAGCCTTGCATGATTTCCATTCGATTTCTTTTGTTGGGGCACTTCATTGGAGTCCATATTGATTATAAAATGGTATCTTCAACATAAAATTCCCTAGACAAGTCCTCAAATCACCCTAAATCCCCATAACTGGACTTTTTTCAATACCCAAATCCTTCTATCAACAAAACTCACTCACAAAAAAATTCTTCTTACCCTCCTAAACAAGAAGTAGTAAGAAGCAGAACAATGACATATGAATTCTTAGCATACCCAGTGAATCATTTCTCTGTAGTACACAACACCTTATAGGATATAAGAATGAAAGAAAGTCTATCGATTCTATATCTGGCCACGCATAAATTTCTTCCCTTCCATCCCACAATGAGCAAATACACCCCTAAGAAAAACAAGGGCATATGAATTCTTAGCATACCCAATGAATCATTTCTCTGCAGTCCAATACCCCTAAGCAGAACAATATAATAATGAAATAAAGTCTATCGATTCTATATCTGGCCACCACAAAAATCCCTTCTAAATATACCCTTAATGCACCTAATTTTATAACAATAGAGAACTCAGGTTGATACAATAGCCCATAAACATGCATTGAAAGCAGCAATCCAAACATATATTGAAAATTTGGATGTTGAATCTCCCACCAAATTAATAACTAGCATTTGCACAAGGGTACAAAGGGAACACCAATGGCATGGACAGCGGAGGGTGATGTAGTTAAAACAGAAAGAGGGATCGGGAGTTTTAAAAATGTCACGTAGAGGACATCTCTACAGTTTAGACCTACGAATCTCTACATTGTAGGCTTTGTTGATAAAAACCCTTATCTGTGGATCATTATCAAACCATCATAATTTATCAATATTTCATCGGCAAATGGTATTTTTTGATATTATTTCTCGTAGCAAATGCCATTTTATTTCTTTATGTTGCAAGTCATTATTTGTTGTGAAAAAGTTACAACACATAATGACTGCTTTAGAGAAAAGACTAATGTGTGTCACATGCTTTTGTCTTGTCTCTAGGGTTCACCATCAGTTTCAATTTTTTTAGCATAATATATACTTTGCTTGGAAGCTCAACTATTCCTATGAAAAGTTGGGTTCAATTTGTTCATACCAATTATAGTGACATTGATTTCAAAAATTCATTATTATGACTGACACCTTGTGGCATTTGGTTCAATGCTTGTGCCTTTGTTTTTCATACTCTGGCCCTGTGTAGTTGATTCCCAAATTAATTTCATATATTTCTTCCAAAATTAAGATTTTATATTTAAAGTTTCAGTCTATACTAAACCAGGTTTAAATATATACTAAAACAAGCTTCAGACTGTATTAAACTGTGGTAAAAATTGAGTGAGACTTAATTAATATAGCTTTTCACTTCTAGTAAAGATTCCTTTATGAACTGAAAGCACAGTTAAAAATCTCAAGGAATGTTATAATTTTCTTCCACGCTTAAAGATGATTAATGAAGCAGCTTCATTGAGAATATAATTTCCTATCTTCTTAAGTTGATTCCTGCGATCCATGAATTTCAGTAATAAAATCTCTTGTAATAGCGATTCTGAAAGTGAAATGTATGTGCAGTAAAAAACAACTGCATATACCCTTGTGTAATTTAACCTAAATTACGAAACCATGGTGAAAAATCTCCACAATTATCACATAATTTCACTTAATGAAAACGCAGAGAAAAGGACATCAATCTCAAGGATTTTCACACAGTCAATGTCGCTTTGTGTTTCTCATACATTTCCATTAACAATTTTGATTCCATCAGATGCTCCAAAGATACCATCAATTTCTTATTTTTCCAGGCTCCGTACACTTCACATCAATACAAATGAACAATGAGACTAAATCTAACACGCCCAACGTTTTCACAACTTTTCAGTGACAATGTTAATAAGAGATATAGGGACTTCATGAATTCTTATAATTGCTTCTTCCCAACATTTCAGCTTCATAAATTTGTTCTAATTTAGCTCGTTAAGTGGCAATGTGGAATAACAGTCAGTTATTTTCATTCATTTTCATACAATAGTTACTAGTCGAAGCATTGGAAAAGCTTCATTTAACAAATATATTACCAAGATTCCATTAAATCATCTTTCAGACACTAATATTGCTATGAGGGTTTAAATACCAGAACAATGCCTCTTTAAACAAATTTTCTAGAATTTCTTAAAATTATTATAATATCATTTGGGAAAGGAACAAAACTCATTACAAATTTTACTTACCAGAATCCTGTGACATGCACTGTCCTTGCCAAGTTCTGAGCCATTTCCTCATCCAACCCCATGAGGAGCTCTGAGTGCTCTCAAAGACCTGGAAATCCCCCTTAAAGCTCCATAAAACAAGCTGGAAAATGCGCTGCCATGGACCGAAATTTGAAGCTTCCGAGCGGAAGCGTTGAATGCAGTTAGGGCTAAATAAAAACACTAAGGGGATGGGATTGGGTTGAATGAATTTACGGCTATAAGATAAATAAAAGGCTTGAGATTCGATGATCAGATCTGAGAAATTTTCGTAGTAGTAAGTGGGTACAGCAGGAGTAACCGTAACAGAGTTAAAACGGAGAGCCGGAGCGAGAGTTTTAAAAATGCCACAAGAGGATATGTACAGTGCAACCTACGAATGTTCATAGAGCCTTCACAATAAAAATGCCTGTATATGGGAAATTTAAAATGAAAAATAAATGTAAATGTGTTTAAAAATAAAATAAATTTGTGAATATTAAAAAATGGAGGGAAAAAAATAAAAAATGATTTGTTTTCCTTTTACGAACACTTTAGGTTAATAGTAAAAAATGATTAATTTTCTATGTTCAAGTGATACATTTTCTCATTTTATGTATCTTTACATATTGAATTGTTAAAAACTAAATTACATTAAAATTGTGGTGATCATGATAATTATTGAAAAGAAATATATATATATATATATATATATAATATTGACAATGTTAATGTGTGTTGTGATTTATCATTTTAATAACAACTTTTATGTTGGTTTAGTAGTGATTGTATAAAAGTGTTATAATTTTAGCATTATAGATGGATTCATGGACACTTTTAAAGGGGTTGTTGAATCTATTTACCTAAATTTTAACATTGCAGAGAGAGGTTTCTAAATTTTAACACCAATTGGACTCAAAGACCCATTTGTCTTTAAATTTAAAACTGAAAAATTTAGAGACAAAAGAGGATTCAAAATTTTAACACTATAGATGGATTGAAAGACCCATGTAGTGAAATGTAACACTCCGATATCAAAATTCCAATTTTCCATTTTTGGAGTGACCCAATTAAAAATTACTAACATAACTGACTAATTCATATACTTTTTGTACTTTTTATTAGATCATATTTTTATTCTTGGACTATAATATTCATTTACTTTAATCATTATTAATTTTGTCACTTATTATCTAGTCATATATTTTAATCCTAGACTATATTAGTCATTTAAGTTAGTCATTTTTAGTTTAGTCACTTATTATCTAGTCGTATACTTTATCCCTAGACTAAATTAGTCATTTAAGTTACACATTTTTAGTTTGATCACTTAAAATTGCTTAATTTTAGCAGTAATTCACTTGAAATAATTGGAGTGACTAACTTTTTTAGTCACCTAGTCACTAATTTCATGATTTTCTACTAGTGATAGTCGGCACCTTATCTGAATTATTATCAGGAATAGAGACACCCATCAAATATGACAACCCAGGAAATCCTATAGTGATAGTACAGATCAATGGTCAATCATTTCCAAATGACTTAGTTGATTTGGGGGCAGCAATCAACATTTTAACCACCACCACCTCTCAAAAACTTGGCATTACATCACTGGAACCAACAACAACCTTGTTGGAATTGGCTGACTGATCAGTAGTCAAACCAGAAGGTATACTACAAGATGTAATGGTATCTATAGATTCCTGGGAATACCCTGCTGACTTCCTGGTTATCAATCCAAAGAATCGACTAGATGGACATCCGTTAATTCTAGGTAGACTTTGGTTGGCAATTGCTGATGCCTATATTGGATGCCGACAAGGCAACATGACCATTACAAGGGGAAATTATGTTAAGAATTTAGCCCTATATCCCCCAGCCCATCCAAGTCTATGAATAATCACAACAAGAAAACCACCTGCATCATACCTTATGGAAAATATGAGATCACCTCTAACCATAGAAAATGCTCTTGATTTTAAAGATCAAATAGAGGATGATATCATTAACAATTTTATTAATAAGTCACAAACCAGATCTCATTTGCAATGTCACATGATCAAAGCAGCATTCGATAATAAAGAAGAAGAAGATCCTTTCAAAGATATTCCTGATCAAACAATACCTACTTCTTCTATAAGCAATAGCAAGGCTGTAGAAATTGAACTGGGAAAAACTCTAAACATTAATAAAAATCTCACTGCTGAACAAGAAGAGAAATTGGTCCAATTATTATGAAAATACAAAGCAGCTTTTGCATGGGATTACACCGACATGAAAGGAAGTGATCCTCAATTGTGTACTCACCACATTTACATTGAAAAATATGCAAGACCCATTGGCCAACCTCAAAGGAGAGTAAATCCTCACCTTAAAGATATTGTGAAAGAATAATTACAAAAACTATTAGATGTTAAGTTCATCTACCCAATATCTGATAGCAAGTGGATCTCTCCACTAGTGGTAGTACCAAAAAAGAATGTGAAGTGGAGGATATGTGTAGATTACCGTGAGCTTAATAAAGAAACATAGAAAGACCACTTTCCCCTTACTTTCATTGAGCAGGTATTAGACACATTGGCAGGAAAGAAATTATTTTCTTTCCTTGATGGCTTCAGTGGGTACAATCAAATCCATATTGCCCCTGAAGATCAGGACAAAACTACTTTTACCTGTCCATGGGGGACATTTGCCTACCGAGTCCTACCTTTTGGCCTATGCAATGCCCCTGCTACATTCCAAAGGGAAATTCTCAACATTTTTGCAGACCTAATAAATGAAGGCCTCGAAGTATATATGGATGATTTCACACCCTATGGGGATGACTTTGAGCCTGCATTAGAAAACCTAGAAAAAGTATTGCAAATATGTATCGACAGTAGGCTTTGCTTAAGCAACGAAAAGTGTCTCATGATGATGACCGAAGGAGTTATCTTAGGGCATTATATTTCAGCAGTTGGAATTCAAGTAGACTCGGCTAAAATTCAAATACTCTTGTTAATTCCTATGCCTACTACACAAACAGAGGTACGTAGCTTTCTTGGATTTTATGGTTACTATAGAAGATTTATAGAACATTATTCTCGAATAGCTGCACCTTTATATGCACTAACTAGAAATGTTGATTTCATTTGGAAAGATAAATGTGACAATGCCTTTAATGATCTGAAGAAGCTCATTTCAACAGCCCCAGTACTGAGGGGCCCAAATTGGAATTTTCTATTCCAAATCTCATCTGATGCCTCAGACACAACAATTGGAACAATACTTGGGTAGGAGGAAGACAAGAAGCCATATGAAATTTACTACATTAGCAAAAATCTATCCCCTGCTGAATTAAATTATACTGTGACTGAAAAAGAATTTCTAGCTGTAGTTCATGCTATAAACAAACTTAGACATTACATAACTGGGTATCCTGTAGTATTATATGTTTATCACTCTGCCATTAAATTCTTATCAAATAAACCTGTTACAAACGGAAGAGTGACAAGATGGTTAATTTTACTACAGGAATTTGACATCACAATCAGAGATCGACCTGGGAAAGAGAACCATGTAGCTGACTTTCTATCAAGAATGCCAAAGCCAACAGATATAGAAGTAGTTGAAGATCACTTTCCAGATGAACATATCTTTGTTGTTACTATCATAACACCGTGGTATGCTGATATAGCGAACTATTTGGCGATATGTAAATTACCTAAACATCTGTCTCTTAATGAACGTAAGCAAATAATACATCGCAGTACCCGCTTCTCCTGGATTGGAGGCTACCTATTTCATACAGGTGCAAACATGCAAATAAGGAGATGTGTTAGGGAGGATGAGGTACTTGACATCTTGAAAGCATGCCATGATGGACAGTGTGGCGGACATTTTGCAGATCGTAGAACTGCCCATAAATTTTTACGAACGGGCTACTATTGGTCTACTATCTTTAAAGATGCTAAAAAATTCATACAGGCCTGTGATAGCTGCCAGAGGACAGGTCGACCTGGGCAGTCTAATGAAACGCCTGTGAATCCCCAACTATTGATTGAACCATTTGAACATTGGGCCCTCGACTTCGTTGGTCCTATTAACCTCCCATCAAACCAAAAAACGTACATCCTAGTTGCAACTGAATATGTCATTAAATGGGTTGAGGCAGAAGCTCTTTCAAAAGCTACAGAAGACTCTGTAATACAATTCCTTTTCCAATTTTTTGTGCACTATGGCCTCCCAAGGCATGTAATCACAGATGGAGGACCACAGTTTGTAGGTAACAAATTAGCTGAAACATTGCAAAACTACCACGTTCAACACAAGATTACGACTCCATATCACCCACAAGCCAACGACCAAGTAGAAAGAACGAACAAAGTAATTGAATATATATTAGCAAAAACAGTTGCCTCTCATAGACAAGATTGGGCCTACAAATTTCCAGAAGCATTGTGGGCATATCGAACAACGTGGAGACCTACCACAGGATATTCACCATACCAATTGGTATTTCGGAAGGAACCCATCTTCCCTATAGAATTCGAGGTTCAAACATTAAGAATAGCTCAAAAGGTGGGCCTGGATTTGAATGAAGCCTAGGCTAAAAGACTGCAGCAAATCAATGAGCTGGATGAAATTAGACTCTCTGCTCTTCAGCAAACAGCATTAATTCAGCAACAAAGATCCAAATGGCATGACGCCCATATCAAAGGAAAGATCTTCCACGAAGGAGACTGGGCACTCCTATATGATTCCAGGTTCCAAGATTTCCCAGGAAAACTCCAGACACGATGGCTCGAACCCTATGAAATACGGAAGGTGCACAATAATGGCATTGTCACATTAGTTACCATTGACGGTTCTGGACATTCCTTTAAGGTAAATGGTCATCGAGTACGATTGTATCATAAACCGCTCACCCGGGAATCCTTCTACCAACACTTTCAGGGAGATTCTACAATGCAGATTCTTGCTGAAGGGGAGAAATCCTCCTCGGCACCAGTTTGATAAATCAATTCTTTTTTAAGTTTTTGTACATAAAGAATTTTTTTTCATTTTTTTCGCTTGTTGTTCTATGGAATTTGTTTTCAGGCATTTGGTTTATATTACTTCTTTACTTTTTATTGTTTGTGTCGTAAAATCTGATTTCTTTGAAAGAAAAAAATTCTGTTTATTTCATTTGTTTTGATGTTCCTTTCCAAAGGAACAACAGTTCCGCAGAGTATTTTCTTGTTGTTCCTTTCCAAAGGAACAACACTTCCCCAGATTGTTTTTGTTGTTCCTTTCCAAAGGAACAACACCTTCGCAGAGTATTTTCTTGCTGTTCCTTTCGAAAGGAACAACAGTTTCACAGAATGTTTTTGTTGTTCCTTTTAAAAGGAACATCACTTTTTGTGTGGATTGTTTTTTTTTTTAAGCCATCATTTTGAATTTTTGAATCCTTTTCTAAAGGAAAATATATCATTAATATACAATCATATAAATTAAAGCCTACTGTAATAAAAAAAATCAAGAAAAATCGTCATTTTTTCACGAAAATTGTCTAGTAATGATAAGAAAGAAAGAAAAAGGGGCATGATCAATAACATAACTTTTCTATCTTATTACCATTGAATTAATCCGATCGACTATCTTTATCATGATTGGTTCTTTCCCACATACTATAATTTTCTTTGATGTTTATCTATGGAATAAGAATAAGGGTATATTCCTTTCTATTGAGATGTTCAGACTCCTTCCACCATCCCTACTCTTAAGGAGTGTTGAGCCATCCCTTATGTTTAACTGAAGAAAAATGTTGTTTCTAAATGAAAGAAAAAAAAAAAATTTATTTAATAATGATTTTGCAGATGGAGGATAGGGGGTCTCACCAAGAGCCAGCCTACCGTGATCAGAGGGAAGGCAGTGAAGTGGCATTCCCATTATGGCCACCAAACCAGGGAAATGGTCCAACAGACAAATTGATAAATCAAAAATTCCTTGGAACTGGAGCTCTCATCACGAGCCGACCTGCCCACCTCTCACTTCTTCCCAATGAACGACATTATGGTTTATCTGGTCACCAAGCCAGCACAATGGCCTCCGTCATGATATTCAATAAAAAGCACTTCCTCAGCATACATAAAGCACAATGGTTCCGTGGGTAAGAGAGCAACTCTGTCAAGGTTATGGACACTTGTGGGCAGCAGAGCTCTGCTGATGGTATTGGAGTCACACTTATACACATCAATAGTTATATTTAACCCTTTTTCCTATATCTTTATTTAATGTCAAAAGAAAATATGAACCCTTTACCTTTACCTCCGAACCTATTACACATGAAAATCATTATAAGTTGATCATATTAATCCAAAATGGTAAATAACGCAATTATACTTATGGTTATCATATGCTGTCCCTTTTCCTTGTATTTGAATCATTACAAAATGATTTTCTATTTATTAATGATTTATTACATGCATTGATTTCAGTATTTGCTGCAATTTGATTAAACGTATTATAATTACGCCCGCTTTTTATTGTTGTACTGTTGCTATGCCACACATGTTATTCTCAATTGACGGTCGAGGAAAACCTTTCATTCATTCGGGGGGCGTGGATGTCTGCATGCAAATCAAACTCCAAGATTTCCTTGAACCAAACCCCTTTATTTTAGAAAATAACAAATTTTCGACGAACTGTGTTGTGCTGTTCCATTGTGATTACTGTGTGTTGAGAAAATAACAGAGCGCAAAGATGGGAGGACGGCCAATTCACAGTGAACCTCAAGTGTGTTGGGAAAAATACTGAGAGGGGGGGGTGAATCAGTATTTACTGCATAATCAAAACTTTTTACTTTTTCATTCCTTAAAACCCATACGCTACTTTCCTTTAGTAAACTAGCGTATATACGCGGATCCCCTTTATGAAACTAGCGTATACACAGAGATCTAGATATGTCATTAAATCTTCACTTCTATTATTCCATCATTCATTCATCAGATGTTTAATAAACAGTAACCATGTGCAGTAAGAACAGAATAAACCATCACACAAAGCATCACACATGAACACCAGGATTTTTAGGTGGAAACCCAAATCGGGAGAAAACCACCGCTGCAGTTGCTCGGCCTTCAATATTTTATTATAGAGAAAACATCTTACAACATATGTGCTGGCGCAGACTTGACCAGCACGCAGGCACCCACCTGCGCTCGTTTACCAGCCTCTCCTGGAAGGGAGCTACGACCCCCTGACTCGTTTACAAGCCTCTCCTGGAAGGGAGCTACGACCCCCCGATCTCGTTTACCAGCCTCACCTGGAAGGGAGCTACAACCCCCTGACTGAAGGCTACAACCCTCAGCACCACCTTGGACCACGTTTCATCAATTTTCACATTGGATCCAACAACTTCAATAGAACACCACTTGCAGGCCACATTTCATCATATTTCCAGACTAGACCCTTTCCATACTTTTAAGCACAAACATATATCACCAACAGATACTTATCAACACAGATCAGATAGCAGAAACACAGCAGAACAGATCAGATATTTCATACCCCTTGCTTCAGCAAACCCTAGTTTGCATACGCGCTTTCCCTTCACTGATGTCGCGTATATACGCACTTCCGTCCACACAAACCAGCGTATACCTCAGTGTATATTTTATTGCGCATACGCGCTTTCTCTTCGCTGAAGCTGCGTATATACGCGCTTCCTCCGCGTCGAAGTAGCGTATAGATCTTCAATTATTCCAGAGCAGCATACTTCTTCAGATCAGATATTCAGTTCAGATTTACCCTTTCACTTCAGACAGATGTTCACCTAGATGTTCGCCTCATCACAGATCTAAGCCTTCCATAATCAGATCTAGAAAATACAAGTGCAATTCAGATCTAGATCCCCTTCTTCATCATTGGTGCATCATACATTCAGATTTGTCATTCAAGTGTAACCCTTTCCATTCAGATATACTTCAGAGAGAAGTATTCATTCAAGCTCAGACATCTTGCCCCCACACTCATGATTTGCACAATGAATTTCTTCTCCTTATATAGGTTTATCCTTTTTCAATACCACGGGCCCCTTTTTCAATACCACGAGCCAAACCAATACCACGAGCCCAAAACTACCTGGACGGGGTCAATTAGGCGGATCATTACCCAATACAATGGGTCAATACCATGGTGGTTACCCTTGGTTTTGCACTTTTTGAGCGCTTTAGCCCATACGCGACTTGGCACGTTATTTTCCACGTGCATACGCGACTTCCCCTAGGCCAATCCGCGTATACCAAGAGACATACTCTTTTTCATCATACTTTGAGTACATTCTGAAATCCTTTCTTCATAGCCTTCTGTACACACTGTAGAAACATCATATTTTCTTCATCAGGAACATATTCTCTCAAGAACAACTTCATCAAGTAAGTTGTCATCATCTTCATCAAGTGGGTTGCCTTTCAAGGACAACACTTAGCATCATATTGTCAACAAACATCATATCACATCAGATTTACATCATTTACTAAGTTCATTAAGTCAAGCATAACTTAATCAGGTGGATTGCCATCAAGGACAACACATGTCAACAGTCAAATGTCTTCATCTTCATTCAGTGGGTTGCCATCAAGGACAACTCTTTGCATCATATTTCCAACAATCTCCCCCTTTGGACTTGATGGCAACCACGATGGTGTTTGGTTACCACAACAGATAGGTACCATGTCACTCTCCCAAATATGTCACTCTCCTGCATTTGACATCATTATCGTCTCTTCATTCAAACACCATGTCACTCTCCCCCTTTGACATCAAGGGCAAAGGGCGGATCAAAAACCAACACTCTCCCCCTTTTCTCCTCATGTGGAAGAAACATTCTGCAGATCTGAAATGTGTACTGAAGTGACCAAGCTCCTCCTGAGTTCATGCTGAATCTTCAAACATATTTTCAATGAAGTACATGACTCTATGAAGTTTCTATCACCAATGACTCATACTTACATCAAATATCCAACCAGGTGGATTTACATATGAGACTCAAGTACCCAACCAAGTGGGTTTACAAATTTGACTCAGCTACCCAACCAAGTGGGTTTACAAATTGACAAGTCCTTACATGACTGAATATTACAATTTTACAACATGGGTCTCAACCAGACCTTTTCATCAAAGTTCAAATATGAAATTTTCATAATTAATACCAAAAAGACCTCAAGAGAGATCATATATCAGAACCACCATAATGCCAACAATGCATTATACTCAGCAACGCTAAAGCTCCCCCTGAATCTGTGCATTCACGCATCCTTTTCATATGACTAAGGCTCCCCCTTAGTTTGTGCATCCTGAAAACTTCCACCAACAAATCATCAAGGCATCTTCATCGAAACATTAGAAACAGAATTATGAGAACTGGAACACCACCAGAGATACCAAACAGTATCAGAGATACCATACAGCACTGCAGCTGTGCTGAAGAGAGCTGACTCCAAGCAAAAATATCAGCAATCAGACATACGCGGTTTTCTGTGTAGGAACTCGCGTGTATACGCGACTGTGTTTCAGGAAACCCGCGTATCCCAAGCCATCTTTTAAAATTTATGCAGATTTTTTCTTTTGACTGGCAGAGAACACTCCCAGCTTCTGTCTTAGATACTCGAACGCTTCCCTGGGCAGAGGTTTGGTAAAGATATCAGCCGCTTGTTCTTTGGAGGTAACATACTCCAACTTCACTTTTTGTTCAAGCACTTGTTCACGTAGGAAATGATATTTGATGGGAATGTGCTTGGTTTTCGAATGCATAATAGGATTCTTTGAGATACTGATGGCACTTGTATTATCACACATAATGGAGATAGGAGTTGCACATTTGATTTGAAAATCTTGCAAGGTTTGCATCATCCATAGGAGTTGAGTGCAACAAGATGTGGCAGCTACATACTCTGCTTCAGCTGTTGATAAGGCAATAGAATTTTGCTTCTTGCTGAACCAAGATACTAACCGGGGCCCCATGTAAAATGCACCACCACTAGTACTTTTCCGATCATCAACACTTCCAGCCCAATCTGCATCAGTGTAAGCATGAAGAGTAAGATCGGCATCCTTTGGATACCATAGACCAAAGTCTTGAGTTCCTTGTAGATATTTGAATATCCTTTTGACAGCCTGAAGGTGAGACTCTTTTGGATTAGCTTGGAATCGTCCAACAATCCCAACAGCATGCATAATGTCTGGTCTGGTTCCAGTGAGATAAAGTAGACTTCCAATCATCGATCTGTATTCTGGTTGATTCACAGTTGGAGAATCATCATTAGAACTGAGACTGCATCCGGTTATCATTGGTGTACTTACAGGTTTGCATTCTTCCATGCCATACTTCTTCAGAATTTGCTTAAGATATTTTTCTTGTGATAGAAATATACCATCTGCAGTTTGATGCACTTGCAAGCCAAGAAAGAATGTTAGTTCCCCAAGTAAGGACATTTCAAATTCTTGCTGCATGACAGAAGCAAATTTTTGACTCATAGATTCTTAGTTACTCCCAAAAATGATATCATCAACATATACAACTACAATCAATAGTTTATCATTTTCAACTTTTGTGTATAAGTTGCTATCAGCAGACCCCTTTGAAAATCCTTGTTGATGAAGATATTTGTCAAGATGATAATACCAAGCCCTTGGAGCTTGTTTGAGTCCATACAGAGCCTTTTTAAGTCTACAAACAAGATTTGCATCATTTCCCAAAATGAATCTTTCCGGTTGTTCTATATATACTTCTTCTTCTAGATCACCATTAAGAAAAGAAGACTTAACATCCATTTGATAAACTTTGATTCGTTGATGGCTTGAGAAAGCAAGAAACATTCTTATGGCTTCAAGTCTAGCTACAGGAGCAAAAGTTTCTTCAAAGTCTATACCTTCTTGTTGAGTATACCCTTTGCAAACCAGTCTAGTTTTGTTTCTTACAACATCCCCATTCTCATTTAACTTGTTCTTGAAGATCCATTTAGTTCCAATGACATTTTTATCATGAGGTCTTGGTACCAAATCCCCAGTGTCATTCTTTTCAATTTGCTCAATTTCTTCATCCATGGCATTATTCCAACATTCATATTTGCTAGCTTCATTGACATTGTGTGGTTCAATTGTGGATAGAAGTGCCAAATTACTAGAAGATCCTGCAAGAGTTCTCCTTGTTCGTACACCTGATTCCTTGTCTCCCAAAATTTGAGATTCAGGATGATTCTTTTGAACATATCTGGATGGAGCTTTTTCAGATAAATCATTTTCAGGTTCTTCATTTGATTCACTGTCTATATCATTTCCATCTGATGTAGAAGGCCATATGTCATCATCATCTTCTTCTGTTGTTTGTTTTTCTTCTTTAGGAGCTACAGGAGACTCGTCAATAACAACATCGATACATTCAACAACCTTTTGAAGCCTCTTATTGTAACATGTGAATGCTTTGCTTGAAGATGAGTAGCCAAGAAGTATCCCTTCATCTGATCTAGGGTCAAACTTGCCAAGTTTTTCATCATTATTTTTGATAAAGCATCTACTTCCAAAAACTTTAAAATGCTTTACAGTGGGCGATTTGCCATACCAGAGTTCATATGGAGTTTTATCATTGTTCACTCGAACATGAGCCTTGTTGAGAATGTTAACTGCTGCACGTGCTGCTTCACTCCAGAACATGTTAGGAACATTAGAGTCAGCAAGCATAGCTCTGGCCATTTGAACAATTGTTCTATTCATTCTTTCTGCTACACCATTTTGTTGTGGAGTGCCTGCTACAGAGAATTGTCTTTTAATGCCATGTTGTTCACAAAATTCAAAGAATTCATTTGATGAATATTCTCCTCCTCGATCAGATCTAAGACACTTGATTTTTGAATCCAATTCATTTTCTACCAGTGCTTTGAACTTCTGAAATTTTTCAAAGGCTTCATCTTTGTGTTTAATAAACGCGATCTCACACATTCTCGAGTAGTCATCAATAAATAGGATATAGTATTCTTCCCCACGTAATGAATTTTTCCTCATAGGTCCACAGATGTCAGTATGAATGAGTTCAAGAGGCTTACTTGATGATCATTCTTTGGCATTAAATCGAACTCTGGTCTGCTTACCAAATTGACAAGATTTGCATATGGTACTTTCTGGAAGATTGATCTTGGGAAGATCACGAACAGCTTGAAGTTTGCTTGCTTTCTTGATTTGAGAGAAACTCAGATGTCCCAGTCTTCGATGCCATAGCCAATTTTATGAAGATTTGCTTAAGTAACATTGTTCTATGCCGTTGAGTACATACAGGTTGCTTGGATTTCTTTTTCCTTTTATAATGATTTTACCTGTATCAAGATCACGACCCACACATTCTTTGGAACTGAAGACCACTTCTGCTCCTTGATCACACATTTGACTAACACTCAATAGGTTATGCCTTAATCCATCCACATACATGACATCTTTAGCCTTCACCTTTTCTTTTAGAAATCCTGACCCTTTTCCTTTAATAACAGCAGGAGTATCATTTCCAAAAGTAACTTTCTTTTCCTTCTCTAGAGCATTATAAGTATGCAGTTTGCTTTTGTCACCTGTCATGTGTCTTGAACACCCGCTATCAATATACCATTGATTCTCTTCACCCTCTGCAAATAACACTATCCCACAATTTTCAACCGGTAATTCTTTCTTTTTCCACACTTTAGAGCTTGAGGGAACATGCTCTTTTGGCTAGACCTTGCTCCTGCATTCAGATTCTTCATGACCAAAGTTATTGCAATAAGTACATTCAACTTCATTTTGAAGAGGAGAAAAATTGTTATAGGTGTTCTTCTTTGGTTCATCATTCATCCTTATCTTTCTTCCTTCTCTGGTCATGATGGTTTTATATGCAACACATTGAACAGCTTTATGACCAAAGTTGTGACATGTGAAACATTGACCATTGAAGTAGAAATTTCTTTGATCATGAAATCTTCTATTAGACTTTACCTGTTGGTTGTAGCCATTTTGAAAGATCTCCCTGTTAGTGTTTCTTGAATTGAGGTGATCTTGCTTTACCTGTAAAGATCCTGTGTTCCCTTGCTGAGTGGCTGAATGTAGAGAACCAGCAGTGGCTGCTTTTAGAGAATTTGGTGCTGATGTCTGAGAAGATTCCCCAGTATATCCAAGACCTATTTTTATAAAGGGAGACCGTTGTACCTTGATAATCTCATCCAAGGTTTCTGAACTTTTAGCAAATCCGAGATTGAGAGAATTCAATTTCTCATTATCCTTCCTTAGACTTACTACTTCACATTCTAGATCCTCCAAGCGTTTTTCTCTTGCTTCAAGCTGATTTTTAAAAGTCTCAATGATTATGTTCTTTTCTTCTAGGCTTACCTTGAGTTGAATGTTTTCTTCAAGAAGATTATTGTCTTCTAGAGAATCCACAAAGGTACCCTTTTCTTTTTCACATTCTTTTGCGAGAGCCCATACTTTTGCACCAAAATTCAGCAAAGCTTTTGTATGTATACTTCCCATTGTGACGGATCTCCTTCAAGCGATCAAGCTTCTGCAGAAGGACCACCCTCTGATACCAATTGTTGGGAAAAATACTGAGAGGGGGGGGTGAATCAGTATTTACTGCATAATCAAAACTTTTTACTTTTTCATTCCTTAAAACCCATACACTACTTTCCTTTAGTAAACTAGCGTATATACGCGCATCCCCTTTATGAAACTAGCGTATACACAGAGATCTAGATCTGTCATTAAATCTTTACTTATATTATTCCATCATTCATTCATCAGATGTTCAATAAACAGTAAACAGGTGCAGTAAGAACAGAATAAACCATCACACAAAGCATCACACATGAACACCGGGATTTTTAGGTGGAAACCCAAGTCGGGAGAAAACCACCGCTGCAGTTGCTCAGCCTTCAATATTTTATTATAGAGAAAACATTTTACAACATATGTGCTGGTGCAGACTCCTACCAGCACGCAGGCACCCACCTGCGCTCGTTTACCAGCCTCTCCTGGAAGGGAGCTCCAACCCCCTGACTCGTTTACCGGCCTCTCCTGGAAGGGAGCTACGACCCCCTGATCTCGTTTACCAGCCTCACCTGGAAGGGAGCTACAACCCCCTGACTGAAGGCTACAACCCTCAGCACCACCTTGGACCACGTTTCATCAATTTTCACACTGGATCCAACAACTTCAATAGAACACCACTTGCAGGCCACAATTCATCATATTTTCAGACCGAACCCTTTCCATACTTTTAAGCACAAACATACGTCATCAACAGATACATATCAACACAGATCAGATAGCAGAAAAACAGCAGAACAGATCAGATATTTCATACCTCTTGCTTCAGCAAACCCTAGTTTGCATACGCACTTTCCCTTTACTGCAGTCGCGTATATACGCGCTTCCGTCCACACAAACCAGCGTATACCTCAGTGTATATTTCATTGCGCATACGCGCTTTCACTTCATTGAAGCTGCGTATATACGCGCTTCCTCTGCGGTGAAGTAGCGTATAGATCTTCAATTATTACAGAGCAGCATACTTCATCAGATCAGATATTCAGTTCAGATCTACCCTTTTGCTTCAGACAGATGTTCGCCTAGATGCTCGCCTCATCACAGATCTAAGCCTTCCATAATCAGATCTAGCAAATACAAGTGCAATCAGATCTAGATCCCCTTCTTCATCATTGGTGCATCATACATTCAGATTTATCATTCAAGTGTAACCCTTTCCATTCAGATATACTTCAGAGAAAAGTATTCATTCAAGCTCAGACATCTTGCACCACACCCATAATTTTCACAATGAATTTCTTCTCCTTATATATAGGTTTATCCTTTTTCAATACCACGGGCCCCTTTTTCAATACCACGAGCCAAACCAATACCACGAGCCCAAAACTACCTGGACGGGGTCATTTAGGCGGATCATTACCCAATACAATGGGTCAATACCATGGTGGTTACCCTTAGTTTTGCACTTTTTGAGCGCTTTAGCCCATACGCGACTTGGCACGTTCTTTTCCGCGTGCATACGCGACTTCCCTTAGGCCAATCCGCGTATACCAAGAGACATACTCTTTTTCATCATACTTTGAGTACATTCTGAAATCCTTTCTTCATAGCCTTCTGTACACACTGTAGAAACATCACATTTTCTTCATCAGGAACATATTCTCTCAAGCACAACTTCATGAAGTAAGTTGTCATCATCTTCATCAAGTGGGTTGCCTTTCAAGGACAACACTTAGCATCATATTGTCAACAAACATCATATCACATCAGATTTACATCATTTACTAAGTTCATCAAGTCAAGCATAACTTCATCAGGTGGATTGCCATCAAGGACAACACATGTCAACAGTCAAATGTCTTCATCTTCATTCAGTGGGTTGCCATCAAGGACAACTCTTTGCATCATATTTCCAACAAAGTGTTGATCATCTCTGATGCTACATGAGCAATTTTGGAAAGACTAGGATGGACTACATATTTCATGAGAATGCAGCAACCCCATGAAGCAGTGGCCACCAAATTCTTACTGAACCTATAGGAGGGATCCTCCATGGTCAGAGGGAGGCAGATAGCTGTATCCGACGAAATAATTTCAGAAGTGTCTGGTATTCCTGCGCAAGGAACTATCTGGACTTAGAAGAAGATTAGGATTCAGGAAGCTATAAAAAATTTTCAAGATGACGGACAGACGTTAGTCATCAAAGGTAGAGGAGTCCAGCCAACATCACTAGGAGAGCCATGGACAGAGTTAGCCAAAATTTTGCAGGCTTACATAACGTGCGACGGGAGGAAGGATGTGTTAAAAACTCGTCACCTTAAGCTACTAGCCGTATTAAAGCAGAAATGCACCATTAATTTGCCTGCATTTTTAAATTCTTTGTTGCATCATATTTCTCGTAGTATAAGAAAATCCCAACATGCAGATATGGTGGTCAACCACCATTGTTTAATTCATTTAATAGTGATTCATAGCCTCGCCCAGCAACAGACCAGCTGGGAAGAATTAATATTTTCTATTAATGGAGGGTTGGCTCTACCAAATCTAAAATGGAAGAGGATGGTCGGCCCAATTGCTGAGCCTTCTACTCATAGACAGTTATGCCAGTTGAAACGAATTAGAAGGATGGTGGAAGAAATTCCGGGCAGCAGCCAACCCCTGGAATTGCAGAGCTCAGAGGAGGAACATCCTCCACAATTGGAGCGAGTAAGCCCTCGCACTGACGACGAAGAGAAATTAGAGGAAGTAAGCCCTCAGACTGATGAGGATGAACAATTGGAAGGAGAAATTTGCTACTCAGACGAAGAAGAAATAAGCCGCCAATCCATTAGTGAAAAACAACCCAGTGCAGAGGAAGAAGGAATCGAAGGAAATTCTGAAGAAGAAGTTGAGGGAGAAATTCTTTATTTAGATGAAGAGGAAGGAAGTTATCACATCGGTGCGAAAGATGAGGACAATCATAGCAGCAATAAGGATGAAACAAAGCTGCCCGAGAATGTTATCGTAAGTCCTTTACAGGAAGATAAATTGGCCCAGATTTTGGCCAATATGAGTGATTATGCATGGCCGCATAGCCCCTTGGACCTCAATATAGATATTAATCAACCTCCGGAATACTCTGCCATTGACAAAGAAACAGCTGGAGAAAAAATGACTGAAACAACAAACCCTAGTGAAGCTAGGGTTGCTTCTCCAGAGGGATGTGTACAGGAGAATGAAAACACTGAAGTTGAAAACCCCCAGGGGACTGCAGAGTTAACTGAGAATATAATTCCAAGAAAATTGAGCCAAGGGCACATAAATGTAGAAGAAGAGCCCCGAGGAGAAGAGCAAGAAGAAAATTTTGCTGAAGACATGGCTGATATGGACCAAAATTCTGTTGAACAAACCAGTGTAGATAGAGGAATGGTTGTTCCATTAAGAAAAAAGAAGAAAACAACTGAGATGGATAAGCTTCGAAAGGAGCGAATAAATCTTCATAAATTAGTTGAACAGCTCAGGCAGACCATTAGGGTTCTAAATATGAAATACATGCCCAAGCAAGCCCCTAAGAGAAGGAGCATTGCTAGCAAAAGAAGCTCGAAAAAGAGAAGATTAACCACTGGTAGGAACCCCCAAGTTACAGAAGAAACCATACCTGAGCCTAATTATGAGGATGTGGAGCAACAAACAGCTGTTCCAACACAAGATGTTCTAGAGGAACCGGTTCTGAGTGAGAATAGAAAATCTAGCAGTCAGCACACTTTCAGTGAGCCAATACTGCTTAGAATTCAGGAAGAATTGACACAGGCCCGATTAGAAAGGCAGAGATTGGAGGAAGATACTGTTCCAAGAACAAGATATTAGGAATTGCAACAACGAATGAAAATTATTCATGAAGCAGAAGCTGAAGCTCATGAAAAACGACAGAAAGCAGAGGTAAAGGCTGATAAGGTAATGAACCAACTAAAATTAGCCTACACTCGAATGGACACTCTCTGCTCCTTGTATACTGATGTCTTGGCCTGTAGATTCCCAGCCAAAAACTATGCTCTATTTTTATTAGAAATATATTTACAATTAAAGATCGAGGCAGTTAGGGCAGGGAAATCCATAGAGCTAAAAACAATAGATGATTTGATATCATGCTGCAAACTTTATGGGATCAAAGTACAGTGCTTATTATGTGAGTTTTATTTGCATAATCTAATACTTGAAAATGAATGTGAATCAAACCCTAGCCCTTTTATTGAAGATGTTCAGTTTCAGGCATTCATTTCCTTTGCTGTAAACCAATTAAAATGGTTTAAATCTTATAACACTTTTGAAAGATAGGAAAATGGATTAGATCTATGGGTCAAAAGTGAACCTCAGAACCCACTTCAATTTTGGGCTAGACAGAAACACTTGATGACATGGGATGGCGTTACCCGAACTCTGGGGCTTGTCCATAAATTAGTCATTTTGAATAGAACAGATTATTTTTCATCCATTAGAAACCAAGCCTACATAGCAGCCAAAGTCCGGTGGAGAACCTAGAATCAGAATGTGAAAAATAGGGAACCATTTAATTATAGAAACTTTGGGCTAGCCACAGACCGTCTCATTGCCTATAGCCATTTTGTTTTAAAAGAAGGAGCATATTGGTTAGGATGTAGATTTCGCAGCCCTATTGTATGGTACCCTGCTTCAGATTACAAAGCTATTTATGAACTTCCTGAAGGGCAGACAGAACATACTTTTGAGGAATTAGCTGCACACCATGGTTTTAGGCCTGTGGATGACAAACCTTATTCGACTTATTCTTTGACTGCTCTCCATGTGAACTATAGTTTTCATGAGGTATGAAAATGATTAAGCGGGGGGGCATGTTGGGCAGTGAAAGAGGTATGAAATTATTGTACATTTACTCATTCTTTACCATAAATATACTCATGTTTGCCTTGGAAAGGTAATTCATCATAGGAATTATAATAGAATTGGAAAGGTTTATGTCTAATAAAAAAAGGTGACTAAAAGCTAATTTTTGATTGACAAACAGGAATTCGGAGAGGTGAACAACTGTACCAAAAGCATGGTTGAGAAAAATTCAACTGCTGCTCTATCAGCATTGAATCATATCCAGCCAAAGGCAAGGAGATATGAAGGAATAACCCAAAAAAGGCAGGAAGCAGCTCGGCCACAATCAGCACAAACAACACGATGACTAAACACAGAGGAGCGAATCCCTCAGGATCTTTCGATCCAGAGGGATCGCTGTTAAAACTTATCTTGTTCCTTGATTGGCCCGTCGAAGAACTGATATAAAGAACCACGTCCTTTAGTGACGGGGGGGACGGATCGTTATTGTTATTGAGAATTGATTGAAAGACTTCACATTTTCCCTGTTATATTAACTCTCTGCTTGAGAGAAAACCTTTCTGTAAGATTTTATGTTGGTTTAATATAAAGCATGTTCTTTATTTACTTTCTGCAATTCTGAATTAACCCAACAGTATTTCACTGGCGCTAAGGGCCCGGCTCTGGTGGAATTACTTCACTCTTTGTATTCTAATCTTTATTTACTGTCGTGTGGAGTGCATTTAATGTTTGAATTGGTTTATTGTTGATCGGATCAAATACAGAGTCACTGTTGTTTCGTTTCCTTACAATAAGCATAATTTATTGTTCTATTACTTCGTTGTTATCATAAAAATCTTTACCGACTCATATCTGATTTGAATTGTTGTTCCTTTAATTTATAATTTGTTATAATTGATGATTGCACGGTGAGAAGTTGTCGACAGAGTTGAAGCATAGAAATTTAGTGCTTTGAGTGTGTTAGAATTGTAATTGTTGTTCAATTTCCATTTTCGTTCCATTTATATTCGTTATAGTTACACGCTGTTGTTCCTTTTCAGATTGTGTTTTGTTCAAGTTGCTTTCATTGAATTTAATTTCGGTTTGATTGTTTTAAGATCTCCAACTGTAGAGGATATAGGCTTTAGCTTCCAAATTCCCATATTGGTCATCTTGCATCGATTTCTAAGGGAAAGAGTTACTTCTACTACATCCCTGATCGATGTTCTGCAAATATTGAAGTAGTTTAATCTTTCCTGTAATTAGGTCTCTTTTCAAGCATTGGTTACTTTTGTTCTTGTTATTTTATACTACATCTTCATAGCATTGCTCTTAGACAATTTCAACCCTTAGACAGAGTACACTCTTGGAATAAAAAGACGCTCCCGGATTGATAATTAATGTGAGGTAATCAGGTGTTCAAAAGATACCTTTTTATGACTCGACACCAACATCTTTGTGACCCATTTTTTTTGTTATTCTAAAGATAGTCTTTGTTCCAAAAATTATTTAAGAATATCATGATATTTTTTTACCTTGAAGTGTCTTCCCATAAGGTAGGGTCGTCATTTCTCTTGTTCAAGTAGTATTTACAACATTTCCTTCTCATAAATAGGTTTATGTAAATACTTTCTTTTGATTAGACGAATTTCAAAAGCAGTGGGTCTTCCTTCTTGTACTAAAACAACACCAATTCAATTTCCTGAGGCATCGCATTCCACAATAAAGGTTTTTGTGAAGTCTGGCATAGCTAACTCTAGTGCTTGGCGTGTTGCCTCTTTAAGATGTTCAAAGGCCTTAGTCACTTCTTGAGTCCAAGAAAATGCATATTTCTTCAGTAATGTTGATAGAGGTGCTTCTATTCTCCCATAATTACTAAACAACTTGTGATAATAACCTGTTAACCTGATAAATCCTCGTAAATTATTTATGGTTGTGGGGATTTTCCATTCCTTAATGGCTTTAGTTTTGTTAGGGTCCACCTTAACACCCTCATGAGATACAATATCCCCCAGATATATCACCTCATGTACTCCAAAGAAACATTTGGAAGTGTTTGCATATAATATGTTCTCCTCCAATAGTTTGAGCACCCTATCAACATGTTGAACATGATCCTTCGAAGACTTGTTGTAGATTAGTATATCATATAAGAATACTAACACAAAGTTTCTAAGGAAGGGTTTGAAAACGGAATTCATCAACCCTTGAAACGTACAAGGTGCATTGATAAGGCCAAAAGAAATCATAAAAAATTTAGAATGAGGCTAATGAGTTCTAAATGTTGTTTTTGGAATGTCTTTAGTATTCATTCTAATTTGATGATATCCTAAATGAAGATCCAACTTGGTGAAGTAAATTTCTCCATGTAATTCATCAAAGAATTAATCAATGATAGGAATGAGAAATTTATCTTTAATAGTGAGCTTGTTGAGATCTGTATAATACAGAGACATGTGCTATATCCATCCTTCTTTTTCACCAATACTACTGGAGCAGAGAAATATCTTTGAATAGGTTTAATCATGCTAGCCTCTAACATTTCTGCAATCATATATTCAATTTCTCTCTTTTGGTCATAGGGATATCTGTAAGGCTTGATGATTGGAGGAACACTTCTTGGAATCAAATGAATAGCATGATCATGATCACGATTACGTGGGAGGCATTTAGGAGTCTCAAATACCTTGGAATGATTGTCCAATACTTTTTGGAGATATGGAGAAATAGATGATTTCGATGTTTGATTCTCTAGTGTGTTAATTGTGTAATTATGCCTCATTGTTATTTATATTAGCCTCTCTTTGATAAGAAATTATAAATCCAAAGTTAATTAAATTAATTAAATATTGAAAATCAGGATTTTATGCCTAATTTTCTAGATTATGTTAGTTCCCCTTAAATTGGAGTTAGTTTAGGCCTACCTAACTTAGCTCCTAGATTAGTGTGGGGTTAAGCTATTTGCTCAACCAAGTTTTCCAAGATAGATGCACTATCTTGAGACCACTTCCTCATCTATTTATTTTTATTATAATATTATTCGAATAATGAAGATTATGTGAGGAATCAGGTAAGGCTCTTGGGCCCTTTCCTCCAGTTCTACGTATATGGTGATTTGATGTGTTTTATGAGTTTATTAATTTTTCTGCATGTGGTATCAGACCCAATACCACACTGGCTCATTGTTCGATGCAAAGTTTGAATGTAGAAGAATCCTTGAGAATGCATTCCATTGAATATACAAGCCACTGACATGAAGATCATTTCTTGGAGGAATTGTTTGGAGGATCTGATCCATCGATGTTTTTTGGGATCCATTCTTTTGACGTGAAGGAGACTATGTAGTGCAATTAACACCGTTGAAAGGAAGGCCACACCACTGACACCGTGAATACTATACAAGAGAGAGTGAATAGATTGCTGAAAATTTCTGTCAAAGTTAACAAGCAGTTTTTTCTCAAGCTCTGTAACACGGTCGACAAAGTTGGCATATACATGTCCAAGGTGAAATTCAAGTTCGAGCACTTGGGAACATAGTATACCTGTGATATCGATTGACATATGTTTTATTTTCTATTTTTGTGTAGCCTTACAGTGCTAACTAATTGTTAAGTAACTGTTGCAGACACCACCTGGTGAACTGCGCGGTGGTGACTGGAGAGAATAGGCTGAATGGTGAAGTGTTGAAGACATTCTAGTTCGAAGATATCGTAATTTCCTACAAGACCATCCAATAAGGAGCACGACGGTACTTGATCATTTGAGGCCCGTCGGCACATATCTCTCTCGGTTGGTCACATGATCCATTTTTTAGCTTTGCTGGTGGAAATTAGTACAGTATGTCCCTGTAATTGGAGCTAAAAATAAGAATATCGATCGGCCCTAAACAATTATGTCGTCGCTGGTGAGGGAAAGAGTTAGTAAACGCCGCAACATCCAAAGTGTATTCCTGTACTCCTAACACCATAGAGGATATGTTTCTTAAGCCTAAATATGTTGGAGCTGACTGATGAGAGATTTGTGAAGTGGAGGAGAGGCTAAAAAAAAATGGAGTGGAATTGACACACAACCAAATAAATTAGGTAAAGTGTGCTTATGAGAAACTTCATGAAATCTTTGTAATTTTTTTATTTTAATGTAGAGGAATCAGAAATCATTGGAGAAGTAGTTTGCACTAAATTCAATTCTCTCCATCTTGTGAAAAATTTGTGACTATGTGTTGCTTTCATGTTGTGCATTGTTACAATAGTTGAGGTATTTTTTTGAGTTTGTTGTGTAAATGGTTGAAGTGCACCATCACTATTGAGAGTTGCGAGCCTGAGGAGGAGCTTTAATTGGTAATTATTGCTGATAATGTTCCAAGTTTGCTAGAGACATTTCCACTCAACCAGTTTACTACTTATTTGTGTGTTTTCAATACGAACTATGGTGCACGTAATGTTTCTACCCAAGCTTTAGCAGCACCAAGAGTTTCAACACAAGAAAAATATTGCTTTTTCTGTGGAGTGAAAATATAGTAACAACAATCATCATACTTCTGGAGACCATGAAAATTAATTGGAAAAACATGATTGTGCTATTTTCATAAAACATTATTGATCCTTTAGGTGCCAAATTTTTCCTCTAACCTCTATACTCCGATTTTTCGGTGGTTGGATCCGAAGTAACCCATCTCTCATTCCTTTTACGGAGCGTTTCTAATTTCTTCATAAGAGGCCCTTGCAGCAGAGTCATTCCAGAAGCTGAATTTAGCTATTCCTTGATCTTCTACAAGTTTTTCTTCGTATCATTTACTTGATTCACCATAGGAGATGCCCAATTTCTGGCGCTATTATCGATGAAAAATTTCAATCCAATCGCAGAGAAGGTTAAAAAAATCAATGCAAAAGAGACTGACCTCTGGAGCCCCCATTTTTTGATCTCGCTCTCGCCATGAAAGAATCGATCCATAACTCACACAAGAAACGATCACTCAAAAACCAATAGCGTAGTGGTCAATTATGCTCTTAAATATTTCTGTTAAGGTGAAGTTCAGTGCTTGGGGAATGTGAAATGCATCTCTTTTAATGACTTCTGTTGTTAATAGTAGAAAATTGGTATGTCTCTTATTCCATATGTGTGTTGTTTAAAGCTCACCTCAACTCATCTCTAAAGTTGTATTCCACATGAAATTATAATGGAAGTATATGGGCATTCATGATAATCAATGAGCTTAGTTGAGGTTTTATGAAACTTATGTTATTTTATGTTCCTGAAACAAAAAGCATAAAATTGTATTTTGTTTGGAGGGATGAGTTATGTTTTAAGAATATTTTGACGAAATAAGTGAATTTTTTTTTTGGGAGACAAAAGTGATCATAGAGATTTTTGGAGTGATAAGGTAAAATATTTTTTGTAATTTGAAGTGATAAGTTGAAAGTTGACTATATTGAAGTGATTTTTTTTAGTGATAATGATTTATTTTGTTTGTAAATTTGGAGTGATAAACAGAAGTTGATTGTTGAAGTATCATTTTTACTTCTAGGTGGTCCAGTCAATTTCGAAGAAAAAATGCCTCTACAGAGTTCCCTAACTTTATGCTTGAGAAGTTTCCATGAAGCTCTTGTAAAGATGAAAGGCTGATGTACCTTGAAACTTACTAAAATCAATTTTTTTTCTGTGATCGAGTCCTAGATCTACCCAAAATTGAATAAGGGGATCTTAGTTACACTGTGTGTAGTGAATGTGTGTGCATGACTTGTGTCCAGATTGTTTTTGACACTCTCTTTGTACTATGGTTCACAACAAATTATAAAAATGCATGCACATAAGAAATCTTAAGTATACAAGTCATCAAGTTTAAGTAATCAAGCTCATGTAATCAATCTTAAGTACAAAAACACAAACAATCGCATGCATTTGTGCAACACATAATCAATTTCATAAAGAGGTCTTCTATAGCCACATTCCACATCAAGCATTCCAAGACAAGACGACATCAACAACACCTTTTGTATCACTTGCAGATAATTTTTTTTGTAAATGAGTTTCATTTATTTATTTTCTTACGTGCGATATGAGTTGGATTGTATGGGTGAATTCTCGGTTGAAACCGACACCCAAGTTTGAGTTGATAAGGTGGTAAACCTAAGACAAGTAAGTCAATTAAGTCTTCAAGTGAGTCTTGTTATTTGAACTTGTCATTTGTCTTTTGGGTACATTTTCGACAGTGTTCGACACTCTTTGCCAAAAATCACAATCAAGTCAATACAAAGTTCACAACATCAAGCAAGCCTGTGTGAAATTCATTGAAGCAAAAATAAAAACAAGTGAGCGAGTTCAAATATAACACAATTAAATGTAATATTCAAATAAAAATCAAGAAATTTCAAATCTATAGCAAGTGAGCTTGAGTTCCAATGAGCGTGAAACACGCAAAACAAGTTTTACCAAGGAGGAGGTCAAGAAAATTGCAAAACAACTAAGCGTGTCATTCAAATCAAGCGATCGAATTCAATCTAAAAATTTCAAATAAAGTGAGAAATTTCAAGACAAGAGATCCTGAATTCAAGCGAGCATGTTCACATGGCGAAACACATCCAGTTGTTACAAGTTCCTCAACATTTGATCACTATAAGGTATTGAATACATGGTGCAAATTAGAAAAGAAAATCTTACTGATATTTCAAGGCATATACAACAGACAAGTGAAACGATTGAGTACTTTCAAGTAGAGTCACAACTACAAAGAAATGAGTGGCAAGAGAAGATTGATGCTTCAAGTCTTTGAACCATACAGATAAAGCTAATTCTAAGCCATTCATCCAAACAGCTTCAAGTGTCGAGGTTTTTCAAGTTCAAATTTCTTCCAAAAAATTATCAAGCAATGGGAGGAAATAAAAATTAACATAAATCGAAGAGGATTAGGATATGTGAAAGATGACGACAATTACCTATCCCAGATTATTCAAAGCCCATCAAGTTCATCAGTGCAAACTTTCTTGAAGAAATCACATCAACAAATTCTGCGACAGCTGCAGACAAACCGACATGCAAGAAAATAGAAGTTGCAGTCAAACCAAAATGCTCACATTGTCAAAGAATAGGTCATATGGAAGATCATTTTTTCTATCTCCATCATTGTTGCCATTGTGGCAAGCTGAATCGTTCATCAAAGAAATACTACAACCAAAAATATTCTGCCAGATTGAAGATCAATTATGAATGGATTGATCCTTGGGAATGGTCATCAATAGTCAAAAGATTGTATAAATTTTGCGTCCAAATTCAGTCACACTTACTGTAGCTAAAAATAAAATAAATGTGGTAGTCTCGTGCAGTTGAACGAGGGAGTACATCAAAGGTGACCTCACACCGAATGGGGAGTCATAACAATGAAAAGCAGTATTGTCTCTCCTTTCGTTGACAAAGGGAGGGGGAGATTTTAATGAAATTGATGGTGGTTGTCAAACTAAATTTTTTGAAAACATCAGCAAAAGCAGCTAGTGGGCATCTTGAGCAGCCAGTGGGTGTTCAAACATCTAAGAAGCTAGTGGGCCTCAATAATGGGCAATTTTCGACAGCATCAAAAAAATCAACAAAATCATCAAAATCATCAGCCAGTGGTCTATCATCATCAACAAATTCACCTATGGGCATCTTCAATGTTTTGTCAGTGGTCAAGCAAATTCGCTAGTGGGCATCATCAAACTTTTTGTTAGTGGAAAAAAGGATATTGATTGCAAAGAAAGGACAGATGGATCCTTTTGCAAGTTGGCACATGATGGAGTTGTCAAGCGAAATTCAGAGACGAATCAAACATGCAGCTGACTCATGGTCTTTTCAGATTACAGGTTTTTCGTCATTCAGCTTTGGTTGTTTTTCAGGAAATGTTTTTGAGGATAAAGAGGAGAAATTGGAGGATGATTCCTTGTTCTTATTTTTTATTTATCATTGAGTGGAGGAATTTTAGTCTCTCTCTCATAAACAATTATAGATCCAAATTTAATTAAATTAATTAAATATTGAAAATTAGGATTTTATGCCTAGTTTTCTATATTATGTTATTTCCTCTTAATTTCGGAGTTAGATTAGCCCTACCAAGCTTAGCTCCTAGATTAGTGTGTGGTTGAGCTATTTTCTCAACCAATTTGTCCAAGATAGACCCACTATCTTGAGACAAATTCCTCATATATTTATTTTTATTATAACATTAATTGAATAATGAAGAATATGTGAGGAATTTTGTCAGGCTCTCAGGCCTTTTCTGCTAGTTCTATGTCTCTAGTGTTTTTATGTATTTTATGAGTTTATTTATTTTTCTATAATTTCATTAGAAGCTTTGTTATGCCATTAGAGCTGATTATGTTTCCTGGTTTCCCTACTATACCCATTAATTCAACTTTCTTTCCTTCCCAAAAAAAATTCAAGAAAACATCTTGAAAATTAAAAGCTATCATACCCAAATATTGTAATGACTAAATTCCTAGTACAACATCAACACCACCCATTGGAATGGAAAGAACTGGGATATTGAAAACATATTGCCCCATAGTTAGCTTGATATTATGGCACTTTCCATAGAAATTTATATTTCCTTCATTTGAAACCATCACATGACACTCTGGTGTTGGATATAGGAAGCAATTCAATTCCTTAGCTATCTCACAATGAATAAAATAATGGGTACTACCCAAATCAGTCATCACTATTACCTTTTTCTTCTTGATATGTCCTTCTATCTTGAGAGTTTGAGGAATAGTAATTCTTGCCAATGCATTAGCATATATGGTGAGATTAATTTCTTCTTTCTCTAAGGTTTGTTCCTCATGTATATATTATTATTTTGAAGTTTATTGTTCCTTTTCTTCCTCCTCTTCACAACCAGTGTAAAATAATTTCTTCTCATTCACAACTTTATTCATTATCACAACTATAAAAAATCCCCTTTTCTCTTTTTTCTTCCAACTGTTGCGGTGTGAACCATTTAGGTTGTGGAATAATAGGAGTAGCAACACTTCCATATTTATAGTTGTGATTGGTAGGCTTCCTTGTCGCCATAATTTTTGTTTCAATTTTTCTTTCCAACCTGAATGCCTTCTCCAATAAATCGGGTTCCCGAGGGTGAACATTATGTTGGATTTTATCCTTTAAAGTTGCTATGAAGAAATCAATCCCATGTTCCTTTGGAATATCATTTACCCTAATATTCAATTTTTGGAAGTCTTGAATGGGCTTCACCATTGAACCCTTTAGTTTGAGATTTATCAATTGGCTAAAGGAGGTATTACTATTTATATCCACATAATGTGCTATCATTTCCTCCACAAAAATTGACCAAGTGGAAAGTGGTTTATCAGAAAAAAGTGATTGATACATTACAAATTGATTGGATTATAAATATAAATTTGAAATGTGTACCTTTTTGTGTGGAGCACATTATGGAGATCAAATTATTGCTTCATTTGTAGTATTCATGTTACCAGATCCTTGCCATCAAAACTCCTCTTATCCATCTATGGAATATCGTGGGCGTTAAATCCAATGTTAGAGGCTATCGAATCATTATTAACATTTTTTTTTTATAATAATGAGCTTCATATAATACCTCTTCATCATGAGCTTCATCTAATACCTCTTCACCATTAGGAATCATTTCTTGTAACAACTTTGTCTGACCTTCCTTCAAACCTTCCATGTCTTCTTTTAAACCATCCTTTAAACCTTCCATTTTTTTCTTCCATATTAGATTCCATACCATATATATTAGCTTTCATACCATCTATATTAGCATCCATAAAATCTATCTTAGCTACCATTTCATTTTTTGTTACTCTTTGTGAGAGTGAAAATTGTTGCGTTTGGTATCGTAATTTTGATATATCATGTTGCAATTCTTCCTCATCATGTGTCATAGTAGAGATTTTTGAGAGATTCATGGGTATGGAATTATTTTTGTAAGGCATTTTAGAACACAATACTGATATCAATTCTTCAATATTCCCTTGGAATCACTTCAATCTTATTTTTCAAACAAAAGTTATGCAATTTAAAAAAAAAATACACACATTTCTTTTTCTTTTTAGGAACTTGATATTGAACTTGATCTATCTCTGTGATTTTGGATCTCCAAGATTTTAAGTTCGGTTTTATAGTAGTCCTCTGAGTCTTCTTTCCAATTCCATAGGTCAAACCCAATTTGGAATCTTCAAGGTATATTTATGCTCGATCTCCCATAATGACCTAATTATTGATTGGTTCAATAGATCAAACTTCTATGGAATCCAACGTCACTTTTTCAACCTTTCCCTTTGAAATTGATACACAAGATACTAAATTCCATGCGATTTCAGCCACATTTTACAAAATTTGAATTTGATGCCTGAAACACAAGTTATGACAATTTTCCCTCGATCACCTGTTCGAGACTGAATTCTGAAGCCTACAAAAATCCTTAGTTCCTCATTTCATATCTCCAAAAATTTATCAAACCAACCTATGAAATTATGGCATGAAGTTCACCAATATTTCTATCAAGGGTGGTTTAAATTTAAGCTTATGAAGCTTCGTAGAAAAAAAAAGTTGTAGTTAAAATTCCAAGATGACATGTTTTAAGAAATGAACCATATAATCCAAATCTCTGATACCAAATGATATGCAACCAACTCAAAAAATAGAAGAAAATATAGATCAATGACTTAAAAATTATCCACTTTGAGGGGGAAAGCTATTGTACAATACATAAATGAAAAATTCTTAGATGATTCAAATGAAAAAACCTACTTTCTATATATAGGAGTCTAAGAGGTCACAATATAATGAAAGCCTACATTACAATAATAATGTAAGGGCGCAAAAATAACAAAAGTGGGCTTCTATGGGGAAAAATAATAACAAGACAGGGATTACATGGGCACAACAATAACAATAATGTGGCTACACTAACAATAACAATAAGGGGTTTCACTAGTATTACAAGGACCTGACAAGACATTGATTTTCATTGTGCTCAAAGCTTTAGGTTTGGCTAAACTTTTCTAGATGTTGTGAAAAATATTCTTTCAAATTAAAAAACCTAGTTCTCTATCTAGCATTCTAAATAATGGAATATTGACTTGTTTAATTAAATTATGCAAGGTTTCTCTTGATCTCTAGTGTTATATATTATTCTTATTGAGGTTTGAATAACTATTTTCTCCAACATAGTCTTACAAAGAATCATTAAGTTCATCCATTATTGAGCCAAATATTTGCCATTTAGTTAATGAATACATTGTACATGATTCCATCTTTACCCTTGCATAGTAAAAATAAATCTGATATACTACAATGTATCATATTTAAATTATTAATTCTACCTCCATATCTAATTATAAATGGGAAAAAACCAATGTTGCATAAAACTCCAAGATGAAATATTTGAGTGGGTGACTAGCATAGGGTGGTCTTGGTTACATTTCAGTTATTTTCTAATTCCTAGTTGTCTTGTTCACCCTTTTATGTGTGCATAATTATGTCCAAATTATTTACTTCATTGTAGATATTCAATAAATTAGCTATGTACAATAAATAACCTCCAATTATTCATTATATGGATATATCTGAATTTTAAGTAAGCCTAACTTGGAGAATCTTCTATATATTGGCTTAGTTAATTAGAAATAAAATAATAATTTGTATACAAACCTCCATGCCCTAAATAAAGGACCTATCTCCTTATTGTACAAGAAGAGAGTTGATAGATAAATGACTTAGTACTACCCAATTTCTTTATGTATGTTTCCCTTTTGAGGATTTTCCAACATATATATCAAAGTGTCAATTTTTGAATTTATATTTTTCTATGATTATATGAACATGTTCACTTTTTCACATAGTAATCTATGTGACATCTATGAAAAAGTTCAAATCTTCAATATGATGGATCACCCATCCCTTTGCAAACTGGCTAGGACATCACTTCTCAAGTATGCATGTTTTTTTGAATTTTAGACCATTCTCACTACACAAATGAATTTGAAGTGAAAATATTATCCAATAATGATCCTCATTTCAGAGAATCCATCCTCTAGATCCTTCAAAATGACATCTTCTGTCAAGTAGGGTCCTTACTAAGTCTTTTTTTTTTAATATTTTAAAGTTTATTTTCAAATTTACATAAAATAAATTTTGGATCATCCTCCAATTATTCTTAGGTTTCCTAGTGATATGGTGTTTGTAGCCACCATTGCTCCCTTTTTTCAAAACACCACTCATGCTGCTCCTTGACATAGGCTTTTTCGAACTCCATGCCACTTTCACCATACACCTGAACAATTTGCTAGTTTTCTTGATACACTTTTAAAATTGTGGTTATTCCTTACGTGAATTTCTTGGATGACCATGTCATATATTTTTACTTTGAGGGCTCAAAAAAATATTTTTTCTCTTTCATAATTCTAGATGAAGACATTGTAATTGAACAAAATTTATTCATTTGTTCACTTAATGTGAAAAAAAACTCATCAATTGCTTCTAAATGCTATGAATTTGTAGGAAAATTGTTTAATATATCGATAGCTCTCTTATTTATTGATGCATGTACAAATTTTAATTTTTTATCCTCGTAGATTGAATTATCCAATGTTGTAGTTTCAAAATCAATAGGTTTTGACAAAATAGGTAAATGATGAATGCTTGATTGGTCTTATAGTAGCGATCCCATTGTATTTGGGTGATTTGAATTAAGTAAAAATATATGAATTTTGGTAATTGGAATAGAAATATTTGGCAACATGTTGAATTCCTAACTTTGTTCACTAGCCTACATTTAAACTTTGAAGATATGCTTACAAACATTTCCATTTAATTCTGAATCACAACTTCAAAAATTAACCTTAGATATGGTGCATATAACATTATACTAGGTATAAGGATTATCCTTACTTTGGATAGGAGACATAAAATCATTTATACTCTTAGGGTCATGCACACAATCTTCATATCATATTTGAATTGCTTTAGGCTTTTAGAATGTCTCTTGTTTCTTACACTTTGTAGGCCTTATAACTCCTGCGTCTTTTAGAAATTGATTGTGAATATATAATAGTTCAACTTTTGTCAACAACACAAATATTAGTGAGTTCACACATTCGTGGAACGCATTATTTTCCCATATAAGAATCTATATTTTATATATGTATAGTAAGATTCAATTTTATTGTTGGTTCCTTGATTAGAACGTCAAAATTTCCAATATGATTTCTTCCACATATTTGGAAAAGATAATGAATAATATTTTATATCAACTAAAAGATAATGACTAAAAGAATTCAGTTATAGGGAAATATTCATTATTTGATGTTGCTTAACACTTAAATATTTTGTTAGTAAATAACCAAGTGGCATAAAACTATTTAAAAAAAATATCCTAATCATTAAATTCAAAAAATATTCCCACAACGGCTTATCGTACTGACTCATCATCCTTGCACGAGTGCATGATTTTCCCTAAAGCATGTAAAATGTAGACTTTGTTTATTTTGACTTTGAATTTGTTTCCAACTTTTTTCACCCATGCTTGATGGACATGCCATACACGTAATAGGATGGAGGAATTGGTACGTGATAATAATAGAGTAAATTATGAATGAAATATACTTTTCATGTTTCTTTTGAAAAAAACAAATATCGTGCCTTAATGCTTGAATCTCAGCAACAACACTATTCGTAATAAATTATTTTAGATTCCAATCAAGGCACTATTTCATAACCATTGAAAATAAAGTTGAAACCATTTTTTAATATCATATTTGGTATTGCAGGAATAAATCACCAAAGCCACTGGGACACCATTACTATGTTTATCGAATACCATGAAAATATAAAATTGATACTACATTAAAGACACATAATTATAAGTATTAAATTAAACAAATGGAATTCCTTTTGATCACTATAGAAATCAAAATATCAATAATACACAACCCATATATAATTTTACTAAATGTAGAATCCTGTGACATAACATTTTTGTGTGAATGTGTCAACACCGTGGAACACATCCAATGTGTTTGTATGCCTATAAGAAATGTTATGTTTTTCACATTATCTTGTTTTTGATAGGAAAAGAAACTATGTGGGTGTACCAACACTTCACACTTGTTGGATCATTGTCATTATTCATATATTATTTTTGTTTAATATTGTGGTAAATGTTACAAATATCCATCCTTTTCATTAATGTGTCTGTAACCACCTTTGCGAATAAATCACGGGATTGGTTCTCCACATCAATAAATCACGGGATTTTTCTTTTTGATCCTTTTGAATTCATTTTACTATCAACACGTCAGTATTTACATGTTGAATCGGGACCATATGCGCACCAATAACTAAATAAGAACAATGATAATTACGTATAAAATATGTATACATATTTCTTTTGTAATGAATTCGAATTAGATTATATAACTAATTCAACAAATAAAGACACATGGTATATTTGATATATGTTCTAATCTAAGAACATACAATAGCCTCCACTTTTTGAGATCAATTTCTATTAACAACAAATTAAGTGGGAGCATCTTCGTCAGATTGCTGACGATTGCTCTCAATTTATAAAGTATTCCTGTCGATTATAAGGAATAATAGCAGTTTGATCCCCTTCAATTTTTTTCTATGTAGATATTTAGTAGAAAACTATATCATATCTTTTAGGTATTCAAATTCCAACTCCATAATTTCATCCCACTCTCTCATTTACAGAATACATATCAAATTTTGACGTATTAGGAGAACAACAAATATGACAATACTATTTTATAAATATTTTCGTATATGCACTTCCACGTCTACATGTATGTCTTCTAGATATGCAAGATATGCATGTTATTATATGACTGTGCCATTAAAAATGTCTCACATATACAAAATTTGACTTTCATATATGTGCACTTTATATATGCGTGTATATAAATATTGGGAGACAACATGATTATTGTAGGTGGGGCTTTAACTTACAAAGGAAACTTAGCTTACATATAAAAATGGATTTAAATATGTTCATATTTTCATATGAAAATATGAAAGACATTTATGAAAGTCGATTTCTCTATATCTCCTTGGATATCTATATGCATATATAGATTTGCACACATATGGAATATCCCTTTTATGTATGCACATAGATATGCAAGTACATATATATAAATCTTCTTTTGCTATATATGTGCTTACTATTATGCATACGTGTGATTTCTATATATGCACACTTCCATATATGTGTCCATATAGATAAGCTACATATATATGGAAGACATATATAGAAGCATGCATATATGAAAGTTATGGAAGCTTCAATGTATTAAACATGGCTTCCACATATGTGTGAATTTCGTATATGTATGGTTTCATACCTATGCACATGTACACAATTACACATATACATAAGACATATTATATATATATGCATGAATTTTATATATGCACATAGATATGGAAGAATTCATACAAATCACATCATGTGAAGTGGGAGTGCCATTGCATCTATCATTCGGAACCCCATTTCCTACAAAACGTCTCTTGTCACTCTGGGGGACGAGGCCGTAAACCTAATTCCCCATTTGATTCTGCTCAGTTCGAGGAGAAACTAGAAGAATCTAGTAGAATGATGGATGGGAGTTCATGCCATTGACATTGGTTCTCCTTCTTGGATCATGGGTTTTGGTATGTTAATATGTGTTCTCAATCCTTTTTACCAGGTTAGAGTGAAATTTTTCAACCTAGTTCTGGGATTTCTCTCACTGTTTACTTCCATATGCAATCGAGATAACACTATTTAGTCGTGGTCACCTTCCTCCATGTCACACATGACAACTATAGCTTAGCGAGCAATTAAAAACAAATTAGGGGTTCATGGTACCTTAGCAAGAGGTGGTTTGCGGTTTGATGATTGGGTGTTAGTAGGTCTTTAGCAATCATGAGTACAACTAACACTCAAAGAGAGAATGTTGGTCTTTGGTTAGTTTTGGTGTTCCACTCTCTTTCTAAATTTCATAGCCAATATGTTGGTTACTAGTTAGTTTAGAAGTGTATATGTCTATCTTTTTCTTCTAGTTTAATCAAGGAATTTATTCCCTATCATAGTTTACTGGGGATTGGCACAACCCCTCAAAGCCACAGTTTTCGTAATTTTGAAATTTCCTGATGGTCCTATATACAACTTTTTTTGAAAAATTCATGAAACATAGTATATATAATTTAAAGATACTGAACTTGTGTATTTGGGTTGGTTTATCTTCTAAGCGGCCCTCAATTCAAGGAAATAATTCTTGTAAACTTATTTCCTAGTAATATAAAGCTAAACTTCAAACAAAAAAATAAATGGCAATAATCATTTTCCATAATTACAATTATTATTCTTGATGGACCTTGAATTTCACCACAACACCAATACTGATGGCGATTCCACCTTTGGTGGCATTCATTTTTTCAATGATGGAGACTAAGGTTTGTTACCATTTCTCATATAAAATGGTGATGGTCACTATTTTCCATTATAAATCATTATTGGTGACCTACCTTTAATGTCACCACAACATCGATCCTTTTGGTGATGCCACCTTTTTTTACGTTCAATTTTTAGTGATAGGGGATCTTTTGACTATCATCAATGAGCTTATAGTGAAATTTTTTTACCCTCACCAATGATATTTTTTCTTTTAGTGATATATGCAAGCCATCTTCTATATATCTACACCTCCAGATATATGTGAATATACAAAATCCATATTCGGTATATAAGCATATTCTATCTATGCACATAGATAAGGAAGCATGAATATACAAAATATGAATTATCCATATGTGTGACCATGTGGTCCCCTATGATGCGAAAGGGAATATGGGGGTTTTCAGTGAAAATTAAAATGAAATAGTAGGAATGAGTAACTATTGTACTACCTGTTGTAGTAGCAATGAGGAAAGAGAAAAATTTGTTGTATGACCTTGTGGTGTGGTGTTGGTAGTAGTACCTTGTGGGGTTGTGTTGGTGTTACCTTGAGGGTTCATCCTAGTGGTACCTTGAGAGGAATTGGTCACTAAAAAATTAGCAACAAGAATGAATGTTTCGTCCAAAGTAACTAGATGTTATCATTTATGAAACATGGTTATTAATGTGGGAAAATCGTACACACGTTTGTGCAATTTAGATGACACACAGAGTCATCTAGTAGAATGTACAGGTGAAGACTTTCTATATAAAGACATCATGAAACATAATTCTTTTTTTAAAGGTTCAAGTTAAAAATTCTACCTGCATGGGCCATCCAAAGGAGAAAATTAGCAACCGCACAACTTTTCCTTCGATAGTCGCGCGATCCAACCAAAATTTGAGTCAATAGCTCGAGACCACTTCACACACTTTCAATATGGATTCCCTAGCATGTACCACCCAAGGAAAACCTAGTTCAAGTAAAATTGGAGATATGCAGCCCGCATGGGATCCTTTAGTTTGTATCTTGAGTCATTTTATCATTAATAAGCTAAGAGATGGAAAGAGGAGTTCAAAATTCTATATAAATCGGCCATTGGAAGACCGAAAGAGTCATGTAATGATATTATGGAAAATATTCTCTCAATAAAATTAGAAATAAGAAGTAAAGAATTTTTATGTTGGAAAAAATTCTCCCAATAATCCAACATTTCATTGAAGATAATTTCATCGTTGAGAAAGTATTCATACTTATTTGAGAGATAGAGCAGCCTTGTAAGAATATTGGGAAATGGACTTCCTTGTTGACAATTTTTTAGCACCATTGCTCTAATATATCTATCCAAGTGTCTAAATTCATCTATTGTACCTCATCTATTTCCGGTATTCAATAAAGGAGCCCTTTTCCTAAACTTTGTTGACTTGTTTGCTTCATTAAGAATTGTTTATGTGCTATTTAGTTTAGTTTTTAGTTTATGTTTCTATTCATTTCTTACATTACTTTCAATGATTTTTTTATCCATGTTTGTCCACTAATAACAACCAATTACATGTCTACTCCTTGTAGGTAACAACCGACTCCAAGGAATGTGTCTTTAGTACTCCATAAAAAAAAAACACAATAACAAGATGGTGGCTCCACTAGTTTCCTTTCTTTAATTGTTTTTGTAGGACCTTTATCTCTGCATTACCACTCAATTAGGCCTTTTTTATCTGTCTGGAATTTTTGCATGCCCCCTCAAACCTGTTTTCAGACGAAAAAAGACAATTTCTTACTTTTCTTAGTATTTGCACGACTTGTATCATAGAGATACATGTGATTCATGCCCTTGTGCAGAGGAAAACCTGTATGGGTTACAGAGAGCACAAAATTAATTGTAATTTTCCTTTCCTGGGTGATAGGAAACCTCTAATGAATTGTCTTCACCTCTGCAATTTTCCTACACTTACTTTAAATTGTTCAATTTATTTACTAATCACTATTATTATGGTAGTTATGTAGTATTTACTTTAAAAGAGTAGGAGGCCCACAATCCACATATATTTTTTTGACTAACCAAAGAATTTTATTCATTAATATTGGGACTAGGAACACATGTTATTAAAAAAAGGAAGTATGCCCTTCTTCACTTGCATCTTTGAGATGATCCTAGGATTTCATCTGAAATCTTTCTAACGAACTTGGTTTTTCCATATCCCCTTTAGGCACACATAGTGTAATAGTGAGGAATTAAGTAGCCCATTATCCACATATTATTTATTTTCATGGAAGGAAAAATCACAACTTAGCCTAAGTAGGGGATTGTGTAAAGGATCATAAAATATCCAAATGATAACACATTTTTATATGTTCACCTTGACACTTGAAAACAAATTACACCCCATACACTAAGCTACTCTAAAATTTGTTATAAAGGGAACCCAGTTTCAGCAAACTTTTTAATTATTTTATTATAAATTACCTTTCCAACCCATAAGTGAAGTAATACTCCTCAAAATTAACCATAACCTTGAACACATTAAATTCCCCACATGGGCCAAAAAATATTTTATAGTTCAATGCTGTGTAACTAGCTCCAAAAAGAGAAGAAAAGAGATATCAATGCCTTAGAAATAAGCCAGTTCTAGGGGGCAACCTCCAATAAATTACATGAATGAACAATTCTTGGATGATACAAATGACAAAACCTCCTCTCTATATATAGGAGGCCATGGGGCCACAATGTAATCCTAGCCGACCTAACAATAATAATGTAAGGGCACAATAATAACAATATGGGTGTTACAGGGGTACATCAATTACAATAAGGGGGTTACACTAACAACAATAAGGGACTATACTAGTAATATAAGGACCTAGCATGCTCCTCTCCTTCAAAAATGTGTTGTCCTCAATGCTTGAGTAGCTCTGGGTGCTTCTGTATAAAATTGGCATCCTCCCATGTAGAATATTTAGTGGGTAAGTTCTTCTATTTGATGAGATACTCTAAAATTGATCGATTTTGTAACTGTCGAGTTCTTGTTTCCGTGACTGCTTCATGTTCCAATATGGTTTGTCCTTCCTCATAAAGTTCTGGAAATATTGTTTGAAGTGGAAGCTTGTCCCCTATAACCTTTTTTAATCATGAAACATGGAAAACTGGATGCACTCTCGAAGAAGTAGGAAGCTCCAATTTGTATGCCATATTACAACCTTTTGCAATGCCTTGTAAGGACCATAGTACTTTGGCGATAATTTATTATCATTCTTAGCTTGCTTGAGGAACATTTGTTTGTATGGTTGTAGCTATACAAATACCTAGTCTCCCACATCAAAACTTCTCTCACTGCGATTTTGATCTTCTTGTTGTTTCATTCGATTTTGTGCCAAATTTAGGTTATCCTTTAAGAGTTGGAGAACTTCTTGTTGATGCTCGATGTGATCCTCCACTGCTTAAACCTTAGAAATTTCCCTTAAATAATATGTGATGGCCAGTGGATGATATCCATAAAGTGCCATAAATTGGGTTTTTTTTGTTGCGGTATGGAAGGAAGTGTTATACCACCATTCAACGAGAGGTAACCACTTGACCCATTTTGCTTGCTTATCAGATACAAAACAATGATGATATCCTTTCAAAAATTTATTCACTATATCTGTTTGACCATCAGATTTAGGATGATAAGATGAGCTATGAGCTAGTTGAGTACCCAAACAAGAAAATAATTTCGTCCAAAAAATTCCTATAAAAATGGGATCTCTGTCACTTACAATAATCTTCAGGTTTCCATCTAGCTTTTGAATTGTTTCCATAAATGCAGTAGCAACTATAATTGCTTTAAATGGATGAGATAATGCACAAAAGTGTGCAAACTTGGTAAGTCTATCAACTACCACCATGATGACAGTCCTTCCTGCAGACTTAGGTAAACCTATGATAAAATCCATTGAAATATTCTCCCAACATTGACTTGGAATGGATAAAGGTTTTAGAAGAACCTGGGTCTTAATTGTGTCAACTTTATTTTGCTGGCAATCCAAACATCCTGCCACAAAATTTTGAATATGAGATTTAAGGCCATCCCAAAAAAATTATTTTTTCACCTTGTGGTAAGTTTTTAAAAATCCTGAGTGTCCTCCTAAAGGAGAAGTGTGAAATTCCAAAAGAATATTTTGTTTTAGTTGGGAATTCTTGAAAATATATAAGCAATCTTTGTACTATAAGGAATCATTTTTCCAACGAAATGTATCAAATGTACTAGGATCTTGCTACAACTTTTGAATGAGTGTCCAAACTTCTTCATCCTTATTCCATTCATCCCTTGCTTCGGTTATCCAATCTGGTTGGAAAATAGAAATGGCATAAAGCAATGCTTCCACCTCTTCATCCTTTCTTGAGAGTGCATCTACAACAACATTTAGATTTCCATTTTTCTAGATGATTTCAAAGTCATAACCCAACATCTTTGTGACCCAATTTTCCTTCTCTTTCGAATATAGTCTTTGTTCTAAAAAGTGATTAAGACTATCTTGATCATTTTTTACCTTGAAGTGTCTTCCCATTAGGTAAGGTCTCCATTCCTTTAGTGCATGTAGTATTTCCAACATTTCCTTCTCATATATAGCCTTTTGTAAATACTTTCCTTTGAACAAACAACTTTCAAAAGAAATGGGTCTTCCTTCTCGCATTCAAATAGCACCAATTCCATTTCCTGAGGCATCACATTCCACAATAAAGGTTTTTGTGAAGTCTGGCGTAGCTAAGACTGGTGCTAGGCACATTGCCTCTTTAAGATGTTCAAACACCTTAGTTGCTTCAGGAGTCCGTGAAAATGCATCTTTCTTCAATAGTGTTGTTAGAGGTGTTGGTATTCTCCCATAATTCTTAACAAACTTGCGATAATACTCTGTTAAGCAGAGAAATCCGTGCAACTAATTTATTGTTGTGGGGACTTTCCATTCCTTAACAGCTTTAATTTTGTTAGGTTCTACCTTAACACCCTTGTGAGATACAATATGACCCAGATATTCCACCTCTTGTACTCCAAAGAAACATTTGAATGTTTTTGCATATAATTGTTTCTCCTCCAATAGTTTGAGCACCATGTTAACATGTTGAACATGATCCTTCCATGACCTGTTGTAGATTAGTATATCATCAAAAAATACTAGCACATATTTTCTAAGGAAGGGTTTGAAATTGGAATTCATCAACCCTTGAAATGTAGAAGGTGCATTGGTAAGAATAAAAGGCATGACCAAAAATTCATAATGACCGTCATGAGTTTGAAATGTTGTTTTCGAAATATCTTCAGTATTCATTCTAATTTGATGATATCCTGAACGAAGATCCAACTTGGTAAAATAAATTTCTCCATGTAATTCATCCAATAATTCATCAATCACAGGAATGGGAAATTCATCTTTAATAGTGAGCTTATTGAGCTCCCTATAATCTAGACACATGCGCCATGATCCATCCTTCTTGTGCACCAATACTAGTGGAGCAAAGAAAGAACTTTGACTAGGTTGAATTATACTAGCCTTTAACATTTTTGCAATCATACGTTCAATTTCACTCTTTTGGACATAAGGATATCTGTAATCTCAGATGTTTGGAGGAACACTTTCTGGAATCAAATGAATAGCATGATCATGATCACGAATAGGTGGGAATCCTTTGGGAGTATCAAACACCTTGGAATGATTGTCGAAGACTGTTTGGAGGTCTAGAGAAATATATGATTTTGATGTTGGAACTTCTAGTGAGCATAATTGTGCAATTATGCCTTGTTGTTATTTCTTTAGAAGCTTTGTCAGGACATTAGAGCTTATTATCTTTCATGCCTTCCCTGTGATAGCCTGTGATTCAATTTCCTTTCCTTCCGAAAAAAATTTCTTGAAAATTTCTTGAAAATTAAAAGCTACCATCCCAAAGATTGTAACCATTGTACTCCTAGTACGACATTAGCACCTCCAATTGGGATGGAAAGAATTATACTATTCAATACATATTCCCCCATGGATAGCTTGATATTATGGAATTTTCCAAATCAGTTTATAGTTCCTCCATTTGCAACCATCACTTGACATTCTGGTGATGGGTATAGGAAACAATTCAATTCCTTAGCTACCTTACAATGAATAAAATTATGGGTACTACTCGAATCAATCAACACTATTACCTTTTTATTCTTGATATTTCCTTATATCTTGAGAGTTTGAGGAGTGGTAATTCATGCCAATGCATTGCATGATATTGTCAGACTCACTTCTTCTTCTTCTAGGGTTGCTTCCTAGTGTATATCCTATTTTTTCGAAGTTTCTTGCTCATTTTCTTCCTCCTCTTGACAATCTATGTAAAATAATTTCTTCTGAGCACACTTATGACCTTTAGTTTATTTTCTATCACAAATTTAGCAAAGCCCTTTTGCTCTTTTTTCTTCCAATTTTTGTGGTGTCAACCTTGTAGGTTGTGGAAGTTTAGGAGTGGCAACATTTCCATCTTTATAGATGTGAGTGGTAGGCTTCCTTGTCGCCATAATTTTACATTCAATTTTTCTTGCCAACCTGAATTCCTTTTCTAATTAATTTGGTTCCCAAACGTGAAATTCATGTTGGATACTATCCTTTAAATTCCCTATGAAGAAATCAATATTGTGTTCCTTTGGAATATTAGTTACCCTTATATTTAATTTTTGGAAGTCCTCAATGTGCTCTGCCACTAAACCATTTTGTTTTAGATTGATCAATTGGCTAAATAAGGTGTTGCTCTTTGTATCCTCATAATGTGCTATCCTTTCCTCCGTAAAAATTGACCAAGTGACAATTTTTTTATAGGAGCAAAGCCATCGATACCATACAAATTTATTTTGTTCTAAATGTAAAGTTACATGCATACCTTTTGTGTGTTTTGCACATTATTGAGATCAAAATATTTCTTCATCTGTAGTATCCATGTTACGGGATCCTTGCCATCAAACTTCCTCATATCCATCTTTCGAATATGGTGGTTCTTTAATACAACATTAGAGTTTATGAAATCATGATTAACATTTATTTTGTTCTCATCATGAGTTTCCTCTACTATCTTTTTGCCATTAGGATAAATTTCTTGTATAAACTTTGCCAAACCTTTGATGTCTACTTTTAGAGCATTCTTCATGTTTTCCATTTTTTCATCGATCTTAGCTTCCATGTCATCCATCTTAGCTTCCAAACCATTCATATTATATTCCACGCCTTTCTTCAAACCATCCATATTAGTTTCCATGCCTTTCCTCAAAACTTCCATTTCACTTTTTGTTGCTCTTTGCGATAGCAAAATTTGGTGCACTTGCTCATGGACTTTCGATATCTCATGTTGAATTTCTTCGTCTTCATGAGTCATAGTAGAGTATTTTGAAGGCTTAATGGGTGTTGAATTCTTTTTAGGAGGCATTTTAGAACCCAATACTGATATCTATGTTCATTAGGCCTTTCGAATCACCTAGAACTTATTTTTCAAACAAGACTTATGCAATTTGAAAAAAAAATACACACCTTTTTCTTGATTTTGAGGAACTCGATATTAAAACTGAATTATCTCTGTGATTTCAGACCTTCAATATCTAAAATTTAGCCCTGAATTTTCCCTCTAAAGCTTCTTTTGAATGCCATAGGTCTGACCTAATTTGGATTCTTAAATACAAAGCTATGCCCAATATCCTATGATGACCTAATTATGGACTAGTTCAGTAGACCGAAATTGTACGACCTTCTACATGTCATTGTTTCCTCCTTCAGCTCTAAAATTGATATAGAAAAAACTAAATTCCATGTAATTAGGGCCACTTCTTACAGAATTCCAATCCGATGCTCAAAGAGAGAGTTATGAATATTTTCCCACGATCACCTCTTTGAGATGAAGTTCGGGAGCCTGCAAAAGTCCTAACTTCCACAGACCATATCTCTGAAAATATTGTGAACCAAGATTTGAAATTTTGTGAATATATTCCTCAGGAGCTCTTCTTCTCTCCCTAAACATTTCAGCATCTAAACCTTCGTAGTACAAAATTTATAGCAAAAATTCCACGATGACCTGTTTAGGCTAAATTTAGGAGCCTGCAAAAAGACCTAACTTCCACAGATCATATCTCTGAAAATGTTATGAACCAAACTCTGAAATATTGCGACTATGTTCCTTAGGATTTCTGCTTTGAAATATAAAAATTTTAGCTTCTAAGCCTTCGTAGAAAAAACGTTATAGCGCAAATGCCACGATGACCTGTTTGGGGCAACGAAACCCTAGAATCCAAAGCTCTTGTACCAAATGTTGTGAAACCAACTCCAAAAAGAGAATAAAAGAGATATCGACATGTTATAAATAAGCCACTTCTAGGGCGCAACCTCTAATAAATTACATGAATTAACAATTCTTGGATGATACAAATGACGAAACCTCCTCTCTATATATAGGAGTCCATGGGGCCACAATGTAATCCTAGCCGACCTAACAATAATAATGTAAGGACACAATAATAACAATATGGGGGTTACAGAGGTACAAAAATAACAATAAGGGGGTTACACTAACAACAATAAGAGACTATACTGGTAATATAAGGACCTAACATTCAAGTTATGACCATCGGGAGTAGTTATCCAATAAGCCACCATGTTTATGTTACATTTTGAAACATAAAAAATTTCTTTTAGGGTGCTTCAAGTTTGTCACCATAACACGAAAAAGTCTACTTGAGTACGCCATAGACCTAATTGAGAGGGGGTTCGGATTAGTTCCCAGTGCGTGCGTTACTTTGCGGGGCTACCCTACCTACATAGTGATCGATATTGATGAATTATCACCTAGAATATAAATACTCGACTGCCCCTGTCAGATGAAGGTATCATAGTGGCCAAATTTTAGGACATATCTCCTTATAGGTGGAGGTGTGGGCAGAAATAAACCCTTTTGAGAGTGGAAGTATGCATAGGTATTTTTAAGTTTTTTTGTCACATGCAAAAAATAAACAAAGACCCTTTTTTTTATTGAACACATAGAATAACTTAAAGTAAAAGGTAGCCATTTATTTTTTTTAGGTATGTCATTTAAGTACTTGGATACATATCATACCCTCATAAAAAAAGTAGCACACACTCCATTTGACACCATAGGGTACCCCATGACACCTTGTCGATCTAGGCACTTCCAAGACCTCCACCCATTAACAGGAGGTATTCATAGTCTCTCAACATTTACGCAAAGAAGACATAACACAATCAATGTGATTGGTTCATACTTTACTGGAGAAACATTGATTTGGACCCCTCCCCCTCAAAGTACTCCTTTTACCACCTCGCAAGGAAGTACACACACCACCCCATCAGGGAGTCCACACGCTACCCCTCTTAGTAGTCCATATGATATGGCCCCACAGGGAACTCCTTTGCACATAGTTGTTCAAAATAATTTTACAATGGTAAAAAAAGTCCCAATTTTAGCTTCCCTAAATCTCCCTCATTTCAGCATGTTGAAAAATGTCCCCATTGCTCATAAAAATAATTTGTCCCCTCTTCAATGAAGTTAAAATCAGATATACCCAAATTAGAAGTGAAACAAGGGAAAGATCTTAGAAACCATATAATGACTATAACCACCCCTGGTTGAATTTCCATGTAAAAAATTATAAGACTAAGGTTATGGGACATGAGTTATAAGTTGACTGTTTGGAAGAACATCTTAGTGGGTGTATGTTTGGTTTATTATGGCTAATCAAAAATTGGAAAGGAAATGTAAAAGGATTTTGAAAGGAAAAGGGGCAGTAATTGAAATTTGTTTATGAAAATAAAGGAAAATTGAAGAAAAATATGGACAAAGGTCATAGGTTTGCATGCGGAGAAAATTGAAGGAAAATAGTGAAAATTGAAGAAAATAAAGGCCTCTTGCTAAAAAAGATTTTGAGGATCAATTCATGGCTTTTGTTAGTTACACCTTTAGTTATTTATATCTTGGATCTCTCTTTTCTATTGTCTCTCTCACACACTCTTGGGCACTTAAGTTTTCCTGGAGCACACTTAGAGCATTGTGGCATACATGGGATTTGGAGAAAGAAGGAAAAGGAAAACAAAGAAATACAAATGGGGCAACAAGATCAACAACTACAACTGGTTTTCCTTGTAGGTACCAAGTTGAATGTATGATTTCCTTGATATTATTGACATGCATGGAATAGGCATGTGGTTTTTTCCTTATTATATGTAATTGGCATGGAGGATTGCTGGATTGATAGTGGTTTTTCCTAAGACTTCCAATTCCTAGATAGCCATGGTGTTGTGGGGTTTTTTTTTTTTCCTAGTTGGTGCTAATGTTCCTTATGCTTGTGGGTTCAGTTATTATTTCCTAGAGTATTGGTTTTTAAAATGCTCTAGAATCCCTGTAACGGCTTGGGTTGAGTTACTCTTCCTAGAATCCTTGGTTGGAAAAACGCTCTAGAGCACTTCGTGGGTTCAGTTACTATTCCAAGAATCCCTGGTTAGATAAATGCTCTCAAGCCTAAAAGAAACTATGGGTTGAGGTACTAGTCCTGTAAGCCTAGGTTGTAACAAACACTCTAGGGCCCTGGACAACCTAGGTAGAGACTGATATGATGATGGATATTGATGTACGACCATGAGGTGGAATAATTGGTTTCGTGTTGAGGTTTTTTATACTCTGTAACCATCGTTTTGGTGTTCTTTTTTTGTTCCATGAGATCCCACATTCATTATTGGAATATGGTGTGAGGCTGATTCACTGAAATATAGATTTTGTTCAACCCAAGCTATTTTTGGATGGTACATCAAAATCCTGACTTGGTTGGATTTTCATATGTTAATAAAAAATCATTTTCCTTTAGTATTTCATGAGTAAATTTTATTTTCATTATGTGGCTATAATGGTGGTTTCATCAATGATATTTCATGAAGTTCCATGAAGTTCTAGAGAGACACATGAGTCCTAGCCCTGAAAACGTGGATCATAATCTGGGATCATTGGCATAGAACTTCCTACAAAAGGCTTAAGTTACATGGATTCCTTGTTGTGGGAGATATTATAGGGTCTCAGTCACATGGAAGGATATTTATGGGAGAAAATATGGGTCTAGTTCAAAATAAAATCAATTTGTCTCAAGGGTTGGACACTTGCAGGGGTTGGTTGGCTCCTCAAGGTTCTGTAGCTCCCAAGGAAGGTCAGATTAGTCTTGTCTTGTCGATTCCACTTCCTTAACTTTACATGGGGATTATAATCATATCGTAGTAACTCTTCATCACATGCTTTCCTTACTGGACTGGTTAGCTTGGGTAAAGTTGGGAGGAGGGTGTTCCAATTACTTGGAATATTTGGAGCTCATCCAACAACATCACAAAGGACTTTTTCCACCTACAGATTGTTCAATGCACCATCACCAGACCAAAAATGGAGTGGTACATAAAGGAAGCCTCTGGTTCCCATGCGACCATTGACTCTATAGCCAAGTAATTTCTCACTTTCTTTTGGCTCCTAATATGTTAGGAAGGTGGCCTAGAGATATTCACCCATTTTCGGCATACATCCACCATGCATTTCTTGGACCATGTCCATGAATGGTTGAAATGTCATAGCTTGTGCAAAGGGATGGAATTTTATGGGAATTTTTCCCATCATTAGGCATTTTTCCCATATTTTCAGGCTGGAATATGTTGATGCACGTTGTGTTAGATGGGCTAGGAAGGACAGGCAATGTCGTTAAAAAAAAAATCGAAAACGTTCTTATATGTCTATTTTCCATTTCTTAAAATTTTTATTTACCAGTTGTTTCTAAATGTTACTTTATGTGCAATTGAAACGGTATTCAAACATTAATGGAAAGTATGCAAATATTCCCTCATTGAAAGCTGCCAAATTCGAGTTACAGATAAACTGCCTTCATTCCAAAAAAAGAATAAAGTCAGTGGCCAGCCTTCAACGAAAGGATTTAGTTTCAAATTTCAATGGTGAGCCGTGGAAAACCATGATATCAATGCATCAGCCAGCACTTAGTAGAGGCCAACCCTAGTGGTGAATCAGTGAGCTGCCATTGTTATGAGCTTGGAGGGTGAATTTGTGAGCCAGGCTCTAGGGGTGAATCAGTGAGCCGCCATTCTTGTGAGCTTGGAGCTTGGGAGAAATTTATGGCTCTGTTACAATGAATATTCGAAGGGGGGCCTACTGCCTGGTAAGTCCAACACACTTGTGCCCTCAGTGGGTGGTTTGATTCTAATTCCTGTGTAGTTTGGTTCTCCATTTTTCATAACTTAATTTTCATAGTCTAAGTTATAAGGAAATTAGAAATCAGAATGTAAAGCCTAGAATATCAAAAATCTCCAACCAGTGATTCCATAACCATTTTAGCGAATTTCAACCCAGCATGTAAATTACATAATCTCTAATCTCACCACAAATTGGATAATGGATTTCTCAATGAGTGGCTCAAGTTGATAAAATTTCTTGTGCAGTAAAAGGCCTTTTGGGCAAGTTCGTAATACTATATTGGCATATCTGTATGTTGTGATTTTTCTCCATAACAACTCGTTGTCTTACTAACCTAGTTTTTAATGTGGTAAAAAGGGGTTCAACTCACTGACTAGTAGGTTACACTGCTTTATTAAGCAGGTTTTTTCCTTTCACAATTTCTCATAAGGCCCTTTTCCTAAGAAACCTGTCAAGTTCCTTATCATTGTTTTCTATAGATTCAGTGTAAATTATTTTCATCAATTTTGGTCCAAATTTCAATTTTATGAGATCATAGTGGAAAGCTATTGCCATTTTAATCCTAATTATCTTTGTGTAAAATTTCCTAATGTTTCCCCATTTCCAATCTAAAACTTGAAATTAGCCATTCATTCTAGTTAATCCAATATTATATCTCATCTCAAATTTCCTTGATTCCTAGAAACATTTTGGGCATCGAGTTTATGCTGCATTTTTCCATGAGGCAATCCAAAATATGGGGAAGCTAGTATTTATAATCCTGGTATCTTTATAAAAAAACCAATTAAATTGTCTGTATTTTCAATCATCTCATATTTCCTTAGTCTCCTAGAAGCATGTTCCGCTGAGTTGTTGTTGGAGTCTTCCATGAATAATTGATGTGTGCTACCCACTCTACCAATCCTTGTTTGTCCCTTGGAAGCCCAGTTTTTTTGTCAGTCATACAGTTGGTTATAGCCCTTTATGTTTATATAGCCCTAGAAATGGTCATGTATTCAATTTAATCAGGCTAATACATACCTAATGATTATATTGAGTTGGCCAATAATTCTAGTAATACGTTGTTTCTTCTGATATTTCCTTGTATTTCTACAAGCCTGTTTAATATTTTAGTTGGTGTGTTGTGTGAAGCCATTATAACGCCACTGATGTGAAACCCACTGATGTGCCACCCACTTTCAATTTATGCAACGAGTGACCGGTTGCATTTTCAGCCATTTGGTTTTCTATACTGCTATTCTCTTCCTTCCCATTCAATGTTTCTCTTCTTTTAGTTGATTTCATTACTTTATTTTAAGTATTCTTTGCTTCATCTCCATTTTTCTTTGGCATCCTAGAATTAGTAATTCTTTTTCTCCCTCTTGTAATTTAATGTTACTGAATAAATATCAATTTCTAAAGCTGATGTGAGGTGGCTTTGCAGGGTGGTGAAGGGAAATTTTATTATGAGAGCATCACTAAGGGTGGTGGAGGGTAAATTTTTAATCAAAGCTGTATTAGTGGAGGGTTAATTTATTATGAGAACATCACTAATGAAGGGAAAAATTGTAAATAAATGTTTCTTGAAGGGAAACATAATGACCTAGAACATCAAAAAAAAAATTGTGACCGGTAAAGAGAAATCCAAATTCCAACCCTGCCTGTGCAAGTTACATGTAGATGATGACCTCATCCTTGACTTATTTTTGAAATCTCTTATATGAGATATCTCAAAAGATGTAACTAGCATATTTCCAAAAAATGAGGAAAGATGCTATGAGTAAGGTTCAACACTTTGAGCTTAGTTACACTCAGTCTTGATACCTCTATCGTGTTTGGGTGGTACGTGGAAGTCCCTGACTTGGTTGCCTTTTCATATGTTAATAAGATATCATTTTCCTTTGGTATTTCATGAGTAAATGTGCTTGTCATTATGTTATATAGGTAATCCCTTCTATGGCTAGAAGGGATCCCTCTAGCCCAATGAGTGGGTTTAGTAACAAATGTGAGAAAAGAAAGAAAACTCTCCTAGATTAAATCAAAATGATATGGGAAAAGAAGATGGCCTAACTCACTCCTATGTGGTTCCTTCTCGATGTTAATCCAAATATACTCGTTTCCAAGCTCACTCCTTCCTATTCCTTGCACACAAATACATGCAAGAGAGATCAAACAACGAAAAACGAAGAAAGCATTGTATATTTCATTGTAATGTAAAGCATATGGCAGATGAAGGAGAATCATATCAAGCAAGTAATCATTGAAAAACTTATGGAAAGTAAAACATGAATTGTATTATTGATAAATTAAATAGGGAAGCATAAAAATGGTGCCTTGATGTTGGAGGCCTCCTTCAGGATGGGTTCCCAAAGTCCAAGCCAAAGACTTCAAGCACTCCTTCTCCATAGAATTTTGGTAACATTTAGGCACATTCGAGCACTAGAATGAAAACCATCAATGACCAACCATTTGGGGAAGGCATTTAGTTCATTTATAGGGAAGTTGCAGAGGTTAAGGATCCACAAAATAAGGAGGAAGGTACGTATCTTAAGGGTAAATTACTTAATAGTAGGTAAAGGAATCAAAATGGAAGAAATCCACTGAATCTTTGGCCAATTGATACTAGACTTATGTTTTTGATACTTCTAGAGGAAGAAGCTTTTACTCCATTTTTGGAGAAGCTGCATAAAGAGGACCAGTGCAATTTTTCACTCGATTTCCCATGCCACCAGTGTTGTTTACAAGTTACACATAGGGTTAAAAGTGCAAGGCTATATAGGAGAGAAATGCATTGGGCATTCAGATTAGGGTTTTGAGAAGCTTTTTGCAAGAAGGCTTCAAGGCATTTCTCCTTTTGGTCATGAGGGATGTTGTGAGTTTATTATTCATGGTGAATATGTTTTCATAACTCTTGTTGATTTCTGACATTCGTGGCATGAGTGACAAAAAGGATGACACTTCGGGTATGTAATGGGGCAGAGTGACAAAATATTATGTAATAGATGCCCCCTAAATAATGAAATCATAATGATAAGTGATGGTTGAAGTGCTTTATTAGTCGAGTCAAGGACTTCAGAAAATCATCATCAAGAGACCTATAAATCAAACATAGTACTATATACATGACATATTTGATGAACATATTGCTATTAATCATCTCTTAATATGAATCAAACAATACATGAACCCATGGCTTGGACACAACCATCTGACTTAAAAGGACCATAAGTGTGGATCCACGGCATGGTCATAGCGATATGTATAGAAGGGATCATGTCTACAATCATGAATAATCCGCGGAGCCTGGATTCGAACAAATGTGATCCAGGCTCTTCAGATCTATCTCGACCCGTCCAATGTAAAAATCTTACTATGTGAATAAATGTGTTGATGTTGAACATGATAAAAACCACTTGATTATTGGTCGATGATGTAAACCTTTAACAAGCAAGAGAGAAACCACCAATACTGATGATGGCCCTCAAGGTACTACAACAAAATCTACAAGTCGGAATAAGAAAGATGAAATAAAACACTTGAAAAATCATTTGATCAAAGGCCGGTGATGTGAACTTATCATCAAACGCGAAGAAATTTCCATTCAGGCATTCAAGCTCCAATGTACTGAAAGGGAGAAACTATATCAACTTCTTAGAAAATGAGATGATGTTGAAAGGAAGCGATCCGTCGAAGGAGGGCCATAATGTTTCCCACATCATCAACACAGAACATATGAATTCTCAGGGTAGATAGGAATGATTCAGTATTATTGCAGAGAAAGGTCAGATAAGTATAAGGAGTTTTACTCATGCAGATATGATTTCTATTAAACATATCAACGACAGGACTCCAGATGTTTGTAGGATTTGACTCAAAATGGGATAAATGGTAATGGTGACAAGAGGATATTATGGAATGAGATGAAAATGTATTTATGAAACCCAGGAAGGAAAATGATGAAGAGAGGATAACCCAAACCCAACTGGAGATGTAGATAAGTGTCATGTTGTCTTTAATACATAATACAAGACATGCTTACTTCCATTTTTCCCCACTATTTCTACTGAATACCTGTTTATATTTTTTATTTCAATCTTGAAGAGGGTACCATATTATTAGCATGTAATTTCACCCTTCAGATGAATCCATCCTTGTATATTTAACGATCCTTAGGAAGGAGTAACTTGGTCTCTTCATGGCCACAATTCCTGTGTCATTTAAATTTTACGAATCTGACGAATGTGCAACTCGACATATTTTTCATGTTTAGGGAGTTTGAAAATGAGGTGGAAAAAAAAAATCTAAGGGTCCCTTTTTGTAGATAGTCCCTCGAATCCAAAAAGGCAGAAAAATGATATTTGAGAGAACCTCTTAGTCATGTTTTACTACGATATTCCTTTTTCATAGTTAGTCAATATAAGCCTGAAAAATGGTGAAACTTATATTGAGACGACATCAATTCATTTACTTTAATGAGATCAAAAGGAAAATTTCTTGGCAATATTTTCATTTTTCGAGAGTCATAAAAGAGTTGAAAGAGGACTCTACTAGGAGGAATTAGTGGTATAAGGGGTAGCACCTTGTTCCGAGGATGACTAATATGCTCAAAAGTATACATTAAGAGGGTGGCAAATAAGACCACTCATCCTAATGGTTCCTAAGGAAAGGATAAAACAACCAAGGAAGATGGTGATGATGTAATGAGAAAGCCAAGGCTCATATAGAAAAATAGGCTGATAAAAATGGAAATCACAAGAGGTAGAATGGGAATGGTTTCATTTTTACACAATCTTGAAACAGAGACGAACTATGCTTGAAATTGGTTTCACTTGTTTTACAAGCTTGAAACATGAGAAAAAACTATGCTTGGAATAACCTTGCATGCCCTAAGCATAATGACTCAATTCGAGGTGCATGACCCCCAAGCTTCATTTCATTCACCTAAGTAGAATATTGGTTACTAACATGTTGATGGAATGAAGGTTCATTTACAAGATCAAGTGAAAGACTCGACTAGGAATTTACAAGATATATTCAAAGACTCAAATAGAAAGGGGATTTGTTTCATTTTTTAATGAGCTTGACACAGTAAAATAAATATTCTCATAGGAACCTATTTCATTTCTTAAATAGGTTGACATAGTAAAAGAACTATCCTCATAGGGACCTATTTCATTGTTTAACAAGGTTCACATATTAAAAGAACTATCCTCATAGGAACCTATTTCATTTTTTAATGAGGTTGACACAGCAAAAGAATTATCCTCATGACACCTTTTTTCATTTTTTAAGGAGATTGAACCAAAAAAAGGAACTTTGCTCCAACACCTTGTTTCATTTTTTAACGAGCTTGACATAAGAAAATGAACTCTGCTCCAGCACAGTGTTTCGTTTTTTAAGGAGCTTGACACAAGACAAGGAACTCTAATCTGGAGATATTTTTTCATTATTTAAGGAGATTGACACAAGAAAATGCAATCTTCCCCGCGATACTTTGTTTCATCTTTTAAGGAGCTTGACACAAGAAAAGGAACTCTTCTCTGACACCTTGTTTCATTTTTTAACGAGCTCGACACAAGAAAATGAACTCTCCTCGAGGAATTTGTTTCATTTTTTAACGAGCTTGACACGAGAAACATAACTTTTCTCTAGAGACCTTGATCATAGCCCATAAAAGGTCATGAATTCCAAGAGGTTATCATAATATGGGAGAAAAACACTCTCAAAATCAAGGTCCAATGACCCCAGTACATGACACACTATATCACTGACTAGATCATCAGTAGACATGGGCATGGAACAGGCTACCACATAATTAACTTGTGGTGAGGAAGATACCACTTTTAGGTAAGGACCATTTAGGGATGATGGTTTATTTGGATCCAAATTAGAATAAATGAACAAAAGATGATCAATGGCCACAATTCTTCCTTCATGTGAGAACCACACCAGAAGAAAGAGAGAAGAGGAAAGAGCTATGATGACACAAATATTATCATAGGCAAGGAGTAAGTTGAAATCTAAAGGGCCTTGGACAAACATAAGATAGATATAGACAAAATTTCCTCCCAAAGTAATAGGAAACCTAGGAAGGATCCCTAAAGGTTGACTGGTTCCTCTGTTAAAATATAACATATTCTAGGTAAAAGGCACAAGATGCACACAATTGAAAGCTTGATAAGTAGTTTATGACAGAATACTAATAGATGCTCCTTCATCTATTATTATTCTAGGTATAGCCACATTATAGGCTTGTACTATGATATTAAAGGGAACATAAGAAGGAAGACGATATCCTGCCAGTTGACTCCAATAAAAGGAGGTGACCAAACTACTTGGAGAGGGTGTTGTGGTAACGAGAGAACTACCCCATTATGTTACGGGAATGGGAGGATCTCCCTTTTTTACTGCAGGAAAGAGATTATTTCCCTACAATTCATGGGAATCTAAAGAAACAAAAAGAACCCGAGTGGTATGAAGTTCACTCTCTATAGGAAAGGCCTAATCAAATGAAGGTGGAATTAGGTCAATTGTTTCCTCACCTAATGGTTGGTCAGGAATAGACCCATGGGGTTAACTTTTAAACAGAGCAGGATTTACTAGAGATGAATTTTGATCAATCACTTTATCAACTAGAAGAGGATCAGAAGAAAGCTTCTCGTAACCAGTAGGAAGATAAGGTTGAGAGGTTGTAAGGTTTCCCAAAAATTTGGAGGCTTCATCCATATAAGGAAACAGGTGAATGGGATGATTCCCTTAACATAGATTTTAGGTTTGACTGTACCCTTTTTACCATGGGCTTTAATATCACTAATTGAGGTTTTATCACAAGCATGCTCTCCAGAGAGACAAAGGTTGGTGTGAGCCTCTGGACCACGCTTCTAAAATCTTTGGAATACCAGGACAATCTCTAATAAGGTGGTCACCCTTAAATAACTTGCAAGGTAATTTGACTTTTTTGCAATTATTCGAAGATTTTTCAACACCAGTTGCATTGGAAGAAATGGTTTATTGGTTTTCCCCTTGCTTATTTTTCTTCTTCTCCTCCATGTTCTTCTTCTTCTTCTTAGCTTCTTGGTTACTGGAATCTAGAATTTCACTAGGAAAAGAGGAAGAACGGGGTGAAGAAATAGGCAAAGAAGGCGAGGGGTAAAATTTAGGATCAACATGAGGTTGACATTGTTCAAGTGGAGGAAAAATTAGTTGAGAAGAAGCTTGGACATTTGGAACCATAGGGGTTGAAAATAGCCAAAATTTCAAACCAATGGTTAATCCCAGGAGGGACAATATTTTCATATAGTGAGCACCAACATTTCCAAAATAAGGAAAGGGACCAAAACTCCCATCTGAGTGGTTTCCTTGATTGGTAAAATCGGAAACTATTTCCATCAGGATCAACCTAATATTTACTAAGGATTCATGCATGAGTAAGAAGTTATTCCGTGAGAAATTTAGTTTATAAATTATCAAAAAAATAAATCAAAAAGGGGTAAGCTATGAAAAATGGTTACCAAACAACCATGAGCTACAGAATATCTCCTTGAAAACCAAGAAGTATGGTATTTATTCTACCCAAACGTTGTGTTTGGCGTATCATGTTCACAAGGTGACTAACTTGGTTACCTATGGCATGATTGTAACCCAGTGGGGACTCCCAAAATGTATGTGGCGATACGTGTAAGTGCAAGTTCGTAGTAGTGTTTCATGATACATAACCATTCAATGAGAGGGTTCCCATATACTTACCATGCATGGAGCACCTTCGATATACCCGAAAGTACTAGATAATGATCCTATATATTTTCGTATGTGGAACAGGATATCACCCCTGGGATGCAACGAAGGTAGTTAATGACAGATCCTATGTTTTACGATGTCAGAATACATCTATAGCCTAGACCTATAAATTTTTGCATTAATTCCAAATTATCCTTAGGTTAATTAAGGTTAATTTTAAATTTGACCTTGAATTAAGTTTTTGGGGCTTAAAGCGATGTCACCTGAATGCCTAAGATGTAGCTATATAAGAAAATTACACTTTCCATTCAATGAAAGCTAGGTTAATAAGGGAAGATATTTCAAACAATGATGAATCAAACAAATAATGCAATAAGAAAAATGCCCTTTACTATTTTTTGAGTTTTCACTTTTCGAAATGGAGTTATAAGAAATAAAAAGAGGTTTTTCACTTTCACTATCCCAAATGAAAATTTTCATAAATAAAAATATTTTGACTTTTACTAAGATGTACTTATATGAATTTTCACTTTCTCTTCATTTTGAATGATCTAATGCACTTAAATGCACTTCTTTAGTTTTCAATTACTGAAAAATCTAATCTATTTTCAATATTTAGTTCCAAAAAATATTTTTTCTATGCAAGTAATATAATGCACTTAATGAAAATTAAAATTATAAACTTAAAACTAAATAAATAAAAAATCAATTTCTCAAGAATGCAAAAGAGCCTCTACTATTCTATTGACAGAATTTTAATATTCTTCTAATCATAAAATCGGTAAATGAAACTTTCGGTCGAGTCAAAATGTTAGAGACTCAATCAAAAATATCAATTTCCAACTTCAATTATGGGACAAATTTTCACATTCCACCAAGAAGCTGAAAAAAATAAATCAAAAATTGATGTAGACAAAGTAGAGAAAAGGCCTTAAGGATCAAAATACACTAGAGTTTTTAGCAGATACCTTAAAAGTCTCCCATTCAAAGACCAGCATGAACATCCAATTGACATCAGAGACATGCAACGTGATATTTTAGAATAAGCATTGGCAACATGAATGTTACTAATAAAAACACGTTGATGGAGGAAAAAAGGAGAAAATCAAGAAAAACTCAAGAGAAAATTGTAGATCTGGTACCCTATTAAACCTTTAAATCAGATTACAGACTGAAAATCAATCCAAAAAGAGGGTCATTCAATGGTTGGCCAAACTAAATAAGAAACAGAAATACACCAGGAGGAATAAAAAGGCTGTAGTCTCCCCAGTGGAGTCACCATTTTGTTATCTAGGCAATCCCTTCTACATATAGATTTGATCCCTCTAGCCCAATGAGTGGGTCCAGTAACAAACGAGACAAAAGAAGGAAAACTATCATAGCTTAAATCATAATGATATGAGAAAGGGAGATGACCTACCTCACTCCTATACGGTCACTCCTTGCTATTCCTTTTGCACAAATACCTGCAAGAGAGATCAAAAAATGACAAATGAAGAAAGCATAGTATATTTCATTCTAATGTAAACCATATGAGAGGTTAAGGAGCATCATACTAGGCAAGTAATCATTGACAAACTTATGGAAAGCAAAAAATTCTTTGTATTATTGATAAGTTAAAGAAGGAAGCATACAATCAGTGTCTTGATGTTAGAGGCCTCCTTCGTGACAGGATCCCAAGTTAAATCCAAAGATTTCAAGCACTCCTTCTCCCTAAAATTTTGGCATCATTTAGGAACATTCAAGCACTAGAAAGGAAACCAACAATGACCAACCAGTTGGGGAAGGCATGGCATTCATTTGTAGGGAAGATATAAAGGTTAAGGATCCACAAAAGAAGGATGAAGCTCCATATATTAAGGGGAAAGTCCTTAAAGGTAGGATTAAGGACTCAAAATGGGAGAAATTGACTTAATATTTAGCCAAATGATACTAGACTTCTGTTCTTGAGACCTCTAGAGGAAGAAGCTTCTGCTCCATTTTGGAGAACCTTCTTCAAGAAGACCAACATGACTTTTCAATTTAATTCTCACGCCACCAACATTGTTTACAGGTTATACACAGGGTGACAAGTGAGAGGCTATATAGGAGAGAAACACATTGGGCTTGTAGCTTAGGTTTTCATAGGATTTTTGAAAGAAGGCTTCAAGGCATTTCTATTTTTGGTCTGCAGGGATGTTGTGAGCATATTATTCTTGGTTAATATGTTTTCATAGCTTCTGTCGCTTTGCGACATTTTTGGTATTAGTGACACAAAGGACGACACTTCAGGTAAGGAATGGGGGAGTGTGACAAAATACTGTGTAACACATTATGTGGCTTTAACGGTGGTTTAATCATTAATATTTCTCTGGTTATTGGTTGGTTATAAGGATGTTTCATAACAGACTTGAGTTATGGATCTCATCCTGTTTTGATTATTATATGAAATTTTAATGAATGCATGACCTAATAGATTATTGTGTAGCTATTATGAGGGGGAATCAATCCTTCTTAAATATTCCCAGATAAGTATGAGACCCCTATGTTCATATGCGTATGTATGACCTTCACATTGCATGTTTATGAGATGTTTGACTGAATGGATGTCATGGTTGGTAGCGGTCATCTCAAGTCCTTGTTCAATTATTTACATTATTAAACTTATTTAATTGTTATTTACCATTTCTGGAAGTTTCATGAAGTTCTAAGTATAGGCCTAAGTCCTAGCCCTGAAAAAGTGGTTCAGAATTCGAAGCCACTATAACAAAATTTCCTGACAATGGTTGCAATTGCATGGATGCGTTGTTGTGGGAGTGACTGGAAGGTCTCAGTCGCATGAAAGGCTTGTCAAGGGAACGATTGTGAGTCTATTTCACCATAAAATCATGTTTTATAATAGGTTGGATGCCTCGAGGGGTTGGTTGGCTCCTGAAGGTTTTGTAGCTCCTCACGAAGGTCTGATTGGTCTTCTCTTGTCGGTTCCATTTACTTAAATATACATGCATATTTGAATCATACCATACTAACTATTCATCACATGTTTAAACCAATGGACTCGTTACCTTGGTTAAATGTGAGAGGAGGGTGTTACAGAGTGGTATCAGAGTATGGTTTTACCCATGGCTTAGATGGGCGGAATGTGTTTTTCATGAATGCGTGAAGGATATCTTTGTGCTTGCTACGTATGCTTGATGGAGGTCATTATTACAATTTTTTTTTCACGTAGGAGTTGATGATCTTTTTTTTTGGATGTGTTTATGAAATTTTTATGCATGTCAGTGTATATATTTTGTTATGCGTGCATTCTGATGGTTGTAGTTACACATGTATAGTAGGCCAGACATGAGTTGTGATGTCATTGTATTTATTTTGTGTCAACGTGATGTTGTTGGTTGTTATGATGCCAATTTTTTGGCTGAGATAAAGCAAGAGATGCATATTATCAAAGCGAGGTTACAACATTGGACCTTGGCATAGGAGAATACCATCATACAGGTTTGTATGGTGGGTATATCGGTATCTTGGTTAATGTTTGTTATAAGCATTAGGGTTATGTACATGATTTTTAGTCTATGGTTGTTGCAGTTACATGTATTATAGATGTTAGTTAATAAATGTGATCATATGTACATGTGTCAGTTAGTCATGAAGGATAGTAACTTGTTTTTATATGCATTTTGGTCATATGCATGATGGTTATGGTCATTGTACTTAATACCTTGATGTTACATGTATCATGCTAATATGTATTGGTTTATTTATATTATTGTGGTTATGAGTCGATATAATTTTGATATTGTGTCACACTAAATTGGACTGACTTGTGTAGATGTGATAACCTCCCCTATGATACATTAAGTTATGAGTTTGATTATGTCGTCTATTTTGTGTTTCCATGTTTGATTAGGTCGTCTAGTTGATTATCTAACATGGTTTGTTTACAGTTTGTTTGAATGTTTGATTACTTGCATGATATGAGTATGTGTCTGTAATATTGCATGAAGGAATGATTTTGTTTTAAGAAGGTTGTACTAAAACATTTTGTGTTGAGATAACTAATATTCACTTGAGTGTAAGTAAGTTCTAGTTGTAGTATTATAACTATTGAATGTGAGTTGATTATGACATGGTTGTTATTATTGATAAAGTCTAATTTCAAATTAATAGACATGATATCTTCATATTTGGAATGTTTGAACGACATGTGTGAGCAGTTGTAGGGAAACATTTTTGGTATTGATGTGACAAGGTAATGGTTGATTTGTTTATATAACTGGCATTTGGATGATGCGATAGTATACAATAAGATTCAATTGCAGCAAGACATTGTAAAAGAAAGGATTCAGGTGAGAATTACTCTGGCTAATTTTGGAAACCACAATTCCAAATGAATGAGTGATTTTCATGAATACAGGAAGTCTTCTTAACATATATATTGTCTAAAATTATGTGGATATATGTTATATTTGTTAACATTTCCTTTCAGTGCATGTATAAGGGCAGCTAAAGGAAATATTATGAAAACTAGTTGGATTGGTGGGACCATTGAGGTAAATGGACAGTTGTAGGACAATCATGAGAAAGGAAACATGAGTGGTAAAGTGAATGGATTTGAGGAATCAAATGCCTTGGCTACATCAGAATTGTTGTTTTGATGTTGTGCAGGAGATGTGCGGATAAAGCGAGTTCTCTAAACCTAGACACTAGAAGCAAGGTTTCTTGGTCGAGACAATGTAGTTTATGGATGTGCGGTACTACTATTGTGTATATGTTTAACATATTGTACATGTTGTACATGTGACGTTGTAGTATGTTTACATGCGGTGTTGTATACACATCGTATTTGTAGTGTTGTACACATGTTATTTTTTGTGCATGTTGGATATGTGGTCTTGTGTACATATGGCTATGGGTGCATGTTGGATATGTTGTGTTGTGAACATATGGTGATTTTTGCATGTTTCATATGTGGTTTTGTGTATATCTGGAATTGTGTGCATGTTGTATATGTGGTGCTCTACACATGTGGTGTTTTGTGCATGATTTTTCATGTGGTGTTGTCTACATGTTTTGCATGGGGTGGTATGTGGAGATGGTGTTGTGTACATGTCATTCATATGGTGTTGTGTACACATTGTTCATGTGGTGTTGCGTACACATTGTGGAGGTGGCAATGTGTACATGTTGTGCAAGTGGCACTATGTACATGCGGTATTGTGTACACACAATACACATCATGTTGTGCACGTGTGGTACTGTGTTATTTTGTTACAGGGATTTTGTAGCCAATGTATCATGACATGTATATTCATTGTGCTGTACTCTATGTACTTATATGTATTGTGTTGTGTTTCACATCAGGTGTAAGTGTATGTGTTGTGATGCATACTATGTGTATGTGTACATGATTGAAGAGGAGAGAAGGCACTATTTTATTTTCATATGTGGCAACCAATCCGGTGTGTGTACGAAAAGGAAAAAGGAGAAAGGTAGAAGCAAAGGACCGATTAAAGGATCAGTATCAGTATTTTATTTCAGTTTTATTGTGCATATGATCTATGATGGCTACATCTGATCTATGATTATGGTTTATGATGATTGGATATGATTTATGATTTTGATCTATGCTAGTTGTGTCTTAAGCTAAAAGGATGTGATATGTTTATACATGATGATTTGGTCAAGAGTTGGTTTCGCTTGTTGTGATAGGAAGTGAACATAAGTGTAAGTGTACATTATTGAAGGGCCACCATTGAGGTATGATTTTGATTTATTTTAATTCATTTTGAATCCAATTGGAATTATTTACTTGGTACAATAACGCATGGAAATTCCCAGAGTAGGTGGTTGAACTCGATTGCAAGAATTAGAAGCATCAGTGAAAGGAAATGGAACATACAAAAATATCTTGGGAAAGCACTTTCGGAGCAGGGCCATTGTGGGATGCTAGTACCAAATAGTTTCCATTGACTTACATGACCATGCTATGACTGGTATGATGGTTTTGAGACAGGTATGTGGCTTGTTTTTTGGACCTTATAATGTGAGGAAACCTTGCCAAGGGATGGGTCACCCGAGGGAATTTTTAGAGGAGGAGGAGATGCCCGCGAAACTTGGAAGGTGTGTCACTGAAAGGAAGAGGGTGACCAGATTATCTGTTGGACTATGTAGCGGAGAAGGGAAGGTTAGGGATGGAATTTTTTTTTGTGATTATCATTTCCAGATAGAATCATATGCGCATTGAGAGGGTAACTTGGAACAATGAGCCACTAATTTTTCACTGAGGGAGCATCTACCACAAGGATTGTAGTGTTGGAAATTGGATGCAAGGTTGAATTTGGAAGTGGATTTTGGACTGCTTGGGAAGGAGGTGAATCCTGGTACTACTTTTGAGGGTGGAGGTGTGAGCATTTAGATTTCCTTATTGCAGATGCAGGAATCATATCCTTTTATTTTTTGGTTAGATAAAATGTGCATATGTATATATGTGTATATTATTGCAAATATTGTATCGAGTTAGATTTATAAATATCCATGAAAAATATGTTTATTTTTTGGTTGAAGTATATGTGCATAGGTATATGTCATTTTTATTATAAATTTCATTTGTGTTATAAATCTCTAGTAAGTAGTATATTTCCATGTTTTAGGTAGGTTGTTCATTGTAGGTATTGCATCGAGATAAGCTATAAAGCTCCATAGGAAATATATTTTATTTCAGTGGTTTCTAGTTTATAGGTGTCATTGAACATCAAGGGTAGTTTTTCCCGAAGGGGGAGGGTTCTATAACATCCCTTGCTTCAATTTCCATGTAAAATAGTATAAGACCAAGTCATGGGACCTATATTCCAAGATAAATGTTGGCAAAAACATCCTAGTGGGTGTTCATTTGGTTTATTATGGGTAAGGGAAATCGACAAAGGAAATGGAAAATGCTTTAAAAAGGAAAGGAGACATTAATTGGAATTTATTTATGAAAATAAAGTAAAATAGGAGAAAATGAAGGTGAAAGGTCACAGGTTTTCATCAGGAGAAAATTGAAGGAAAAATAGAGTAAATTGAAGAAAATATAGGCCTCATTGATAAAAAGGCTTATGAGGATCAATTCATAGATTTTGTCACTTAGAAATTTTGTCATTTTTATCTTGGAGCTCTCTTTTGTATTATCTCTCTCTCTCATACTCTTAGACACTTATAGTTTTCCTGGAGAACTCTCGGAGCATTTTGGCATGCTTTTTATTTGGAGAAAGAAGGAAAAGTAAAAGCAGGAAATCACTAGGGGGCAACGGGATCAACAACTACAACGGGTTTTTCTTACAGGTACTGAGTTGCATGTATGATTTCCTTGCTATTTTCGACATGCATGGCACATGCATGCAGTTTCTTGGTTATGATCTATCATTGACATGGACGATTTCTTGAATTGACAATAGTTTTTCCTAGGCTTTCCATTTCCTAGATATCCATGGTGTTTTGGGTTTCTTCTTTCTTTTTTCTAGTTGGTTCTCATGTTGCTTATGGTTTTGGGTTGAGTTATTAGTTCCTTGGTTTGATGAATACTCTAGAAGCTTTGTAACAGTGTGGGTTGAGTTACTAGTCCTGAAACCCTTGGTTGGAAAAAATCTTTGAAGCCCTTAGTGGGTTGAGTTACTATTCCTAGAATCCCTGATTGGACAAATGCTCTTGAGCCCGGAAGCAACTATGGGTTGAGATAATAGTCCTGGAAGCCTTGGTTTCAAAAAACTCTCTAGATCCATGGAAAACCTAGGTAGAGACCAATCTCATGATGTATACTAATGTCTGGCCATTAGGTGGAATCACTAGTTGAGGGTTGATATTTTTTGGCCTCTCGAAGCCCTGGTTTGGTGTTCTTGGTTTATACCATGAAATCCAAAATTAATGGTGTGGGGATGATTGGATAAAATAGATATTTTTTTATCCCAATCTATTGTTGGGTGGTACATGGAATTCCATGACTTGGTTGGATTTGAATATGTTAATAAGAGCTCCTTTTCTTTTGGTATTTCATGAGAAAATTTTCTTTTCATTATGTAGATTTAATGGTGGTTTCATCATTGATATTTATCTAGTTATTTTCTGGTTATAAGCATGTTTTATGATATACTTCAGTTATGGCTCTCATCATGTTTTTATTAGGAGATGAAATGTTAATGAATGGATGCCCTAATAAATGATATTACAACTATTATGAGGAGGCATCAATCCTTCTTGGGGATTCTCAAATAATTATGATACCCCTATGCTCAAATGTGTATTTATGACCTGTAAATTACATTTTTATGATATGTTTGACATAATTCCTTTCATGGTTGGTTGGGTTTAGGTCAATTCCTTGTTTAAAAATTTGAATTAGTAGCCTTATTTCATTATTATTTACCATTTTTGGAATTTTCATGAAGTTATGGGCAGAGACCTAAGTACTAGCCCTCAAAACGTGGCACATAATGTGATATTGCTAGCACATAGCTACCTAAAAAATGCTCTAGTTTCATGGATGCCTTGATGTGGGAACGAATGGAGGGTCTGAGTCACACGGAAGGCTTATCATGGGAGCGAATAAGGGTCTAGTTCAAAAAATCATCAATTTGTCTTAGGTTTGGACACCTGTAGGGGTTGGTTGGATCCTAAGGATTCTATAGCTCCTAAGGAAGGTCATATTGGTCCTCTATTGTCAGTTCAACTTCCTTAACAGTACATGGGGATTTGAATCATATCATAGTAAAACTTCTTCACATCTTTACCCTGCTAGACCAGTTAGCCTGAGTAAATGTTGGAGGAGGGTGTTACAATGACCTTCATTCTTTGGAGCTCATTGAAGAACATCACAAAGGATTTGTTTCTCCTACGAACTTTTCAATGCACTCTCACCGTACCTATAATGAAGTAGTACATAAGGGAATCCTCTGGTTCCGATGTAACCATTGAGTCTATAGCCAAGTCATTTCTCACTTTCTTCCAATTCCTAATACGTTAGAACCCTGGCCTAGAGATACTCACCCATTTCTAGCAGAAATCCATCGTGCATTTCTCGGACATGGTGGAAACATTGTTGCATGTGAAAGGTACATGTATATAATGACCTCATCCTAGACTTGTTTTCAAAATATGTTACAGCAGGTATTTTCAAAGACACAGCTAGCACATTTCCAAAAAATGAGGAAAAGGATATGGGTAAAGTTAAACAATTTGAGTTGATTTACACTAAGTTTGGATACCTATATCATGTTCTACTAGATTTACCTCGACTGAAGTCTTTTATACCAGAAACATTAGGAGAATCAAGTGGTGTATATGGGTTTATTGGTATCATAGCCCAAAATCAACCTGTAAACACTTTTCGACAAACTAGAAATGTGTACAATGGACAAACCACTAACCAGCCATATTGTTCCCCACCCACAATACAATCATCATCCAATATTGAGTATTATCCCAATCACCTTGCACCCTCACAGAACCCTGCAATGCAAAATAGGTAATACCCTCCCATGGAGGGGGTTCAATACCCTCCCACACAGGTGGTCATTACCCCCCACATACTAGAGAGGTGGTTTCGACCTCCTAGTGAACTTAAAATAACCAGGGAAAATGAATCCCTACTTCCCTTTTCTCATGCCAAAGATGAATAAACCCCCAGGAAGGCCTGATGTTGGGGTCAATTTCATGCAACCCTTTATCACACAACAAAAAAAATATTTTGAATAGCTCAATATGGAAATCCTACCAAATTCCACCAAGAAGAAAGGAAATAAAAATAAAAAGGGGCAACCTGGGAAGAGGGGGAAAAACTAGCAGAAACCCTTGTGAGCACTAACCAGGGGAAATCCCACTAATCGAGACCAAAACCAAGGTCAGGGCAATAATAACCCACAGAATAAAAACAAGAATTATAGTCTGAGTACTAATCACACATGTAGTATTTGTGGGGAATATGCCCATTACACCCAGTTGTCATTATGTAGAACTATTTTCCCCATGGAGGAGTCGTGAGTAGCCAACATAAAACTGCCCAAAAACCATATTATGATCTTCCTAGATGAAATTAAATGAATTTTTTCAATCATGACATTTACATGGTATGAGAGGACGTCGTCCTACAAATGTGAAATTGAGATTACGACAACCCTCTAGAAAGTAACCCTTCAATATCATTGAATGCTACAAATATGTCCCCGTTGATGTCACCTAGACTGCCTTTTGAGGCCATATCATGTATAGTCAAAGGGCCAGTACCTTGATAACGAAATACTGCAAAGGAAAGTCATAGTTATAACACTATAGATGATCTGGCCCAATCCCCATCCATTCTGTTAGCGATGGAAGTTTTGCAAAATTTCCCAACCCAACGGAAATCCCTTATTTTCCCATTAGGTGCAATCAACCTTGTTGATTCATGTTTGATGGATTTATATTTGGAAAATTCTACACCATGCCTTCCATTGATATTAACCTTCCAAATTTTGTTACCATTCGAAATATCAATATCCATCATTACATTTTCGATGAGGGGGAATTCACTTGTATAATGTCCAAATATGTTTGGTAGAAATTAGGGTTCGTTGAAGTTAAACCATCACCCATTGCACTTAGAGAATACAAAAGGCACCCCTTAGCCCCTGTAGGACTTTTTCAAGACGTTCTGGTAGATCTTGCCAACAAAATTGTTCTCATTTATATAGAGGTCCTTAATACCCGACTCGATTACAATATCCTGTTAGGTCGTTGCTACATGTATGACATGACTATAATGTCATATTCAGTATTTCTTATCATGATGTTCCCCCATGAGTGGAAGGTTATTACGATAGTTCATCTCAGATACTGTGAGAAAAAGACATCCAATACCCCTACAGGATATTACCTTTTGTTGGATCCCACAAAGAATTGATCACAACTTTTATTGAATCCCATTAGGGGAATTTTGAGGTCTAAAATAGGCCTCCTAGGAAAAATGTACAGCAAAAATAAAATTTATAGGAACCAATAGGATTCAAGATGATGATGTCAACCATGGGGGATGATTCACCATTTTTTAAGTAAAAAGCTAGAAAGATTAAAAAATAGTAAAATAATAAAACTACTTTTTCAACTTGCATTTTCAACTTATCTCTCAATTTTTTTACACAAATTTCGAGTGTGAGTACTCGTTGGATACAAAAATTAATTCCTCATCCAAGGAGTACCCATGTTGCATATTTTTTATAGACCCTGCTACATGAAAAATGAGAAATACATTTAAAAAAAAAAAAAACGTGATTACAATCAGGTTTTTCATGTATTTCTCATTTTTCATGTAGCAGGACCCATCGAAAATTTGAAACATGGGTACTCCTTGGATGAGGAATCAAATTTTTCATCCAATGAGTACTCCCACTTGAAATTTGAGTAAAATCTTTGGGGGATAAGTTGAAAATATGAGTTGAAAAATTAGTTTTTTCTTTTTTCCCTCTAAAATTTGATGATGTCATCAAATCTTATTTTAATATTTCCACTATTATTTTTAAATTTCCTTAGGTTGTCTTTTTTAGACCTCAAAATTCCCTTAATGAGGTATGTTCAAACCATCATCACTACTTTTCACATAACCTGGCGATCCAACTTTAATATAGACTCACCCTCTAGCCTTGGTGTGTATGATAAGTTCGTCAAGCTCACCTCAACCTTAGGAAATAATTCCAGACACCTCGAATGTTCTGACTACTCGCTCAACATTCCTACCATACATAATCACTTAGAAAAATTTCTTCTATCCCCCACTTGGTTTTCTCTTGCACTAGGTCATGGGAACATTGACATTTCAAAACATGTCTCTCGTGATACCTATCTTGTATTTGGTCCCTCGGTCCATGTCGTAAAACTCAAGCATTACCTCAACTGACATAATTCTTCTACCCACATTGGAGGAAACTAGTGAAAAAAGAGCCACCCTTGTGTTGACACTAGATGGTGATAGTAGAAGGGTCAAGAAGAAAGTCAAAAAGGGGGAAAGCTTGGCCACTTCCTCATCAACGTTCCCCCCACCCTATGCATTATGTGACATATCAAGGCATCCTACGAACTTTTTCCCATAATTGGAGGAGTTAAAATCTATTCTTCATGCCCCAACAATGCCAGTAGCCCCAACTCCACCTTCAAGAGAGAATGCCATATAAACACGTAATAAGGTACTAGTCACGAACAATGCATGAACTATATGTGCACAGTATGGACATTAAAAACATCATTGTCCCAAATTTCCTTGTTATCGAGATGCATTGGGATCCCTTTCTCAAACAAATATTGTTACACCATCGCTTCCCACAACACCTGTGATAGATGATGGATCCAAAACCATATTTTATGTCCTTGAGGAAGATGCTTCATGCTCATATTCCTCTTACACCCATTGACAAAAAAAATCCCATGATACAAGGAGGTAGCTAGAATCAACGACACCTCAACCAGCCTAAACCTATGCCTTATGTGATGAACCTAAGTGTCTGATTAACCAATGTTCCTATTTGTGGGAACTTAAGAAGTGGAACTAGGTTTCGCACATTGTATCAAAAAAAAAAAATGCATGAGCACCGTAAATGTCGCATTTGTACATGAAACCATCATACACGGTTTTACCCGCATCTCTGCTAATTTTGGGAAACATGAGCTTGTTTGCATCAATGGAATATGGGGACCTCGACACCTATTCAAATAATTATTCAACCTCATATCAATCCACAAGATGCATCTTTAACTATCACCCTAACAAGCCCATTCTCAGTGGCTACGCAAGATGCCGCGACAAAAAACATATACTACATTAGCACTCGCGTTCAAGAGGCAACACCTGTGGCTTCTGGGACCCTAGTTCTATCTTTCATCTACCCTCAGAAATCCATAGAGGAGATTTTTCCACCACCTAGTGTTGAAAACACACAACACCACATATGATTCATTTCCTCAATTATAGAAACCCTGATTCATGTCATCTACTCATAATTGTTTGGTGCCGAGACTGCTACACCCATCACAAAGGTGGTGCCACCCCCGACTATGAAAACCCTACTAGGTTCTACAGTAGCAACCACTAAGTCACTTATTGTTCTTTATCCAAAATCATTAAGTCTCAACCCCATTCTCAGGACCTCCCACAACCTCTACCAACATTAAACCACACTTTTCACTTATTTTCTATATATTATGGAGGCCATGATGGAACCAAAGCTCCATTGGGACATCATGTTCGGAACCAAAATTTATGTTAGACCAAGACCTATAGGTGTTAGTCCAGAATCACATCAATAGAGAGAAATATCCATGATAGGTGATTATTCCATGTCACAAACACACAGGGAGCATTGGTTTATCAAATTTCCAACAATATCCCTTCCAACAAGAGTCAGGTGTGTATTGAAATCAAGACCTGCGATCTGATACCACTTGATGGGAGTCACAATTTCTGGTAGATAGAAACCTGTAGGTGTTAGTCAATGATTTAATCATCAGAGATAAGGATCCATGAGAGGTGGTTATTCCATCTCACAAAACACACAAGGAGCATTGGCTTATCTAATGTCCAACATTTCATGCATCACCGGTCTTTCTTCTTACGACAGAAAGCATTCTCACCTACTCATGTACCAGGTCACAATATCTGCAAATAAATGACTTCCTACCCCTAGGAAGGGTAGATTGGTTAAAAAATCTCATCCCTATAATAGACACATTTGAGGAAGGTAATATGTCCAATATCTCACCCACATTCAAGGAATATGTTTCCACCAAGCCTGACATAGTTGAAGAAATATCACTAGGGGAAGCATGCTCCCCATACAAAGTGGATTCATAGAAAGCTTGCTTTTAAGAATATAGGGATCTATTTGCATGGTATTACTCACAAATGGAAGGAATTAGTCCTACATTCATGGATCACCCCCTTCGACACATGGCTTGATATTGAACACATCAGTTATAAAACAAGAAAGAAATCGATGAAACTGAATGGAAACCTTAAAACACACACAAAATTTATGTGGTAAAACCTTGACAGTGTGTCAAGGAAACCTCCACGAGGCAAGGTATTGGAAACTCTATTAATCAAGAATGATTCTCGTCATAAAAAAAGCCTCTCGGGCCATCCCAATTTAACACAGGCAGCTTCATTGTTCTAAATTCATTTCGTTATACAACCAAATAATCGGTAATAAGTAAATTCACCCAAAACTACATTAATTACATTTGTTTTCATATTTCAACAAACTCCACCTTGACAACAATTTTCCCAATCTCTTGCCCATGACCATTCATCATCTCTTCCACAAGCCAAGAGAAGCGAGACACCATATCAGCTTCTCTACTGTAACTAGCTTCGTGAATATATTTGTATGATTTTCCTCTATGCATAACTTCTTAAGAACTAATTTTCCACCTTCGATTACATGTCTCACAAAGTGATATCTTACTTCGATGTGCTTGGTCTTGATTTAATAGGCTAGATTTGTAGCCAAATGAATAGCGCTCTGACTGTCATAGAACACATTCACTTTCTCCTTCATCCTTCCAATCTCATCAAGAAAACCTTTTAACAATATTTCCTCTTTACAGGCATTTGGCACAGTTATATACTCTATTTCAGTAGTGGAAAAAGCAACTGTCTCTTGAAGCTTTGACTTCCATATGCTTGCTCCACCTGCAAGAGTAAAAACATAGCCTGTAGTACACCTTTTGTCCAAATCACCTACATAATCAGCATCCACATATCCGCAGATTGAACCTTCATGACCATCAAAGTTGATGAAATGGTCACTTGTGCCTCTCAAATACTGAAGCACCCATTTAACTGCTCACCAATGTTCTTCCCCTGGATTTTCCATGAACTTGCTGACAACTGCAACTACATGTGAAATGTCAGGTCTTGTAGATACCATCACATACATTAAGTTTCCTATCGCATTTGCATATGGTACATGAGACATATACTTCTTTTCTTCATTATTTCTACGACTTAAATCCAAAGAAATATTAAAATGGGAAGCTAATGGAACATTAACAGGTTTCACATTGTTCATACCGAAATTTTCAATTTCTTTCTCCACATAATTTTGTTGTGATAACCAAATCTTAGCATTCTTCTTGTCTATGTGCATCTCCATGCCTAAGATACATTTTTCCACTCCAAGATCCTTCATATAAAATTTTCTAGAGAGTTGAGCCTTTAACCTGTTGATTTCTTCCATGATTTTGCTTGCAATAAGCCTATCGTCAACATACAACACTAATATAATGAATATTCCATTGAAACTTTTGAAGTATACACAATGATCATACTCACTTCTGATAAAATTATAGCTGACCATGAGGGATTCAAAATTCTTTTACCATTTCCTGGGCAACTGCCTCAAGGACATACAATGATTTCCTAAGCTTGCAAACTAATCTTCTGTTGCGACTTTGTACAAAACCTTCTGGCTGATCCATATATATCTCTTCACTAAATTCACCATGAAGAAAAAATGTTTTAACATCTAACTGTTCCAAATCAAGATCAGGTAATGCAGTTAGTGCTAACACAGTATTAATAGAAACAAGGTTAACGAATGGTGAAAAAATATCATGAAAATCAATACCTTCAACCTGAGAATACCCTTTTTCAACGAGCCTCGCCTTATACCTATCAGTACTTCCATCAAATTTTGTAATATTCCCAAATGGGAAGAGCAAGAATATAGAAAAAAAATGCTTGAAATAACAGTGTAAACATCACATCAAAATATGAGACAAATATGGAGCCTCTCCATTAATAATAACAACAGAAAAATTGTACAAAATAATTGGCACAAATCATATAACATGAATAAAAAATCCTCCAATAGATAAATCCGCTCACAATGAGGTGCTGCTACTTTATCAAAAATGTCGGAAGACTGCTACATTATTGTCATAGGAGCAATGCTACAGAAAATGAATATAAAAAAGAGAAAGGGCTTATATATTCCTCAAGAGATACAAAAAATGAATATCGAGGTTCTATAACAACCTTCGAAGACAACCCAAGCGGGTTTCTGGGAAATACACCCAATAATAGAATATGAGCTATAGCCCCAGGGCTAAAAGTATGCTGCAAAAAAGTAACTAAAGAGTTATGGCTGAAGCTGATATGAAAATATGTATTCTCTCCTCTACTGGATCCTCTAGATGAAAGGTTGGCTCCTTCACCGAAGAAATCACTCCCCAAATCACCCACTACAACTACCCCTGCAAATCATCCCTAGAATAACATAGATCCAGACTGATACTGCATTGTGGGGGATTAAAAAATTGTGGCCTGGTGCCAAATATATCAATGATGCTCAAGGGCCTTCCTTACTAGCCTCCCAATGGAAGGAAAACTTCCTCCAATGAAATATAGCTCAAATCACCCAAATCAACTCTCCACAACTTCTTCCCTGCAACACAATACAACCTCAACACTTACTGCGCTGTACCATAATACTGAGGCTTTGGCCTGATGTTGGAATGTGGAAATGAAGTGAAATCGCTTCTCCTAAGTAGGCACTATAAGTCCCTCGAGGATGAAGGTGGGATTCCCGCTCTGGAACACCCCGTGCTAAACAACACAGTAATCTTAGCTAAACTGTTGAAGAGAGAAAACCAGTATTAATAGACCATATCAAAATAATAATCTCAAACATATCCTCTATGGCTGCCATCCCCTTCCTTATATAAGTGGTGAGCTTCCTCACCCTTGGCCCCACTCATTAAAGCCACTACTTCCATGCATGGAGTCTCCCTCCAAAACTGCATTTTCCCATAATCAATGCCACTCCTACATGACATCCTTTTTTATTTGGTCAAATTTGACCCAGTCTACATGCTCCAACCCCTTTTCACACATAAGGATGTTTTTTCAAGCAACTAAAGTGATCTCCTTTCATATTACTAGTGATTTTATTCCTACTAAGGAGATTTATGCGTCTCCATACCCTCTTATTCACCAAATTAGGAAATAAAAGCAAAATTTAATATTCCAACTAGCTCATGGCTAATTGGGAATATAACAATCATCCCCTCCTAAATGTTTCTTATCCTCAAGAAACTTTAAAGAAGAGTGTTGCAAATCTTCTCCTCCTCCCTTGGTGACACCGCCATGTGATAATATCTCCTCATATACCAAGTGTCTCCCAATCAATCCCTCCATGAAATTCTCCTCCCATGTTCTCATGAGATGCAAATGACTCATCCCACAAGGAAGTGAAATATCGAATGAAGAAATCATGGTTTGCCCAATGTTCTCCCTGAAACATGACGCATGAGAAACATGGAGAGTCTCTCTCCCAAAGGGCATGCTCAATCCTCCCATCCTTCCTCCATTCATTCCCATAATAAGAATAAAAACATCATTAATGTATGGGATCAAAACCAAGTACATATAATTTTTTATATGCAATAATGGAGGTGGATCATAGTCCCACATGTGGAACCAATGCAATATATATCCTGACTACGTCAAATAATGATATGGTAAGTGGTTTCCCCACCACTTACTTGTTTCCATATTCTTATCACATGTTTTGACAAGGTGAGTAATGTTTGGTGCCTTTGGAGTGCACCCCGAATGATATATCATCTCCCTATATCCTCCTACGGAGTGGCCATGCTCAACACTTTTTATGGCCCAAAGTTGACCATGAAGTTTGTAAGGAAGAATGCTCCCACTTGGAGCAATGGCCTGCACATGTATGGTAAAGGAATCCAAATAATCATCAAATAAATAATTATGCATATAAACATGACCCTTACCATAAACCTTGCTCATACCAATGGAGTGGCTCATAGATAAATACCCTCTCTTTCCCATAAAGGGAAGAGGGGTTGTGATAACTTCATCAAAAATTTATGTATCTCCTCCATCTCCACATGATCCATGCATGTCCTAAAATTCTGATATATCTCCTCTTAAAATCCTTCCCAAATAAACCCATCCATGATAGTATGGTATCATCTCATGGAATAAGTGTGGCTGAAGAGAAAATCCTCATGTGGTGCTTGTAGTAACTTCTCCTTGAGCTTGGATGCTTTAGATAATAAGATCCTACCATGATAGTAGATGACCTAATCTCTAACTAAATATCCCTCCTCTTGTAGCTGCTTATCAAGTATCATACAAGTAAACAGATCCTTGGAATAATCCACCAACAGCTCAGATTTCCAATATGGATCTATCCTCGAAAGTGACAATGATGATGATCTATCATAGAAATCATTTTTCATGTGGCTACTCCCTTCTTTTACATCTCCTATGCCAAAGTGACATACTAGAAGGATGTTATCCTCCCTTTGTTGCTCCTTTCCCAGAGCAAGATCTGAGGTCAGAGTGGGTAATGATGATGTTGGGAGAATGTCTCCCTCCTCCTTCAATCTACCCAAGGCTCTCAACATTGTACCATGACATCCCAATGCCCCCACTCCTTTTGGATATATGAGTGGTGAAACATGTTGTGAGACTTTTCTCACCAACTCCTGATGAGGTGGCCTCCCAGGTGGTTTGCCAAAAAACAGTAATGTATCATGGGCCAAAGTCATGTTCATAATAGATGGTATTGTTAGGTCCTTTCTTCCACTATGAAAATCCATATATGTTTTCCATGTGGATGTTGTTTGTAAAGGATATGTGTGCATACCTCTAATCATCTAACTTTTTCCTCTCTTTCTATCCACCCATTCCATCTGCAAAGTCTCCCAATCTGTGGTGACCCTCGCAAAGTAATCAACTACTGCACACCCAATATCACATTGGTGTCAAGTATGTCAACCAAAAAGAAGTGATTAGTAAATTTATATGTCTCCATGGTGACAGATAAATATGGAACATAATGCATGCACTTCATAGTCCTAGCTCCTCGGACCAAAACAGAAAATCCCTCAAAATCATGAGTGGGTATTTCCCTCCTTTGCACTAATTGGGCACCAATAAATTTGTGGGTAGCCCCACTATCAATCAAAACTAAAACCCTCTGATTGAATATGGAACCTCAAACCCTCAAGGTCAAGTATTGGGTACTCCTCTCAAATATGAAAGAGCCCCTCCAATGGGAGAAAATTCTCCATTCCCACCTTCTGGTGGTGGTGGATCATCTCCTACTATTCCAGCGGTGTGACCTCCTTTTGGTTCTTCTTCTCCCTCCTCCTCATCATCTGAGAAGACCTCTATATAGTGTGTCTTTCCTACTACACATCTATGTCTAGGTGCCCATGATTCTTGGCATGTGAAGCAAAGCTTCCTTCTCCTGAAATATCTTCAAACATCATCACTAAGAGGTACCTTACATTGGCTCTCTTTTGAAAAAGGAGCCTTCTCATATTTTCCCTTTGATGGAAAAGTGGGATTTTGCTTAAATGTTGCCTTTGCTTTTGGCAAGGCATATTGTAGACCTCTAGCCATTTCAATGGAATTTTGAAGGGTAGTGGGTTTGGTAGACTTGACCAACCCATGTAGAGGTTATGCTAACCCATAAATAAACATATAGACCCTTCTTTCTGCAGATAAATCAGGAACCATAACAAAAAGTTTTAGAAATTTAGAAATGTAAGTTTCTGGATTACCTAATTGTTTGAGCTTAGCTAGCCCCATGAAAGGTGCCTCCGGGTCTCTCCAATCGAACCTCTCCACCAACCTCCTTGTGAACTCTGAATATGCAGTCACATTGGCATGACCCAATGTATACATCCCAAGAAACCACCAATCATGTGCTTCACCCTCAAGGTGCAATGTTGCTATTTTGATGGCCTCCGTCTCTGGTAATTGGTTCAACTGGAAGTATATTTCTAGCTTCTCTACCCATGATTTGGCAGTGCATTTTGATGACCCATCAAAGTTGGGTAACTAAAATCTTCCCATAGTCTAGTGTAGATCATGATTATGTATGAATCCTCCAACCTCTTTTGTGATGTCGGAGTCTCCTATTATCCTTGTTCTGACAAAATTCTTGAAAACTAAAATGATCCTTGAACCTTTGAGATTGAGACTCATAAAAATAGTCTTCAATAGCTTCTTGTTCTTGAAACCCTTCATTTCACACTACTAAGAATGTAGGCATCGTAAAGTGTTGGAAAACCTGATGCTTCACTGTTTGATAACTCCACTGATGATAAATGATGGAGCCTTCACCATGAAGAAACCATTTAGGGGATTCTTTTTGTTTATCCATCCTCATATCCTTTATTTCTCTTGCAATGTATTGCATAGTTCGAAGAAGAAGTTTAGGAAACTCTTTATCATCCTCTTCTCCTAATAAAGGGGTTTCACCCTTGTCTTCTTTATCATTTGTATAGTCATACTTCCAGTTTCTTCTGAGATACCTATACTCTCTATCTGCAAGAGCATATCCTTCTTTTGATGACATATTGTCTTAAGATGCATAGGCTAATACAAGATTATGCTATGATACCACTGTATTATTCCCAAATCGAAAGAGCAGGAATACAGAACAAAATGCTTGAAATAGCAGTGTAAACATCAAATCAAAATAGGAGACCAATATGGAGACTCTCCATTAATCATAACAGTAGAAAAATAGTACAAAATAATGGGCAGAAATCATATAACATGAATCAACAAGCCTCCAATAGATAAATCCCCTCACAATGAGGTGATGCTACTATATAAAAAATGTTAGAAGATTGCTACATCACATTCATAGGAGAACTGCTACAGTAAATGAAAATACAAAAGATAAAGGGCCGATATATGCCTCAAGAGATATAGAAAATGAAGATCTAGGCTCTCTAACAACCTTCCAAGGCAACCCAAGAGGGTTTCCGGGAAATACACCCAATAATACAATATGAGCTGCAACCCTAGGGATGAAAGTATGCTGCAACAAAGTAACTGAATAGTTATGGCTAAAGTTGATATGAAAATAATTATTCTCTCCTCCAATGGATCCTCCGGATGAAAGGCCAGTCCTTTCACTGAAGAAATCACTCCCCAAATCACCCACTGCAACTACCCCTACAACTCCTCCTTAGCATAATCTAGATCTAGACTGATACTATGCTGTAGGGGATTAAAACATTGTGGCCTAATGCCAACTATATCAATGATTCTCAAGGGCCTTCCTTACTAGCCCCCCAATTGAAGGAAACCTTCCTCCAATGAAATCTATCTCACAAATCACCCAAATCAACTCTCCACAACTTTTGCACAGCAACACAACCCAACCTCAACAGGAACTGTGATGTACCATAAGACTGAAGCTTTGGCCTAATGCTGGAATGTGGAAATTAAGTGCAGTCACTTCTCCTATGTAGGCACTTGAATTCCCCTGAAGATGAACGTGGGATTCCCGCTAGGGAACACCCTGTGCTAAACAACACTGCAATCTTTGCTAAACAACTAAAGAGAGAAAACTAGTCTTAACAGACATATCAAAATAATAATCTGAAAAATATCCTCTATGGCTATCATCCAATTCCTTATATTAATGGTGAGCTTCATCACCCTTGGCCCCACTCATTAAAGCCACTACTTTGATGCATGGAGTCTCCCTCCAAAACTGCGTTGTCCCATAATGAATGCCACTCTTCCATGACAACGCTGTTGATTTGGTCAAAGTTGACCCAATCTACATGCTCCAACCCATTTTCACACATAAGGTTGTTTTTTCAAGCAACTAAAGTGATCTCCTTCCACATTAGCAGTGATTTTATTCCTACTAAGGAGATTTATTGGCCTCCATACTCTCTTATTCAGAAAATTAAGAAGCAAAAGAAAATTTTAATATTCCAACTAGTTCATGGATAATTAGGAATATTAAAAAGTTTTTGTTCAACTTGAAGACCCATTTGTGCCCAAAAACACTTATCCCTTCAAGAAATTATACAAGATCCCAGGTGTTGTTATTGACTAAGGAGTCCATTTCTTCTTCCATAACCTTTTTCCATATCTTGCTATCTGCATCATTTACTGCTTCCTGATAACAAGAAGGTTCCCCATCTTTTGTAATCAACGCAAAAGATGAAGCATAATATTCATACCTTTTGGGTGTTTTTCTTTCCCTTGTAGACCTTCTTATAGTGACTGGTTACTGAATTGGTTCTGAAATTTCTCCAGTTTTCTTTGCTTCTTCACCTTTTTCATGAGAAGTCTGTCCATCCTTTCGAATTTCAGGAAAAGGTTTAGTCTTCAATTGAATTTTCTGATTTGGCGGTACCTGCTCTCGTTCAACTTTTCCAACATCTAATTTTAGAATAGAAGATTCATCAAATGTTACATCTGTACTAATGACTATCTTCTGTGAAGAAGGATCCCACAATTTATATCCTTTCACTGCATAGTCATACCCAACAAAGACACAACATTTCGTTTTTGGATATAACTTTGAAAGCTGATTTCTAGGGATAAGAGCATAGGCATCACAACCAAAAATATTCAAATACGAATAATCACAAAAATGACCCAACCAAAATTCTTCAGAAATTTTATAGTTTATGGCAACCAAAGGTGATCTGTTAACTAAATAACAATCAGTAGATATTTCTTCTGCCCACAACTCCTTTGGCAGGTTAGCATTACTGATCATGATTCTCGCTCTTTCCATAAGAGTTTGATTCATACATTCAACAATGCCATTTTGTTGAGGAGTATAAACCATAGTTTTATGTCTTAAAATCCCTTTAGCCTTACAGAATTGTTGAAATTCTAAAGAAATAACTTCACTGCCATTGTCAGTTCTTAAACATTTAGTTGATTTTCCTATTTTCTTTTCCACCATAGCTTTAAATTGTTTAAAAAACATTAAATACATCATCTTTATTTTTCAACATATAAACCCAAACTTTCCAGAAGAAATCATTAGTAAATGTTAAGAAATATAATGCACCTCCATAAGAGACAGTAGGAGATGGTCCCCATAGATCATAATGAATGTAGTCTAAGATTCGTTTACTATTATGATTACCAGTCTTGAAGCTTTGTTTACATTTCTCTCCATACATGTAATGTTTAACAAAATCCAACTTCAAGGATTTCAAATCAGGAAGAAACTTGTGGTTCATCAGTACCTGAAGACCTTTCTCGCTCATGTGACCCAACCGCTGATGCCATAGATGAGAACCTTCTTCTGCTTTTTCTGATACAATCACTGCTTGACTAACTTCAGCGCTTCCTTTAATTCCATACAGATTTCCAATATTTTCATCCTTCATAACAAACAAGGCTCCTTTTGAGACTTTGAGCACTCCATTCTGACCTGTAAATTTATACACATTCGAATCCCAAACTCCCAAGGAAGTCAAGTTTTTCTTTAGTTCAGGTACATGCCTAACATCAAATAATTTTTTAACTCTATCATCATACATTTTAAATTTTACATTTCCCATCCCAACAGTCTGACAAGATGCATTATTTCCCATAAACAAAGAACTACCACTTACAGTTTCATATGAATTAAACCAACTTCTGTGTGCACTCATGTGATGAGAAGAACCAAAGTCTAATAGCCAATTTTCACCAGCTTGAGAAACATTACAAACAACTAGAGCTTCAGCAGTTAAAATTTAATCAATCATACCTAAATCAACGTGATTTTCTTCCTTATTATGGTTTTCTAACTCCTTTCATTTCCAACAGTCTTTCTTGAGGTGTCCAATTTTTTTGCAATACTAGCACTTGCCTTTACACTTCTTCCTGCCCTTTGACTTTGATCTGGAAGAACCCCTTTTTTTCTCCCCTCTTTACTTTGACTGGCCTCTGGCTACCATGGCTTCTAGTGTAGATGTTTCAATACTAGATTTCCTTCGAAATTCTTCAGATAACAAAGAACCCACAACTTATTCAAATTTCAAAGAATAAGCATTGCTCAAACTGATTGAAGTTACAAAGTGATCCCATGACTCGGCAGAGAACAAAACAAGGTTATAGGCTTGTCTTCTTCCTGAATGTTAACTTTCATATCTAACAAGTAGAAAATAAGTGTATTAAAAACATTTAAATGTTTTGCAAATTTTGTACCCTCCTTCATCGGAAGAATATACAATTGTCTTTTCAAATAAATTCCATTGGTCAATGATTTTGTCATATACAAATTTTCCAGTTTTTCCCACAAACTTGTAGTTGTACTCTCTTTAATGATATTAATGAGAAATTCATCTTATAGGCATAACCTAATGGTACTGAGGGCTTAGGCATCCAAGTCCTCCCAGTCTGAATCTGTCATGCTTTTAGGTTTTTTCTTCAAAAAGTTTAATTCTTTGTGCAACCCTTCTTGCATCGGAAAGTCCCTAACTTTCAGTTTCCACAATGAAAAATTGTTCTTCCCAGTGAACTTCTCCATATCGAACTTTGCATTCATTATTTTGGCCATTCCTTCTTCCTAAGGTTTCCTAGTTTCTAATTTTCTCTTCTTCTTCTAGGATTTCTTGTTTCCCTCTTTCCCTCCTTCGACTAGGGTTTAAAAAAAGATCTATTTTTCTCTCCTTTTCAGTAAATAAATTATTTATAAATATGAGCCCTTTTCAATAAAAAATTTCTTCCATAGGAACAGGAAAGATAAATTCCTTCTACCAATATATTCCCTCTATCGAAATGTCTTAAAAAAAAAAATTTTGAGACATAATTTTTTTTAAGCCAACAGAATCCTTCATGATGCAGAAAATTTAAAAAAATACCTATCAGGTAGTCGATTTTGTTTTTATCATCTAGATGGCAGCGCTAAATTTACTTATGGGTGGCAGTGTTAAATCGAGCAGAATTTTTGCAACCTACAACATGCAGGATTTTCGATGAGTAGAATTGAGTAGACTTTCTACTACCTACATCCTGCAAACTTTTCGATGAGTAGACTTTCGGCAACGACCCTTTTTTCTCGAGTGTGTATGCTTCTCTACTACAACCGACTTCTCCTGTCTCACTCGATTACTTCTCTAGTATCCATTGACGATTCTTTCTGTAATAACCCCTTTTTTATCCAATGGCAGCATCGGTCTCTTCTCTCTCCAATGTGCAGGGGAGCTTTGCTTTCTTCTATGCATGGCTTCACAGGCAGTGACCCATTTTTTCTACAGCGGTGGCTGTGGGATCTTCCTAACGGGCATCACTTACTTCTAAAAGATAGACAGTGGGTTATTTAACAATGTTCTGTAACAACGAACATATATTTTCTCTAGTAGCAAGGTGGATCAGCCAATGGGTCTCTCGCAGGTAGACGATGACCTCTTCGGCTCTCTCGTAGGAAGACGGTAACTCAACGGCATAAAATGGTGGCTCCTCCTCTTCGAATAGTCCCGACTTATTTTTTTGACAGTAAGCACTTATTTTTTTTCATCTCCGATAGTCCCTACCATTTGACACCAACACAGTTTTTTTGTAATGGTAGTATCGTACTATATGACCATTGCAGTTCTCTCATTTATTGGAAGACCCATGCATCACATCGCACCTCACTCGGAAGTGATAACATTTTTATGCATGGGAGTTACCAAGAGAAAAATACCCATGCATCACAGAGCACCTCATTCTGCAGTGCTTCACCTTCAATGCATGGGGGCACCTAGTTAAGTCTATTTTTCAGAAACGCCCTTGAGGGCATAAGTAGTAATTGTCATCAGCTATCAACATGTCAGCCACATCAACACCCACATTACATTACCATTTCTTGTGTTATTGTAATACATACTCATAGTCATCGTAAGGAGCATGTGATATGCCCGCCTTGTATAGACTATTTTTTATGATTATTTCCACACAACATTGTTATGTTCAGTTCTCAATCAAGGATTTTCCCCAATAATATCTATTGTAATTTTTTTTATCTCTCAGTAGTTTTTCACGACTCTCAGTCATATGAACAAAAAATCTATATATTTTGGCTAAACGCTTACTCCTAACCTCATATATTAGGGGTAAATGGTGAACACGGAAAAATTGTACACACATTTCTACAATCCATATGACAACCAAATTTATCTACTAGAATTTACAAGAGAAAATTTTCCATCCAAAGACATCATGAAACAAAAAAATAAAATATTTCCAAAGGTTCATGTTAAAGAGTCTACTCGCACTGGCCATTCGAATGTGAAAATTAGCAACTGCATGGATTTCCCTTTGATATCCATGCATTCCAACCAAGGACGGAGTCAACATCCCAGGATCACTTCACACACCTTGAATTGGGATTCCATAACATGTACCACCTAAGGAAAATTTAATTCAAGTCAACTTGGATATATGCAGCCCCCATGGGATCCTCTTTCCTTCTCTTGAGTCATTTTTTGATTAATGAGATAAGTGAGGGAAAAAGGAGTTCAAATTTCTATATAAACATTCCATTGGAATAAGAAAATATTGATCTAATTTTATGCTAGAAATATTTCTCCAAAAAGATCATGCATCTCATTCACAAGAAGAAGTAAAGCATTATTATGTTGGAAAAATAGCTCCAAACAATCTAACATTCCATTGAGAAGAGGATTTCATCATCGAGAATGTATTCATACTTCTTTGAGAGAGAGAGGAATCTTTCAAGAAAAATGATAAATTAGCTTTCTTGTTGAGGATGTTTCAGCACCATTTCTCAAACAATTCTCTCCAAGTGTCTAAATTCATCTATTGTATCTCTTTCACTTTCAAAAATTAATAAAGGGAGTCGATTTCCTAAATTTTGTTGACTTGTTTGCTTCATTGATAATTTTGTATGTGTTATTTAGTTTAGTTATTAGTGTATGTTTATCTATTCATTGCTTTGATTACTTAAATTTTTTTGTTTATCCATGTTTCTCCACTAACAAGAACCAAATACATTTTTACTCCTTGTAGGTAATGGTAGGTAACAACCAACTCCAAGGAATGTGTCTTTCGTACTCCATAACAACAAAAACATAATAAAAATGGTGAGAAACTAGGTACTCCTCTCGGTGAGGGTGGTAGATCTTATAGGCGCCTAGAGCAATGGGAAACCCTTGGGTTCCCTATGGTGCCCTAGTAAGTGTGTGAAGAATAATGTGAGGGAGGATGATAAGGAAACCAAATTATAGCACATAAGACAAAGAAAATAACAAAATGTTAAAATTTCTATTAAATTATTAATATGTGAAACAATAAAAAGAAAAAAAAATTGATAATAGGTTTTAGCGTGTGAACAAAAATCCTAGTGACCTAACATCCTTCCACCCAATTAGTAACAGGGTCTAGCTAAGTATTTTACAAGGGTACTGGAGCCACATCCTAGAAGTACTGATGACATTTCCAACAACCAAAAAACCAACCATGGTACGGAAAAGGGCTATCACAAGGGGTACTGGGGCCATATTCCAAATAAACTAGTGACGCTTCCAACAGTTGTTTGAAATCTCCACTAGGTGCAAGTGCTACCAAACTCACCACATATAGGGAAAGGTGGACCAATATTTCGCCAATAAGCTACCAACACCCACAGAGAATGAATGAGTCTCATCTCTTGGTTAGAAAATTTGTACCGAGAGTCATTACCAAGAATTGAGAGATACAAGGGCATCTATGATAATCCACATTCTAGGCCCTACTCCCTTCATGGGTTTCTACTCATTACTGACTTTTTGCACTCTGTTATGTAGGATTTTACGTTCCCTAAAAAGACAATTTCTATGTTTCAATGTAAGAAACCATAATGTATTTTAGGATTCCTACCCTTGTGGTCCTAACATAAGCTATCAATTATTGTGTTACCCCCATGGAAAATTTAGTTGGTTCAAGTTAGAGTTGTTTTTAAAGGGACTTCCATTACTTAAGGTGTGCCAAATGTAAATTCAAATAAGCTTAGCACAAGTTGCAATATACCATAGTGGTTAGGTGTGCATAGATATCAGAGTGGTCATTTGTACATTCACCAAATGTTTGAGATTGTAAACATGTGCAAGTGATGCTTACTCCAAATTAAATAATTTTATTTAATCATAGTCATAGCTTAAAATAAAAAATAGCCATAATTTAAAATTAAAATCAATAATAATTGTTTAAAAGTAGAAAGAAAACTTAATGAGATTAGAAACAAAGTTATATGAGGGAAATAGAGAAAACAAATATTTTAACCTATTATAACTAATATTATAAAAGAAAAGATAAATTCCCTGCATCTTAATTGAGTTTCACGCTCTGTATTTTGAAGGGAAATAAATGAGAAATGGCCAAGTAATAGGAATTTGTAGAGAAAAAAAATTCCTACCTCCCACACACTTGTTTCTTACTAATTCTAGTCCAAAGATGATTCCTCATGTTGCATAGCAATTAAGCCATGAGAGCGCATGATGATATTTTTTTTTAACAATTTTGAGAGAAAATCTTGCACTTAAGGCCACACATGTTTGGTAGGAAATATCAAATGAATATCTATATCATTCCATCTTATATTTCAAGCAACACATTAGTTTGACAATAACAAATTCAAGGACAAATAGAATTTTAAAAAATATTAAAATATTTGTTAATATAAAAAGTATGATCACATATAAAATAGTTAAAGGAAAAAGAAAAAGAAAAACAAGAAAAAAACTTAACATAGAAAATAAATAAATAGATAGAATGAATTATAAAAATATAATAAAACGAAATACCCTCTACCAAAATGTCACTTATTTTATTTAATTGTTATTCTCTTTTGTCTTTCCACTTTATTATTTTTCTCTCACTTAATTAATTAAACATATTTTAGTTAAAAAATATATATATATATATATAGATATAGATATAGATATATATTCACATAATTAATTAAATATATATATATATATATAATTAAATTAAAAAATCTAAAATTTTATTAAGGAAAAATCAACAAACTTATCAAACATAATAAATTATTTTACAAATTTTGATGAATCTATTCTTTTAGATCTTGTTTATTTAAATATTAGTTTTATATATTTATTTGATGAAGTGAGTTAATATCTCAATTTTTAATAAATTATATAAAATTATATATTCATTTTATTAATTTTTTTTTTTTCATAATAATTTTCATTTATAAATTTATTATAATTTTCCTAAGTTCATTATTATAAATAATTTTTCATATTTTTTTTAAAATATATAAAAATATATTATTATTATGAAATTAATAAATAATTATATATATTTTTAATATTTTAGTTTATTCTATACCATCAATCAATCCATAATAATTTCAATAATACTTACAATAATTTAATTTTTAATTTTTATGATTTTATTAAATATTAAATTTAATAATATTATATTAAAATTTAACTAAATTTAAAATTTAGTAAGTGATTTAGACTCTTTAGACTTAAATAAACCTAATAATTTGTGTTTCGAAGTGCTCTCCATTTAAGGAGAACTTCTTTTATGCTTAAAAAAAAAATTATGTGACAAAATCTCGTGCAACTTTATAACTTATAAAACTCACATCGATACTATTTATTATAGGATACTACTCACCATCAAAACTGTTTTATGGATTTTTCCCACTTTATTTTATTTGCAATATTAATTTCTATATGCAATCTTGTGTCTCTTTCTCTTATATTTATATATATATAATTGATTAAACATATTTTAATAGGAAATTGACTTATGTGATTTATAAATTATGTATCAAATCTTTCGATGAAAATCAGATTGGAGAAATTTGTGTCGACATATTTCGAACTGGCCAGTGTGGTTCATCATCAGGAAAAGATGCGAAATCTGATCTAGGACTCAGCTTAAATAGATAAAGAAGCTCCAAATAGCCGTTGTACAATAACGACTAGTTTGACCCAAAAAAAAATAAAAATAAATAACTAAATAAAATAAAATAAAATATAAAAATAAAAAATAAAAATAAAAATTAAACAATAAAAATAACGGCTAGTTTGACAAATAATAATAATAATAATAATAATAATAAAATAAAAATAAAAGTTTAAAAATTAAAAATAAATAAATAAACAATAAACAATAAAAATTAAAAATAAATAGATATAAATATGAACATAAAAATAAAAATAAATATAAATGTAAAAATATAAATATAAAAATAAAACTGAAACTAAAAATAAATAAACAAAAAATAAAAATAACAAAATATATAAATATACATTACTTGAACACAATTCAATATATTATTTGAAACTAAATTAATTCCTTTATTTTAATTTTTTATTTTAAAAAATAATTAATTAATTGATTAAATATACATTAAAAAAAACTAGATTAAAAACAAATAATAAACATAATTATGCTAAATAAATAATAAGTAATTACAGAATAAAGAATAACAGAAATGAGAAAAGTAAAATAGGGCGAGAGGGGAGGAAATGACGAACCTCAGACAAACAGAAGGGCAAAATCTCAAAAAACTAAGAATGAAGGGCAAGGATCGAGCACCTGCTCACACTCCACCCATCATCTCTATTAAGGTTAACATGCCTATTTTCAATCTCAAGGGCCTCCCTAAACTTTCGGTGGTGGAAATGGTCCACCTTCGCAATGACCTCATCATCTTCAATGCAAATGTGATGCTTTGTCTTTTCAGCATGCTCTGCTAAGGCAGAGGAGCGAGATCTATTATGCTTTAGGTCAGCGGCATGTTCATGAATTCTTTGACTCATAGATCGACCAGTTTCACCAATATAAGGGGTCCCACAAGAGCACGGAATCAAGTAAACACCCTTACCCTCCTTCGGGCATATTGGGTCCTTAACCGTTCTGAGTGAATCCCTCCGCACAATTTCAAATTCGCTCAGATTGGTTAAGGACCCAATATGCCCGAAGGAGGGTAAGGGTGTTTACTTGATTCCGTGCTCTTGTGGGACCCCTTATATTGGTGAAACTGGTCGATTTATCAGTTAAAGAATTCATGAACATATCGCTGACCTAAAGCATAATAGATCTCGCTCCTCTGCCCTAGCAGAGCATGCTAAAAAGACAAAGCATCACATTTTCATTGAAGATGTTGAGGTCATTGCGAAGGTGGACCATTTCCACCACCGAAAGTTTAGGGAGGCCCTTGAGATTGAAAAGAGGCTTGTTAACCTTAACAGAGATGATGGGTGGAGTGTGAACAAGTGCTGGATCCCTGCCTTTCATTCTTAGTTTTTTTATTTTTTTCCCTCCTGTTTGTCCGAGGTTCGTCGTTTCCTCCCCTCTCGTCCTATTTTACTTTTCTCATTTCTGTTATTCTTTTTTATGTAATTACTTATTATTTATTTAGCATAATTGTGTTTATTATTTGTTTTTAATCTAGTTTTTTATTTATGTATATTTAATCAATTAATTAATTATTTTCTAAAATAAAAAATTAAGATAAAGGAATTAATTTAGTTTCAAATAATATATTGAATTGTGTTCATGTATATTTATATATTTTGTTATTTTTATTTTTTGTTTATTTATTTTTAATTTTATTTTTATATTTTTATATTTATATTTATATTTTTTCATTTATATTTATTTTTATGTTCATATTTATATCTATTTATTTTTCTTTCTTTTTTTCTTTTTTTTTTAATTTTTAATTATAATTTTTATTTATTTATTTATTTATTTTTATTATTATTTTATTTTTTATTTTTTATTTTATTTTTGTCAAACTAGCCGTTATTTTTATTGTTTAATTTTTATTTTATTTTTATATTTTTTATTTATTTATTTATTTATTTTTTGGGTCAAACTAGTCGTTATTGTACAACGGCTATTTGGAGCTTCTTTATCTATTTAAGCTGAGTCCTAGATTAGATTTTGCATCTTGTCCTGATGATGAACCACACTGGCTGGTTCGAAATGCGTCAACACAAATTTCTCCAATGTGATTTTCACCAAAATATTTAATACATAAACATACTTTAGTTTATATATATATATATATATATATATATATATATATATATATATATATATATATATAATCAACGAACTCATCAAACATAATACATTATTTTACAAATTCTGATGAATCTATTCTTTTACACCTTGTTGATTTAAATGTTAGTTTTATATATTTATTTGATGAAGTCAGTTAATATCTCAAATATTAATAAAAAATAAAAAATTATGTATTTTATTTTTTTTAATAATAATTTTCATTTATAAATTTATTATAATTTTCTTAAGTTCATTATGATAAATAACTTTTCATGTTTTTTTTTTAATATATAAAAGATATATATTATTATTATGAAATTAATAAATAATAAATAATTATATATATTTTTAATATTTTAATTTATTCTACACCATCAATCAATCCATAATAATTTCAATAATACTTATAATAATTTATTTTTTAGTTTTTATGATTTTATTAAATATTAAATTTAATAATATTATATTATAATTTAGCTATATTTAAAATCTAATAAGTGATTTAGAATCTTTAGACTTGAATAAACCTAATAATTTGTATTATTAAATATTAAATTTAAGAATATCAAAATCAATAGATTGGAGTCGCTCTGCGCCTATTAAGTTCTACTCTGCGCAGCCTGTTCCTGGGTGTTGCCCTCACGGCCGTCTCAGCTACTACCCCTGGTCGTCTCGACCTCAGGGGTTCTTGGATCTGCCTGGATCCATCCCTTTTCCTTCTGATCTTGCCTCTGGCCCTTGAAGAGCTGCGCTTTGTCAGATCTTCTTGGACCTGCTCCCCTCCTCCGTGTCCCTTCCCTCAGGTCCTGCTTAGATCCTCTGCTGCTCTTAGCGACCCTGCGATGCCTCGCCTCTTGTCTGGTGCAAATCGGGTGTGCTGTTGATCAGATCTCTTGGCTATGGAGACCCAAGGCTCGCCCCTCGGGCTGTCGCAGTCTTCTCCTCCGGATGTCGAAGCTGCGTTCTCTTCTTTGTTAGCTTCATTTTCTAAGAAGAAGAAGTCTGAAGCCTATAAGTTTGTAAAAAAGCTTGATGATGTTCCAGAGGTAAACCTTCCTCCTGAGGGTCCGATCCAAGTTGCTTTGTCCCTTGCAGATCGCGCCTTGGTGGGTCAATTCACGGGCCTTTGGCCCTCGCCTAAAACAACGAAAAACTGGGTTGTTAAGAACTGGATCTCGCTGATCAAGAATAAAGTCACATCATATTTTCTTAGAAGAGGCTACTTCCTGTTTGAATTCAATAATAAGGAGGACAAAGACCTGATCTTCAGGAATGGGCCCTATTTCATGGGACCACAGGGCCTCTACCTCAACAAATGGACTCGTGACTTTGATCCGGCCGTGGATGTTCCATCGGCAGTTCCTGTTTGGGTTCGGCTTCCTAATCTTTTGGTTCATTGCTGGAACTGGGATTCCCTCAAGCATATAGGAAATGCACTGGGAAAGTTCATTGACAGAGCTAACAACAACGATCAGTATTATTGCGCCCGGATCTGTGTCGAGGTAGAATTAGAGGTGGGTCTACCGGAGGCCATCAAAATAAAGGTTGGAAGCTGGACGCATGTGCAAGTACTGGATTACGAGTAGCTCCCATTCAAATGTCGTAAATGTCACATCTACGGTCATTTTTATAGAGGATGCCCGAACAAAGGGGATGCAGAAAAAGGAAAGGACGATGGTTGTAATCAAGTTAAGAGGCCAAAGACAACCCATAAGAAATCTGGGGCACAATGACCCCAAACTGCCTCTACCCAAAATGTACCCTCGTCAAAAAGTCAAGAAAATAGATATGAGATCCTAAGCTCTGCAGAAGAAATTCCCCAGGAAGAAGTTAGGCAAGATAAACCAGCAGAAAAAATGAACTCAGCAGGAACAAGACCTGAAGAGAGTGTCATGGAAATGAATAAGGAAAATCAAACAGAAGCCTCCGAGGAGGACCATGATTCGGAGGAGTCCGAGGAAAATGGAGAAATTGGAGACACGCAGACATCGGTCAGAATATCTGCAAGGGGCCACAAATCTGCCAGAGAAAAGAGAGATCAAGAAAATTATAAAGACAAGCTTCAGGGTAGTCAGCCCACGCTGGAGAAACTCCTAGGAAAAAACCCGAAGATGGTTAAAAATCAAGCTCATGGCTCCAGGGGAGCCCCTGACCAAAGAAATAAATGATGAAGATTGTCTCTTGGAATTTCAGAGGAATGGGGAGTAAAGTAAAAGAAGAAGCAGTGAGAAGTATTATAAGAAGAGAATCCGTGTATATTCTTCTGATCCAGGAGACCAAAATGGAGGACAAGGATTTTCTCCAAACCAGCAAAAAGTTTTGGAAGGGAAGTAGCGGACAAGCAGTTTCATCAAGGGGAGCCTCTGGGGGATTGGGCTCTCTCTGGAACCCTCTCATGTACAGGTTGGTCATGGAGGATATCCATTGGTTGTTCTTGAAGCTACATTCTGTAGAATCAAGGGAGACTCTTAGTCTGTTCAATGTCTACGTACCTACAAATATAGGGGAGCAAAGGGAGTGCTGGGACTCCATCAGACATCTGTCGGAGACTGAGAACCTGGGAAACATCATTATTGCAGGTGATCTAAATCTCACTCTGCAAATGGAGGAAAAGCAAGGAGGCACAATCATAAGGGACCCAACAAGGGAGTCGGTGGAAGATCTCATGCAGGACTGGGATCTGCTCGATATCCCCCCAGAAAATGGTAAGTACACCTGGACCAATAAAAGAATAGGCCCTGGTCATATTTCTACTAGACTTGATAGATGTTTGGTGCAGAGTTCTTTCCTTTTGCTAGGCTTAGAATCCAGACTGCATATCCTCCCATGCAGTGTCTCAGATCATAAGCCCATTTTTCTAGAGATGTTGGGCCACAAGGATCTTGGTCCCATCCCATTCAGGTTCAATGCTCTTTGGGTCAAGGAACCTGAGTTCTTGAATTTGGTTCAGGACAGTTGGAAAATGCCAATGAAGGGCTCTCCTTTATTCATCTGGGAAGAAAAACTAAGAAGACTGAAAGCTGCCCTCAAAACATGGGCCAAAGCACTTCCCACCCCTGCAAAAGCGAGAAAGCAGGCCCAAGACAATCTTGCCCAGCATCACGCCCAAAGCGAAGACGTAGAAATCACTAAAGAAGTTTTAGATAAGGAATCTGAGCTTCAACAAATCTTCCATAAAGCCTTCCTTTCAGAGGAAGAGCATTGGAGACAAAAATCTAGGAGTTTATGGCTTAAAGCGGGAGACATAAATTTTGCCTTCTTCCATAAACAAGCTCAAGCCAGAAAGAGCTTCAATTCCATAGCAGAAATCAAAGACGGCAACTCGACCCACAAAGACTCTGAGAGCATAAAGAAAGAAGCTTACAATCACTTTAAAAATCTGTACAGAGAAGAGGGAGAGACTAACCCAAACTCCAAATTTTTGGAGGCGATTCCTTCAAGGATCTCCCTCCTAATGAATCAACAGCTCGAAGCGAAGATTTCTATACAAGAAATAAAAGATGCTCTAGCCAGCATGGAGCCTGACAAAGCCCCAGGCCTAGATGGCTTCACTGCTAGATTCCTTCAAACCTGCTGGCAAATTGTGGAGAAAGATCTCTACAAAATGATCCGGAAATCCCAAAATTTCCAGAAAATAGGGGGCAGCACCAACTCTGCCTTTCTCGCCCTTATTCCCAAGGAAAAGGGTGCTAAAGAGTTTAACCAGTTCTGCCCCATCTCTCTTTTTAACATTGGATACAAATTAATCACAAAGGTAATTGAAAATAGGTTAAAAGGCATCCTCCCAGACATCATTCCTCAGAATCAAGGCGGATTTGTTCAGGGGAGACAGCTTGTTGACAATTTCATCCTGGTGCAAGAGGCGATTCACTCGAGCCAACTTCGCAAAGAGAAAGGGATGGTGATCAAATTAGATCTGGAAAATGCCTTCGATCGTGTCAGACTTAGTTTCCTGTGGGAAGTTTTGAAAAATTTTGGCTTTGGATTGGGTTTTTTAAATTGGATCCGTGCTTGTATTGTTGATCCTTGGATCACCCCCTTGGTGAATGGGAGAGCAGCTGGCTTTTTCAAAGCTTCAAGAGGGCTCAGGCAAGGCTGCCCCCTCTCTCCGCTACTCTTCGTTCTTCATGTTTCTGCTCTAAGCTTCTTCCTTGATCAGAAATTGGTTGACCAGGAGATCTTGGGGCTCAATATTGCCAGAGGGGTAAAAAATGTAAATCACACTCTTTTTGCGGATGACACCCTTTTGTTAGGGGCTGCCTCAGCTAGATCTGCCTTAAGGTTTAAGGAGGTTTTAGATGATTTCAGTGATGCTACAGGAAGCAGTTTAAACAAAGGCAAGTGTAAAGCTTTTTGCTGGAATATCTCTGCTCTCACCCTTTCTGCCATTTCCAGAAGTCTTGGATTTACTGCCACCCTTAGATGGACCTCTTTTACCTATCTGGGCCTTCCCATATTCTGCACATTGGCTTACAGCAGATATTGGGTCCCTCTGTTGGACAAATTTAAGGCCAAAATTCAGGCTTGGGGATTCTCTTGGTTAAACCTTATCGGCAAAACCGTCCTTATCAAATCTGTTCTCAGCAGTCTCCCCATATTTCAATTTTCTGTGATCCTAGCACCTTCTGGCATAATAAAAAAAATGGAAGCCTTCATTTGCAAGTTTTTCTGGAAAGGGGGTAATCTCAATGACAGAAAAATCTCGTTTGTCAGTTGGGAGAAAATTTTCAAGCCTCTGATTGAAGGTTGCCTTAATTTCAAATATCTTTACTACCAAAATACAGCCATGGGGGCCAAGATCTTCTGGAAAATTATCGCCCCACATTCAAGCTGGGTGCAAAGAGCTCTTTGGAGGAAATATTTCCCGAGGAAGAGGAAAAGATCTGTGGACATCTCTCTACCCATGACAGGCTCGAAACTGATCAAATTCTTTCACAAGGCAGCCCCACTTATCAGAGAGAGAGCGTACTAGATTCCAGGCAATGGCAAAGAAATAAGGATTTGGGACGACAACATCATGATGCAACCTCCCTTAGCGTCGCACAGCTCTCTGCATTCGCTGCACCTTTGGATGGACAGTGTAGGGTATGCATTTCTTTGGGATATCTCATAGTGGATAGGTAGAATCTGGCTGCGCTGGAGTCTTCCTCCTGTGCCTCTAGAGCTATCACATGATCGCGACCTCTTCCTCACTTTACTAAACGGTAAAGGGCCTCTTCGCATAGGAAAGAAGGATGATCGGGGTTAGGGAGCCACCCCAGGTAAGTATTCTGTTGCGCAGGGGTATAAGAGTCTTCAAGAATTCCCTGACGTCGCTCCTAACCCTACTGTATGGAAGGGGCTGTGGAATTACAAAACATTGCCAAAGGTCGATTTTTTTTGCTGGCTGCTTTGCCATAGAGGAATCTTAACTGAGGAAAAAAGGATTTCAAGGTCCCTCTAGATGTCATTTGTGCTGCGACAATGAAGAGAGTGCCCAACACATCATCTTGGACTGCAAATTCTCAAAAGAAATCTGGCAGAACCTCTTGAACTGTTGGGAAACAGAGTTCATTCTTCCTATGTCTATTTCTGATTTATTTGCTAACTGGCGAAATTTCTACCCAGGAATTCTCCCAAAAATGAAAGTTTTAAAGCTGCATGGTTATCCTTGCCGAAATTCATATGCTGGAAAATCTGGCTTGAGTGTAACAGAAGAGTATTTAGGGATGAAAAATTAAATCCTCATTTCATCACCATCAAAGTTAAAAGTCTCTGGAAAGAAAGTTTGGGTGAGCATTTGTCGGAGGTGAACCTAAGTCAGAAAGACTTAGATTGGGGTGCCTCGTTGGGCCTCCAATTCTCTGGCGAAACAAGGTAGCACAAGGACATACAAGAGTGGCAATTCAGAGGGAAGGAGCATGATCTTTCAGATTTGCTCACTAGGCAAGCCAGATTCTCTTTGTTCTTCGATGGGGCAGTGAAAGGCAATCCCGGTTTGGCTGGGGCAGGAAGAATTATAAAGAACAAGGAGGGCATAACTGTGACAAAGTTTTCTTGCGGTCTTGGGCATTCTACCAGCATCCAAGCTGAAGCCTTGGCACTTTTGCAAGGTCTTAAGAAGAAAGGCCATCGGTACTTCAGATGTTAGTGTTATAGGAGATTCTCAGTCTATCATCAAAGTTTTATTGGAGGATTCCTCTCCTGCAGATCTCAAATTGGCTAGAGTGATCTCTAGAATTAGAAACCTGGTTAATTCTTTCCGAACTGCAAGCTTTCTCCATGTATTGAGAGAAAATAATAAAGATGCGGATTTGGAAGCCAACAGGGCGGTGTCGCTTCCCGCATGCTCCCTTCTGGTAGACGGAACTGAGGAGTGGGACTCCATCCCATAAATCTGCTATGTTTTTCTGCATTATTCTACATCAGTTTGTTTTTTTATTTAAGCTAGGAAAAATAACGAAGATAGACTCACAAACCACGCGTAAAAATTGTGGATACCCAAAATTTGGGGCCTACGATCAGATCATGGAAGAAAGACTAAGGGCTAGGCCCTATCTATTGTAACCGGTGAAGGCAATTGGCCACTTTCTAATATAAACTCATACCCATTCTTGTAAAAAAAATATATATATATTAAATTTAATAATATTGTATTAAAATTTAATTATATTTAAAATTTAATAAGTGATTTAGACTCTTTATATTTGAATAAACCTAATAATTTATGTCTCCATGTGCTCTCTAGTTAAGGAAAACTTATGTTTTTCTTAAAAAATATTTAATGTGACAAAATCTCATGTAACTTTATAACTTATAAAACTCACATCGATACTATCACTTATAGGATACCTATTTATAATATCACCATCAAAACCATCTTATAGATTTTTCCCACTTTATTTTATTTGCAATATTCATTCCTATATGTAATCTTCTGTCTCATTCCTCTCTTATATTCTTATTTTTTTTTAGTTTTTTTTGTCTTCCAATTCTTCTAATTTCCATGGATAACAAGAAGAATCTTACATCCATGTTGAGAACAATCATTAACCTTTGAATAATTATATATTTTTTTTTATTGCAAGATTATTCAATAATGAATTACTTAGGAATGAATGTACATTAATGTTTCATAGAAATATAATTTATAAAGGAATTATGTGTCATAAACATTGTCAAGTAATAGATATATCTATTAAATTAGTTTCTATCTGGATTATATTGACATTTGTATCTCTTTTTCACTTATAAGTTGTGGTGTATAATATTGAATAGATGTTATCATCATATATTTTTTTCAGCTTGAGGAAAGAATGTGCATTAATGTTTTATAGGATTATAACTTATAAAGGAACTTATTTTCCATATATATAATGAAAATAATAAATAGAGCTACCAAATTATTCTCTATCTAAATTATAAACACATTTGTATGCCCTTTTCACTTAAATGTTATGGTATACGATATTGAATGTACGTTATGAACCCAATAACCAATATATCATAATAACTTGCATACATACAATGTACACAACATATGGAAAAAAATATGGATGTAAAGCACACCTACTGAAATTCTTATTAATGACTTTGAGTTACACAGTAACTCATTATAAATTAGAAGAAGAACCCCTATATATCCCAAGTGCATCCCTACTTTATAATAATAATTCATTGTGTATAATATTCCTTCTTAACCTCTATATATGTTGACACACATTTATAGTGAAAGCCATTGCTAGTTTGACCTACTATTTACATATGGAATTTGATCTTTCATTTCCTCCATTAAGGTCTCAAAATTGTACCCTTAGAAATATTTTTCCTCGAATATTTATAGTTAAATAATTTACGTATAATGAAACATAATAATAATATTTTTCAACATTTTTTCTCCCATAGTACAACTATTAATTATCCAAACATCCATATTCTATTCTTTTCAATGCCCTTGATAGTTTAAAGTTATATATTTCTCTATCATGTTGTAACTAATTTTTCCAATTCAATGTAGGTTATAGTTTGTGATATATTTTATTAGGATTATTAATCCCATCTCCTCACTCTCCCATGTTATTTTTTTGGATGTGTATGAAACTTTTTTTGGATGTGTATGTTCCTTTATTTCTCATAGTGAGGTGAGATATTTACGAAGGAAACATATTGGTATATTTTCGATCAACATCCACAAGACTCTACCACCTGTTGGTTGGCCCACATGTGGAAGTGGGAAGTCACAACAAAGCTCAAATGTTTCATTTGGTTCGTTGTTCCTAACCAAAACCTCATTTGGGATAAGATTTCCAAGAGGGGATTCTTGGGACAAGGTATGTTCCCTCTCTATAGAACGACTATTGAGGATATTGTGCACATATTTATGCTTTGTCCCTTTGACATTTCCATTTGGGAGGAGATTACTACTTTCCTTAACATCACTATACACTTCGAAAAATCATCCATTATATCTTATATTTGTTGGCAGTCTAATAGAAAGAAGGAATACAAAGTCATACCCTTATATATCTTCTAGGGAACCTTACGCTACAAGAATGCCGACTATTTTAGGCAATTTTCCCAGACTTGAGAGCCACTACTCTTCATGTAGCAATTTTAATTGGACTTATAAACGAATATCCTACACAGATCATATCAGTTGCTTTTATGGTACCTCAATGGGTGGTTCTTGCAGATGTGGCACCATCATCTTCCTAAATTTCTCATTAGCTTTCCATTTTTGTTGGTCTGGTGGCAGAGGAAAACATATGAGAGTGGAAGTTTTGGCCTTATGGGGGGGTCTTATGTTGTGCCTCGTGGCTTGCATTCAATGAGATCCACATTGTTGGTGTTTCATAGGTGACAATTAACTAGGCATTGGGGCATTTCTCTCTTTCGGTGCCTTCCTTAATCCATTAGCTAGAGCATATTTCATCCTTGAAGGGATGTTTCTCCACTATAACATTCTATCACATATATTGGAAACAAAATATTCACTTTGATTAGCTCTCCAAGCATGGTGTCTGTGCATCATCCAAACTGATAAATTTTGAATGCCTAGTTCAGTGCTTGGCCACCAATTCTCACTCTTTCACTCTCTCATGATGGCTCTTTAACGTCTCTATTTTTTCCTTGTCTCCTCCTTTTGTTTTATTTTTCTTGTAGATCTTTAATTTTTCATTCATTTTGGAGGTTCTTCTGAGCTTCCCCTCTATGTGATACATTTTTTTACTGCTTTGCATGGGTGTGTTATTGTGGTCTTACATTAGCCCAGAAGGAAGAATTCCCTCCAATTTTTCTCTATCCATCATTATTTGTCATCTCAAAGCTTGATTTATGTAACCTATTTTGTTTTGTAATGGAAGATGTTTTTTTTACTCAAAAAGATTATATTGTAAGAAAATCTATTTACTTGTTAAAAATCTTCATAGTAATGTTGGAGTGGATTTTTATGATTAAAAATATTCTTACATATTTTCATATGATTAACTCACATATCTATTTGTTTTATAATAATAATAATTATTAATAAATTTGAATTAAAGTTATAATATATTTATTTATTTTAAATTTTTTACATTTTGAGAATGTAAAATATTTTATGAAATAAGTATTTATGTTTAACATTTATCAACCATTTGATTTATATGAACATTTAAGTTAGGTGATTTTGCTAATAACATTTAATATTACTTTGATGTTTAACATTTATCAACCATTTTATTTATATGAACATTTAATTTATATGATTTTGCCAACAAGATTTATTGTTTCTTTTAGGAGCCTTTCTAATTCATGCACAAAGACATCAAGGTAATATATTATACCAACCAAACAAGATTTTCAGCTATCCATATCATTGGCTCATAAAATTAAATTGAAGGACAATATAAATTTAATTTGCCCACACATTTCATAAAATAAGAAGATTTGCTTTGCCTACATATTTCATAAAATAATAAGTGTAAATTAAATTAAAAAAAAAATACACATTGTTAACATCTTTAAAACTAACAACTACAACAACAAAAAAGTGCAAAGATACACCCAGAAAATATAAAATTTGAGAAGATACTCTCACCAAAAATAAAGCCAAAAATAAACTCATAATTATATTTTAAAATTTTTATTCTCTATACCTTATAAGACATAAGGGAGTAGATTCCCAAAAATCCAACCATCTGGAATCTAAGTTCCTAAAAGAAAAATCCTACAACTACGTAATCTTCAATTTTCATAATTAAGTTGTTTAAACAACTAATACCATGTAGCCAGCCAATAAATGGCAGAATCTAATACCATGTAGGAAAATGAGAGATCAAACTTCTAGTAAAGAGGATGCGTGCTCCACATTTGTCAAGGGATGTCTTCTTGGCCCCGTCCAAGAAGGCCTAAGGTAGCTCTCTCGAAATCAAAGGGCCAATAGGAATCTATGCACGTTTAATGCACTTCTCCACCTCTCCTCTTTGAGCGAAAAAAAAATAATGTTTCATTTTGTAGACCACCCTAGGAATATTGGTTGTTTTGTCCTAAAATATGATCTTAGTGCTAGAAAGCCACATTTTCCTAACAAGACAAGGGCAAGAAAGTAAAGGTATAGAGGAAAGGGGATGCAACCAATTAAACATCTACCCAACCAGAGTTTGACCCTCCCATACTTTAGGACATGCCAAATCAAATTGGCCAGTCCAGCAAATATAGAGGGAAAAGCCACAGTTGGAAAAAATATGATCCATAGTCTGAATCCTTTTGACATAGTGTGCACAAACTTGGGCCTACCCAACCTCATTTCTTCAAGTTTTCTCGTGTTAATTCTTTTGACATAGTGTGCAACAACTCGGGCTTACCCAGTCTCATTTCTTCAAGTTTTCACGTGTTAAACTTTTTTTAATGGAGTGCCAACAAAACAAACAATTGAGAGGAACTTCCATTTCCATATTATAGTGTACCACCAAAAATGGCTTGTCCCCAACATATGTTATATTACATTTCGCAGAATTTAATAATTTCATGAGTACAGATGTCGAAAGTCATCTGCACGATTGGTACATATTGGAAGTTGGAGCAGGCAGAGAGGAAGCAGCCTTGCACAGAAGTCTTTATCGTTGGTCATCCAGTAGGAGGAGGAATTCCAAAGAGTTTATCAGGAAAGCCAGTGGTCTTACTCTTAGTGTGAGGTCTTTTTATGAAAGGGAATATTTTAGTCTTAACCGCTGGTCCCGCTAAGGATGTATTTCTCTTACCAGCTAAGGATGCCCTTGATCCCCGTAGCTTAATTTTAGTAACATCTCGCAGTTCCCATGGCATATTCCCAGACAATCGAGGAGTGATTTCCCCCAAAGCAATATCATCTCAAAGTCTAGCTACGAAACAACTTCTAGAAACAAAATAAAAAATGCAACAAACAAATGAACGCTAGAAACAAAAATTGAATTGGATTTCAATGACAAATACAAATTATTTCTGTCACTTACGTGAGTTGGATGTCTCAGACGCTCCAATGCAACGGGGGACGGTGCTGGCGTCGGTGCGCGAGAGGCTGAGCGTATCATCCTAATGCGAAAAATAAGCAAAAAACCATTGCTTCCCTATTCAACAAGAAGCTGATGCAGAAAATTCGTTCGCAAATTTTCAATTTGAAATACCAGGCGCTTTCCTCCCCATCTCATTTCAATTTTTAAAATATACCGCGCGACTGGCTAAGTTTGAAATATGGTGGAAACCTAGCATTCATTTCATATTACACCAACTACCCATTTACATTAATAAAACCGCATTAACCTTGTCGTAACAGTTATGTCGGAGTTGTGTTTGCTGTAGACAGTCTGTTGTGCGGGAGTTAATGCGCAGGGAGTCCCAAAATTTCAACAGAACGTACCCCAAATCTCCAAAGAACGCAAACAAAATTCAAACCGGTAGCTGCCAAACAATCAGTTCTGGGAAACATATATCAATCAAACTCGAAAAGACAAATATTCACTCATAACAAATAAGCTATTAGTAAATTGATAAATGACATCATAAAATCATCAATACTGGCACTTTCTTCACACACAACACTCAAAACTCAACCTGCATCATATTCATAGAAATTGAATTTCAACATTAATGGTAACAGTGCGTATTAAAACCTTCCATCAATAAATCTACAATATATGCAAATTAAACCAACATAGCCAAATGTTTATTCATTACATTTGCTATGACATAATATGTATGTATCATGATTCCTATAGCATCTGTCAACTGTCATTAAAATTTAAGCTCAAGCTTGCCTGTATTTAATTCCCTCTATCATGATTCCTATAGCATCTGTCAACTGTCATTAAAATTTAAGCTCAAGCTTGCCTGTATTTAATTCCCTCTCACGCTTCGGCGACTGTTGACTTGATTTCTGTATATACTCGAGTTCATGAATCCAATGTTGAAAATATTAAAGTCATCTGCATGCCTTTGAGCAGAAGAAAAGAGTATAGCAACAACAGCAGAGAATGAGTGTACTGCAATACGCATTCAAGAGGAATGAAAAATCCGTAAGGAAGAATTTAATGTTTATGGGCCGCAGCCACAAATAGCAGAAGAATTAATTTTGATATGGCTGAAGTCAATTTTTGTAGAGGAACTACTACGGAGTAGTTTTATTAAAAACAGTCATTTCGGGCTTTAAAGCCCTCAACAACCAGAATTGAATGGAAGTGCTATAAAACAGGTGGAGGACTTAAGTATAGAAAAGCCAGGACAAGTGGTCCCTACCACTTTATGCGCAAATCGCGGATCGCAGTTTTGAAGTGTTAAGTGTCTTGTTGATGTGGATGTTTGTGATGTGCGATCATCGCACCATCGCAACATTGCAATATTACAAAATCACCCTCCACCCATGCCAGAGTTTTGTTGAAAGTTGCGAGGTGCGATCGTCGCACGATCGCACAATCGCAAGTCCATTTGTTTTTACGCCAAGTGAAAGCCGCGATGCGATTGATGCGCCATCGCGCCATCGCATATCGCAAATGTCGCAAATCGCATTGTTGATGTTCCGCCATATCGCACATCACAAAATGGCCGACTGCGATGTGGTCCCCACTCGTAGGTCGCGCTATGTTAAAGTTTTATGTTCTGGAAAGATTATTTCCTTTGTATTTGATTTATATATTTTTTTTTGGGTCTTGTTCCCGTCGCGCCTTATATAAAGTGAAAAAGCCCGTGAGGATTGTAGAATGATTGGTAATATTGTATTGCTGTAACCACTGTGTGAGAGCCCGCACGCAAGAAAACACAGTAAGAAGAACTGAGCACTGTTTGTGTATTCTTGAGAGACAGAGATTTGTTTTGAGAAGCACTGCATCTGTAGCAGTCTTGATATCATATTTTGTGAATCCCTCTATATTGATGTAATAGTTTTAAGTTCCGTTAATGAAATAGAAAGCATTTTCATGCCATCTCTGTCCGCAAGAAAATTTTTGTTTTAACTTCTCTGTGTTGTAGAGGGGAGTTTATTCTCTCCATTTCTGTTGTTTGGAATTTTCTATATTCCAACATCCAATCTAAGTGTTTTTTGTTACAATCAAAATGTGTTATTCCTTGATCATTGGCAAAGGTAAAATAGTTAAGGGGCTGCATATTCGTTTCATCGTAACATGTGACTTCAAACTGAATCTCCTCCGCAGCCTGGTAGAACTCTTCTAGTCCAAAGCCTGTGCAAATCTCGGATGTACAAGAGACAAGATTATAATCTGAAGACAACAGATCGTTCAAATCAAACATACTGTCTGTTAAAGTAGCTCCATCTCCTCCCAAAAGTTCGGAATCTGATGATGTCCCGCTCTCCACTATAGTCGACATGGAGCAGGTAGTGTTTATACCTTCCATTGCAATCGACTTAGAATCATGCTGTGAATTATGATTACGGCAATCGTAACCGTTGAAGCCGTTGGATATTACGATTCCAGATTCACTCATCGCCGTTGTTTTCTTGACGGGGATTGTTATTAACACATGATTCTCTACCAGAGGAGATTTTGACCTTATCTTGAGATTCTCTGTAGTCGAAGATCGGTTTACTAACGAGAGCTTCTTGCTGAGGTGACTCTTCCAGTAGTTTTTAATTTCATTGTCTGTTCTCTCAGGTAGTCGTCCTGCGATCAGCGAAAATCTGGATGGATCGTAACGTTTGTCACACATTGCAAAAATTCAAAATTACTACACACCCCGACATGGTAAATCCAATGAATAAATAAATGATGTTCAGTCATTGTCCGCATACCGATTGCCAAGAAGTCAATGCAGCTGTATAATAAGCTCCTTCTCATCGGGGGGAATTTTTCCGCGTTTGATGCCGGGACGAAGATAGTTCAACCAGCGTAATCTACAACTCTTTCCACTCTCAACACAAATTTATTTCCGGATTAATATAGATTTTCTGAGATTCACCTGCTTTTTTGGGGAGATTTGTCCATCCACGATCGCCATGAATTCGAATGTAGTCGGAAAGAATCCTATCCTCCTCTGCAGTCCAGGCCCCGCGGTTGAGCCCTTCTTTTGAGCAGCAAGGAGACCTAACCATTATTGAAACCCTAAACCCTATAATTTCACAGACGATAATCTCCACTGGTCGAAAGAGACACACACGGTACTGGCATCGTCGCTTCACCTTGGGAGCGTTATTGAGTATATATACAAACATTCGATTCTCCTTGCTAAAAACCAATTAGATTCTCCTTCCTAAAAGAAGGTTGTTGTTGCAGTAAATCTTTGGCCAGCGAAAAGGAGTTGCGACTGCATCGTCACTAAACGCAATGTTGAAATACGATTTGCGATGGTCATGATCAACGAACAGTGGAGAGAAAAAACAAAAAATCATGGTATGACGAGAGTCGGTGTAGGAAAGCAACCGTTGGAGTCAAATAATTGAACTGCGGTAGCGTTGATAAAATCCCGTGGAGGAATCATATAATTGGCCCACGGAAAAAGTAACCCACAGTCACCCTCTGAGACTGGAAATATCACCAATGGCGACGGCGAAGGAACCGTACAAGGACGTGCACCTCACATTCCGTAACCTAGCTCACCAAGATCTAAAACCCAACTTCATGCTCATGATATAATCGTGGCTCTCACCTGTCATTCCACCACCTATCTCAGGTGAATCCAAAACCCTATTTTATATAAAATAGATTATTGAGATATAATAAATATCAAAACACCATCTAAAATATAATATATAATATTATAATTTAAATATTTATTGATAATAATAAAATATAACTAAATTGTAATAGAGAATATGAAAAAAATATTTAAATTTAATTATTCATTTATAATAATAAGATGTAATATTATAATATATTATTGTACAGTTTAACTATATAACCTATACAATACTTTAACATCCCATGTGTGTATTTACGATTTTTTTTTTTAAATTTTATTAACTTCAAAATTCTATGATATATATCAAATAAAAACAAGTTGGTCTTTGAGTGGGAGGCGAGTATCCAAAAATACACTATCCTTAAGGACATAATGATTTATGAGAACTAAAAGACACAACACCAATTAAACTATAACAAATATGCTTACCAAAATGGCCTAATATAAAGAAAACTAGAGATAAGATAACATAAGACATGATGGAGAAACTATCAAGCTCATGGGTCTAAATCCAAGCTTACCACCAGAATGAGCACATTTGGATACTCTAATGCTTCGTTTGTAGCTGGGGAATGCCAAGGTGCTTCTAAATCCTCTCCATTCTCCCATCTAGGTCTTGCAGGTGCTTATACAAGGGTTCTAGGGAATGTAGAATGTCGATGCATGACTAATGTTTATTCAATATAGTCCGCTCAAACAAAAAATTCATCTGCAAGTATAAATCCACTATCTGCATATATTGATTGAACTTTCCTCTCATATGCCTAGTACGTGGAACAAAATTAGCCCACTTAGTTAGAACATTGGTATCAGATAGGTGGTTCTTATGAGTAGAAGCTTCCCCCTCTGCCTAAAAAATTATCTTGCTGAATGTGGCCACCTATGAGTTCCTTGTAGCAGGAAGAAAAATCTTGTGTTTGGTGTTGCATAGGAGTGTGCCCCTATTGGGCCCAGTATTAAAAATAAGTTGCATCCTTCCTCACTCAAGTCCATTGATACAGCATGACTAACCCAACCACCAAATATTCTAATTTAAACATCGACCGAATCTAATTGGTACGGGGACTACAAACACAGGGTCACTAGAAGCTAGTGGATAATAAATCTCCTAGCTTAATAGCTTAAAGACCAACCAATAAGAGCAATGAGATAGCCAACCACCAAGAAATGGGGAACCCATATCCTCTCAACTACTTGATAGTTTTCTTCCACTGACCCACAAACTTGCACGAGATGCTCTCCACACTCTAGGATTTCAATATTGACATTCCAAAATGGAGAACAAGAAAAAACATAGAGATAGAGAGATACACTACCCAAGACAAATATGAATCTCCCCCACTTCCAAATTATTGTGCTTCTTCAAGTTCAAGCTTGTTGGACCCTCTCTCGGCTAGGAACTAAACCATGATACTGGGATATTGACTTACCATTCAGGACTACATGGAGAAGACATATGAGTAACCAAACCGAAGCGCCCTCCATGCCCAATGTCGTTCCCTCCTCCATAAAACACTGAAACATTTGACCCATCTTGAATACCCAACTGACTCAATATCACATCCAAACAGAGTTGCATTACTCAAACACACAAAATGGTAAGAGAAAACCCCCCTAATGACAAATAGAAGGACCCAAATGAAAAATAGCAAGCCAAATATTAAAATCACATGCCACCAAACCAAGAGAAGCAGGATTTATTATAAAAAAAATATGAGACATAACAAAAAAAACACCAACAATGATTTCTACCCTAATTCATCATCAATATCACCACCTGTGACAAAATCCAAGCCACAAAACTACTTCTCAAATGCCTAGACCAGGAATAGGGGTAAACTAGATAGGATAACGAGAGACAAAATGGAAAAAAATGTCTCACTCCAGTCTTGAAAAAATTCCCCACCAATGTTACCAAAATATAATGAAAAATAAATAGAAAATGCCCAAAATGGAGTTGCAAACAATATTACCTTTTCCAAAAGGAGGCCATGAAAAATCGATTCCCACCTTTGTTATACCATAGTGTGTGGAAAATTGGATCTTAGATGCCACTTCATTGCCTATACATTCAAAATTAAACCCAAACGTCAAACATTCCTTTCTTGGTTTTTATTTTCCATCCTAATACACCATCGAGCACTCGCTTCCCTGACCCATGTCAAACACCTTCGCAAATGTCCATTAGAGTTCTCGCATGGAATTATACATATTTCACTCACACTCTGTATGTATGGAGCTTAATTGGCTTCCCATTTCTTGTTGTCGCTTCTCCATCATTGTAGGTTAATGAAGCATTTAGATGGCACATGTCTACATTAAACTCTCGAGGGCATTTTTCCATGCCCATCAATGCATTTTACAGGTGGTGAGATGGAAACCTTCTCCATTCCTCACTCTCAAAAGTCACCCCATTTGGGGATGGTCGCACCTTTAGTTCCCACTACCAACATGCTACTATCAAGGGAGAGTCACAAAGGAGGATCTAGGATGATGCTATTATTCTAGAAGACTCACAACATCCATAGTTCATGATTATATTTGTAATTTTATTCCTTATTTTCCCTATGTGCAGAGGAAAAAGAGCTGCAATACGTAGAATAAGGGAAAATACGTATTCTAGTAGATATTGTAGTCTCCAACTCAAGGAGACTTTATGGACATGGGTATCATAATGGATCTTTCAGAGCATATTAATAATGAGTTGTGAGTCTCCTTTAACCATTAGCTTCATTAAACCTTGAGCCTAGGAAAATTTGAGCCCCATACGAAGACCCATGAGCTATTTTTCATTATTACTACTAATACCAATCAATCGTAAGAATATGAAGATTAGCACATATAATTGATCCTTGAAAATTACGCCATATCTCGTTGGCTCCAGTTTTTATTTAACATCACCATATAAGTTAATTTGTAGAAATAAAGGCAAGGGAGCGAGCCAATTAACTGTACTAGAAGTAGGTGCTAAAGAAGGGCAAGAGAGGGAACACCCTAGGGTAGAGAAGGAAACCACCTATGTAAAATTCTTGACTCTTAGCTTGAGGCCTACCAGTCGTGAAGACCCCATGATAAATCAAGGATTGATTCCTCAACCTTGATTTCAAGGTAGTGCCATATGGAGTATGAGGGAATTTCCTTCCCTTTAAAGATGCACCAAAGAAGGAAGGAAGTGGAAATGATCCATATGTCATTGAGAATTGCATTAAGAAAGACTTGAGAGTGCAAGCTAATAATAGTATTTAAAATTATCTCAAGATATTTGTCTCGTCTCAAAAATCAATCCCGTAATCTATCCCTTAGACACCCTGAGTAGGCATATGATTTGAATAATTGCTCCAAATTATGAGAATTTAGTAGGGAAAGAAGGTAATGAAAAGGGATATAATACCCGTTCTTCTAAATATTCTCCCATTTTAATGCCTTATTGTGGATAAGTAACCACAGAAAAATTTAAATTTGTGGCCACAAACCTTGGTTCCATATTTTTTATCCTAACTTCATCTTGTGGTATATTTTGATGACCTGCATCTAGTTTATCAAATTCAGTCATAGAAAAAGTTACCATATATATATATATACCCCTATTAATATATCCTCTTCAAAGGATAAGGGATATGTCAAGAACATGTATATTTCTTGAAAAAATACGCCATACTTTACCATCTAGTTTAGCATTCCAATTTCTTGGAGGGATCCATTATCACCATCCTTAATATTCTACTTCCTCCAACTAGTAGTTAATAATTTTATTCTTTCCTTGAGCTACCATTTGATGTCTCAGCTACTCTATCTCTGCCTGATCCTACAACTTTGGTAGTTTCTACCATGAATCCACCCAACGTAAAGTCCTACTTCCATTCTTAACTTCCTCGAAGAAATGATTTTGAATCAGGCCAAACCCTTTCTTAGTCATGGTCTAGAACGGTGATTCATGGGTTTATTTGTTCATTTTGATAAGGTAATTATAGACTATTTGTGGAGAATATTTGCACTTATAGATTCTCTTCTGGAGTCCATCCCTCCTTGGAGCCACCTGCAACAAATATTTTCTCGAAAAACTATAGCGAAGATGTGGGAGCCACACAAACCAAGGTCCCCCTTATGTTTTGGATGACACATCATATCCCATGCCACTAATGGAAACATTTTATCAACTTGTGAAACTCCCTAAAGGAAAAAAATGTGGAATTCTATGAAACTGCTAAAGTATGGATGTTCGTGCCATCATGGATTAACATAAATACACATGTAGGGCTTGAAGGAAAACCTTGAGAAGCACTACATGACCTGCAATATTTAGTGCTCCAAATGTCAAACTTTCTAATTTATTATAAAATTTAGTGAGTAGTTCTTCCCATAGGATCCATTTGAGTGAAAATTTCACAAAGGGGCTCCCAGGTACTAACACAAAAATATACTAATTTATATTCCTATATTGTAGGAAAAATTTCTTTGAACATAAATATGAGTATTGAAGAAAAAAATTGATATTTAATATATTTGTATCTATATGTAATTTTGTGGAGAAATCGTCCAAAAGCTGGTTGAAAGTGAGGGCTTCCTACAACATTGTGGTACTCAATCCCATGGTATCATCCACAAACTGCTCATGGGTTAGATGGAGTCTTTTCTCTGTTTCTACCACTTTCAAAGATCTACCCAAATACTCCACTGCTATAGTGAAGAGAAATGGGGACAATGGATCTCCTTACTTTATCCCCAATAATATTTAAAAGGGGGGATGAGGAGCCATTAACCAATATTGAAAAAATGGCTGATGATATGAGATTATATATCCAATTGATATATTCACCTACAAAACAAAAGGACTTCATGATACCACATAAAAAGTCCTAGTTAAGTTTATGATATACATTTGATGATTCCAAAATTTTCATCATGACTAGCATCTTTGTGATTTTCAAGGAGTGGATGGACTACCTGCCACCATGATACCATATAGAATTTGTTTCCCTTCTACAAACCCTCTTTATTCAGGGGAGATGATTTAAGGGAGGGACAAATTAAGTCGATTTGATATTATCTTAGTGATAATTTTATAATTGAAATTACATAAAGAAATGGGACTCAAACAATTGGGTACTTTTCTTTGCCTATCGTGTGCATAAGATTAGAAAATTTATGTAATTAATCCATCATACCCTCTACCTTTATTGAAAGGAATTTCCATGATTATGTATTTCACTTCGTGATAATATATTTCTCGAAGTAACACCCCATTCTATTCACTAGTTATTAGTTGCGTAATATGGATATATATTTGATAAGTTCCCCTTGATCTGTTAAGAGTTGGCTCAGAGAGGATTCCTTTAAGTAACTAGGTTAAATATTAATATATTTCTTAATGTGTTTCTAATTCTCTTCCATAAACACATTCTAACGAGGAGACCTTGTCATGATCCCTATGTTTTAACATGCATTTATGAAAGAAGACTATTTTTTCTCCCCATCTTCAAGCCACTATATGAGAATTTTTTTTTTGCAAAAAAATTCTTCATGATTCCTTTGATTTTTCTATTTCTACAAATTATCTACTTCATACTTTATCAAGTTATCATATTTTCCAAACAATATAGCCTCCTTTTGGATCGCTACCATTTTTTTTCAAAATTGTTTTTTTCTTCTAGGATATTGCCAAAACACCACTTGTTCCACCCTTTCAGCTTCCACTTGATATGTTTCAAATTTCTAGATAGGGTAAAAATATCTAAACCATATAAATTATCAATATCAGCCCACGATTATTGAACATTAGAATGAAAAATCACATGAAGAAGCTAAAATTTCATAAATCTAGAGGGACAATTTCGAGGGTGTCTTTAAATCAATGTTGAGGGAAATAGCCCAATGTTCTTATGCATGGATTAAAATAATAACAACTTCAATAAACACATCTGAACTCATGATTTTCTAATATATTAAGAATCGATCCAACTCTGATGCCATCTATTGTTGACCTCTTTGTCGATTATTCCTTGTATAGATAGTGTTGTATTTTTTTCCTCAATAAGGTGGGATGAATCTATTCCTTCCTAAAACAAAGAGACTTCTGTCTCTAGAATTTGTATCCCCCATTTCTTCTCTATAGGTGATTTAATTACGTTAAAATCACCCTAATTATCCATGGAGAGGATTAAAATAAGGCATAAGTCTATATGAGATATTTGAGGAAAAACTATTTGTCATTTTGATTGGCGAGACCATACGCATTTGAAAGATGGAAATACTCCCTTGATCTAATTAACTAGAATTGTATATCCAAAACACATAATGTAGCAAACCTATTGGTGAATTGAATACCATGATCATCCCATATTATGACTAGACCTCGAAAGCTCCCTTCAACCTTTCATTGCCACTACTTGGCATTATTTACTCTTGTTGCTCCCCCATTTTATAATAATATGAGAGAGGATCTAACCAAGTAATTTAGTTTCCTCGATCATCATGATTAAAGGGATTTATGCTTGCCATTTTTCTCTTAGGAACCTTTTTTTACCCTTAATATTGATGACCCTCATATTCCATGTGACTATTTTAATTTCTGAGGTTTGTTGGATCCCTACAATCCCTCTGAGATAACTCTAACTCGCCTAGAGTTCACCAATGTGCCTCCAAGATTGCCCATCACATTTAAGTTATTTTTTCAGCCCCTCTTACTTTCCATCTTGTCTAGATTCACTATATCCTTTAGCTATTGAGTCAACACTTTCAATGTTCTGCTACTAGACACAATCGACTTGGATTTTTCTCAAACATGCCAATATTTGAGATACGTTTTTCCTAGTAGACACGCCACGTGCTCCAGAAGAGTAAATGGGTCGTTACCTTTCCATGCCTTTTCTGATTCTAGAATATTCAACAAATACAAATACATTTTTCTAGCTGTTAAAATATTTTCTCAATCCCCTATAGAGTCACATGAAGAAATATAGCTAGAAATTTTGGTTAATTAAACGCTTTAACTATTTGTTGGTCTGAAGCTTGTAGAGTAATAGATTATGATGTGTACGCATTAGATGTTGGCAGCATCTTCGTAAATGAGGAGGAGGACCCATAAACTCCCTTATCTTCACCTTCAAAGACTTATCATTCATGATGGAACTTGTGGGTTCCAAAGAATCGAGTGGCTCGTAAATATTCTAAACTGTCTTTCACCTTTGCCCCTTTTTGCGCTTAGGGATGCTAAGTCACATGGGAAGTTATAGGGTTGTACCAATTCCTTTCTATCATCATGAAACATCACTATCTTCAATGAGAGAAGATTCAAGGTTATTATTTGCAGCCACGAGAGGATAACTATGATATAAATGGCCATATTCATGGTACCGCCGACATCAAATTCATATTCATAGAAATATCAATTGATTCTCACGAAGATCCTAAAATGTTCATATAGAAAACATAAGATATATATTTTTCTTGTTAGTTGCCTCAAATATCTTAGTGAATTTTCCCAACACATTATGAATTCCTATTAGACCATAATTATCCTGAAAATCCCATGGCATTGTGTACATATGAATCCATATGGGTGCCACTATGAAATATTCTTTGTCCAAGAAAAAGCGCTTGATCCAAAACCACAGGTAGATTACTACTGAGTTAAAAAATAAGGGTCATTTTAGATATTCTAGACTTGTAAAAATAATGATTAAAAATCCATTTGCTCCTAGTTATAATTGAATTTTCCTTTTGGATTTCATTTTTTGTAAACCAAATGAGCTAGGGCTATTTTAGATAGGTAATTTCCAAAAATGTTTTGATTATTGCGTGTTCATGCATATACTGTAAATATTCACCTATCCAATTTGAGCTCAGTTAAAATTTAGGATCAACAACTGCTTTTGTTAAGCATCTCCTTGTCTCTAGATAAGCATATCCATGTCTCTGTTTATTGAATTAGCCACTTGAGTTCTCACTATTCTACAAATCTCTCCTTGTCTCTAGGTAAGCATATCCATGTCTCTGTTCATTGAATTAGCCACTTGAGTTCTCACTATTCTACAAATCTCTATCTAATATATTGTATATATTCACCTATCCAATTTGAGCTCACCTCAAATTTAAAATCAACAATGGTTTTAGGTAAGCACCTCCTTGTCTCTAGGTAGGCATCTCCATGTCTCTATTTATTGAACTAACTACTTGGGTTCTGACTATTCTACAAATCTCTATCCAATTTTCCACTAGATAAATGAGGGGCTAAAATTATAAAAAACTTATCATAGTAATTAACATTTTGAAAAAAGAAATAACTAGGGTTTTTCATAGATGTAAATCTAATTTGTTATAAAAAAAAATTTTAAAAATGGTGTTTTGTATATGTAGTTATTTTTTATTTTATTTTTATTTTTATTTTTATGTATTATTTAATCTAGAGTTTGTTTGTATAATTTCATTAATTTTTTAAAATGTAATACTATGTTGGTTCGTGTCAATTTTTTTTTTATATTTAACTATAGAATATCATTTTATTTTTAATGTAGTTAGTGTAATCACCTACAATTGAATTAATATTAAAAGGGAATATAAAATTTAAAAAATGGAACATTAAATTTAAATTAATTTGGAAAATCATTTTATGAGCATGATCACATAGAATTATATTTATATTAAATAAAAATATATAGAGAAATTGAAATTAAATATTTATATTAAATAAAAATATATATAGATAAATTGAAATTAAATATATATATTAAATAAAAATATATATAGAGAAATTGAAATTATTGTTTAATGTAGACATTGTTATATGTCAAATTTATCCATTAAATATATAATAAATGAAACACTTATATATATATATATATATATATATATATATATATATATATATGATACATATCACATCTTAAATCAACTATTTTTTTAATAATAAGAATTAACTCATTTAAATTATTATTATTATTTTATAGATTAATTTTTTAATAATAAAAATTAACTAATTTATATTATTATTTTTTGTCGTTCAAAATTGTTCTTTATATTCTCATTTCATAAGTTTCATCAAAATACAAAATATATTTAGCAAAATAGACCATCACATGCTTGTGATCTAGCAAGAGTAATTTTCTAAACAAAAGAAATCTTGGAGAAGTCATGCTTACTCCTAATTAAACAAATTTCTGTAATCATAATCATAACTCAAAATAAAAATTAGCCATAATTTAAAATTAAAATTAAAAAGAAAATCATAATTGTTTAAAGTTATCAAGAAAGCTTAACGATATTAGAAACAAAGTTATGTTAGGGAAATTGAGAAAACTAAGACTTTAACCACCAACAACTAATATTATAAAAGACAATATAAATGCCCTGGATCTTAATTAAGGTGCATGCTTTGTATTTTGAAGCGAAATAAATGAGAAATGGCCATGTAATAGGAATTTGTAGAGAAAAAAAATGCCTACGTCCCACACACTTGTTTCTTACTAATTCTAGTCCAAGGATTATTCCTCATATTGCATAGAAATTGAGCCATGAGAGGGTATGGTGATATTGTTTTTGACAATTTCGAGTTAAAATGTTGCAGTTAAGGCCACGCATGTTTAGGAGGAAGTATCAAATGAATATCTAAAGCATTCCATCTTAGATTTCAAGCAACATATTAGTCAAACAATAACAAACTCAAGGATAAATAAATTTTTAAAAAAATAATAAAATATTTGTTAATCTAAAAAGTATGATCATATATAAAATATGACCACATATAAAATAGTTAAAAGGAAAAAGAAAAGAAAAAATAGTATAAAAAATAAATAAATAAATAAAATGAACCATAAATAATAATAAATCAAAATATCCTCTACCAAAATGTCATTTATTTTACTTAATTGTTATTCTCTTTTGTCTTTCCACTTTACTATTTTTCGCTCTTAATTTATTAAACATATATATAAATATAAAATTTTATAAAAAATTCAACCATCTTTTAAAACATAATAAATTATATAAAATAAAAAATATTATTTTACATATTTTGATGAATTTATTGTTTTACATACCATTCGTTTAGTTGTTAGTTTTATATATTTATTTGGTGAAGTGAGTTAATATCTTAACTTTTTAAATAATTATATAAAAATTTATATTCATTTTATTATATTTTTTTATAATAATTTTCATTTATAAATTTATTATAATTTTTCTCATTCCATTATTATAAATAACTTTTAATATTATTTTTTAAAATATATAAAAATTATATATTATTATTAAAATGTTAATAAATAATAAATAATTATATATGTTTTTAATATTTTATATGATTATATATCATCAATGAATGATAATTATAATACTTTAATCTTTTATTTTTATTATTTTATTAAATATTAAATTTAATAATATTATATTAAAATTTAAATTTTTTTAAAACTTAATAACTAATTAGACTTTTTAGACTTAAATAAACCTAATAATTTATGTACCAATGTGCTCTCCCTTTAAGGACAACTTTTTATGCTTAAAGAAGATCTAATTTCACAAAATCTCATGTAATTTTATAGGTTATAAAACTCACATCGATACAATCAATTATAGGATACCTATCTATAATATCACCATCAAAATAATTTTATAGATTTACAATATTGATTTCTATTTGCAATATTGTGTGTCTCATTTCTCCTTTATATTCTTATCTTTTAGTTTTTCTATTTTCCAATTCTTCTAATTTTTATAGATAACCAGAAGACCCTTACATTCATGTTAAAATCACTATCCTTTGAATCATTATATATTTTTTCTATGGCAACATTATTGAGGAATGAATGTGCATTAATGTTTGATAGGATTATACTTTATAAAAGAATTTATTTGTCTTAAACATTGTGAAATAAGAGATATATCTACTAAATTATTTTCTATCTAGATTATATTGACATTTGTATCTCCTTTTCACTTAGATGTTGTGGTGTATAATATTGAATGGATGTTATAATGATATGTTTTTGTCATTGCAAGATTTTAGAGGAAAGAATGTGCATTAATGTTTTATTGGATTATAATTTATAAAGGAACTTATTTTCCATAGGTATTATGAAAATAATAAATATATCTACCAAATTATTCTCTATCTCAATTATAACCACATTTGTATGCCATTTTCACTTAAATGTTATGGTATATAATATTGAATGTATGTTATGAACCCAATAACCAATATATCATACTAACTTGCATAAATACAATGTACGCAACACATGGAAAGAATATGGATGTAAAACACAACTCCCAAATTCTTATTAATGACTTTGGGTTACACAATAACACCTTCTAAATTAGAAAAATAACCCCTAGATATCCCATGTGCATGCCTACATTATAATCATAATTCAATGTTTTTAATATTATTTCTTAACCTCTATATATGTTGATGCACATTTATCATGAAAGCCATTGCTAGTTTGACCTACTATGGACATATGAAATTTTCTAGTTTGACCTACTATTTACATATTGAATTTGATCTTTCATTTATCTCCATTAAGGTCTTCAAATGGTACCTTTAGAAATATTTGTCCTCAAATATTTGTAGCTAAATAATTTATGTATAATGAAACATAATAATAAGATTTTTCAACAATTTCTCTCTCATAGTACAACTACTAATTATCCAAACATCCATATTTCAATCTTTTCAATGCCCTTGATAGTTTAATGTTTCATATTTATCTATCATGTTGTAACTAATTTTTCCAATTTGAGGTAGGTTACAGTTGGTGAGATATTTTATTAGGACTGTTACTCACCTCTTCTCACTCTCCCATCCTCTTTTTTGGATGTGTATGCCCTTTTATTTATTAAATAAAATCTTGTTAATGAGGATGGTGGTACAACTACATATTTATATTATTTTATTTTCTCTTTAAATGTGTCTCCAATATTTTATCCTCCCTTATTTTCTTGATCAATCTCTTTTGATCATTCATTATTCACATTTATTTTGATATATTAAAAAAAAAAATTGATCTTCCATTTTAAGCTTTATCTCATTAAGGAGGATTTGAACATAGTAAATTATATTTAGATAATGTTCTTGCTTAATTTCTTCTTTCTCATTGTTAAAGGTTGATGTATAGACCCATTTTATTTACCTTGAGTTTTTGAGTATATTTCTTTTGATTTCATAAATGTTTAGAGATTCCCTCTGATTCTAAAATATAATTAAATGTTTTTTACCTTTATAATTAAAATATTAATTATAAAAAAATGTCATGAGATGAATTATGGTTTTTCAGACATGTGGTATTAATAAGCTATGATATTTGCATTGTATTAACTGATAAGGAGGATTGCCTCATTTGGGGTGGTTTATCACAGGGAGGTGAGATCTCTAAGAAGGAAACATACTATTATATTTTGGATCATCATCCACAAGGATCTACCACCAGTTGATTGGACCATATGTAGAAGTGAGAAGCCCCAAAAAAGCTTAAATGTTCCATCTGGTTCCTTGTTCATAACAGAGTCCTCACTTGGGATGAGATTTCCAAGAGGGGATTCTTGGGACGAGGTATTTTCCCTCTTTGGAGAACGACTATTGAGGATACCTCACACATATTTACATATTTTACCTTTTACATTTCCATTTGGGAGGAGGTTACTACCTTCCTTAACATCTCTATACGCTTAGAGAAATCGCCCATTATCTCTTATCTTCCTTGTTGGTCTAACAAACAGAAGGAATATCAAGCCACCTCCTATATATCTTCTACGGAATCTTGCACTACCAAAATGAATACTCTTTTAGGAAAGTGTCTGAGACTTGAGAGCCACTACTCTCAAAATTGCAACATATTTTTTCTAAATATGCCATCGAAAATCTTCCTATAGCAACTATAATTCGTCTTATAAATTGCTAGACTAAACACATCCTATAAGTTTCTTTGATGGTGCCTCAATGCGTGGTTTGTGTTGATGTGGCGCCATCATCTTCCTAATTTTTTCATTATTTTTCAATTTTTGTTGGTCTTGTGGCAGAAGCAAAAATATGAGATTGGAGGTTTTGGCCTTATGGCGGGGTCTTATGTTGTGCTTCATGGCTCACATTCAATAAGATAGACATTGTTGGTGTTTCATAGGTGGCCATTATCTAGGCATTGGGGCATCACTCTCTTTCGGTGCCTTCTTTAATCCATTATTTGGAGCATATTTCATCCTTAATGGCATGTTTCTCCACTATAACATTCTATCACATATATTGGGAACAAAATATTTGGGTTGATTAGCTCTCCAAGAATGGTGTCTCTGTGTCATATGACCTGATCAATTTTGAAAGTCTAGTTCAGGGCCCACCAGTTTTGTCTCTTTCACTCTCTCATGATGGCTCTATAACGTCTCTACTTTTTCCCTGTCTACTCCTTTTGTTTTATTTTTACATGTCGATCTTTACTTGCTCATTCATCTTAGATGTTGTTCTCAGCTTCCCCTCTATGTGATCCAATTTTTTACTGTTCTGCATGGGTGTATTACTGTGGTCATTCATTAGCCTAGAAGGAACACTTCCCTTTGGTTTTTCTATCTATCCATCATCATTTGTCATCTCAAAGCTTTATTTTCTTCTGCATATGGTTGTAACAGAAGTTGTATTAACTTAGATATATGTAACTTCTTTTGTTTTGTAATGAAAGATGTTTTTTTGTTGGAAAATGTTATTATATTAGCAAATTATATTGTAACAAAATATATTTACTTGTTAAAAATCTTCATAGTAATCTTGGAGTGGATTTCTATGATTAAAAATATTCTTCGATATTTGCATATGATTAACTCACATATCTATTTGTTTAATAATAATAATAATTATTAATAAAATAAATTATAACTATAATGTAAAATATTTTATGAAATAAGTGTTCATGTTTAACATTTATCGACCATTTAATTTATATGAACATTTAATTTATGTGTTTTTGCTAATAAATTTTAATATTTCTTTGATGTTTAACATTTATAAATCATTTAATTTATATGATTTTGCTAATGACATTTAATATTTCTTTTCACGATCTTTCTAATTCATGCACAAAGACATCAAGGTGCTATATCATACCAAGCAGACAAACTTCAGAGCTATGCATGTCATTGGTTCATAAAATTAGATTCAAGAATAATATAAATTTAATTTGCTCATATATTTCATAAAATAAGAAGATTTGGTTTGCCCATATATTTCATAAAAGAAGAAGAAGTATAAATTAAATTCAATGAGAATACACATTGTTGACATCTTTACAACTAGCAATTACCCTAAAAGTGAAAAAATACATTAAAAAAAGAAAATATTTGAGAAAATAATCTATCAAAGAATAGAGACACAAAAATCACATAATCAAATTTTAAGATTTTTATTCTCTATAAAGCCTCACGGGGTGGATTCCAAGAAATCCAACAACCTCGCTAATAAGTCAGTAGTATTTTAGACAAGTACTATTATCGATGAATATGGCAGAATCTAAGTTCCTCAAAAAAAACTCGTACAACTACATAATCATCAATTTTCATAATTAAGTTGTTTAAACAACGAATACCATGTAGCCAGCCAATAACTGGAAAAATCTAATACCATGTTGGAAAATGAGTGATCAAACTTCTACTAAAAGAGGATGCGTTCTCCACATTTGTCAAGGGATGTCTTCTTGGCCCCGTTAAAGAAGGCCTAAGGTAGCTTTGTGGAGATAAATGGGCCAATAGGAATCCATGCAGGTTTAATGCACTTCTCCGCCTCTCCAGAGCTAAGAAAAATATTGTTTGATTTTGTAGACCACCCTCGGAATATGGATTGTTTTGTCCTCGAATATGATCTGATTTTTAGAACGCCAAAATTTCCACATTTTGCATATAATAAGACAAGTAAAGGTATAGAGTAAAGGGGATGTCAATCCATTGTTGTAAATGTTGTAGTCTAAAAAAATTTACAGAATAATTTAGAAATTTTGGTAAGATTTTAAAATTTTTTGGTAAAGATTTATCAAAATTTTATTTAAATCTTTACTTCATTTAAAAAAAATTCAAACACTCCAAATATCTGATTTAGACAACTCCATTAAATATCCACTCAACAAAAGTTTGACCGTCCCATACATGCCAAAACAAATTGGCCCATCGAACAAATAGAGAGGAAAAAGCCACAAGGAAAAAATATGATCTATAATCTCATTTCTTCGCGTTAATTTTTTATTTTTTATTTTTTTTAAATGGAGTGCCAACCAAACCAACAATTGAGAGGAATTCCCACTTCCATATTACAATGTACCAGCAAAAATGGCTTTTCCCCAATGGAATATTTTAGGGTCTTTACCGCTGGTCCCGCTAAGGATGCATTAGTCTTACCAGCTAAGGATGCCCTTGATCCCAGTAGCTTAATTTTAGTAACATTTCGCAGTTCCCATGGCATATTCCCAGACAATCGAGGAATGATTTCCCCCAAGACAGTATCATCTCAAAGTCTAGCTACCAAACCACTTCTAGAAACAAAACAAAAAATGCAGCAAACGAATGAACGCTAGAAACAAAAATTGAATTTGATTTCAATGACAAATACAAATTAATTTTGTCACTTACGTGAGTTGGATGTCTTAGATGCTCCAATGCAACGAGGGACGGTGCCGACGTCGGTGGGGGAGAGGCTGAACATATCATCCTAATGCGAAAATTAAGCAGAAACCATTGCCTCCCTATTCAACAAGAAGCTGATGCAGAAAATTCGTTCGCAATTTTTCAATTTGAAATCCCAGTCGCTTTCCACCCCCATCTCATTTCAATTTTTAAAATATACCGCGCGACTGGCTAAGTTTGAAATATGATGGAAACCTAGCATTCATTGCATATTACACCAACTACCCATTTAAATTAATAAAACAGCAGTAACCTTGTCGGAACAGTTATGTCGGAGTGGTGTTTGCTGTGGACAGTCTGTTGTGCGGGAGTTAATGAGCAGGGAGTCCCAAATTTTCAATAGAGCGTACCCCAAATCTCTAAAGAACGCAACCAAAATTGAAACGGGTAGCTGCCAAACAATCAGTTCTGGGAAACATATATCAATCAAACTCGAAAAGGCAATTTTTCGCTTATAACAAATAAGCTACTAATGAATTGATAAATGACATCATTAAATCGTCAATACTGGCACTTTCTTCACACACAACACTCAAAACCTAAGCTGCATCATATTCATAGAAATTGAATTTCAACATTAATGGTAACAGAGCTTATTAAAACCTTCGATCAATAAATCTACAATATATGCAAATTAAACCAACATCACAAAATGTTTATTCATTACATTTTCTATGACATAATATGTATGTATCATGATTCATATGGCATCTATCAACTGTCAATAAAGTTTAAGCTCAAGCTTGCCTGCATTTAATTCCCTCACGCCTCTTTGGATTCCAACAGTAGTGAGTTCGGCGACTGTGGACTTGATTTATGTATATAACCGAGTTCATGAATCCAATCTAAGTGTTCTTTGTCACACTCGAAATGTGTCATTCCTTGATCATTGGCGAAGGTGAAACTGTTTAGGCGCTGCATATTCCTTTCATCGTAACATGTGACTTCAAACTGAATCTCCTCCGCAGACAATGTAGCCTGGTAGAACTCTTCTACTCCAAAACCTCTGCAAGTCTCGGATGTAGAAGAGATAAGATTATATTCTGAAGACAACAGATCGTTCAAATCAATCATACTCTCTGTTAAAGTAGCTGCATTTCCTCCCAAAAGTTCGGAATCTGAGGATGTCCCGCTCTCCACTATAGTCGACATGGAGCAGGTAGGGTTTATACCTTCCATTCCAATCGACTTAGAATCATGCTGTGAATTATGATTACTGCAATCATAACCGTTGAAGCCGTTGGATATTACTAGTTCAGATTCACTCATCGCCGTTGTTTTCTTGACGGGGATTGTTATTAACACATGATTCTCTACCAGAGAAGGAGATTTTGACCTTATCTTGAGATTCTCTGTAGTCGAAGGTTGGTTTATTAACGAGAGCTTCTTGCTGAGGTGACTCTTCCAGTAGTTTTTAATTTCGTTGTCTGTTCTCTCAGGCAATCGTCCTGCTATCAACGACCATCTGGATGGATCGTAACGTTCGTCACACATTGCAAAAATTCAAAATTACTAGACACCCCGACATGGTAAATCCAATGAATAAATAAATGATGTTCAGTCATTGTCCGCATACCGATTCCCAAGAAGGCGATGCAGCCGTATAATAAGCTCCTCCTCATCGGTGGAAATGTTTCCGCGTTTGATGCCGGGACGAAGATAGTTGAACCAGCGTAATCTACAACTCTTTCCACTCCGCTGAAGACCTAGAAAACAAAATCTGTCCACTTATTTAACCTTTCAATACAAATTTACTTCCGGATTAATATAGATTTTCTGAAATTCACCTGTTTTTTGGGGGAGATTTGTCCATCCACGATCGCCATGAATTCGAATGTAGTCGGAAAGAATCCTATCCTCCTTTGCAGTCCAGGCCCCGCGGTTGAGCCCTTCTTTTGAGCAGCAAGGAGACCTAACCATTATTGAAACCCTAAACCCTATAATTTCAGAGACGATAATCTCCACTGGTCGAAAGAGACACACACGGTACTGGCATCGTCGCTTCACCTTGGGAGCGTTATTGAGCATATATACAAACAATTAGATTCTCCTTGCTAAAAACCAATTAGATTCTCCTTCCTAAAAGAAGGTTGTTGTTGCAGTAAATCTTTGGCCAGCGAAAAGGAGTTGCGACTGCATCGTCGCCAAACGCAATGTTCAAATACGATTTGCGATGGTCATGATCAACGAACCGTGGAGAGCAAAAACAAAAAATCATTGTATGACGAGATTAGGTGCAGGAAAGCAACCGTTGGAGTCAAATAATTGAACTGCGGTAGCGTAGATAAAATCCCGTGGAAGAATCATATAATTGGACCACGGAAAAAGTAACCCACAGTCACCCTGTGAGACTGGAAATATCACCCATGGCTACGGCGAAGGAACTGTACAAGGACGCGTACCTCACATTCCATAACCTAGCTCACCAAGGTCTAAAACCAAACTTCATGCTCATGATATAATCATGGCTCTCACCTGTCATTCCACCACCTATGTCACGTGAATCCAAAACCCTATTTTATATAAAATAAATTATTGAGATATAATAAATATCCAAACACCATCTAAAATATAATATATAATATTATAATTTAAATATTTATTGATAATAATAAAATATAACTAAAGAATATGAAAAAAATTATTTAAATTTAATTATTCATTTATAATAATAAGATGTAAAATTATAATATATTAATTGTATAGTTTAACTATATAACATATACAATAGTTTAACATCCCATGTGTGTATTTAGGAAAATGGTTTTTTTTTTCAATTTTACTAACTTCAAAATTCTAGGATATATATCAAATAAAAACAAGTTGGTCTTTGAGTTGGTCATTGAGTGGGTGGGGAGTATCCAAAAATACATTATCCTTAAGGACATAGTGATCTATGAGAACTAAAAGACACAACGCCAACCAAATTATAGCTACTATGCTTACCAAAATGGCTTTAATATAATGAAAATTCGAGATAAGATAACATAAGCCATGATGGAGACACTATCAAGCTCATGGGTCAGAATCCAAGTCTACCACGAGAATGGGCACATTTGGATCCTTTAATGCTTCGTTTGTAGTTGGGGGAATGCCAAGTTGCTTCTGAATCCTCTCCATTCCCCCATCTAGGTCTTGCAGGTGCTTATACAAGGGTTCTAGGGAATGTAGAATGTCAATGCATGACTCATGTCTATCCAATATAGTCTGCCCAAACAAAAACTTCATCTGTTAGTATAAATTCACTATCTGCATATATTGATTGAACTTGCCTCTCATATGCATGGTATCTGGAATCAAATCCACCCACTTAGTTAGAACATCGGTATCAGATAGGTGGTTCCTATGAGTGTAAGCTTCCCCCTCTGCCTAAAAAAAGATCTTGCTAAATGTGGCCACCTATGAGTTCCTTGTAGTAGGAAGAAAAATCCTCTATGTGGCGTTGCATAGGAGTGTGCCCCTCTTGGGCCCAGTTTTAATAATAAGTTGCATCCTTCCTCACTCAAGCCTACTGATACAGCATGACTAACCCAACCACCAAATATTCTAATTTAAACATCGACCCAATCTAATTGATAAGGGGACTACAAACACAGGGTCACAAGACACTAGTGGATAATAAATCTCCTAGCTTAATAGCTTAGAGACCAACCAATAAGAGAAATGAGATAGCCAACCACCAAGAAATGGTGAACTCATATCCTTTCAACTACTCGATAGTTTTCTTCCACTCACCCACAAACTTACACAAGACGCTCTCCACACTCTAGGATTTCAATATCAACATTCCAATATGGAGAACAAGAAAAAAAAATAGAGATAGAGAGATACACCACCCAAGACAAATAGGAATCTCCCCCACTATCAAATTATTGTGCTCTCCAAGTTCGAGCTTGTTGGACCCGCTGTCGGCTAGGAACTAAACCATAATACTCAGATATTGACCTACAATTGAGGACTACATGGTGAAGACATATGAGTAACCAAACTGAAACACCCTCCACGCCCAATGTCGTTCCCTCCTCCATACAACATGGAAACATTTGACCTAGCTCAAATACCCAACTGACTCAATATCGCATCCAAACAGAGTTTCATTACTCAAACACACAAAATGGTAAGAGAAGACACCCCTAATGAGAAATAGAAGGACCCCGATGACAAATAGCAAGCCCAATATTAAAATCAGATGCCACCAAACCAAGAGAAGACGGATTTCTTATAAAAGAAGACGAGACCTAACAAAAAAAACACCAACAATGAGTCCTACCCTAATTCATCATCAATATCACCACCTCTGACAAAATCCAAGCCAAAAAACTACTTCTCAAATGCCTAGACCAGGAATAGGGGTAAAATAGATAGGATAACGAGAGACAACATGGAAAAAAATGTCTCACTCTAGTCTTGAACAAATTCCCCACCAATGTTACTGCAATATAATGAAAATAAATATAAAATGCCCAAAATGGAGTTGCAAACAATATTACCTTTTCCAAAAGGAGGCCATGCAAAATTGATTCCCACCTTTTTTATACCACAGTGTGTGGACAACTGGATCTTAGATCCCACTTCATTGCCTGTACATTCCAAATTAAACCCAAACGTTAAACATTCCTTCCTTGGTTTTTCTTTTCCATCCCACTACACCATCGAGCACTCGCTTCCCTCACCCATGTCCAACACCTTCGCAAATGTCCATTAGAGTTATCGCATGGAATTATACATATTTCACTCGCACTTTGCATGTATGGAGCTTATTTGACTTCCCATTTCTTTTTTTCTGTTCTCCATCATAGTAGGTTAATGAAGCATTTAGATGGCACATGTCTACATTAAACTCCCGAGGGCATTTTTCCATGCCCCTCAATGCATTTTACAGGTGGTGAGATGGAAACCTTCTCCATTCCTCACTCTCAAAAGTCACTCCATTTGACGATGGTCACTCATTTAGTTCAAACTGCTAACATGCCACTATCAAGTGAGAGTCATAAAGGAGGATCTAGGATGATGCCATTATACAAGAAGACTCACAACATCCATAGTTCATGAGTATATTTGCAATTTTATTCCTTTTTTCCCTACGTACAGAGGAAAAAGAGCTGCAGTACATAGAATAATGGTAAATACGTATTCTAGTAGATATTGTGGTCTCCAGCTCGAGGAGAATTTATAGTCATGGGTATCATAATGGATCTTTCGGAAAATATTAACAATGAGTTTCCAGTCTCCTTTGACCATTAGCTTCATTAAACCTTGAGCCTAGGAAGACTTGAGCCCCATACGAAGACCCATGAGCTATTTTGCATTATTACTACTAATAACAATCAATCCTAAGTAGATGAAGATAAACATATATGATTGGTCCTTGAAAATTCCCCCATATCTCGTTTCCTCCAGTTTTTATTTAACATCACCATAAAAGTTAATTTGTAGAAATAAAGGCGAGGGAGAGAGCCAATTAATTGTACTAGAAGCAGGTGCTAAAGAAAGACAAGAGAGGGAACACCCTAGCGGAGAGAAGGAAACCACCTATGTAAAATTCTTGCCTCTGAACCAGAGGCCTACCAGTACTGAAGACCCCATGATAAATCAAGGATTGATTCCTTAACCTTTATTTCAAGGCAGTGCCATCTAGAGTATGAGGGAATTTCCTGCCCTTTAAAGATGCACCAATTTAATTCTTTCTAGATCACCCAAAGAAGGAAGGAAGTGGAAAAGATGCATATGCCATTGAGAATTGCATTGAGAAAGACTTTAGAGTGCAAGCTAATAATAGTATTTGAAATACTCTTAAGATATTTGTCTCGTCTCAAGAATCAATCCTTTAATCTATCCCTTAGACTTTCTGAGTAGGCATATGATTTGAATAATTGCTCCAAATTTTGAGAATTTAGTAGGGAAAGAAAGCAATGCAAAGGGATATAATACTAATTCTTCTAAATATTCTCCCATTTTAATGCTTTATTGTGGATAGGTAACCACAAAAAAATTTAAATTTGTGGCCATCGACCTTGGTTCCATATTTTTTATCCAAACTTCATCCTGTGGTATATTTTGATGACCTCCATCTAGTTTATCAAATTCACTCATAGAAGAAGTTACCTTGGATATATATACCCATATTAATCTATCCTCTTGAGAGGATAAGGGATATGTCTAGCACATGTATATTTCTTGAAAAATTACGCCATACTTCACCATCTAGTTCAGGATTCCAATTCCTTGGAGGGATCCATTATCACCATCCTTAATATTCTACTTCCTCTAATTAGTAGTTGATAATTTTATTCCTTCCTTGAGCTACCATTTGATGTCTCAACTACTCTATCTCCACCTGATCCTACAACTTTGGTATTTTCTACCATGAATCCACCCAAAGTAAAGTCCTACTTCCATTCTTAACTTCCTCGAAGAAATGATTTTGAATCAAGGCAACCCATTTCTTAGCCAAGGTCTAGAACGATGATTCATGGGTTAATGTGTTCAATTTGATAAGGTCATTATCGACAATTTTTGGAGCATATTTGCACCTAATAGATTCTCTTCCGCAGTCCATCCCTCCTTGGAGCCACCTCCACCAAATATTTTCTCCCCAAACTATAGCCAAAATGTGGGGGCCACACAAACCCAGGTCCTCCTTAATTTTTGGAAGACACATCGTATCCCATGCCACTAAAGGAACCTTTTTATCCACTTGTGAAACTCCCTAAAGGAAAAAAATGTTGAATTCTATGAAACTCCTAAATAATGGTTGTTCATGACATCATGGATGAACATAGATACACATTTAGGGCTTGAAGGACAACCTTGAGAAGCACTACATGACCTGCAATATTTGGTGGTCCAAATTTCCAAGTTTCTAATTTATTATAAAATTTAGTGAGTAGTTCTTCCCATAGGATCCATTTGAGTGAAATTTTCACAAAGGGGCTCACAGGTACTAACGCAAAAATATACTAATTTCTATTCCTAGATTGTAGGAAACATTTCTTTGAACATAAATAGGAGTATTGAAAAAAAAAATGATATTTAATCTATTTGTATCTATATGTAATTTCATGGAGAACTTGTCCAAAAGCTGGTTGAAAGTCAAGAATTCCTACACCATTGTGGTATCCAATCCCATGGTACCATCCACAAACTTCTCACGAGTTAGATGGAGTCTTTTCTATTTTCTACCACTTTCAGAGATCTACCCAAATACTCCACCGCTATAGTGAAGAGAAATGGGGAAAATGGATCTCCTTACTTTATCCCCGATAATATTTAAAAGGTGGAATGGGAAGCCCTTAACCAATATTGAAAAAATGGTTGATGATATGAGATTATATATCCAATTGATATAGTCACAAAAAAAACAAAAGGCCTTCATGATACCACATAAAAATTCCTATTTAAGTTTATTGTATACCTTTGAGGATTCCAAAATTTTCATCATAACTAGCGTCTTTGTGATTTTCAAGGAGTGGATGGACTATGTTCCAGCATGATACCATATAGAATTTTTTTCCATTCTAAAAATCCTCTTTATTTAGGGGAGATGATCTAAGGGAGGGACAAGTTAAGTCGATTTGCTATTATCTTAGTGATAATTTTATAAATGAAATTACATAAAGAAATGGGACTGAAACCATTGGGTCCTTTCTTTGTCTATCATGGGCATAAGGTTAGAAAAATTATGTAATTAATCCATCATACCCTTGACCTTTATTGAAATGCGTTTCCTTGATCATGCATTTCACTTCATGATAATATATTTCTCAAAGTAACACCTCATTCTATTTAGTAGTTATTAGTTGTGTAATAAGGATAGATATTTGATAAGTTCCCCTCGATCTGTTAAGATTTGGCTCATAGAGGATTCCTTTAAATAACTAGGTTAAATCTTAAGATATCTCTTAATGAGTTTGTAATTCTCTTCTATCAACACATTCTAACGAGGAGATCTTGTCATGATGCCTATGTTTTAACATGCATTTATGAAAGAAGACTATTTTTTCTTCTCGTCTTCAAGCCACTATATGAGAATTTTTTTTTGCAAAAAATTTCTTCCTGATTCCTTTTATTTTTCAATTTCTATAAAGTATCTACTTCATACTTGATCAAGTTATCATATCTTCCAAACAATATAGCCTCCTTTTGGATCGCTACCATTTTTTTTTTTCAAAATTGTTTTTTTATTCTAGGATATTGCCAAAACACCACTTGTTCCACCCTTTCAGCTTCGACTTGATATGTTTCAAATTTCTAGATAGGGTAAAAATAGCTAAACCATCTAAATTATCAAGTTCAAACCACAATTATTGAACATTAGAATGAAAATTCACATGACGAAGATAAAATTTCATAAATCTAAAGAGACAATTTCGAGGGTGTCTTTAAATCAATGTTGAGGGAAATAGCCCAATGTTTTTATGCATGACTTAAAAGAATAACGACTTCAATAAAAACATCTTAACTCATGATGTTATAATATATTAATAATTGATCCAACTCTAATGCGATATATTGTTAACCTCTTTGATGATTATTCCATGTATAGATAGTGTTGTATTTTTTCCCTCAATAAGGGGGGATGAATCTACTTTTTCCTAAAGCAAAGAGACTTCTGTATCTAGACTTTGTATACCCCCCTTTCTTCTCTACAGGTGATTTCATAACATTAAAATCACCCTAATTATCCATGGAGAGGAGGAAAATAAGGCATAATTCTATATGAGATATTTGAGGAAAACATATTTGTCATTTTGATTGGCGAGACCATACACATTTGAAATATCGAAGTATTCCCTTGATATAATTAACTAGAATTGTATATTCAGAACACATAATGTAGCAAACCTATTAGTGAATTGAATATCTAGATCATCCCATATTATGACTAGACCTCTAAAGTTCCCTTCAACATTCATTGCCACTACGTGGCATTATTTCCTCTTGTCGCTACCCCATTTTCTAATAATATGAGAGAGGATCTAACCAAGTAATTTAGTTTCCTGGATCATCATGATTAAAGTGAGTTATTCTTGCCATTTTTCTCTTAGGAACCTTTTCTTACGCTTAATATTAATGACCCTCATATTCCATGAAACTATTTTAAATTTTTGAGGTTTGTTGGATCCCTAGAATGCCTCTGAGATAACTCTAACTCGCCTAGAGTTCACTAATGTGCCTCCAAGATCGCCCATCACATTTAAGTTATTTATTCAGCCCCTCTTCCTTTCCACCTTGTATGGATTCACTAGATCCTTTAGCTAGTGAGTCAACATTTCCAATGTTTTTCTACTAGACACAATTGACTTGGTTTTCTCTCAAACATGTTGATATTTGAGATACAGTTTTCCTAGTAGACACGCCATGTGCTCTAGAAGAGTAAATGGGTCCTTACCTTTCCATGCCTTTTCTAATTCTAGAATATTCAATGAATCCAAATCCATTTTTCCAGTTGTTCAGAGATTTTCTCAATCCCTTATAGAGCCACATGACGAAATATAGCTAGAAATTATGGTTACTTAACTGCTTTAACTATTTGTTGGTGTAAATCTTGTAGAGTAATAGATTATTATGTCTAGGCATTAGATGTTGGTAGCATCTTCGTAAACGAGGAGGACCCATATACTCCCTTATCTTCACCTTTAGAGACTTCTCATTCATGATGGAACTTACGGGTTCCAAAGAATTGAGTGGCTCATATATATTCTAAAATATGTCTTTCACCTCTGGCCCTTTTTGCGCTTAGGGATGCTAAGTCACATGGGAAGTTATAGGGTTGTACCAATTCCTTTCTACCGTCATGAAACCATCACTATCTTCAACCAGAGAAGATTCAAAGTTATTATTTGCAGCCACGAGAGGATAAATATGATATAAATGGCCAGATTCATGGTACCACCGACATCAAATTCATATTCATATAAATATCAATTGATTCTCACGAAAATCCTAAAATGTTCATGTAGAAAACATAAGATATCTATTTTTCTTGTCTGGTTGCCTCGAATATCTTGATGAAGTTTCCCAACATATTCTCAATTCCTATTAGAATATAATTATCCCAAAAATCCCATGGCATTGTGTACATATGAATCCATATGGGTGCCACTATGAAATCTTCTTTGTCCAAGAAAAAGCGCTTGATCCAAAACCATAGGTAGATTACTAGTGAGATAAAAAAATAAGGGTCATTTTAGATATTCTAGACTTGTAAAACTAATAGTTAAAAAGCCTTTTGCTCCTAGTTATAATTTAATTTGGCCTTTTGGATTTCATTTTCTGTAAACCCAATGAGATAGGACTATTTTAGATAGGTAAATTTCCAAAATGTTTTGATGAGTGCACGTTCATGCATATATTGTATATATTCACCTATCCAATTTGAGCTCAGCTAAAATTTAGGATCAAGAACTTCTTTAGGTAAGCGTCTCCTTGTCTCTAGGTAAGCATATCCATGTCTCTGTTTATTGGATTAGCCACTTGTGTTCTCACTATTCTACAAATCTCTCCTTGTCTCTAAGTAAGCATATCCATGTCTTTGTTTATTGAATTAACCACTTGAGTTCTCACTATTCTACAAATATTTATCCAATATAATGTATATATTCACCTATCCAATTTGAGCTCACCTCAAATTTAAAATCCGCAATTGTTTTAGGTAAGCACCTCCTTGTCTTTATGTAAGTATCTCCATGTCTCTGTTTATTGAATTAACTACTTGAGTTCTGACTATTCTAAAAATATCTATCAATTTTTCCACTCGATAAATGAGGGGTTAAAATTAAAAACTATCTTAAACGTATATGTTTTTAAATAGCTGAGGTTTTACATAGCTCTCAATCTAATTGTAAAAAAAATGTTTTTTTATATATGTAATTATTTTTTTTAAATGTATTATTTAATTTAGAGTTTGTTTCTATAATTTCATTAATTTTTTAAAATGTAATATTATGTTGGTTTGTGTCAACTTTTTTTATATTTAATTGCAGAAGACCATTTTATTTTTAATGTAGTTTTGTAATCACCTACAATTGAATTAATATTAAAAAGAAATATAAAATTTAAATAATGAAACATTAAATTTAAATTATTTTGGAAAATCACTTTATGAGCATGATGACATATAATTATATTTATATTAAATAAAAATATATAGAGAAATTGAAATTAAATATTTATATTAAATAAAAATATACATAAATAAATTGAAATTAAATATTATATTAAATAAAAATATATAGAGAGAAATTGAAATTATTGTTTAATATACACATTGTTATATGGCAAAATTTTCCATTAAATATATAATAAATGAAACACTTATCCTTTTTTTTTTTTAATGATACATATCACATCTTAAATTAACTATTTTTTTAATAATAAGAATTAACTCATTTATATTATTATTATTATTATTATTATTAGATTAACTTTTTATTTAATAATAAAAATCAACTAATTTATATTATTTTTTTTTTCGTTCAAAAATTTTCTTCATATTATCATTCCATAAGTTTCATCAAAATAAAATATAGTTTTAGAAAAATAGAGCATCACAGGCTTGTGAGCTAATGAGAGTAATGTACTAAATAAAGGAAATCTTGGAGAAGAGCCAAGGAAGTCACTGTCTTTGATTATTGTCGGCACAAAAAGAACAAAATTACAAGATTCAGATTTATACATCACGGGAGAGGATTAGGAGGAAACATAGGAGGTGAAACAAATAGAGCAACTATTTCATGCATATGGTAGTAAATTTATTACACTCGAATATCGAGGGTGCGAAGATAGTCGTTAATGCATCAATGATGAAGACAGAGACTTTTCAAAGAGTCCACTCTCTCGTTCTGTATATGCTAGAGGTCATTGATGTAGGCAACCAATTCATTCCTGTCCTCATACCACTACTCCCTCAAGGTGTTCACATTGAGTTGTATATTGTGCAGTTGAGCTGCTATCATTTCCAGAGTGACCAGGATTTCAACGTGGCCAAGAGAGTTGGTTGGGGACAATTTCATGTCCGCCACAGAGGGGCGGCTTTCAGATGATGTAGAGTCAGAACTAGGATTCCTGGGAGACTGCCTCTCCTCCATGCAACAACCTACTCCTCCCCTTGTAGCATTCCCTCACTAACGAGGCAAAAAGTTGAGACCACCACCCCTGTCCACTCCGACACACATAAATACCTTCCTTCCTAAACAAATATATGACACAAAATTGAATTTACAAAGCGGAGAAAAAACACTTCTTACCAAACCCAAGCCTATGGGCGGTTCAGCAATGTTGTGGGAAAGTCCGCAGTCCCGAAAGCCAGTTCCAATACCAAAATTAGCACTGACGCGGGAAGGCATGCCCCAAGCCTTAAGGAACTCCAGGATCCTCCAGCACCAAGACTAGCAGTGGATGGCTCCCTCCCCTGTGAGATGAAAAAACCACGTAACGTCCCCAAACCATAGGTAGATCCAAGCATCATCAAGTGAAATCCCCTCACCCAACCCATGCTTACCGTGCCAATAACTAGACAATTCTTCACTCCAAGTAGGGAATTCGGGCCCAGGATTTTATGGCCAAACCCAATACAAGAAAAAGTTTCACACCCAACCACGTTTACATGTGTCATCCTTCTCTGTTACCCCAAGCCACAAATTGAGCAAGGACACTCATACACAAGGTGTTGTTTTCTGAAACTCTCTCATCATCGCTTGACGACTGCAAATAACCAAGTGCCTATCCTAAAGACTTGATAGAATGAATGTCCGGGGAGTGGGGTCTGGGTCCCGATGGTTCATCAATGCGATCATGTGGCACATGGAGGCCCTCCTGGCTCCATGATCCGATGCATTGCCAACTGGCCACTAGATTGGACACCCCCATCTGGGGCTTCAAGATCAGATTTCAATAGTGATTTTAGGGTCTATAGTTCTCCAGGATCCAAGTCCGCCTTGGGTATGAAATTCGCCCAGGTTTCCCTAAAATATCTTTGCGGAGTGGTCTTTCCTCAGTTAGCTAGCGAGTAAACAACTTTTTTTTCCCTCCCAAAGTGCATGGATAGTATTTACATACTTGAAGGAGGTCGAGGAGCATTGGATGTGGGATATTTGAGATTCATGATGCCAAATTTTGGCCACATTGTGGGGGGCAGAGCCATTTAGGATTCTTTGAACCATATCCAGAATAAGGCGGTAGTTTCCCACTATTATAATTCACCCATGGCGAAGGTGAAGGCCCAGATTGATGCCCATCTCAAGCCTAGAAAATTCCGCGACATTGTTCATTATTAGAGCACATGGATTGTGGAAAACTACACATGGGAATCCCAGTGAATCTTGAAGGAAACCTCCAAAACTTATCAGCCCAGGGTTTCCCTTTGAGGCTCCATCGAAGTTAAAGTTGAATGAAACCCAATGAGGGGGGGAGGAAGTTTTAGTAGGAATGGGCGAGGGGGGAAGGGGGGGGGGGGGAGGGGGGGTTTGCTAAATTGATGCTTTGGTATGGACCAAATTGAATGAGAGATTTAACAGGCCAAAAATCTGAGTTTAAGAGGATCTTGCATATGAGTTTGCTAGATCCCAAGTTTCCATGAGGATGGTTTCCCGAATGTTGGAGATTTTTTGGGTCCAAATATGGATGTTGGAGGGTGGCTGCCTTTAAAAAATGGCATGATTTCTCTCTTTTGAGGTGTTCCATAAAATAAACACCAAATTGAGCCACAAAGCTCGGCTTATCACTAGTTGGAAAAAAGATGAGATGGCCAGTCTTCAAGCACTGAATGAATTTCATCAAGACGATGATCCAACAGGTCGAACAAAGAGGAAAAATGATCCTATACCTCATAGGTAATGATGCAGCCTTCAAAGAGGTGGAGGATGGGTTCTTCCTCCTGATTGCATAACAGACATATCGAGGGGATGATAAATCCATGGAGGTCTAATGGGCCAAGATGATTCCATCTAGAATTTGGTGACTTTCCATCTCTTAAGGCCCACCAAAAAAAGAAAGAGCGTTACTTTTGACCACAAGTTGTTCGTCCATATTTTCCTTCAGAGAGAGCTATCCGAGCAGTTTGTTGCATTTCCATGATGAGATAGGCTTCCTTAACATAGACAAATCTAGAAGTAGAGATTCCCCATATAAGCTTATCCGGCTCTTGAGATGCATGAATTTGCCTTTGCGACAAATGAGATTCCAAAAGCTCTCTAACTAGTTGATGGATTTCTCATGGCCATTCTGTGTTAGACGTCCATATCCTCCATATTTGTTTTTCAATCCAATTTTCCAACACCCTAGTGGTAGATATGGAGTCGAAAAGGGGCATCAGATTAGAAAGGGACTGGTCTTGAGCAAGATTAGGACAGTGCAGCTACCAGGAGTCCTGCCAAAATAATGTTGACTTCCCATCCTCGACTTCCCATAATAAATGGTCATGAATCAAATCACTATTTGTATTCAAAAGATTCCAAATTTCTAAGCCTGTACTTGGAATAGGGTCACAAATGAGGGCTTCGTGAGATATCCCCTCTACATATTTTTGAGTCCATATTTTTTTCCAAATTTTATCTTCTCAGATCCATCACCACCATAATTGATCCCCAAGATTTGTGCTAAGATTTGTCAAACCCATCAAACTAAAGCCACCTAGGGCCTTTGGAAGACAAAGATTGTGTCAACGAACAAGTGGCCAATTCCGGTCCATATATGCACCGCTCCATAGGAATCGTCTAAATATAGCTATGAGTTACGAGTAAATGCATTAGGGGGTAGGGAAGGTGGAAAACTGACACATGGGCATGACTTGAAAGGTATATTTCAGTAAAGTGGCTATCCTAGACAGATTGAGGACATAAAAGCTCCAGATCGATAGCTTCTTGGTTATCTTAGGGAAAAGGGCTTTCCAAGGAGCAATGTGGAGTAGGTTAAATATGAGAGGGACCCAAAGGTAATTAGAGAGAAGAGATATGATAGTGAAGTCAAGGATTCTAGCTAAGAAAGATTATACTGGTTGAGGAGTATGGAAGAAATAAATATTTTATTTGTACTTTTTTAGGAGCATACTTCAACCATCTTGGAAGTCCTCCAAAATGTTATTTAGATGGATCGATTCTCTGAGAGTGGCCTTACCAAACAAGAGGTTATCATCCGTGAAATGTTGGTGTGTGATGTCGACATTAGTTCTATGCAAGTGGAGGTTGTCCAACAAGTTTGCTTCCTTTGTCACATTGATTAAAGCCTTTTATTGCAATGATAAAGAGGAATGAGGATATGTGATCCCCTTAGCAGATTCCTCTAGATGATCTGAGGGTCACCGAGGGAGATCCATTGACTAGGATTGAGAAGAAAGGAGTGGAAATCATGGATCCAATCCACTGGATCCAGTCTTCATCAAACCCAAAATCTCGGAGGATTGCTAACATATATTCCCAGCTCGGGCTATCATAGGATTTTTATAGATCAAATTTAAGTAACATACCTCTTGTTTTGTGGACTTGCAAGGAATGGATGGTATCATGGGCTAAGAGGATTCCATCTATAATTTGGCGACCTTCCACAAATCTCGATTGATCCTTGCTAATAATGTGATGGGGGATAGGTTTCAAATGACGAAACATAATCGTGGATAGGATTTTGTAGATGAAGTTATAGAGGGAGATCTGGCAGAAATAACTGGGCAATAGGGCCTCCTAGGATTTAGTAATGAAACTTTAAAAAATGGCATTAAGACCCAACTAGATTTAACAAAGGCGACGAGATGCCTCCCCTAGATTCTAGATATCCTCACTCAGGAAGGACCACCCCTCTTTAATTAATTCTGCAGTGAAGCTGTTGGGACTGAGCGATTTAAAGGTGGGCATGGCCTTGACCACCTCTTCCACTTGAGATAGTCTAATGGGGCTAAGTAAAGCATCATTTTGAGCAGGGGAGACTAGGGATGGGATGTGATGCATGTTGGTCTGAATGGCTTTAGACCGATCATAGCCTTAATCTCTCAATAAAGAGGATAAGAATGTCCTTATTTCATTCTCAATATCTTCCTGTCATCCATACCAAGTTCCAGTAGATACTTGAAGTTGAGAGCTTTTATTACGGTGGCGATGATTGATCATGGATCTATGGAACAATTTTGAATTGCGCTCCCCCTCTTCTAGCCATTTGATGCACGATTTATGACACCATATAATCTCCTCCTAATGTATTCTTTCTTCTTACTCTTGTATTAGGATTCCTTATTCTTCCACCATCTCTAGGGAGTGGTCATCTCGAATTATTGTTCTCTGAACATCCTCAAGGTGAGTTTCTAGCTTTATTTTCTCCTAAAAAATGTTGTCGAACTCCTATCGGTTCCAGATTTTGATTTTGCGTTTTAGAGCCTGGATTTTATGTTGTAAGGCTTGCATATTTTTTCTATTAGCGTAATCAATCCTGGGCACCAAGTCTAAAGTTTTTCCAGGAAACTAGGATGTCGCAACAAAAATATTTCAAAGCAAAAGGGATTTTTCCTAGGAGAAATTGCAGACGTCAAGGCTAGACTAATCGGCCAGTGATACAACCCAGCGGAGGGAAGGATATAAGTTTCTACCTTTTTATCTTGTAACATGAGATTTTCTAATAGGAGGAAATTATCCAACCAGTACTCCACTTGGTTCTGTCCCCATTGACGATTGTTCCATGTATTTAAACCATGCTTGGGAAGAATATCTACCAAGTGGAGCTCTTCTACTATATTGTTGAATACTAGGGAAGAGGGATCCAATATCAGGACCCCACCTCTCTTCTCTTCCAGATTTTTTATCATATTTATGTCCCCTCCAATAATCTAGTCTTCTAATTCCCAAGAGCACCTCAATCCCTACATATTAGAGAGAAAGAGGTCTTTATGATGAGGCGTGGGACAACCATATACTGTTGTGAGACTCGTCCAAAATTATACACATACCTAGAGGAAATATGTAGAGAGAGAGAGAGAACCGGGTGCCTACCCAATATTTTAAAATAACTTTGTCCCGATCCCAAATGATTTCCAGACCCCCAGTGGGACCAAAAGCCTTGATGGACATTACTTGAAAATTATTCTAGCACTGCTGGTTGTTCTTCATGACTTTTTTCAGAATTAATTTGTGTTTCTTGTAAAAGAAAAAATTCTTGTCTATACCTAGCAATATTTTCCTTTAGAGATCGGATTTTACCTGGGTTGTTGAAGATCTGGATGTTCTAGGATATCATCTTCATTAGAAAGGAGGGACGGATCTGGGAAAATAATCTGTCAGTTGTCCCATCTTCCTTGAATTCAACTATAACTTGCCAACTTCTTGGATTAGGTTTTTAGTTAACTTCCTCCACTTCTTGCCTTTTTTTGGCCCCCTGGATCCACAATGGTGAGCACCAATATACTGTTGTAATTTCCTCAACCTCGTAGATCTGAGTCCGGTATTCCTGATTTGGATGACCACTGAGACTATAGATGGTTAAAGTGAAACAATTGATTTCCTAGAATATGTTGGACATCTTATTTGATCCAGGATATAAATATATCTAACATATTCGTCTCTTTTGTACCTAATTTGTTGTTTTTCTCTTCTACTTCCAAAATTATGCTAGTATGGGTTAGAACCTATTTGACCCCCTTGTTGTCCTCATTGTTTTCATGCATATTCCTCTTTGTCACCATATTTTCTCCTAATATATCAAGCTTCTTATCATCCTCCATGTATTGAATGATTTACTTTGAGGACGATAGGGCATCCGTCACATGCTCGAGATCTGAATCTAGGGTTGCTAAATATACAAAGCGATTGGATGAACTACGGGTCACTGTGGTTGTCAGGACCTTAGGGGTTGACTCTGTCAAGGTTGGGGGGCCTCCTTATTCACTTTAAGAGCCTTCAAGGCATATTGTGGGGGTTGATTCAAGCGAGGATGGCATCTGCGAACTTGCTGAAAACCTTCTTCATCTCGGTGCTGGGTAGCAAATTTGGCTTCCTCCATGATAGGAAAAGGGAATTATATAAAGAAGTGGCCATATTCATGGAACCTATGACACTTGAAAGGCATATGTTCATAGTCGAGCGATTGGATCCAGGTGGAATCATGGTAGATCAGCTCCATGGACTCCGATAGAGGTCGAGAAATTTTCATATGGACATAGATATGGGAAAAGGCTGCATGATGACACTGCTTTTTTATCTCAGATATTTTGAAAAATTTTCCAATGGAGTTTCATATGCCTTCCAGTATGTTGTGTTCCCAAAAATCATCCGGCAAAGAATAGATACGTACCTAGACGAGAGTCGCTTTGATTTCTTTCTTTTCAGGGTTGTAACATTCCACCCAATACGGGAGGAATAATCCCACACTGCCCATGAAATAAATTCCATTTTCGAAGATGCACTTCCTTTGCTCCAGATCCTGGAAAATAATAATAATAAACACTTTTGCACGAAGGCGGAGCTCAAATTTTCCTCGGGGTGCCCATTTATGTTGGATCCAAACCATGATGTCTTTATCTCGAGGCCAGATGCCCAGAAATTTGCAGATCATGGCATCATCATTCATGTATTAGTGGGATTTATCGAGACGATTGTTAGGGATTGCAATCTTGGGATTGATTTTTGCATTAGGAAAACAACAACTTCTCCCTTTTCTAGCTTTCCATTGTGCCCCCATAGTCGGGGTCTCCTCAAAATTAGCGGTGACAACATTTGCCTGGTTCTTCTGCCCTTACATGAACGGGGTACAGTTCACGACCTCCTTGAAGGATTATAGCCCCTCACGCCAAGGCAGGGATCCATTCATTCTTGCATCTTTCATCGACCAACATTGTCCGGTGAAACCGACTTAGTACGAGCAATTCAAAGGGAGCCAGATCCATGAGAGAGAATCATATCTGTCAGGTCGTATTCAGGGTGCATGGAGCAGAAACCCTAACAGAGCAATAATTGTATAAGATACATCCCCATATCAACTAATTTATATTATTATTATTATTATTATTTTGTAAGCTAGGTAAATTAGTTTTTTAATTCTTTGTCATTCATGTCATTCATCACTAGAAAAAGTGATATCATTTTGGCTGATGAGAAACCACGTAATTTTGACCACCTGTTTATAGAATAAAAAGTCCAAAATTGGAAGTATTGTAACTCCAACAACACCAATAAAGAGTCTATGAACCTATCATAACAAAATAGACTAACATAGAACATTAAACACAATCAGTCAGAATCACTGAAGATGAAAGGGCGGCCAACGTTGCAAGGCATGGAATGTGATCTAGATCTTAGCCAATCAAATGTCCTAATTATGGAGATTCACCTCTACTTTGATGTGGGGATTTTTAATTTGTAAATAGGCATGGGCCATTACCATATCTTATCAATGCAACACATCTAGATTACTCATTTCACATGACACTTGCTCAATTAACTTTTTTTAATTAATTAATTTAGTTAAAAAAATAAAAATTACATATCTCTCAACCTTTAATTTATAGCTTTTACTATTAAAAAAATTCTGAAATATTTCATAGAAATTAAATGAGTATCAAATTCTGCAAGCCTAAATATGAAAGATACATGCCAATCAATATAGTAACTTGACTATCGTACTATTATACCCTCTTTAAATACTTCTCATGAATGAAAAGTTCCAAAAATAAAAAGAAAACGAAAACGAAAACGATTAACAGACCTTTTCAGCATAAATATTAATAAAAAGACATTTAAATAATTAAAAAATAATATTTATAGATTAAAGTAAAAAACAAAATATCAAAAAGCTAAACTCAGCATCATCTCAGATTCCCAAGATCGTTCACCCTATCAAGTTGCATTCAATTCTCACGTTCGAGGATTCCGCCAGCATTACAGTGTCGAATTCGAATTAGCGTAGCAACATACACGAATGCTTTGTGTGACGCCCATGTGACATCACGTCCATTGTTTGTCATATTTAATCGGCTGCTCTGCACCACCTGCTATGTTTAACAAAGACGTTTGCAACGTGAATTGATACTCCTTGCTCAATTTCCTTTCGGTGTACTTTAATCGTTATAATTTTTCGTTATTCCTTATGAGTATTTTTCTAGAATTCGGTTGAATTTGGTTGGAATGGGATTGGTTTAAAAGGGATACAAATTTATTAAAATTATATGTTTTGAATAATATGGAAAGTAAAAATGACATTTCAACCGTTATGTTAATAAAAAATAAATTTAAATAAATTATAAACATTTTAGTTTCTAAATAAATCAAACAATTTAAAAAAACATATTATTAATTTTTTTAAGAATTTGGTACAGTTTTCTATTCATTCATTTTAAACTATACAATAGGTTACACCATGTTAAATCATATTATGTTTTGTTAGCCACCTCCAAGAGTTAAAAGCCAACTAAAACTAAAATTGTTTGATTTGGTTTCTGAATGTATTATAAGGTATAACATACATGATCCTTAATCACACTATTCTGAAAGTAAATTGTGGCCGCCCACATCATATATTCATAAAAAATATATACCAAACTTCCTACATCTAATCATCACATGATTCAATCGGTGACAGATCTTTCACACTCGACCCGGGCATGTCCACTTGGCACAGACTCTAGCGCTGTCTTTCAATTCGTATGGGACGAAAATTTTGATGATTCAATTTCTTCCAAGCTCGGTTCTGTATTTGAGTTTCATCTTGCGTCCTGTATTGCGATTATGGCCTTCACCATCAAACATTGCATGGTGCAATAGAGGTGAACTGACTGCATAAAAAAATGAGTCAGCCTCTTGTATTTCATGTGTCCGTCAACATAAGTGCCATTTCGTCATCCATAATTCCTGCCTCAACCTTCCTGTTCAGGTTTTTCTCCCATGTAGATATCAATGATTTGATTTCAGCTGAAGTACCTACTCAATATGCATGTTCTCCTGGTCCGTTTTTCTACCTCTTTTCCACTTAGTTTTACTTGATGATGCTACTCCCTTCCCTTTACCTTTCGCTTTCCCAGGCTGATTTGGCTTTCCGCCACGCCCTTCGTTTCCTTTACTCGACTGTGCCTTAACCATTTTCCTCTTTTTGAGGTCACCCAGTTGTTGTGCATGAACTTGAATCCACATCGGTGTTCCCACCCTCCATGAAAAGTCTAGAGAGATATATAGGCTAGGAAGATCTGTAAGTTCAATAGAAATAAAATTGTTAATCATTTTGTGCCAGTGCCACATTTTCTTCTCGATTTTCATCCACGCGGAGCCATAGCTTCCAAAAAGTTCCCCTCTATTTGAATTTTGGTTAATATAGAATATGCTCTTCATGCGGTTGCCCAAATGAGATACAATTATTATGAATTTACAACATTCTGCATTTAGATTATAGCCCCAAGTGGAATTATCAAACCAATTCTAGCCCTTTTGAGCTTGCACCTTGCAATGCAACTAGTAAAATGCTCCATCTATCCAACTAATTCCACCTCAGGCATAAACCACATTCAGGACACCCAGACACCATCCTGTTCATAACCACCAAACTGAAATAGTGTTCTACACATTTTACCCATTTCCCTGCTCCAATTACCACTGGTAAGAGGAACTCGGTACCAGAACATGCCCTTCTGGGACGACCACTTACCCTGTTCCTTTGTCGTTAACCCTTTGAGCCATATGTGGCTGCGGGATGCATAAAATCCATCCTTAATTGGGCTTAAGACCTCACCGATTCCTACATGCAAGTAGTTATCCAGATACAACATCAAACTAACCATTTTAAAGACTCATATGCCCACATTACTAACTGTACTTAGTTCGAAGTAGCAAACCAAGCCCATCCACGCCACCATATTTTCATGTAAGCAAGGGATTGATAAAACCAGGCTGAACAAATTCAACTCAGACCCTTTATCATCATCCCCAAGACTTAAATTGATTTCCCTCTACAAGTCTTGTTCCCTATACTGTCCCAAGAACTCCATGATTACTAGCAGGTGGGACTGAGATACATATCCGAGGCATAGCAGTTATGTTGTTGGGTTTACTTCCTCCCTCCAATGCCTTTGCTCCAACAATCCTAGCTCGACCTTCTCTGCAATCCTTTTCGCAGTAACAATAGCCTTAACGAACCTTTTCCTGCTATCTTTATTTCTTACCACTTGTCGCGACTTTTGGCTCACTTTCCCACCTCCTTCTCACATTATGTTATGTCCACTCTTGCCCTCATTCAATCCTGGCATGTGGTGGCGTGGGGTAAGCTGCCTACGAGCCGTGCCCCATGTCGACCTATTCATGATGAGTGTCATCTTAAGAACCGTCTCCCTCTTCACACCCCGATCGAGGGCCACATCATTAAAAATAATTACAAATTAGACCATTTCCCAATTATAGAATTGAAAACATATTATAATAAGTTTTTATAATAAATTCATTATTACTAATAAATTCATACTTTTAAAAATTGAATCCTATATGAAAGTATCATATGATACTTTAAAGTTTACCATAAGTAATTCTATATTTTAAAGCATGATTCATTGGCATGGTTATCACTAATCATCTCAAAATTCATACACATGTGAAGAGTTATTATCATTTATAAGAATTTGGATTTAGGGGTAAGTGAATTGAAAATAATTTTTATATAGTGGGAGAATCAATCATATTTTAGTTGTCAAATTAGTGGTGATGGCAATTATTTCTGGCTGTTATCTATGAATGCAAACTCACCCATCACTGCTATTGAAGAAAAATCATGCCACTTGAAACCTGTTGGTGATAATGCATACTGACTCATCACTACTATTCAAGAAAAACCCTGCCACTTGAAATAATCTGCAGATGATTCTTAACAAGGAAGACTTTCACTCCTGCTACCTCTAGCTCTTGGTTCATTAGCTTGTTTCTGTAAGTCCAACATTGTATTAGAGAATTAAACGAAAACCATGTAAATGCTCTCCAGTATATTTTAGTATTTGTTTTTCTAAAACAGCCCGAAAAAACAGGTAGAGATGGAAGTTCATTTTAAGTGTTGATAGAATATTTAAATAAACATATATAATTAGATTGTTCATCTGGGAAGATTTGAAATTTTGAGGAAACAAACTCTTCTCTGACACGGTCAACTCGAGTGGAGAACTAACTATAGATGAAACATATAAGGAAATGGATCGATGAGGTATTTTTGAATAATGAGGTATTTAAAAAAGAAGAGGAAATAGACTTATAATCAAGCTGGTGCAGCACATTGTGGTTGAGTAAATCTGATTTGAGAATTGGAAATATAAAAAAAAAAAATTGAATGCAGATTTGCACAGTTATAATAACTAATGAATAACAAGTTTCTGGAAAAGAATTGTGTTAATAATCTTTGAAATCTTTCACTATCATCACTGACAAGAAGCAAGAGTAAACATGGATGTAGGGTTTACCCAAAACATTCAAAAAAAAATATTAACATGGTTTTTTTCCAAAAAGTAGTTATTAACATAAAAGAATAATAAGCAAATTATGTTTTTTAACCTTTCTTATTATGAAACGAATATAGTGCTGGAGAAAGCCAAAGAAAGTGAGCCCTAATTCTTGTTTCATGCTCTAGTTGCAGTGTTTGCAACTTGCTCAGCCATAGCAAACATGCCCAGCCACTATTTCGTTAGTTTATTGGGCTATCTCTGCAACCCATTTTCCCCAAATGCACTGCCAAACTTCTCTGTATTGAAACTTGATGTTGTATGGCCGCTCTTAAACTTTACACTTGCACTTTCTGAAGGGCCATGCGCTTGAAAGGTTTCGGAGTCTGTCATTTTCTTGGCCAACAGATGAACACGGCTTCTATTTTCTCGAGTGCTTAAAGAACATTAACAATTTGACAATTGGATCGAGGAAGGAAGGAATGAATCGGACGGTTTGAAGGATGAAAAGACGTCTCCATTAGATTTTTCGAAGTTGTCCATTAGGTTTTCGAATTTTCAAGCCGTCTTCTCCACCTTCCATCTATGACGATGAATAATATGCCGTTGTGAGTCAATCTCGCTGGGACAGTTATTTTTTTATTTAAAAAATAAAAGTATCGGAAAACCCATTCCAATATGGAATGGAATGCCAAAAATAATGGACCATGGACCATTTCAATATAGTTAAGATATAAAATTAAGATTCTTATTTTATATATATGAAATTAATATATTTTAGAATATTGAAATATTCTATTTATCTATTATGTTGTTATATTTTTTATTATAATAAATTTTTAAAAACACTTAATTATTATTTAAATTATATATATTGAAATATTTTAAATAATATGTGAATATAAAATTATATTAATATGAATATATAAATATTTAGTTTATGGTGGAGAGTGACAATGAATTTTTTTACCAAATCTTTTTCTCGTTAGGGTGTAATATTGATATTTTATAATTCTTTTAATTAAAACTAACCAAATAGTCAACTTTGTTTTTAGTTTATAAAATATATATATATATATTTTTTCAAATGGACGCATCAAATTACATATCATCTTCATACCTTAGTGTAGCAACTGTTAAGATATTATTATGTTTGTAAGTGCACCCATATTAATTAAAATGCTAACATCATAACTTTTTTTTACCTCATAATATATCTCAGATTTTTAAGGTTAAAAAAAATCATAAAAATTAACTAAATTATAACTTTATTTTAAATTATGATTGTTGTTATTATTAAAAATAATTAATATCTAAGTTACACACATAATACAGTTATAACATGTAACAATATTTTTGAACATGGACATTGTGAAATGGCACTATGGAGCTTATGCGTGGCGATGGCTAAGATTTAACCATAGCCGACTGCTCCATTCCCCCCCTTAACACCTCGTGGTGGATTTCGGTCAGTTTTCAGAAATAGGAAAAATTTCCCCTCTTCAATCATCTGCCTCACCTTCCTTGGTGGCTGGATCCAAGTCTTGAGTATAGAAGATGACCTCTTTCTCCTCTCAATGGCAACTCCTTTGTTGTCCTCATCCACAACGCCCTCTGCTAACTTTGAGCAATTTTCCTATACCTCCTTGCTAAATGGATCATCACCTCTTAGTTTTGCGTCTAGTGATATGGGTGCCACTTATCCTTCTTCTATGTTGGGATCTCATCGAGCTCTTGCTAAGTCATTTTTTGACATAGTTAAATATTTTGTTAGGAGTATTCCTTCTACTAGGTTCAAAATGTTGCCCATTAGCAACGCTCCTATGATTGAGGTATCTTTGGGGGAAGAGGCCTTAAGTGAAGTAGAGTTTTTCTCTTAGGTAGGATTGATTTTCAGGTTTAACAGTATGCCATCGAAGCTTTTTTATATTCATTGTTGGATAACCGAGAATTAGAAGCCTCTTATCTCAGCATATTTTAACATATATGCTTTGGTAATAGGTTTTTTCATTATTGTTTTCAACAAAATTCGTGATCATGTGTTGATCCTCGACTGTGGTCCATGGTTTTGCAAAAGTGTAGGAATATCTATGCAACCTTGGTTCTCGTCTTCTAACCCACTTTCGACTTCAATATCGATCGCCCAAGTTTGAGCAAGGTTCCCTATTATCCCTTTATATATGTGGAATTTTACAACTTTGACATAAATTGGTAATTCCTTCAGAAGATTCTATTTTCATAGTGAAGACACTAAAATTCTATCTAAAGCCCACTAATGCTCACACTTGCATGGAAATGGACTTTAGCCTGGGCTTCCTAGTTGAATTAAATATTTAGGGCCTTGATTTTTCGTTGGTTCAATTTACACATTATGAAAATGTATCCTTTCACTGTAGAGCCTGTTATGAGATATGTCACATCTCAAAACTTGTGTCAAAGTAGGGAAGTCTAAGTCAAACTTCTCATTTCAAAATCCAAAATTGTTTGTAGGTGCAATCTTTGATCATTATTCAATTTTAATGGAGGACTCATCTCCAGCTTCTCGAAATGAGTTATGGGCCGAAAAGGGTATGAAAACCTTAGATCCCAAGAAAACTATATATCATGGTTCCATTAGTTATAGTTGTGATTCCTGTAGAGTAAAATAGTTATGTGGTAGTTCTGGACGTAGTAGATACTGCAAATATTTCTTTCGTCTCTCAAATGTCCCTCAAAATATAAAGACTATCACAGAATATTCCCCATATCTAGACAAGGGAAATGAGCAATAGTTTCACTAGGCTTGCATCCCCTTCATACAGCAACAGGAAGGCACTCTCGTGGGCAAACAAGGCATAAGTGATCCAGCTCCCTCCGGAACAAAAGACAAAATTTTATATTAGTTATCCAAAGGACGGGGATTCTGTAGAATAAATAAAAATTAGGTTTTGGACCCAAGTAAGAAAAAGAAAAGAAATTCCCCAAGAACATTGAACTCACAATAAAATAAAAAATTTCAATAAAAAATTCACTGCAAAATTTTCTGGATTTTAGGATTCTTTTGGAAAGTTTACAGTTATAATAGAATCAATTTCCATATAATTTGGTGTCCATGTGTAAGGTCTTGGGTTGTCCCTGCATGCTCTAACCCAAAAATTTAAGCAATTTTGGTAATCCCAGTCCTTGGAAGAAATGTCATGGTTTGGGACAGATCCCATTTTTCTTAATTCAATCTATATCGATTTCTTTTAAAAAAAAGAATATTTTTAAATATGAACATTTACCCAACCTTTGCTTTGACACTTTTTCCTCTGCTTTTTAATGCCATGGCTTCAAATGATGCCCCCTCTTCTAGTAGCATAGCCACTTCAAAAGTGAATCAGGATACCTTGGGAAAATTCAATAATTCCTCATCTCACAAACTCCAGCCAAAGGCGAATGCATCTTATACCACCAATAATGAAGTTGAATTTGGTACCTTTGCTGTTACAAAAACAAAAAATATAAAAGCTAATGGTTGATGCTTTCCTTAGATAGTCAAAGCTCCCATCTTAGAAATCCAATCAAAAAAAATATTTGAAAAAATAAAATATGTGAGAGATCGTGTGGTAATATGAAAATTTGTAGGTCTGTGGGCCTCTAGAAAATACCATGCTTAGCTCAATCGGAAGGCACTAGAAACTTTAAGGGGATCCAAAACTCAAGTTGGGGTCCAAGGGTTTCTTCAAGATCATAGTCAACAATATAGAGGAATAAGATCACATATTTCGAGGACAACCCTATTTCATGAATTTGGATGGCTTATTCATGAAGCCATGGGTTTAGAGATTAGAACTCGATAAAGAATACCTTTATGCATCCCTAGTATAGATCCATATTTATTCAATCCTTAGGAGATTTTGGGCCTTGAAATATTAGAAATAATTGGTAATTCCATAGGGAATTTCATGATCTTAGATACCACAAAGTAATGTTGATACACTTACTTCTTATTAGACATATCCAAGTCCATTCGAGCAAGAATTTAGCTCAACAGTGAAGATGAAATATGAGAAAAACCTCCTTGACGGGGTAGAATAAGGGTGTAGTAATTTTAGGAGTAGTCTCATGGAGATCCATTCCCACCACCCCAGGATGATTGGGAATCACCGACATTGAATTTGGGGGGTGGCATGGCTGCCCTTATTAGCTGCATGTGAACAATTAACTCTCTCGCCAAGAGAAACGGTGATTTTTATATGCAAAGTGCTGGAAGAATTTGGCTTTGGTTCTATTAAGGAGTATGGTTTCTTATCGTATCTATTGTATCCCATGCCCTCCTATAAGTTGGCACCTTTGTGAATCTGTTTATGGCATTACAATTTTCATGGGACGGAAAAAAGAGATTATTACGTTTAAGAAGATTTCCGTTGAGTTGTAGACTCTCGATAGTGCTTATTAGCCGACTTGTACAACTCCGCATGAAAAAGAAAGGTATAATTTTATTTGGGGAATGATTTCCTTCCTATGCCCTAATTTTAGTCTTATTTCTTGGGGTTATCCTCTCTATTCTTGTGAAGGATTTCATAGCTCCCATGTAGAATGCTTTCTCTAGGTAATTTCTTGTTTGTTTGTTAATCCATATGAGTTTGAGAGAGATTTGTAATTTATGGTCTCATGGTGTAGTAAGGAGGGGTTTTTTTATTATCAATGAGATAGTTTTTTTGGGTTTGGATGCCTCTAGTTGTCATCGAGGATGGAGATGTCCCTTAGGAGTCCAACCTGAGGTGCTCTCCTTTCACCTTTTGACTCCTACTTCCTCTATTGTAGTGCATCATTTCAGGAGTGGTGAGGCTACTAACTCTAAAATTTGGCTACGTCTGTGGCTCTCCTTTTAGAGGTGCATAATTTTATGGGTTGGTGGGATTAATTATGTTTATAATAGCTTTCCTGACTCAATTATTACTATCATTGCATTCTTCATCTTTACATGTGGGGCAGGAAGTTCAAGATACTCTTTAGTTTCAAATGTTCTTGTGGATGTAAACAATGTCACTCTATGTTCCCTCATGGTCAGATTGGTCAACCATTAGTAACATTTCCCAGAAGGACTAGTGGGCATACCTTAGTCATGTGGGTTCACGTGATTTTTGGTTTCCTTTCTCTACTAGAGAAAGCACTTAATGAGGTGTTAGTTTTGCATTCTTTTGGATCAAAGGGAGTTGTGGTTATCATTTTGAGGTGCATCACATGTGTTGACATTATGAATAATTTGTTGTCCATGATGTCAAACTGGATTTCAACTTGTTACATTATGTCATCATCTGATGGAGTCTGGAAATTATATGCACTACTAGACTATGAATGGAGGAGGTTATTGATGATTGTAAAGGTGTTGTAGGAGTTTTTTAAGTGTTGCATGTTTGTACATGTGTTGCAGAGGATGAGAGAGAGTATTGGTAGCTTAGTCATAGGTTTCTTTTGAAGTAGATTGAAAAAGTCTAGTTTCTGAACCATACACTAGTTATATAAGATAAAGTCATATACATACACAAGTATGAAAAATAGGAATTGCTTAAATGACCCTATGCATGGAAAAAAAATCATGATAATTTTCCATGTTATTCTCCCAAGGATTTGAGTAGACAATGTCTATTTTATCCTATCAAAAATTATTGTCAACAAATCCATGGGATTTTCTTGTGGTACTGGTAAGAAAAACTAGATTTTCAAAGGTAAAAGAGAATGAAAAAATGCTTTTTCATTCGATGAGATATTCATTGTGATTTTTTTTTAATAAGGTTGTGCCAAGATGCAAGGATTGGAGATCATATGGGTTCATAGATATCATGTAGATCAAGGACATGATGTGAGAGAAAGATAGATTTATTATTTTCAACTACAAATGTTTATCCATGTGTTGCACGGGTCAAATAGTGAATAATTTGTAGATATGAATGTTTTCTTAATATGTTTGAGTCAAATGGATTGATGTTGTTGTGTCCATGTGTATGGAAAGTATGGTTTAAGGGTAATTTATTGATTTTTTTGCAGAGAATGTTTAATGATTAATTTTTCTGAGACATGTACGCTTATTTTATTCCTGAATAACAGTACATATGGAGATCTGATTCTAAATAGTTGTGTATACCTTCTGAGTAAAATAAACCAAATTAATATTGCTAGTTTTTTTTTAATATGGTCATTGTTGTTGATTGTTTGAGACTTATGACGTCACTATGATTTATGTGTTGTTGCTAGGGTTTGATGAAAATTAGGAGAATAATTATTTGAGATCTGTAAGTTGTTAGTCTATGTAGGAAACACATATATAGGTGGATTTATTTAATGACAGTTTCATATATATTATAATTTTATTATGGACAAAGTTTTGTATGAAAAATATTGTTGTAGAGGTTGTATGTAGAGTAGAGGACAAGGGATTACAAATATTATGTGAATAAGGTTGTTGTTTTTATTTTATGCTATTGTCTTCATGGTTACCTATTGATGACACTACTTTGAGTTTTCTTCCAACAATGATATTGTGTAGTGTGGTAATAGTTGCATAGATGAGTATGAGGTTAGAATTTTGAAATGTTAATTAGCGAAAGTTTTTCTTAGCATTGATGGAGTAAGAGGGTTAATTTTCGTTATTTTTTCATGATAATTTTAAGGAAAATTATTATATTCCTAAAATTTTTATATATCTATAAATTAGTTAGATGTTCATTTGATTAGATGTTTTTCTATTATCGGTATTATGAAAATAAACACTTGGCAATGATTAAGTTCAGTATCATTATGGTTGTGCTGAGTTAACTCGAGGGATATTGAAATTCTAATGCTTGATTATGACAAGTTGGTTTGGCTAAGCATTTCAATTGATATTGGATAAGGTTTGACTCGGTTGACAAGCAAAGAGTTTTACTTGACTATTTTTGTTGAGATTTGGATTGGTATATCAGTGATTTAGTTGCAGAGAGGTGATTTGTATCTTGGTATTCAATTACAAAATTTGAGCATATTTTTTTAATCATTCCTTGGTTTTAGAGAGGTTATTAGTATTCATTGATTGATAAAAATGGTAAGTGTGGGTACAGTTTGAAAATAGGATGAAACATGGCCTACAGGTTTTTGTTTGAGATAGGTTGATCTAGTGTGAAATATTTTGAAACATGGTCCACTAAGGTGCTGAGGATCAAAGCCTTTAGTGAGGGAGTAATAAATTCCTTTCGATGGTAGTCAGTAAGATTTATGATGAAGTAGGAGCTTCCTTCTAGTAGGAGTCATCGAGCTTGATCACAAAGTAGTAGCTTCCTTCCAGTTATAGCTAGAGAATTTATGGAGGTTGTAGCCTCTCGCAAGTAGGATCATGCACACTAAAAAGAGTGTACACCAATTCAATATGTAACAATATTCTCTTTATAACAAGAAATAATACAAAGATGATAGAAGTGCTGGTTTTCTCCCAATTGGATTTCCACCTAAAATTCTGGTGTTCCTATGTGCTGATTATGTGTTATGTTTTATTTTGTCTTATGGTGAATATTTCTCATGGTTATTTCATAAGCTACTATGTTGTAGAAACTAAAAGAACCCCAAAATTTAGCCATTTTCAAAAAATTGGAGACCTCCATACTAGGCTTTCAATCATCCTTTTCTCGTGGCCTCTTTGGGTTTCACTCTCTCTTTACTTGTTTAGGATTTTCTTGGAACAGGGAAATTTTTTGTAATATGAACCAAAATGGAAAAGACAGGAATGTAGAACATCTATAGCATTCCAAATAAGAAAAACAGGAATATGACACTAAAATCTGGAAAATGTCGGAAATATGTTGGAACATCAAGACATTATAACCATGTGCAGAAACAACTAAGTCATATCATTATAAACAAAAAAAATAAAAAGTACATAGTGGTTGAAAGTAGATGTACTCAAGCCAAAAAGAAGTGGTTGAAAAACCCTAGTGAGAACTAGCACTAAAATTGTTGTGCTGCTACTGGTGCTGCTGTTGGAAACCGCTGATACTGAGAAGAAGAACCATGTGTAGGAGGTTGCTGGAGTGCTCACAATGATCTAGGATTTCAACCCTAGATTTTACATGAAAAACCCAGGAAAACCCAAAAATGGTTTGGCTAGATTTTAAATTTGGATTTTTGACACTTTTTGCGTTTCCAACTGCACCCTTGCTGGCTAACTTACACAATCCTCCTGGTTAATTTCTGAGATAGGGTTGAATTGATGATATAAATACTGCAATAACACCCAATCATCTCAATACATGAAGGTTTGGTCCCTTCTCTTGATCTTCAAGCTAGAAGCTTGAGATCTAGCTCCTCATTCCTTTGTTCAAGTTGCAGCTGCACACTATGCAACTACTAGAATGAATTGCATTTTCAAGAGGGATGAAGGTGTAGTCTGCCACTAGGTGATGGAATATAGCTCATATATGATGGAAATAAGCTCTCCAAAGTGATGGGATGATCCCTCACAGGGTTCGAAGCTGAAATACTTGGAAACTTCCTTCCTCCTTCATATCTACATGACTGGACTCCACAATTACTTGGGGACCTGATGCTGCATGGAGGTGTGAAATATTGGCCTGAATTTCGAATAACAATATGTTGCTCCTAGGAGCCTGATATTGAAGCCCGAGGTGAAAGGATGAATCCTCCACCGATTTCCTAGACGAAATGCTAGAAACAACCTCCTCCTCTCAAACCCTCATGAAGGAATGCATAATTCCTAAGACTGAATGTGTTGTAGAGAGGGTTTGAATGTGGCACCAATGCCTGCTGATTTATGGTATCTAAAAGAAACTTTCCCAGAGTAGTTACTCGAAGTCCCTCATGGGTAAGGGTGGGATTTTCGCTCAGAAACACCCATGTGCTAAACAATACTACAGAATTAGTGAAATAGCTGAAGTGTGCATAAAAATTTCAAATGAAAGATCCAGATCTAAACAGATCAAGAATTGAAATATAAAGCTTCCTTCTATTGATGCCTTCATCTTCCTTATAGGATTTGTGAGCCTTCCATAGCCTTGGCCCACCTGATTCCTGCACTGCACATGTCGCCACTACCCTCCATGAATACTGCGTTGTCTCTCCATGTTCTCCACAATCTCTACATTTAACCCCACTCTCTCCATCTTGTGTGCATTAGATGCACCACTTCCTCCACTAATTCATCAATAGTGCTCTACGATCTTACTTTTATTGCACCATGATCTCATTTGACTTCCTCCATGGTATCGATGATCTTCTCATTAATGAGCCATGATATCCACCCTTCCTTCATTAAGAAGTTGCTCCAATACTCCATAAGGTATATATACTTAACCCACATAAACACATCAAAAGTGGATTTTATTCATCTATGGGGTTTATGGGTTGCTCCACCTTTTTATTTACTTAATTAATTAAGAAAATAAATAATTCTAATATTCCAATTAACTAGTGGAAATTTGGGAGTATTACAGTCCTCCCCGCCAAAATGTTGCTTCTCCTCAAGCAAATGCAAAAGAGGATGCTACAACAATCCATCTCCCTCCAAATGGAATCCCCATATGGAAGATCTCTCCATCTGTTCCAATGTGTTATGCATGCCCGGCTCCAAAGTTGCCTCTCTGGAATGTCTAGAATGGCCTCCAATTGAAAATTTAGATGCCTCTCCTCATCAATGAATCTCCAAGTGGAAACCATACAGTGTCTATCCTCTTCTATTCATGAGAGACATAAAGCGAACTGGTCTCTTCCAAAAGTGGAAACTCCCCCATCATAAACTATCTCTCCATCCCATGCTACATGAAGTGGATTGTACCTCTCTAGCTTCCATCCTTGACCCTTTTGGCCTTGTTGGATCCAAGCATCATCCCAACAATGTGAAAAATAAGAAGTAGAGACATATGGATGAACATGTACAATGTCAAACCATACTCTCCCAATAAAAACCACCGCAACAAAGCATTCTGTTGCCATGCCAAATCATCATTAAACCAAGTAAGAGAGCCATACTAGTAGTTATGTTGCTGGGTTTTCTTCCTCCCTCCATCACCTTCGCTCTAACAATCCTGGCTTGACCTTCTCTTCAATCCTTTTCACAGTAACAATAGCCTTAACGAACCTTTTCCTGCTATCTTTCTTTCTTACCACTTGTCGCGATTTTTGGCTCACTTTCCCACCTCCTTCTCACACTACGTTATGTCCACTCTTGCCCTCATTCAATCCTAGCGTGTGGTGGCATGGGGCAAGCTGCCTATGAGCCGTGCCCATGTCGACCTATTCATGATGAGTGTCCTCTTAAGGACCGTCTCCCTCTTCACACCCCGATCAAGGGTCACATCATTAAAAATAATTACAAATTAGACCATTTCCCAATTATAGAATTGAAAACATATTATAATAAGTTTTTTTAATAAATTCATTATTACTAATAAATTCATACTTTTAAAAATTGAATCCTATATGAAAGTATCATATGATACTTTACCATAAGTAATTCTATATTTTAAAGCATCATTCATTGGCATCGTTATCACTAATCATCTGAAAATTCATACACATGTGAAGAGTTATTATCATTTATAAGAATTTGGATTTAGGGGTAAGTGAATTGAAAATAATTTTTATATAGTGGGAGAATCAATCATATTTTAGTTGTCAAACTAGTGGTGATGACAATTATTTCTTGCTGTTATCTATGAATGCAGACTCACCCATTATTGCTATTCAAGAAAAATCATGCCACTTGAAACCCACTGGTGATAATGCACACTGACTCATCACTACTATTCAAGAAAAACCATGCCACTTGAAATAATCTGCTAATGATTCTTAATAAGGAATACTTTCACTCCTGCTACCTCTAGCTCTTGGTTCGTTAGCTTGTTTCTGTAAGTCCAACATTGTATTAGAGAATGAAACGAAAACCATGTAAATGCTCTCCACTGTATTTTAGTATTTGTTTTTCTAAAACAGCCCGAAAAAACAGGTAGAGATGGCAGTTCATTTTAAGTGTTGATAGAATATTTAAATAAACATATATAATTAGATTGTTCATCTGGGAAGATTTGAAATTTTGAGGAACCAAAGTCTTCTCTGACACGGTCAACTCGAGTGGAGAACTAACTAGAGATGAAACATACAAGGAAATGGATCGATGAGGTATTTTTGAATAATGAGGTATTTAAAAAAGAAAAAGAGGAGGAAATAGACTTATAATCAAGCTTGTGCAGCACATTGTGGTTGAGTAAATCTGATTGGATCGATGAGGTATTTTTGAATAATGAGGTATTTAAAAAAGAAAAAGAGGAGGAAATAGACTTTTAATCAAGCTTGTGCAGCACATTGTGGTTGAGTAAATCTGATTTGAGAATTGGAAATAAAAATAAAAATAAAAAAAATTGAATGCAGGTTTGCACAGTTATAATAAATAATGAATAACAAGTTTCTGGAAAAGAATTGTGTTAAAAATCTTTGAAATCTTTCACTATCATCACTGACAAGAAGCAAGAGTAAACATGGATGTAGGGTTTACCCAAAACATTCCAAAAAAATATTAACACAGTTTTTTTCCAAAAAGTATTTATTAACATAAAAAAAATAATAAGCAAATTATGTTGTTTAACCTTTCTTATGATGAAGCGAATATAGTGCTGGAGAAAGCCAAAGAAAGTGAGCCCTAATTCTTGTTTCATGCTGTAGTTGCAGTGTTTGCAACTTGCTCAGCCATAGCAAACGTGCCCAGCCACTATTTCGTTAGTTTATTGGGCTATCTCTGCAACCCATTTTCCCCAAATGCACTGCCAAACGTCTCTGTATTGAAACTTGATGTTGTATGGCCGCTCTTAAACTTTACACTTGCACTTTCTGAAGGGCCATGCGCTTGGAAGGTTTCGGAGTCTGTCATTCTCTTGGCCAACAGATGAACACGGCTTCTATTTTCTCGAGGGGTTAAAGAACATTAACAATTTGACAATTGGATCGAGGAATGAAGGAATGAATCGGACGGTTTGAAGGATGAAATTTTTTTCGAAGTTGTCCATTAGGTTTTCGAATTTTCAAGCCGTCTTCTCAACCTTCCATCTATGACGATGAATAATATGCCCTTGTTAGTCAATCTCACTGGTACACTTAATTTTTTATTTAAAAATTAAGTGTATTGGAAAACCCATTCCAATATGGAATGGAATGCCAAAAATAATGGACCATGGACCATTTCAATATAGTTATGTAAAATTAAGATTCTTATTATATATATATATATATATATATATATATATATATATATATGAAATTAATATATTTTAGAATATTGAAATATTCTATTTATCTGTTATGTTGTTATATTTTTTATTATAATATATTTTTAAAAACACTTAAATATTATTTACATTATATATATTGAAATATTTTCAATAATATGTGGATATAAAATTATATTAATATGAATGTATAAATATTTTGTTTATGGTGGAGAGTGACAATGAATTTTTTTACCAAATCATTTTCTCGTTAGGGTGTAATATTGATATTTTATAATTCTTTTAATTAAAACTAACCAAATAGTCAACTTTGTTTCTAGTTTATAAAATATATATATGTATTTTTTTCAAATGGACTCATCAAATTACATATCTTCTTCATTAGTGTAGCAACTGTTAAGATATTATCATGTTTGTAAGTGCACCCACATTAATTAAAATGCTAACATCATAACTTTTTTTAACCTCATAATATATCTCACATTTTCAAGGTTAAAAAAAATCATAAAAATTAATTAAATTATAACTTTATTTTAAATTATGATTTTTGTTATTATTAAAAATAATTAATATCTAAGTTACACACATATAACAGTTATAACATGTAACAATATTTTTGAACATGGACATTGTGAAATGGCACTATGGAGCTTATGCATGGCGATGGCTAAGATTCAACCATAGGCGACTGCTCCATTCCCCCCCTTAACACCTCGTGGTGGATTTCGGTCAGTTTTTAGAAATAGGAAAAATTTCCCCTCTTTAGTCATCTATCTCACCTTCCTTGGTGGCTGGATCCAAGTCTTGAGTATAGGGGATGACCTCTTTCTCCTCTCAATGACAACTCCTCTGTTGTCCTCATCCATAATGCCCTTCGCTAACTTTGAGCAATTTTCCTATGCCTCCTTGCTGAATGGGTCATCACCTCTTGTTTTTGCGTCTAGTGATGTGGGTGCTAGTTATGCTTCTTCTATGTTGGGATCTCATCGGGCTCTTGCTAAGTCATTCTTTGACATAGTTAAATATTTTGTTAGGAGTATTCCTTCTGCTAGGTTCAAAATGTTGCCCATTAGCAACGCTCCTATGATTGAGGTATCTTTGGGGGAAGAGGCCTTAAGTGAAGTAGAGTTTTTCTCTTAGGTAGGATTGATTTTTAGGTTTAACGGTATGCCATCGAAGCTTTTCTATATTCATTGTTGGATATCCGAGAATTAGAAGCCTCTTATCTCAGCATATTTTAACATATATGCTTTGGTAATAGGTTTTTTCATTATTGTTTTCAACAAAATTGGCGATCATGTGTCGATCCTTGACTATGGTCCATGGTTTTGGAAAAGTGTAGGAATATCTATGCAGCCTTGGTTCTAGTCTTTTGACCCACTTTCAGCTTCAATATCGATCGCCCGAGTTTGAGTAAGGATCCCTATTATCCCTTTGTATATCTGGAATTTTACAACTTTGACATAAATTGGTAATTCCTTCAGAAGATTCTATTTTCATATTGAAGACACTGAAATTCTATCTAAAGCCCACTAATGCTCACACTTGCATGGAAATGGACTTTAGCCTGGGCTTCGTAGTTGAATTAAATATTTAGGGCCTTGATTTTTCGTTGGTTCAATTTACACGTTATGAAAATGTATCCTTTCACTGTAGAGCCCGTTATGAGATATGTCACATCTCAAAACTTGTGTCAAAGTAGGGAAGTCTAAGTCAAACTTCTCATTTCAAAATCCAAAATTGTTGGTAGGTGCAATCTTTGATCATTATTCAATTTTAATGGAGGAATCATCTCCAGCTTCTCGAAATGAGTTATGGGCCGAAAAGGGTATGAAAACCTTAGATCCAAAGAAAACTATATCTCAAGGTTCCATTAGTTATATATGTGATTCTTGTAGAGTAAAATAGTTATGTGGCAATTCTGGAGGTAGTAGATACTACAAATATTTCTTTCGTCTGTTCAAATGTTCCTCAAAATATAAAGACTATCACAGAAGATTCCCCATATCTAGACAAGGAAATGAGCAATAGTTTCACTAGGCTTGCATCCCCTTCATACAACAACAAGAAGGCACTCGTGTGGGCAGACAAGGCATAAGTGATCCACCTCCCTCCAGAACAAAAGACAAAATTTTCTATTAGTGATCCAAAGGAGGGGGATTCTGCAGAATAAATAAAAATTTGGTTTTTGATCCAAGTAAGAAAAAGAAAAGAAATTCCCCAAGAACATTGAACTCACAATCAAATAAAATATCTCAATAAATAATTCACTGCAAATTTTTCTGGATTTTAGGATTCTTTTGGAAAGTTTATAGTTAGAATAGAATCAATTTCCATATAATGTGGTGTCCATGTGTAAGGTTTTGGGTTGTCCCTGCATGCTCTAACCCAAAACTTTAAGCAATTTTGGTAATCCTAGTCCTCGGAAGAAATGTAATGGTTTGGGACAGATCCCATTTTTCTTAATTCAATCTATATCGATTTCTTTTAAAAAAAAGAGTATTTTTAAATATGAACATTTACCCAACCTTTACTTTCACACTTTTTTCTTTACTTTTTAATGCCATGGCTTCAAATGATGCCCCCTCTTATAGTAGCATAGCCACTTCAAAAGTGAATCAGGATACCTTGGGAAAATTCAATAATTCCTCATCTCACAAACTAGAGCCAAAGGTGAATGCATCTTATACCACCAATAATGAAGTTGAATTTGGTACCTTTGCTATTACAAAAAAAAAAAATCTAAAAGCTAATGGTTGATGCCTTCCTTAGATAGTCAAAGCTCCCATTTTGGAAATTCAATCAGAAAAAATATCTTAAAAGATAAAATATGTGAGAGATCGTGTGGTAATATGAAAATTTGTAGGTCTGTGGGCGTCTAGAAAATACCATGCTTAGCTTAATCGGAAGGCACTAGACACTTTAAGGGGATCCAAAACTCAAGTTTGGGTCCAAGGGTTTCTTCAAGATCATAGTCAACAATATAGAGTAATAAGATCACATATTTCGATGACAACGCTATTTCATGAATTTGGATGGCTTATTCATGAAGCCATGGGTTCAGAGATTAGAACCCGATAAAGAATAACATTTTGCATCCCTAGTCTAGATCCATCTTTATTCAATCCTTAGGAGATTTTGGGCCTTGAAATATTAGAAAGAATTGGTAATTCCATAGGGAATTTCATGATCTCAGATACCACAAAGTAATGTTGATACACTTACTACTTATTAGACATATCCAAGCCCATTCGAGCAAGAATTTAGCTCAACAGTGAAGATGAAATATGAGAAAAACCTCCTTGATGGGGTTCAGTAAGGGTTTAGTAATTTTAGGAGTAGTCTCATGGAGATCCATTCCCACCACCCCAGGATGATTGGGAATCATCGACATTGAATTTTAGGGGTGGAATGGCTGCCCCTATTAGCTGCATGTGAATAATTAACTCTCTCACCAAGAGAAACGGTGATTTTTTTATGCAAAGTGCTCAAAGAATTTGGCTTTGGTTCTATTAAGGAGTATGGTTTCTTGTCATATCTATTGTATCCCATGCCCTCCTATAAGTTGGCACCTTTTTGAATCTGTTTATGGCATTACAATTTTCATGGGAGGGAAAAAAGAGATTATTACGTTTAAGAAGATTTCCGTTGAGTTGTAGCCTCTTGATAGTGCTTATTAGCCGACTTGTACAACTCTGCATGCAAAATAAAGGTAGAATTTGATTTGGGTAATGATTTCCTTCCTAAGCCCTAATTTTAGTCTTATTTCTTGGGGTTATCCTCTCTATTCTTGTGAAGGATTTCATAGCTCCCATGTAGAATGCTTTCTCTAGGTAATTTCTTAGTTGTTTGTTAATCCATATGAATTTGAGAGAGATTTGTAATTTATGGTCCCATGGTGTAGTAAGGAGGGGGTTTTTTTATTAATGAGATAGTTTTTTTGGGTTTGGATGCCTCTAGTTGTCATTGAGGATGGAGATGTCCCTTATGAGTCCAACCTGAGGTCATCTCCTTTCACCTTTTGACTCCTACTTCCTCTATTGTAGTGCATCATTTCAGGAGTGGTGAGGCTACTAACTCTAAAATTTGGTTACGTCTGTGGCTCTCCTTTTAGAGGTGCATAATTTTATGGGTTCGTGGGATTAATTATGTTTATAATAGCTTTCCTGACTCAATTATTAATATCATTGCATTCTTCATCTTTACATGTGGGGCAGGAAGTTCAAGATACTCTTTAGTTTCAAATGTTCCTGTGGATGTAAAAAATGTCACTCTACGTTCCCTAATGGTCAGATTGGTCAACCATTAGTAACATTTCGCAGAAGGACTAGTGGGCATACCTTAGTCATGTGGGTTCACGTGATTTTTGGTTTCCTTTATCTACTAGAGAAAGAACTTAATGAGGTGTTAGTTTTCCATCCTTTTGGATCAAAGGGAGTTGTGGCGATCATTTTGAGGCGCATCACATGTGTTGACATTATGAATAATTTTTTGTCCACGATGTCAAATTGGATTTCAACTTGTTACATTATTTGGAAATTATATGCACTACTAGACTATGAATGGAGGACGTTCTTGATGATTGTAAATGTGTTGTAGGTTTGTACATGTGTTGCAAAGGATGAGAGAGAGTATTGGTAGCTTACTCATAGGTTTCTTTTGAAGTAGATTGAAAAATTCCAGTTTCTGAACCATACTCTAGTTATATAAGATAAATTCATGTACATACACAAGTATGAAAATCAGGAATTGCTTAAATGACCCTATGCATGGAAAAAAAAAATCATGATAATTTTCCGTGGTATTCTCCCAAGGATTTGAGTAGACAATGTCTATTTTATCCAGTCAACAATTATTGTCAACAAATCCATGGGATTTTCTTGTGGTACTGGTAAGAAAAAAAATGTTTTCAAAGGTAAAAGCGAATGAAAAAAATATTTTTTCATTCGATGAGATGTTCATTGTGATTTGTTTTTGAATAAGGGCTTGCCAAGATGCAAGGATTGGAGATCATATGGGTTCATAGATATCATGTAGAGCAAGGACATAATGTGAGAGAAAGATAGATTTATTATTTGCAACTACAAATGTTTATCCATGTGTTGCACGGGTCAAATAGTGAATAATTTGTAGATATGAATGTTTTCTTAATATTTTTGATTCAAATGGATTGATGTTGTTGTGTCCATGCATATGGAGAGTATGGTTTAAGGGTACTTTATTGATTTTTTTGCAGAGAATGTTTAATGATTAATTTTTCTAAGACATGTATGCTTCTTTTATTCATGAATAACATGTACATGTGCAGATATGATTCTAAATAGTTGTGTATACCTTCTAAGTAAAATAAACCAAATTAATATTGCTAGTTGTTGTTGAATATGGTCATTGTTGTTGATTGTTTGAGCTTGATGATGTCACTATGATTTATGTGTTGTTGCTAGGGTTTGATGAAAATCAGGAGAATAATTATTTGAGATCTATAAGTTGTTAGTCTATGTAGGAAACACGTATATAGGTGGATTTATTTAATGACAGTTTCATATATATTCTAATTTTATTATGGACAAAGTTTTGTATGACAAATATTGTTGTAGAGGCTGTATGTAGAGTAGAGGACAAGGGATTACAAATATTATGTGAATAAGGTTGTTGGTTTTATTTTATGCTATTGTCTTCATGGTTACCTATTGATGACACTACTTTGAGTTTTCTTCCAACAATGATATTGTGTAGTGTGGTAATAGTTGCATAGATGAGTATGAGGTTAGAATTTTGAAATGTTAATTAGCGAAAGTTTTTCTTGGCATTGATGGAGTAAGAGGGTTAATTTTCATTATTTTTTCATGATAATTTTAAGGAAAATTATTATATTCCTAAAATTTTTATATATCTATAAATTAGTTAGATGTTCATTTGATTAGATGTTTTTCTATTATCGATATTATGCAAATCAACACTTGGCAATGATTAAGTTCAGTATCATTATGGTTGTGCTGAGTTAACTCGAGGGATATTGAAAGTCGAATGCTTGATTATGACAAGTTGGTTTGGCTAAGAATTTCAATTCATATTGGATAAGGTTTGACTCGGTTGACAAGCAAAGAGTTTGACTTGATTATTTTTGTTGAGATTTGGATTGGTATATTAGTGATTTAGTTGCAGAGAGGTGATTTGTATCTTGGTATTCAATTATACAATTTGATAATATTTGTTTGATCATTCCTTGGTTCTAGAGAGGTTATTAGTATTTATTGATTGATAAAAATGGTAAGTGTGGGTATAGTTTGAAAATAGGATGAAACATGGCCTACAGGTTTATGTTTGAGATAGGTTGATCTAGTGTGAAATATTTTGAAACATGGTCCACTAAGGTGCTGAGGGTCAAAGCCTTCAGTGAGGGAGTAATAAATTCCTTTCGATGGTAGTCAGTAAGATTGATGAGGGAGTAGGAGCTTCCTTCTAGTAGGAGTCATCGAGCTTGATCACAAAGTAGTAGCTTCCTTCTAGTTACAGCTAGAGAATTTAGGGAGGTTGTAGCGTCTCGCAGGTAGGATCATGCACACTAAAAAGAGTGTAGACCAATGAAATATGTAACAATATTTTCTTTATAACAAGAAATAAGACAAAAATGATAGAAGTGGTGGTTTTATCCCAATTTGATTTCCACCTAAAATTCTGGTGTTCCTATGTGCTGATTATGTGTTATGTTTTATTTTGTCTTATGCTGAATATTTCTCATGGTTATTTCATAAGGTACTGTGTTGTAGAAACTAAAATAACCCCAAAATTTAGCCATTTTCAAAAAATTGGAGACCTCCATACTAGGCTTTCAATCATCCTTTTCTCGTGGCCTCTTTATGTTTCACTCTCTCTTTACTTCTTTAGGATTTTCTTAGAACGGGGAAATTTTTTGTAATATGAACCAAAATGGAAAACACAGGAATGTAGAACATCTATAACATTCCAAATAAAAAAAACAGGAATATGACACTAAAATCTAGAAAATGTCGGAAATATGTTGCAACATCAAGACATTATAACCATGAGAAGAAACAAATAAGTCATATCATTATAAACAAAACAAATAAAAATTACATAGTGGTCAAAAGTAGATGTACTCAGGCCAAAAAGAAGTGGCTGAAATACACTAATGAGAACTAGCACAGGAAATGTTGTGCTGCTACTAGTACTGCTGTTGGAAACCATTGATACTTTAAGAAGAAGAAGCATGTGTAGGAGGCTGCTAGAGTGCTCACAATGATCCAGGATTTCAACCCTATATTTTACATGAAAAACCGAGGAAAACCCAAAATTTGTTTGGCCAGATTTTAAATTTGGATTTTTGACCCTTTTTGGGTTGCCAACTGCACCCTTGCTGGCTAAATTACAAAATCCTCCTGGTTAATTGTTGAGATAGGGTTGAATTAATGATATAATTACTACAATAGCACCCAATCAACTCAATACATGAAGGTTTGTTCCCTTCTCTTGATCTTCAAGCTAGAAGCTTGAGATCTAGCTCCTCCTTCCTTTGTTCAAGTTGCAGCTGCACACTACGTAACTATTGGAATGAATTGCATTTTCAAGAGGGAAGAAGGTGTATTATACTGCTAGGTGATGTAATATAGCTCATATATTATGGAAATAAGATCTCCAAAGTGATGGGATGATCCCTCACAAGGTTCCAAGCTGAAATACTTGGAAACTTCCTTTCTCCTTCATATCTACATGACTGGACTCCACAATTACTTGGGGACCTGCTATTGCATGGAGGTGTGAAATATTGGCCTAAATGCCAAATAACAGTATGCTTCTCCTAGAAGCCTGATATTGAAGCCCAAGGTGAAAGGATGAATCCTCCACCAGTTTCCTAGATGAAATGCTAGAAACAACCTCCTCCTCTCAAACCCTCATGAGGGAATGCATAATTCCTGAGAATGAATGTGCTGTAAAGAGGGGCTGAATGTGGCGCCAATTCCTGATGATTTATGGTATCTCAAAGAAACTTTCCAAGAGTAGTTACTTGAAGTCCCTCATGGGTGAGGGTGGGATTTCCGCTCAGAAACACCCGTGTGCTAAACAATATTGCAGACTTAGCGAAACACTTGAAGTGTGCGTAAAAATTTCAAATGAAAAATCCAGATCTAAAAAGACCAATAATTGAAATATAAAGCTTCCTTATATTTATGCCTTCATCTTCCTTATAGGATTTGTGAGCCTTCCATAACCCTGGCCCACCTGATTTCTGCACTGCACATGTGGCCACTACCCTCCATGAATATTGCGTTGTCTCTCCATGTTCTCCATAATCTCTACATTTAACCACACTTTCTCCATCATGTGTGCATTATATGCACCACTTCCTCCACTAATTCATCAATAGTGCTCTAAGATCTTACTTTTATTGCACCGTGATCTCATTTCACTTCCTCCATGATCTCCATGATCTTCTCATTAATGATCCATGATATCCACCCTTCCTTCATTAAGAAGTTGCTCCACTATTCCATAATGTATATCTACTTCTAATTAACCCACATAAATACATCAAAAGTGGATTTTATTCATCTATGGGGTTTATGGGTTGCTCCACCTTTTTATCTACTTAATTAATTAAGAAAAGAAATAACTCTAATATTCCAATTAACTAGTGGAAATTTGGGAGTATTACAGTCCTCCCCGCCAAAATGTTGCTTCTCCTGAAGCAAATGAAAAAGAGTATGCCACATCAATCCATCTCCCTCCAAATGGAATCCCCATATGGAATATCTCCCCTTCTGTTCCAATGTGTTATGCATGCCCGGCTCCAATTTTGCCTCTCTAGAATGTCTAGAATGGCCTCCAATTGAAAATTTAGATGCCTCTCCTCATCAATGAATCTCCAAGTGGCAACCATACACTGTCCAGCCTCTTCTATTCATGAGAGACATAAAGTCAACTTGTCTCTTCCAAAATTGGAAGCTCCCCCATCATAAACTATCTCTCCGTCCCATGCTGCATGAAGTGGAATGTACCTCTCTAGCTTCCATCCTTGGCCCTTTTGGCCTTGTTGGATCCAAGCATCATCCCAACAATGTGAAAAATAAGAAGTAGATACATATGGATGAACATGTACAATGTCAAACCATACTCTCCCAATAAAAACCACTGCAACAAAGCATTCATTTGCCATGCCAAATCAACATTAAACCAAGTAAGAGAGCCATACTATCTCAAAAGAAGCAACCGCAACAATGCCTCTTACTGCCATGCCAAATAATCATCAACCAAAATATGAGAGCCATACTCTCTCAAAAGAAGCCACTGCATCAATGCCTCTTGCTGCCTTACCACATCATCATAATAAAAAGTATAATGACCATAATCTCCCAACAGAAGCCAACGTAGTAGGTTCTCTTATTTCCAATCTCTATCATTATCATGGAATGTATGGGAGAAAGTTAGCCCATACTCCCAAAAGTAACCAAAGCAACAAGGATTCTTGTTGCCATCTTACATCATCATGTTTCAAGTCATGGTGCAACAACATACTAATTTTCACGTAGAATGTCACATCATCCCAATAGAAACAAGTTCCCCACTACCACATCATGTGAGAGTTATTCCGTGTCCCAAACAAAAGTACATACACGGACATATGATATGTCATGTGATGGCCAAACGCTCTCAACATTAACCAGTGCAGCCATGTCTCCTGTTGCTGCATATCATTAGTAATGTACATGGCATGGATCAAACGCATGTGAGATGTTGGTTAGTAACCATACTCACCCAAAAGAAACCAGCGCAGCCATGCTTCTTACTATCTTGTATCATAGATCTGCAAGTAGGTTGTTAACCGCTTGCTCATCCTCCTCATCCATCAATCCCACTATGGATGATGAATCATGTCATGCTCAAACTTGGTATCCACCCAAGGTAGAATACCATTCTCCTCCATCTGATAAGATTTTCACTCCATGAGATGTTGAAGTGCACATCCGTTGAGGTCTCTCCATGAGATCCTCTCATCAATGGCCCAATAGAACCCATAAGGCTCCATACATGATGTAGGTAGAAATTTTTGTTTGAGCTATGACAGGCTCATCAAGAAAAATCCATCTTGATAATGGAAAATTATCTCCATCATAAGATGTCTACCATCTATCATATGTCCCTCCAATGCTTCATGAGTTAGGTTGCCTTTAGAATGCTCCAAGAATAATGGGGCCATCATCTCGTCACTGCTGCTCAGTGACAACGTTCTAGATCTACATGGTGATACATTTGTTGTCTCATGGAAATACACAATTTTGAACTCATAGCCCGACATTGTACTGAATAGGACTGTGCTGATCCCATCTTCTAAAACTCCACACTTCAACAAAAAGTGTTGGGTGTAGTTCATCAATGATAAACTGGGATAGCTATATATCTCATCCTTGATAAAGTCAAGCGTCCTCTTTGTAGTGATATTTTGTTCTTCCAAATCAGCATGGTGCTCTACTCCTTGGTTAAGCAATGGCCCTAATGGCATGATCTCACAAATCTCAATATGAGGTACTAAAATAATATGAGATTGCAATTTTTGCAAACCTTGGATCAGATGAATCTCAGGAACATTTTTCACAGCTACAAGTGTTCCTCCAAGCAGTGTAATGGCCTCTCTAACTGTTGGTAATGGTGATGGCTACATCTCTTCTATTGTACCAGCGCTGGCATCTGCCTCCTCCTCCTCATGCATCTCCTGAATCATGAATGGGACTCCCATTGTAAAGATTTTAATACCATCTTGCAAAGATGCAAGTGCTCCTTCTCATAATGTAAGTACTTCTGCAGCTAGTGGTGGTGGTAGTTTGTCCTCTTCCGGAGTGATAAGGCTGGCATCTTACTTTGGCTCCTCATGTGCTATCTCATCAATGATGGGAAGTGTCTCTATGGGAAATTTATCCAGTTTCCTTGTACCAAACTTCTTTTTTAGTCTTTGAAAGAAATCTGCATTAGGAGTCACTTTGGCATGTGATAAATGATTGAACCACCAATCCTTTGCTTCACCCTCAAGGTGCAGTGATGCAATCTCAACAACCTCTCTTTCTACTGCTGTGTAGAGCTGAAATAATGCATCTAACTCATTCCTCCAGGCCTTCACTGCGCTTGTGGATGACTCATCAAATGTAGGCAAGAAGCATCTATGCCTCTTTCTTCTATTGTTGTTGTGGGATCTCTCTTCTTCTTTGAGTTGTAAAAACTGTTGGAGAGTCATTAGGGGAATTTTAAGGTCTAAAATGGGCCTCCTAAGAAAAATGTACAACAAAAATAAACTTTATAACAACCTATAGGATTCAAGATGATGATGTCAACCATGGGGGATGATTTACCATTTTTTAAATAAAAGGGTAAAAATATTAAAAAATAATAAAATAATAAAACTACTTTTTCAACTCGTATTTTTGACTTATCTCCCAAAATTTTTACTCAAATTTCGAGTGGGAGTACTCATTGAATGCAAAATTTAATTCCTCATCCCAAGAGTACCCATGTTGCATAATTTCGATGAACTCTACTACATGAAAAATGAGAAATACATTAAAAAACGTGATTACAACCACATTTTTTATGTATTTCTCATTTTTCATGTAGTAGGACCCATCGAAAGTATGCAACATGGGTACTTCTTAGATAAGGAATTAAATTTCGCATCCAATGAGTACTCCCTCTTGAAATTTTAGTAAAAACTTTGGGAGATAAGTTGAAAAAATGAGTTGAAAAAGTAGTTTTTTCATTTTTCCCTCTAAAATTTGATGATGTCATCAAATCTTATTTGATTTTTTCCACTATTATTTTATAATTTCCTTAGGAGGCCCATTTTAGACCTCAAAATTCCGCTAATGTATATTCTCCTTGAGTGCTCGAGGTTGTTATTTTTACTCTGACAGGTATTTACTTGGGGTCTCATACCCCAAGTCTCCTCCATATTCACACGATTCACCTTTCTTCTCAAAGAAAGTGGATCTAGTAGAATTTTGTGGACTCTTTGCCTTGCTAGCCATTTCTACTGTTGATAGGAAGTGCTTGGACGTTCCTCATTCTGATATATTTTTGGAATCTCCTTTTGCCTTTATCTCTTCATTGTTTTGACCTCCTTGGATAGATCTTGCATAAATCTACAGGGAAATGAGGCAAAACTGAATCCCTCGACCATTATAGGTCTCTTATTTCTACTTCTTCTTCTGATGTCATAAGATGTATTTCCCACAACCTGAGCCAAATATCATGCTATGCTACCACTGTAATATTACAAATGGAGAAGACAGGAATATAGAACATCTATAGCATTCCGAATAAGCAAAACAAGAATATAACACTAAAATCTGGAAAATGCCAGAAATTTGCTGCAAGATCAAGACATTATAACCATGAGAAAAAACAACTAAGTCATATCATTATAAACAACATCAAATATAAACCACACAATGCTCCAAAGGAGATGCACTCAAGACAACAAGAAGTGTTTGAAATACACTAATGAGAACTAGCACTGGAAATGTTGTGCTGCTACTACTGCTGCAATTGGAAAATACTGATACTGAGAATATGAACCATGTACAGGAGGCTGCTAGAGTGCTCACAATTATCCGAGATTGTAACCCCGACTTATACTCCAAAAGCCCAGAAAAATTTAGAAATGGTTTGGCTAGATTTTAACATTTGATTTTCAACCCTTTTTGGGTTGCCAATTGCACCCTTACTTGTTGAATTACGCAATCCCCCTAGGTAAGTGTTGATTTGGGGATGAATTGATGATATAAATTCTGCAATAGAACCCAATAATCTTAATACATGAAGGGATGGTCCCTTCTGTTGATCTGCAAGCTAGAAGCTTGAGATATAGCTCCTCCTTCCTCTGCTCAAGTTGCAGCTGCACACTGCACAACAGGTGGAATGAACTCCAATTCCAAGAGCACTGAAGATGTAGCCTACTGCTAGGTGACTGAATATAGCTAATAGATGATGGAAATAATCTCTCCAAAGTTAGGGGATGATCCCTCATAGCATTCCAAGATGAAATAATAGGAAACTTCCTTCCTCCTTCAGATTTTCATGAATGGACTGCACAATACCTTGGGGAAATGCTGCTACATGGAGGTGTGAAATGTTGGCCCAAATTCTGGATAATGATATGCTACTCCTAGAAGCCTAATCTTGAAGCCCAAGGTGAAAGGATGAATCCTCCACTGGTTTCCTAGACGAAATTCTAGAAATAACCTTCTCCTATCAAACCCTCATGAAGGAATGCGTAATTCCTAAGACGGAATGTGTTGTAGAGAGGGGTTGAATGTCGCACCTTCAACCCATAGTAGGCACTCAAAGTCCCCCATCGGTAAGGGTGTGATTTACATTTGGAAACACCTGTGTGCTAAACAACACTATAGACCTAGCTGAACAACTAAATTGTGCATAGAAATGTCAAATGACAAATCATGATCTAAACATATCAATAATCAAAATCCAAATCCTCCTACTATTTTTTCCATCATCTTCCTTATATGATTTGTGAGCATTCCATATCCCTGGCCCACCTCATAATTGCGTTGCACATTTGGCCACTAGCCTCCATGAAGACTGCGTTGTCTCTCCATGTTCTCCACGATCTCTGCATTTAATTCCCACTCTCTCCATCATCTGTTCATTATATGCACCACTTCCTCCACTATTTCATCACTACTTCTCTATGATTTTACTTTTATTTCACCATGATCTCATTTGACCCCCTCCATGATCTCCATGTTCCTCTCATTAATGATCCATGATCTCTACTCTTCCTTCATTAAGAAGTTGCTCCACTACTCCATAATGTATATCTACTTATAATTAACCCACATACACACATCAAAAGTGGATTTTATTCATATATGGGGTTTATGGGTCCCTCCACCCTTTTATTTACTTAATTAATTAAGAAAATCAAGAACTCTAATATTCCAATTAACTGGTGGAAAATTGGGAATATTACTGTCCTCCCTATCAAAATGTTTCTTGTTCTCAAATAACTGCAAAAGTGGATGCTACAAAAATCCATATCCTTCCAAGTGGCATACTCATATGGAAGGTCTCCCCATCCACTCTAATGTGTTATGCATGCACAGCTCCAAAGCTGCCTATCTAGAATGTCTAGAATGGCCTCCAACTAAAAAGTTAGATGCCTCTCCTCATCAATGAATCTCCAAGTGGAAACCATATGCTATCTAACCTTCTCTATGCATGAGAGACATAGAGTGAAGTGGTCTCTTCCGAAAGTGGAAATTCCTCCATCATAAACTATCTCTCCATCCCATGCTACATGAAGTGGATCATACCTCTCCATGCTACCATCCTTGGCCTTGTTGGCCTGTTGGATCCAATCATCATTCCAACAATGTGAAAAATAAGAAGTAGAGACATGTGGATGAACATGTACAACTGAAAACCATACTCTCCCAATAACAAACACACTACAAAATCCTTCGACTGCCATGACAAATCATCATTAAACCAATTAAGAGAGCCATACTCTCTTAATGGAAGCCACTACAAAAATGCCTCTTGATGCCATTCCAAATCATCATCAACCCAAGTATGGGATTCATACTCTCTCAAAATAAGCCACTGCAACACTGCCTCTTGTTACCATGCCAAATCATCATCAACCGAAGAATGAGAGCCATACTCTCTCAAAAGAAGCCACCACAACAATTCCTCTTCCTGCCATACCACATCATCATGATACCAAGTATAATGACCATAATCTCCCAATAGAAGCCAATGCAGTAAGGCCTCATGTTTCCAATCTATATCATCATCATGCAATGTATGGGAGAAAGTTAGGCTATACTCTCCCAAAAGTAACCAAAGCAACAAGTATTCTTCTTGCCATCTTACATCATCATGATGCAAGTCATGGATCAAAAACATACTAATTGACATGTAGAATGTCACATCAACCCAATACAAAAAATCTCCCTGCTACTACACCATGTGAGAGTTATGCCATGTACCAAACAAAAGTACATACATGGACATAGGATATGTCATGTGATGGCCAAAATTTTTCAACAATAACTAGCGCAACCATGCCACCTGCTACTCAATATCATCATTGATGTACATTTCATGGATCAGAGAAATGTGAAATATTGGGTAGTAACCATACTTAACCAAAATAAACTAGCACAACCATGCTTACTAATGCACTGTATCATAGATCTACAAGTAGGTTTTCAACCCCTTGCTCATCCTCTTCATCCATCCATCCCACTGTGGATGATGAATCACGTCTTGCTCAAACTGGGTATATCTGAAAGAATGCAACTAACTCTTTCCTCCAAGTTTTCACTGTGCTTATGGATGATCCATCAAATATAGGAAAGAAGAATCTATGCCTCTTTCTTCTATTTCTTCTACAGGATCTCCTTTCTTCTTTGAGTTGTAAAAAATGTTGGAGTGTTAGATTCTCCTTGGGTGATCTAGGCTGTGATTTGTACTCGTAAAGATAATTAATTAGGGTCTCATACCCCAAGTCTCCTCCATATTCACACAATTCACCTTCCTTCTCAAAGAAAGTGGATCTAGTTGAATGTTGTGGAGCTCTTTGCTTTGCTAGTTGTTTATGTTGCTGATAGGAACTGCTTGGACCTTCCTCATTCTGATATCTTCTTGGAATCTCCTTTTACCTTTTTCTCTTCATTTTTTTGACCTCCTTAGAGAGATATTTCATATATCTAAAGAGAAATGAGGCAAAATATGTATGGCCCACAAGCTGAGCCAAAAATAATTCTCTGATACAACTGTAATATTCCAAAATGGAAAATATAGGAATCTAGAACATCCATAGCATTCCAAATAAGAAAAACATGGTTATAACACTAAAATATGGAAAATGTCAAAAATGTGCTGCAACATCAAGAAATCATAACCATGAGCAGAAAAAACTAAGTCATATAATTATAAACAACAACAAATATAAAGTACACAGTGCTCCGAAGAAGATGCACTCAAGCCAACAAGAAGTGGTTGAAATACACTAATGAGAACTAGCACTGGAAATGTTGTCCTGCTACTGCTGCTACTGCTGGAAACTATTGATATTAAGAATAAGAACCAAGTGTTCAAGGCTACTCAAGTGCTCAAAATTATCCAGTCTTTCAACCCTGTATTCTACTCCAAAAACACAGAGAAACCCAGCAATGGTTTGGCCCAATTTTAACTTTGGATTTTCGGCCCTTTTTGGGTTGCCAACTGCACCCTTGTTGGCTAAATTACGTAATTATCCTAGATAACTGCTGAGATGGGGCTAAATTTATGATATAACTGCTGAAATAGCACCCAATCAGCTCAATACATGAAGGGTCGGTCCCTTCTCTTGGTCTCTGAGCTAGAAGCTTGAGATCTAGCTCCTCCTTCCTCTGCTCAAGTTGCAGCTACACACTGCACAACTACTGGAGTAAACTGCACTGTCAAGAGGGATTAAGTTTTATCCTACTACTAGGTGATGTAATATAGCTCACAAATGATGGAAATAATCTTTCCAAAGTGAGGGGATTATCCCTCACTAAATTCCATGATGAAATACTTGGAAACTTCCTTCCTCCTTCAGATTTGCATGACTTGACTACGCAATTCGTTGGGGAACTGTTGTTGCATCGAGGTTTGAAATGTTGGCCTAAATTTCAGATACAAATATGCTACTCCTGGATGTCTTATCTTGAAGCCCAAGGGGAAAGGATGAATCCTCCACTAGTTTCCTAGCTGAAATGCTAGAAACAACATCCTCCTCTCAAAGCCTAATGCAGGAATGTGTAATTCCTGAGACTAATTTTGCTGTAGAGAGGGGTTGAATGTGGCACCAATGGCTGAGGATGTATGGAAGCTCAAATAAACCTTCCTAGAGTAGGCACTCGACGTCCCCCGTAGGTAAGGGTTGGATTTACGCTCGGAAACACCTGTGTGCTAAACAACACTGCAGACTTAGCTTAACAGTTGAAGCATACATAGAAATTTCAAATGAAAAATCTAGATCTAAACAAATCAATAATCAAAATATAAAGCCTCCTTGTATTTTTTCCTTCATCTTCCTTATATGGTTTGTGAGCCTTCCATATCCTTGGCCCACCTCATAACTGCGCTACACATGTGGTCACTAGCCTCCATGAAGAGTGCATTGTCTCTCCATGTTCTCCACCATCTCTGCATTTAATTCCCACTCTCTCCATCATATGTGCATTATATGCACCACTTCCTCCATTATTTCAGCATTAGTTCTCTATGATCTTACTTTTATTACACCATGATCTCATTTGACTTCCTCCATGATCTCCATCATCTTCTCATTAATGATCCATGATCTCCATGCTTCCTTCTTTAATAAGATGCTCCAGACTCCATAATGTAGATATACTTCTAATTAACCCACATAAACACATAAAAAGTGGATTTGATTCATATATGGGTTTTATGGGTCTCTCCACCATTTTATTTACTTAATTTATTAAGAAAATAAAGAACTCGAATATTCCAATTAACTGGTGGAAAATTGGGAATATTATAGTCCTCCCCACCAAAATGTTTCTTATCCTCAAGCAACTGCAAAAGTGAATTCTACAACAATCCATCTCCCTCCAAATGGAATCCTTATATGGAAGGTATCCCCATCTGCTCCAATGTGTTATGCATGCCCAGCTCTAAATATGTTTCTCTAGAATGTCTAGAATGGCCTCCAACTGAAAATTTATATGGCTCTCCTAATCAATGAATCTCCAAGTGTCAACCATATGTTTTCCAACCTCCTCTATGCATAAGAGACATAAACTAAAGTGTTCTCTTCCCATAGTTGAAAGTCCCCCATCATAAACTATCTCTCCATCCCATGCTACATGAAGTTTATTTTACCTCTCCATGCTTCCATCCTTGGACCTATTGGCCTTATTGGATCCAAGTGTCATCCCAACAATGTGAAAAATAAGAAGTAGAGACATATGGATGAACATGTACAATTTCAAACCATACTCTCCCATTAAAAACCACCGCAACAAAGCCTTCTGCTGCCATGCCAAATCATCATTAAACCAAGTAAGAGAACCATAATCTCTCAATAGAAGTCACGGTATCAATGCCTCTTGCTACCATTTCAAATCATCATCAACCCAAGTATGAGAGCCATACTCTCTCAAAATAAGCCATTGGAGAAATGACTCTTACTACCATGCCAAACCATCATCAACCCATGTAAGAGAGCAATACTCTCTCAAAAGAAGCCACCATAGCAATGCCTCTTGCTACGATACAACATCATCATTATACCAAGTATAATGACCGTAATCTCCCAACAGAAGCCGAAGCAGTAAGGCCTCCTATTTCCAATCTCTATCATCATCATGCAATGTATGGGAGAAAGTTGGCCCATACTCTCCTAAAAGTAAGAAAAGAAACAAGGATTCTTGTTGCCATATTACATCATCATGATGCAATTCATGGAGCAAAAACATACTAATTGACATGGAGAATGTCACATAAGCCCAATACAAACAAGCTCCCTACTACCGCATCATGTGAGAGTTATTCCATGTCCCAAACAAAAGTACATAGATGGCCATAGGATATGTCATGTGATGGCCAAACTCTCTCAACAATATCCACAGCAGGCATGCCTCCTACTTCTGCATATCATCAATAATGTACATGGCATGGATCATACAAATGTGATAGGTTGGGTAGTAACCATACTCACCCAAAAGAAACCAGCGCAAGCATGCTTCTTGCTTCCCTATATCATAGATCTGCAAGTAGGTTTTCAACCCCTTGCTCATCCTCCTTATCCATCCATCCCACTGTGCATGATGAATCATGTCATGCTCAAACTTTGTATCCACCCAAGGTAGAATACCATTCTCCTCCATCTGATAAGCTTTGCACTCAATGAGATGTTGAAGTGCACCTCCCTTGAGGTCTCTCCATGAGATCCTCTCATCAATGGTCCAATAAACCCATAAGGTTCCATACATGTTGTAGGTATAAATATCTCTTTGTGTAGTGAGAGGCTCATCGAGAAAACTCCATCTTGATAATGGAGAATGATCTTCATCATAAGATGTCTACCATCTATCATCTGTCCCTCCAGTACTTCATGAGTGAAGTTTCCTTTGGAATTATCCAAGAATAATGAGGCCCTCATCTCATCATTGCTGCTTAGTGACAGTGTTGTAGATCTACATGGTGATACATTTGTTGTCTCATGGCCATAAAAAATGTTGAACTCATAGCCCGACATTGTACTGAATAGGATTGTGCTCATCCCATCCTCTAAAACTCCACACTTAAATAAAAAGTGTTGGGTATAGTTCATCACTGATAAACTGGGATAGTTATACATGTCCTCCTTGCTCAAGTCAAGAGTCCTTGGTGCAGTGATAGTTTGTTGTTCCAAATCAACATGGTTCTCTAATCATTGGTTATGCAATGGCCCTGATGGCATGACCTCACAAATATAAACATGAGGTACTGAGAAAATATGAGATGGAAATATTTTCAAACCTTGGATCAGCTAAATGTCAGGAACATCTTGCACAACTACAAGAGTTCCTCCAACTTGTGTAGTGGCCTCTCCAACTACTGGTAATGGTGATGACTACATCTCTTCTACTATTCTAGCACTAGAATCTACCTCCTCCTGCTCATGCATCTCCTGAATATTTCATGGGACTCCCAATGTCAAGATTTTAAGACCATACTGCAAAGATGCAAGTTCTCATTCTCGTGATGTAAGTACGTCTGCAACTGGTGCCGGTGGTAGTTGCTCCTCTTCCGGAGTGATAAGGTTAGCATCTTCCTTTGGCTCCTTGTGTGCTATCTCATTAATGATGGGAAGTGTCTCTATGGGAAATGTCTCCAGTTACCTTCTACCAAACTTCTTATTTAGTCTTTGAAATAAATATCCATAAGCAGTTACTTTGGCATGTGATAAATGATTGAACCAACGATCCTTTGCTTCACCCTCAAGGTGCAGCAATGCAATCTCAACAACCTTGTTGAGATTCATTAATACGATGATCCTACTGAAAATTAAGCAACTACACTAGGTGGGGAACGAAGGCTATTTTTAGGTGATATGTATATTTTTAGAATTTGGATCAAAGTCTATTTTTAGCAGTAATTTATTTATGGATGGTTGAGAAAATTATATAGATGGATGGGCATCTATTTTTGGAATGCATGTGTGAAGTTGTTTCGTGGAATGCATGTCTAAAAATAGAATGCATTTCAATTATTGTTATCTCTTAACAATAATTAGACAATAAATAATAATATATTCTCTTGAAGCACTTGATATTAGTTAATTGATGTGGAAAAAATGTTAACTAAAGGAATTTTGAGTTCAAAGTTTGGTTGGTAGGACATGCTAGTGGACTTCGTTGTAACTGAGTGATACAAAGTTGTAACAGAGTTGGATGTGTAGTTATGTGAGTTTTAAAGTAGTTTAACTCAGTTGTGCTAGTTGTAACTAGTTGTAACTAAAGATACACTAGTGAGAGATCAGTGAATTAAATATTAAATTAATTAACATGGAGCGATCTCACATACAACTGAAGATTTATTACTGTTAACTACATGCATGTCAAATCTAGTGGAGACTCAGTTGAGAGATAGGTGAAAGGGACAGTTTGACTATCAGTTGCGACTATAGTGGGTGCACAAGTGGAACCAAACACACATTGTAGATGCCAATGAGGATTGTGTAGTCAAGGAAAGGCAAGATGAAATTCATTCAGAGATTGTGATCAATAAGGATTTCACAGTGGAGGCAGGCTGTCAGGAGGCAGTAAATTGGTGCATCTTTATGCTAATTTTTGTATGATAGTGTGAGATGATTGTATATTGTACTGAGATATCTTGGAGTAGAGTTTTGTATGATATTTTTTCATGATCAATGATATATACAAAATATCTTATAGTGGGGTTTTTAGTTTTATGCTTTCCTGGTAAAAACATTTGTGTTATGTGTGATTGATCTTTCTTCATTTGTTTGCAATTGTTGATTAAATTTCCACAAATATTTTAGTAGAAGGATTCTGTATTTAATAGTGGCATATAATTGTTAGATCAGGAGAATTTGACAATACATAATTGTATTAAAAATTTCTATATGGTATCGGAGCAAAGAATATTGTAGTATTGAAGCAGTAGCTGAGTTTGTTGGTGGAAACAATTCGAATTTGCCGCAAGAAGTTCTTGGTGCGACAGTTGAGTAAACATCGAAATGGATTTTAATGGTTTGCAGTTAGAGTATTCACTCGAGGGAAGCTCGAACTACATTTCATGGAAGGATAGGATGGAGGCGATGCTTGAGGATAATGGCTTGAAGGAATTCATCGACAGTGATGTTCCTAAGCCCACTTCGACTGATGCTGCATTACTTGACGCTTGCAAAAGAAAATAGTGAAGACGGGAAGGATTCTATTGGAAGGTGTGATATACCATATTGTGTCAAGCCTTCATGGGAAGTCCACTCCATTTGCAATGTGGAAGGCTTTGAAAGATATTTTCCAATGCAGCAGCGATCATAGGAAATTGGTGCTGAAGGATAAACTCAGAAAGATCAAGATGGAGAAGGGTGACAATATGCCTAAGTATCTCACAAAGTTTGTCCAATGTCAGGATGAAATAGGGAGTGTGGGAATCATGGTTGCTGATGATTATTTGGTGAGTTTGGCTCTCTTAGGACTTCCTAAGAGTTGGCATAGTTATCAAGACTCTGTCAACGGATGGGAAAAACTACCGGATTGGGAAAAAATGTGGTCGGATCTAGTGTAGGAGGAGTTCACGTGGAACACTAGAGATGGACCTTCATCAAAGTATGATGATGAAGAGGATTTTTCATTGGCTGCCCAAAAAAGGAAAGGGAAGGGGATGAAATCTCAATCAAAATCTGAGGCTACTGCTAAGAAGTTAGATTTTTCCAAGGTGAAGTGTTTTCACTGTCACGAACATGGGCATCTCACCACTAACTGCCTAGAGAAAATTAAGAACAAGAAGGTTGTTGGAGCTGCAACTAGTGAGGTCCTTGCCTCACAATTTGAACTTTATTTCTCTTTTATGACATGCTTGGTTTCAAGCTCAATGGGATTGGTGTTTCACCTTAATAGTGGTGCTTCCTTCCACATAATGGGAGATAAGGAGCTTTTCAGTGACTTGGAGGAGAAATATCTCCAAATGCATATAGAGATGGGCGAGGATGGAGGATACAGTGCGACCAAAATTAGTACCATTACCTTTGAGAGGTAGTTAGGCAAACCATTTCTGTTGAAAGATGTTATGCACCTTCCAGGTCTGAAGAAAAACTTGGTCTCAGTCGCGATGTTGGAGGATAGAGGTTATGATGTTGTTTTCAGCGATGGAAAAGCTTTCCTGTGACATAAAACAACGGGTCAAACTAAGAGGATAGGGATTCGAGTCAAGAATATCTACAAGCTGGAGGTAGATGGCTACACTCTAATGGTGGGCAAAGAAGAAGAAGTGGTGAGCTAGGATGAGTGCCAATTATGGCACAGGCGATTTGGCCATCTTCACCATGGTGCCGTGAAGATTTTGCAGAAGATTTCTACTGGACTTCCCAAGGGTACACTTGCGCAGATAGATCAGTGCAAGGGATGTACTATGTGTAAGTTTTTGAATACCACCTTTCATGAAAAGGAGAACCATGCTTCGGTGATCTTGGAGAGAGTTCAGATAGACGTTTGTGGGCCATTCTTGGTTGCTTCAATAGAAAACACAAGTATTATGTTATTTTTGTTGATGACTATTCTCATATGTGTTGGATCTTCTTCATGCAGAAGAAAGATCAAACATTCTCAAAGTCATGTGAGTTTAAATAATTGATGGATAAAGATTCGGGGAAGCATGTGAAGGCTCTGTAGAGTGATACTGCTGCTGAATATATATCAAGCGAATTAAAAGGATTTTGTAGCAAAGAAGGAATTCAAAGAGAACTCATAATGACTCATAACCCACAAAAAAATGGGGTCGTGGAGAGGAAGCACAGAACGATCAAGGGTGTTGCATGAGCTATGCTACATGATCAGGGCCTACCAATGCACCTGTGGGTGGAAGCATGCAACACTGCGGTTTATGTGAAAAATCATTTTCCTCATAGATTACTTGGCATGAGTACACATGAAGAAGATTTTACTGGTAAGAAACTGGATGTTTCTCACTTTAAGATGTTTGGCTCATCTGTTTATGTGGATGTGAGAAAGAACACCAAGAAGAAGCTGGAGCTAACTGCTGAAGTTGGGATATTTGTGGGGTACACAGAAGCACCCCATAATTATCGTGTGTATTTTCCATACAATCAAATGACTGTGGTGCGACGGGATATAAAATTCAATGAGGAGAAAGACATGAAGTTGTCGCTTGAGAGGGAGCTAGACTTGCATGTAGAGGAGGAACTGCTTGTTCCCAAAGATGAGTATCTAGATGTGGATTAGCCACAGGATGAGGTTCATGGAGTGGAGGGGTCCACTCATGCAGATCCAAACATAAGAACTGGCAAAAGGCGTACCACAGAAGCTGAGAGGATGAAGCTTGACATAGCACAGAATGTAGGAGTCCCTACTTCACAACGCAGAAAGAGACAGTCTCGTGACTGATTCACTAGATACATGGCTCTCATGAGAAAATTTATTGTGACTGAGCCATCTTCCTTTCAGGAAGAAGTGCAACAGCCCACATGGGTAGATGCAATGGTAGAGGAGTATGACTCCATTTTCAGAAACAGTTATTGGGAAATTGTTCCAAGGTCGGTTGATAAATCAGTGGTAGCTTCAAGATGGATATACATGGTAAAGAAAGATGTTGATGGGAGTGTTGAGAAGTATAAGGAAATATTTGTGGCTCGGGGCTTCTCATAGATCGAGGGGATAGATTATAAAGAAACCTTTTCACCTGTCGCACGATATTCTTCCATAAGGACCATCCTTTCTCTCTCAGTGTAGATGGGTTGGAACATTCATTAGATGGATGAGAAGAATGTGTTCCTAAATGTGATCATTGAGGAAGAAGTGTACATTGAGTGGCCTGAAGGATTTGAGATCTTCAACAGCGAGTCACATGTGTGCATATTCAAAAGATCATTGTATGGGCTGAAGCAAGCACCCCGTGCTAGATACTCTCGGATCGATAGCGATTTCACTGGACTTGGCTTCACCAAGAGTGAGGTGCATGTAAACCTATACCAGATTTTGGTTGAGGGTAAGATTTTAATATTTGTTCTTTGATTTAATACTGATTGGTGATGAGCATATGATACACTCATGCAAGGAGGACCTTGCAAAGGAGTTCAAGATGAAGGATATGGGCCTCCTTCACTATTTCCTTGGATTGGAAATATGGCAGCGAGAAGGTGAAATTTTTGTGTCTCAAGGCAAGTATGCAAGGGAGATACTCGATAAGTTTCACATGGAGGGCTAGAAACCCATGGATACTCCTCTTCCGGAAAAAATGGAGGAAAGAGGATGCTACATCTGGAGAGGTAGTGGATGCTACTGTCTATCGACAATTGGTGGGTTCACTTATGTATTTAGTTAACACAAGACAAGACATATGCTATGTAGTGAACCAACTTAGTCAAGCGATGGTTAAGCCTACCAAGATCTTTTGGAAGGCAGGCAAGCATGTCTTGAGATATCTCAGGGGCACATCTGAGTATGCCTTATGGTACAGAAAGATGGATGAGGTGAATTTGCATGGCTTCACAGATGCAGATTGGGAAGGCAGCCCAACAGATAGAAAGAGCACATAAGGAGGGGACTTCAGTATTAGACCTACAGTTGTTTCTTGGTACAACAAGAAACAAATATCCTTGGCACTTAGTTCAGCGGAAGTGGAATACATGGCAGCAATTCAAGCTGCATGTGAGGCTATCTAGATGAGGAAGTTCCTGGTAGGTTTGTTCGATTCTTATTTAGATCCTATAGTGATTCATTGTGATAATAAGAGTTGCATTAAACTCTCGATTAATCTTGTGTTTCATGATAGATCTAAGCATATAGATAACCAGTACCATCATATCAGAGATTTTATGCAGCGGAAGATCATGTTGCTTCAATAATTTCCTATGGAAGATCAGGTTGTAGATATTCTAACGAAGGTGCTCACCAAGAGAAAATTCAAATACGATAGAGATAGGATCAGGGTGAAGGCTAATCCCTTTCTTGTTGGGAGGGAGTGTTGAGATTCAACAAGATGATGATCCTAGAGAAATTTAAGTACCTACACTAGGTGGGGCCCGTAGGCTATTTTTAGGAGATATGTCTATTTTTAGAATTTGGATCAAAGTCTATATTTAGCAGTAATCTATTTATTGAGAAAATTATATGGATGGATGGGCGTCTATATTTTGAATGCATGTGCAAATTTGTTTCATGGAATGCATGTCTAAAAATAGAATGCATGTCGATTATTGTTATCTCTTAACAATAACTAGACAATAAATAATAATCTATTCTCTTGAAGCACTTGATTTCAGTTAACTGATGTGGAAAACCAGTTAACTGAAGCAATTTAGAGTTCAATGGTTGGTTGGTGGGACATTATATTGGATTTCGTTGTAACTGAGTGATACAAAGTTGTATCAGAGTTGGATGTGTAGTTATGTGAGTGTTGAAGCCTCGAAAATCGCTGCTTCAAGCATCGGGGAAAAACCACCCGGTTGAGACCTTAGGACAGCTCCTTTTCCATTTGGTGTGGTGACTCCGACTGGATTTATAGGACCAATTTCCTAATAACTAAATGGGTTGGTGATGGAATGATTGGATGAGTGGAAAATGGAATTAAAATGACTTAAATAATATATCTAATTTAATCTATAACTGATAAATAATTCTAAAACTTAGCCCGGGTATCAAATATGAATACAACTTTAAGATTGTTTCAATGAAATCAATAACCATGAAAATGTATTATAATTTAATTGAAATATGCAGCGTCAAATAATGTTAACTTTGTTTAAGAAATTAAACAGAGTTATAATAACACATCGTACTTATCATTTTATATATCATTTGTATAGACTGTGAAAGATAAAATATTTCTATACACTCAGAAATGATATGTATAAAGAAACATTTGTAAAGCAAGTAAATATAAATGATAGCAAATTTAAATAGAATATCTCATAACATAAGAAAAATAACAGTAAATCGATATAAATACCAAATTAATCTTGATACTTTTCCAGATGCAATTCAATATCCAGATCCAGTGCTTCGATGTAAAACAAACTCTAAGGTACAGAAATGCAATTCTCAGAAGTAATTTTCCATAAACCACCAGATGTGATCCTTTATAAAAATATAATAGTCAATGGAGTACAAAAATGTAACATCCAAGTCAAAATATTACAAATTCACGACCCCTTTCTAAATGCATTAAAGGGGTTTAAATAGGAACTTAATAAAAAAAAAATAACTAAAACTATTGCTACAATCTATAATCAGAAATCTAGAAATAGACTTGCGATATTAAAATGAAATAAATTCATTAATTTTCTCCTGCGTTCAATGTGCCAAGGTTGCAAATTTTGAGCATATCTTTAACCTCTGTTGGATGACTTAGCCTTGAATGTAACTGCCCAGTATACGTGGCATCAGAAAACTCTAGAATGATGCAACTAATGGCATTGGAAAGGAATTTAATTGCCATTTGTTGACTATGTGGCTTGATTAGATATGTCCACATAATATCCCATGAAATTCCTTGAAGTTTGTTGATTTGTTGATTCTTATTGACTAATTCTTGCTTCCACTCAGAATTAATTTTTCTTGCCTTTGGTAATTTACCTGGGATACAATGAGAAATTAAATTGGTGGCATATAAGATATCATTAACTAGCTGTGTTATATTATTCATCATATTCTTGGCTCTTGATGTGGGTCTTTCTCCTTTTATCAACTGCTTTTCCCATTCAGTAAATAGAATTTCTTTGTGTATTTCTTCAATCCTGGGAAGATTTGCATTCCTTTCCTACTCTGAGTCTTGCCATGAAAGAAATTCAGAAATTTTCTCATCTGCATCATCAAACTTGACCCTGAGGTTGATTCCTTCATCTATTAAAGACGATGTTATTTCACACAAGGGCTCGGTTTGTGCCATATTTTGACAAAATTCATTTAACTGCTAAGACAGTAGTTTGTTCGTTTCAAGAGCTTCAGTTTTAAATTGATATAATTTAGGATAATCCCTAAATTTTTCCAATCTTGATTGGAATACTTTCTCTTGCTCATCCTTAGCAGTTTTCTCATTTTGCAGTAGGGTCTGTAGTTTTTCCACTTCTTGAGCTAGTTTCTCTTGCTTATTCAAGGCTTGTTGATCAAGCTTTTTCTTCTAAATGCCAAGTTTCTCTTCCAGCTATTTAAATATGAGCTTTTCATCTTGCAACTGTTGTTCCAACTTCATAATATTTTTTTTTATTTTATGTTGCTTGTTCCTCCAACATAGCTATCTGTAGTTCCTTTTGTTTCATCATTTGTGTGAATTCTGAAGCCTTGTCTATAGTAGCTTCACTATAGGCGCCTGCATATTGTGATAATTTGGTGAGATCCTTTGAAGGATTCATCTCAATATTTTTCCAGACAATGTTCATCAGTTCAACTTGTGATGTTGAAAGAGATTCTTGATCTGTTCTTCTTCTCTTCCCCTGCTTGCTGACAACATCTTTATGCTTAGGACTATAAAATACATCTAGAGGAGGAATATCATCTACTTTCAACACAATTTCTTCTATAGGATTCTTAGGGATGATTTCCATATCTTGATCTTTCAGAATGTCAAATTGAGGATTATTTTGTGATCCTATTTTCTGAACAAATTGTTTGTATTGATTTAGAAAATGGGAAGAAACAATAATTTCAGTAGAATCCACCACATTCTCAGTGGTATTTTCTCTTTCAAGTTGATGATTTGGCTTATTTCCAATATCTTCCTTTTATGTCTGTACATTAGCCTTAGTGCCTGTATTTTCTTTCTGAACATTCACATTGGTCTCAATACCTGTACTTTCCTTCCCTGTTTCAACTGTAGTTACTTTTCCAATAGGTTCATCTGTTTTGCTGCCAATATTCTCCTTTTACACATCAGGCCTGCCACTTGTGCTTACATTTTCAGTCTGCACATTTCTCTTGCTCGTAGATGTTTCTTTTCCTGCTTTGTTGGCTGCATCTTCTTTTTTCTTTCGTTTTGTTTCTATATTCTCAGATTCTTACAACATAATTCTTAACTGGTCAAGAGGAGCTTTCAACAGTCTCTGCCTTCTAAATAGCATAAATTTATTCATATCCTCAGTATGAAATTTGGATTTAGCTAAGTCATATAAATGGGAAAATTTATCAATAGAGACAAATAAATCATCAAACTCATCGGGTTCATGTTCAAACCGAGCAATTGAAACTTAAGTAGTGAAATCAAATGCTACCTTTCTTGGATCATACTGCCTGCCTAGGACTGTAGAGAGCTTAAGATCTCTTATTTTTATTACCTCCTTCTCAGCATGTGTGAAGTTATTAAGTGTATAATGCCCACAGTGAAATGGAAAAGTAGGTCACATTAGTTTCTTGTTATTCTTAAGAGACCTTGACATGTATTATACTATTATCTGGTAGGAGATTTCTTGTGCTAACAGTTTATCTGGGACATACAGAGGTAAAATATGGGGCTCCACTATACTCCCAAATACTCTGACATAGGTAAATTTCTCTTCTCCGAACCAGTCACCAACCTGGGATATATCAGTCTTAGCTTTTTCAGAAAGCCAGGGAGGAAACTGGTTGAAAATGGTTTGATATACAGGGATGAGGAAGCCGTGACAAATTCTATAAACATGGTTTTTAAGCTGTACCTTCCATAAGAGCTTATGGTAAATATGAATAGGAACGGGATTTTTGGGGGTCCATTTCCATCCAAGAATGGGAAATTCAAAGTTAAAACATAGGGCATCTAAAATGTAGGCACAGAAGTAAAACATGATTGTGTTTCCAGTGTTTTTATCCTTTCTATACTTTAGGATTCTATTGGCTATCTTATCTGAAAGAATAACTGCCCAGTCCATGATTTCAGAGTTCACCGCAGAATGGATTAAGGGTACCATTTGAATTGAGAATCTAGCTGAATTATCATTTCCAAATAGTCTACACATCATTGCGGAGACATAACAATATGGAGGTGAAAGGGACTCCACAGAGTATATACATGGTGATTCATTTTTATGCTTCTCTGGAGCTTTCCTCCATTCTCTGATTGGTTCAGACTGAGTTTCATTACTTGCAGAAAAATCTTTAATAAAAGCTTTGTTGTAAATATTTTGTGGGTCTGGAAGATGGTACATTTCCTTTATGTCATCTGCTCTAAAAGACCTGAATATTGTCCCCGCATCTGAAACAAATGTCCTGTTTTAGATGGTTACATGATCTATCACCCACCAAATTACATCATAGTAAGGGAAAATGTTTTCCCGAGCTGCAATTCTATGAAGGAATGAATTTGTGAGCACTTTAAGAGGAGTCTGAGAAACAGAATATGAGTCATCTTCATTAGGGACTGTCGATTTCACTTAAGTAACCTTAGGATTTTCTCTTTCAATTAGGTTATATACATCTTCCCAAGTCATTTTTCCAAGTCCCTGGCATGAAGTATCTGTTACCAGCTTGAGTTTGGTTGGTTTTTCTTTTCGAACTATGGGAATAGCAGTGAAATTTGTAGAGGAAACAGCCTTTTCTTTCTTAAATCTCTTTGACATTTTGTCGTCTGGTAATATCTCACTTTCTCGGTGAATGAAAGGATTGGGTGTTATGTGGTTCTGTAAAGGAGGAAAAGCTTTGATATGTGATGAAAAAGCAATGAGGAGAACAACTTATATGAAAATATTTACTCGTTATTTTCAATTTATTAACTTCGTGTTAAAACTTAAATGCCCTCTCTAAGAGTCACACTCACGCATTGAAAATAGAATCTATCATCATTAATCGTTTGATTTTCTATTTAATAGTAAATGTACAATCGGAGGTCGGAAAATTTGAAATGTGAATAAAAACATTCTTTTTGAATTTTGCGATTGCGATGAATATATCATATGCGCAGTATAATTTTTTTTTTAAAGATAAATTATTGATCGCATCAGTAATTTTCAACAAGGATAACAAATAACATATCATGATCTCCGCCGATTTCCAATTGCGATGATAGTATATCGCATCAGCTATTTTCAAAGAGAGTAAGTTGTAAACGATATTCGTTGATTTTGCGATTGCGATGATGGTGGGGTCCATCGCATCGAAGCTTTGTAGAATGAGCGAATATAATGTTTTTATCTCCAAAATGTGATTTCTATGAATCACATCGCATCGGATTTTTTCAAAACAAATGTGACAACTTAAAACTTTTGCGATTTCTGATTTTGCGATGGGGTCCATCGCATCGGAGTTTATAAAGCAAGTCCATGTAACATTACTCTTCCGAAATGCGATTGTGATTCATCGCATCGCATCAGAGTTTCTTCAAAACAGATGTAAAAATTTAAAATAACTGTGCTTTTCGATTGTGATTACTGTAACACATCGAACTTTGTTTAATATGAAAACTTTATGTATTATGATGATGTGATAAAATTTTTTTATATCTCATCGGATTGGGGATTTTCAATGTTTCATTTGTTTATAAGCACTTTGTAATTTATGAAACAATGGAATCTTTATTTATTTTATTCAAAATGGTCGGATTTCATGTAAGTCTTTTATTCCTAAAAAGAAAAAGGGGACCTATTTCTTAATGAAATTTCTTCTAAAATTTTGAAATGGGGAGGGTTGTTGCACTGTGCAACAATTGGAGATTCACTGGAAGAAACAATTATCTTTGAAAAATAAAATGAATAATATATTTATAGTAAGTAAAAGTTTTAAAGATAATGAAAACTATCTTAGAGAAATTTTGAATAAAATCTTACTCCGAAAAAGAATAAAAATATCATTTACAATTTCTTTCTAATTCCTCAAAAATAAAAACATTTTTGGGTTTTCTTAAGCTTTGATTGGTTGATAATAATGAAGTAGGGGGCTCCTCCAATTTTCTCTTTTGTGTTTTAATCTATTGTCATAGGCATTGCCTTTGCTGCCTGCAAACATTCATAGTCTCGACAAGGTTACCTTTTAACCATTAATCATTTCATTGTCCCATCCAACTAAGATCATAATTCTTTAAAAATAAATTCATAAGAACTTGTATCTTTTGTTTTTCTTCTTTTTATTTATTTTTTAAATTAAAACCCATTGTTCCGGTTTGGTAGCTAGTTAATAACAATGCCATTCACTATTTGTAATGAAACTGAACAAGTTGGCTCATGATGAGACCCCTTATTTTATAATTATAAGCCATTACCCTGTTTTGGTATGCAGTGTTGGTAATGTCAGTTTTATTACTTCTCATGATCATGGTAAGCAGGCTCGTAATGAGACCTCTTATCTCTTAATTTTGATATATAATTTCTTAGAATTACATCCTAAGAAATCACAACCTTAATGGATGGGGTGAAATGATTTTATCCTTAAGAATCAATGGATGACAATTTTTAGAGTTATTTGGATGTTAAAGCTTGGAAAAGTCTTTACTTTTTATGGATAACCTTTCTCTGCTTAATAAACTTATAATGATTTACATTTTCCTCAAGGTTTCAAAAGATCATGAAAATGTTTTGAACAAATTTTCAAAGTTTGACATTTTATTTAAAACCATCCAAAACTGTAATCGTTTCTATAAAATTCTTATTTACATAAAATAAGTATTTATAGTATTTTCTTGAAGATATTTTAAAATAGTAAAAAGTCAATTAAAGACTACTAAAAACCTTTATTTACAAAACAAACAAAAATTGTAGAAAGGACTATGTATAGGTAAGAAGGGGTTACCTCCTTAAGAAAAGAATTTCTTTAAAATAAGCCCATTTACAAGAAGAGATTCTCTCTTTCTTGTTAAATCTTGCGAATGAATGTATATGAGCCTATCTCTTCAGCAATCTGAAATGGTCCAAGCCACATAGTTTGAAATTTTGTATGCTTACCTTTATCTTCATGTGATTTATCCCATTTCATAACAAGATCACCAATTTGCAAAGTTTTGGATCCAGTGGAACTTGAATCAAAAGAAGTTTTTACAAGCTGTTGATGTTTTTCATGAATAGTTTTTTCTTTTTATCTATCTTCTTCTAATTTAAGAATTTGCTCAAATCTCAACTGAATAGATGATGAGGGATTTTCTTCAATAAATTACACTAGAGCTAATGATGGGAGGCCTAAATTTGATCGTATCATAGCTTCTTTTCCATAAACTAGATTTAAAGGTGAAGTTCTTATTGAAGCTTTATGAGTAATACGATAAGCCCATAGTGCAAAGATTAAAGATTTGTGCCAATTCTTTTGATTTTGATCAATGGTATTTTTAATGATTTTGATGAGATTTTTATTAGTATATTCAGCTAAACCATTACCTTGTGGATAAAAATTTGCTGAATATTTCAACTTGAAACCTCTATTGATTGCAAATTCCATTATACTATTTCCAGAAAAATAAGATGCATTGTCAAAGACAAGAGCGTTAGGTACACCAAACCTGGTAATGATGAATTGATTGATGAAATCAATAATTGCATCAAAATTGGCTACCTTTAAAGGAATTGCTTCTACCCACTTTGTGAAGTAATATGTTGCTGTAAGGATGTTTCTATGTTGTTTGGAAGAATGAGGTACTATTTCACCAATAATATCAAGCCCCTATTGCTCAAATGGTTTCTCAATGTTTACTGGTTGCAAAGGAAAAGTTGGCTTCCTTTGTCTTCCACTTGCAGTTTGAAAAATTTCACACTTCCTCACTTAATCATGTGTATTTTTGAAAAGTGTAGGCCAATAATATCCAGCATGGATGATTTTGTGAGCTATGGTATCACCTCCAAAATGTCCACCTACTGGTCCATCATGTAATTCCTGCAATACCTTTTTTGCTTCAGTCTTTTCAAGGCATATTAATAGAATTGAATCATAATTCCTTCTGAATAATACATCATCAATAATTTCATAATGTTTAGTTTTTAACCTTAGAGCACGTTTGTTCTTACAGTTGAGATTAGAAGGAGCATACCCTTTCTTCAATTAAAAGATCAGATCAGCATATTGAGAATCAGAATCTATAACACTTATCTGATTTGCTTGAATGATGTTATCTTGATCTTGATGTTCCGATATGTTGTGAGCTCCTGCTAATAATCTGCAAAAACCTTGACCTATAACAATCTTGGCTGGCTTAATATCAATATCATATTCTTGCAAAGATGTCACCCAATTAGCCCTCTTTTATCCTACTTCTTTTTGAATTAATAATTTTCTCACTATAGGGAATGGGACAATTATTTTTGTATGTGTCTTTTAGGAGAAAAGGTCTAAAATGTTTGATTGATTTAAACACAACGAAGGCTTGTTTTTATACATCTGAATAATTAAGCTCAGCTCCTTGCAGATTTGAGATAAAGAAATAAATTGGTGCTTCTACTTGTTGATCATTGAGCTGTGTTAAAACAACAACATAGGATGTTTCAGTAGCCAAGGTATACAGAATAAAGTTTTTAGAAAAATCCAGAGTATTCAATGCAGGTGCATTAATGATTGCCTGTTTGATTGCATCAAAGGCTTATTTATCTTTGTACCCCCATTTTAATACTGAATTTTTCTTAATTATTTTTCTGCATAGGTAAAAAAAATTGAGAAAAATCAGGAATGAATGTTTTTACAAAATTGATTTTCCCTAGAAATGATTGCATGGATTTTTTATTATGAGGTAAAGAAATATCAGAAATTTCTTTCACTCTGATAGGGTCAATATATATACCATATTTTGACACAACAAACCCTAAGAGTTTTCCTTCATTGAGAGCAAAGAAGGATTTCTTTGGATTTAAAGAGATACCAAATCTTCTACATCTTTCAAATATTTGTTTCAAATAATGCAGACGATTGGCTCTTTTCTTTGAAAATAATGTTATGTCATCAAGATAAATAACTACTGATCTATTAATCAGACCCTTAAATGCTATATACATGGCTCTCTGGAAAGTAGCTCCTGCATTTATTAAACCAAAAGGAATTTTATGATAAGCATAAGTTCCCCATTTGGTTCTGAAAGTGGTTTTTAGCCTATCATATGGATGTACCAATATTTGGTTATAGCCTGAAAAACCATCAACAAAGGACATAAGTTCAGAACTAGCTACTTTTTGAGGTATATGTTCCATGGTTGGTAATGGGAAATTATCCTTTTGACATGCCTTATTTAAATTTCTAAAATCAATGTAGATTCTAATATCTCCATTCTTCTTCCTGACAGGTACCCTATTGGAAACCCAATTAGAATGCCTTACAGGAAAAATAATTTTGGCTATTAAAAGTTTATTGAGTTCTACCTTGATTTGAATTTCAAGATTTGGCTGAATTTTTCTTAATTTCTATTGAACAGGTTTGACATCAGAAAGCATTGGAATTGTATGTTGAATAACAGAAGTATCATAAGTTTCTAAGTCCTCATAATTCCAAGAAAAGAAATTTTTATACTTACTCAGAAGTTTGATGAAAGAAGTTCTTTCCTCTGGAGTTAACTCGAGTCCTAGATTAACATTTTGAGGTTTAGACCCAAAGCCAAGATTTACTAATTCAAACTTCAAAGTAGAACTATGAATTTTATCATTAGTAACTTTCTTGAATCTGTCTTTTATATCATATAGTCCTTCAAGTTTAACAATAGATTTAGGAATAGGATTTTCATTAATTTTTGAGGTATTTTGAAGATCGTGATCATATTCATCAATAAATTTTTCATCATAGGATTTTTCTGAAGTCAAGAAATTCAATATATCTTCATCATGATAGAATACTCTCCAGTTTGTGATATTATTGGGAACAGATGGTCGAAGAATTAATTCGACTGAAAATCTACCAGGACTGTAATCTTCAGCAGGGATGAGTTTGGATGCAACATTAGCTAACAAATTAGCTAACGTATTTTGAGTTCTAGGGATAGAAAAGATGTTGAATGCTAAAAATTGAGTGGTAAGGTCTTGCACAAGGGTTTGATAATGTTTGAGATGACCTGAAAGACAATGGATGGTATTTCTTACTTGTGTTATGACACTTTCAGAATCCCCATATACTTTTAAGTATTTGACATTTAATCCTATGGCTTTATAAAGTCCTTGGATCAAGGCTTCATATTCTGCAGTATTGTTTGTGCACTCAAATTCTAGGCTACATGATAGCATGGTTTTCTCTCCATCTGGATCAATTAAAATGCATCCTGCTCCTGATCCATCACTATATTTTGATCCATCAAAATATAATGACCAAAATAATATTTATCTACAGGTTTATCTACATATGTATCAGAAACATTAACAATTCTGGAAGAATCAGATTGTGAAAATTTTTCAATTTGGGAAATAAAAGTATTTAGAGAAAAGGGTGATTGTGGTGCAGTGAAATTCCCAAGGAATGATTTAGCAGAATAACCTCCAAGGATATTGCTATTAAAAGCTACATGTTCATTTCCTTGTTCAAATTCTGTCACAGTATGCATCAAGTGCTTTTCTCGCTCGATTTTGATTTGATTTGGTTTCCCTTTATAGGGAAGCCACATGTGTGAATAATTGGTTGTGATATAACCATTAAGATTTGCAGACCAATCCCTGCTTAAGACTAATCCATAGAATTCAGGAATATCTGTGACCAGAATATCAATTCTTTGGACAATTCTAGGATCAGAAGCTAATCGAATTGTAACTAAATTGATTTCTCCTACAACTTGGACTTTAGAGCGATCCAATTTACAATGTGAACTGCAGAATTTTGTGGTTCAATATTCAATTTTGCACAGACTGAAGTAGGCATTATATTAGAGGATGCTCCTGAATCTATCAAACAATTATGAAAATTCTTGTTATAGATTTCATAAGTCAAAAGAAAAGGAGGTGTCTGAGAATTTGATCTTTCTCCTATAAGAACAGTATCAGTGGCATCTACTTTATCTAGTGGCTTACCTGTTCCTTTAGCTGCTTTGGCAACTACACCATTTGGTAGAGGAGTAATAGGTGTTGCATTTAATTCTTTCAATAGCAGCTTCTGTTGATGTTTAAGTTTTCTGAGTTCATGTAAGGCAATGTTCACTCTAGCCTTCTTCATGTCTTCAACAATGTTATAATCCATAGGATCTGATACCACTAGAGTCTTAGATGTTGATGTAGGAGGATTAGAAGATAATGGCTGATTTTGAGTGGGTAAGGGAGAAGTTTTCTTTACAGGGGATTTGTATTTGGTAATTGGAGTTGTACTTTTCTTCTTAGGAATAGATTGAGTAGGTTCCACTATATATTTACTCCTTGTAATTATAGGCATGGTTTCTTGTTCATTGTCTGAGTTAGGGAGAATGAAATCCCACATCCCATGTAATTCAGCTATTTCCTCTCTTTCTTCTTCTTCATATGATACTGGAGGATTATCTTCTTCTTCTTCCTCTTCTGATTATGCATTGGATATTGAATTGGGAGGTTTAGATTCAGCTTGATTTCTCTTGAAATTTCTGAATGGTCTCTTGGCAGAAGTCTCTTCCACTTGCTTTTTAATCTCAACCATCTCATTACACATGGTTTGGAGAACTTTCTATAAGCCTTCCATGTCATATGGATCTCTGGGTGTCTTCTTCTTTGAATAATCCTTAAAGCTGACTTTCTTGGATTTTCTTTCCTCAATGGAATTTTTCTTATCCAAAGCAACAATCCTTTTTTCCACTGCAATCACTTCTTTCATGTTCTCAGCCAAAGTCAGTTTAGCAGCTCTATCAACAAAAATTGCTATATTTGAAGGCAGAGTTGTTATATACCATTCACTTCTAACCTTCTCACTAGGCTTTGATGTTGTAGGGATCTTATTCAAGAGTTTATTGAATCGAGAATTAAAATATTTGATGGGTTCTTTGGGTTCTATATTAAAATTGGAGAGATCATTGATTAGGGTAGCTATTGATCTATCATCTCCATATTTGGTTAAAAAATTCTCTTGGAAAATATCCCAACTTGTAATATAACCTAAAGGTAATGAAAAATACTAGGATCCTGCTACCCCTTGCAAAGTATAAGGAAATAACCTAACCACAACATCTTCATGTTCTACTGCATTCAAATTAACAGATACCATAAAGTTATTAATGTGTTCTTCCGCTTGTATACCAAGTTCAGGACTAAATTTTGGCAGCCATTTTTCAGGATGATCTGGTAAATCATGTAAAGGTGCAACCATTTCAACAGCTCCTAGATTAGTCCATGGTATTTGTGCCATTATTGTGATGATGATAGAAGGACTAGAAGAGACAACTGATGTTTGAGTAGTAATAGTTGAAGGACTAGAAGGGACAACTGGTATTTGAGTAAATGTTGTTTGAGCAGATGATGTTTGAATAGCCGATGTTGAGACAAATGTAATTTTCTGAGTTGGGGCTTGGGAAATAGATGATTGAATTTGCAATGAAGAACTAATATCACTCTTTGATTCCGATGGGTTTCTTCTTTTTTTAATTCTACTATTTAAAGGAAATTCCTTTGGAGGAATACCAAGTTTTTCACTCTGTGACCTGGTGAGAGGTCTGAAAGAAACAATTTGTGAAGTAATAGTACCTTCAGATATTTCAGACTCTTCTAATGATAATGAGAACCCTTGGAGTTTATGAACTAAAGCTTGTATTTCAGGAGACTCAGAAGGTTGATTGTCTGATTAGTTTGAGACTTTGGTAATGGGTGTTTGAATATTTCTATCAATTTCTTCCCTGGTGATTTGAGATGTAGAAGAAATTGAAGAAGGTCATGAGGGTGAATTTCTCTTAGAATGACCTGTAGATTTGGATTTATCTGCCATTCATAGCTTAGGCCCTCATTCTAGTGCCAAAAATGTTGAAGCCTTGAAAATCGCTACTTCAAACATTGGGGGAAAACCACCCGGTCGGGACCTTAGGACAACTCCTTTTCCGTTTGGTGTGGTGGCTCTGACTAGATTTATAGGACTAGTTTCCTAATAACTAAATGGTTTGGTGATGGAATGATTGGCTAAGTGGAAAATGCAATTAAAATGACTTAAATAATCTATCTAATTTAATCTATAACTGATAAATAATTCTAAAACTTAGCCCGAGTATCAAATATGAATACAACTTTAATATTTTTTTAATCAAATCAATAACAATGAAAATGTATTATAATTTAACTGAAATATGTAGCATCAAATACTGATAACTCTGTTTAAGAAATTAAACAGAGTTATAATAACACATCCTACTCATCATTTTATATATCATTTGTTTACACTGTGAAAGATAAAATATTTCTATACAATCAGAAATGATATGTATAAAGAAACATTTGTAAAGCAAGTAAATATAAATGATAGAAAATTTAAATAGAATATCTGATAACATAAGAAAAATAATAGTAAATCGATAGAAATACCAGATTCATCTTGATACTTTTCCGAATGAAATTCAATATCCAATTCTAGTGCTTCGATGTAAAAAAACTCTATGGTACAGAAATGCAATTCTCAGAGGTAATTTGCCATAAACCATCAGATGTGATCATTTCTAAAAATATAATAGTCAATGGAGTAAAAAAATGTAACATCCAAGTAAAAAATATTACAAATTCAGGACCCCTTTCTAAATGCATGAAAGGGGTTTAAATAGGAACTTAATAAAACAAAATAACTAGAACTATTGCTACAATCTATAATCGGAAATCTAGAAATAGACTTGCGATAATAAAATGAAATAAATTCGTTGATTTTCTCCTACGTTCAATGTGCCATGTTGGAAAATTTTGAGCATATCTTTAACCTCTGCTGGATGACTTAGGCTTGAATGTAACTGCCCAGTATATGTGTCATCAGAAAACTCTGGAATGATGCAACTAATGGCATTGGAAAGACATTTAATTGCCATTTGTTGACTCTGTGGCTTGATTAGATATGTGCACATAGTACCCCATGAAATTCCTTGAAGTTTGCTGATTTGCTGATTCTGATTGACTAATTCTTGCTTCCACTTAGAATCAGTTTCCTTTACCTTTGGTAATTTACCTAGGATAAAATCAGAAATTAAATTGGTGGCATATAAGCTATCATTAACCAGCTGTGTTATATTATTCATCATATTCTTGGCTCTTGATGTGGCTCTTTCTCCTTTTATCAACTACTTTTCCCATTCAGTAAATAGAATTTCTTTGTGTCTTTATTCAATCCTAGGAAGATTTGGATTCCTTCCTTGCTCTGAGTCTTGCCATGAAAGAAATTCAGAAATTTTCTCATTTGCATCATCAAACTCAACCCTGAGGTTGATTCCTTCATCTATTAAAGACGATGTTATTTCACACAAGGGCTCGGTTTGTGCCATCTTTTGACAAAATTCATTTAACTGTTGAGACAGTAGTTTGTTCATTTCAAGAGCTTCAATTTTAAATTGATCTAATTTAGGATAATCCCTAAATTTGTCCAATCTTGATTGGAATACTTTCTCTTGCTCATCCTTAGCAGTTTTCTCATTTTGCAGAAGGGTCTTTAGTTTTGCCACTTCTTGAGCTAGCTGTTGTTGCTTATTCAAGGCTTGGTGATCAAGCTTTTTCTTTTCAATGCCAAGTTGCTCTTCCAACTATTTAGATCTCAGCTTTTCATCTTACAACTGCTATTCCAACTGCATAATATTTTTTTTATTTTCTGTTACTTGTTCCTCCAGCATAGCTATCTGTATTTCCTTTTGTTTCATCATTTTTGTGACTTCCGAAGCCTTGTCTATAATAGCTGCACTATAGGTGCCTGCATATTGTGATAATTTGGTGAGATCCTCTGAAGGATTCACCTCAGTGTTTTTCCAGACAATGTTCATTAGTTCAACTTGTGATGTTGAAAGAGATTCCTTATCTATTCTTCTTCTCTTCCTCTGCTTCCTGACAAAAACCTTATGCTTAGGACTATAAAAGACATCTATGGGAGGAATATCTTCTACTCTCAACACAATTTATTCTGTAGGATTTTCAAGGATGATTTCCATATTTTGATCTTTCAGAATGTCAACTTGAGGATTATTTTGTGATCCTATTTTCTTAACAAATTGTTCGTATTGACCTAGAAAATGGGAAGAAAAAATAATTTCAGTAGAATCCACCACATTCTCAGTGGTCTTTTCTCTTACAAGTTGATTATTTGGCTTATTGCCAAATCCGCCTTCTCTGTCTGCACATTAGCCTCACTGCCTGTATTTTCTTTCTCAACATGCACATTGGTCTCAATACCTATACTTTCCTTCCTTGTTTGACCTGTAGTTCCCTTTCCAATAGGTTCATCTGTTTTGCACATCATGCATGCCACTTATGCTTACATTTTTAGTTTGTACATTTCCCTTGCTTGTAGACATTTATTTTACTGCTTTGTTGGCTGCATCTTCTTTTTTCTTCTATTATATTTCTATATTCTCAGATTCTTGCAGCATAATTATTAACTAGTCAAGAGGAGCTTTGAGCAGTCTCTGACTTCTAAATAGCATAAATTTATTCATATCCTCAGTCTGAAATTTGGATTTAGCTAAGTCATATACATGGGGAAATTTATCAATAGAAACAAATAAATCATCAAACTCATCGGGTTCATGTTCGAACCGAGCAATTGAAACTGAAGTAGTGAAATCAAATACTAATTTTCTTGGATCGTACTACCTGCCTGGGACTGTAGAGAGCTTAAGATATATTATTCTGATGACCTCCTTCTCAGCATGTGTGAATTTATTAAGACTATAATGCCCATAGTGAAATGGAAAAGTAGGCCACATTAGTTTCTTGTTATTCTTGAGAGACCTTGACATGCCTTCTACTGTTAACTGGTAGGATATTTCTTGTGCTAACAGTTTATCTGGGACATACATAGGTAAAATATGGGGATACACTATACTCCCAAATACTCTGACATAGGTAAATTTCTCTTCTCCGAACCAATCACCAATCTGGGATATATTAGTCTTAGATTTTTCAGAAAGCCGGGGAGGAAGCTGGTTGAAAATGGTTCGATAAAAAAGGATGAGGAAACCATGAAGAATTATATAAACTTGTTTTTTAAACTGTACCTTCCATAAGAGCTTATGGTAAATATGAATAGGAACGAGATTTTTGGGGGTCCATTTCCAACCAAGAATGAGAAATTCAGAGTTAAAACATAGGGAATCTAAAATGTAGGCACAGAAGTAAAATGAGGTTGTGTTTCCATTGTTTTTATCCTTTATATTCTCTAGGATTCTATTGGCTATCTTATTTAAAAGGATAACTTCCCAGTCCATGACTTTAGAGATCACCGCAGAATGAATTAAGGGTACCATTTGAATTGAGAATCTAGCTAAATTATCATTTTCAAATAGTCTACACATCATTGCGGTGGCATAACAATATGGAGGTGAAAGAGACTCCACGGAGTACATACCTAATGATTCATTTTTATGATTCTCTGGAGCTTTCCTCCATTCTATGATTGGTTCAGACTGAGTTTCATTACTTGCAGAAAAATATTTAATAAAATATATGTTGTAAACCTTTTGCAGGTCTAGAAGATGGTATATTGCCTTTATGTCCTCTACTCTGAAAGACCCGAATATTGTCCCCGTAGCTGAAACAAATGTTCTGTTTTAGATGGTGACATGATCTATCACCCACCGAATTACATCATAGTAGGGGAAAATGTTTTCTCGAGCTGCAATTCTATGAAGGAATGAATTTGCGAGTGCTTTAAGAGGAGTCTCATAATCATAATCTGAGTCATCTTCTTCAGGGAATTTCGCTTTCACTTTAGTAACCTTAGGATTTTCTCTTTCAGTTAGGTTATATACATCTTCCCAAGTCATTTTTCCAAGTCCCTGGCATGAAGTATCTGTTACCAGCTTGAGTTTGGCTAGTTTTTCTTTTGGAAAAATGGGAATAGCAGTGAAATTTGCGGCGGCAGTAGCCTTTTCTTTCTTAGATCTCTTTGAAATTTTGTCATCTGGTAATGTCTCACTTGCTTGAAGAACGAAGGGATTGGGTGTTCTATGGTTCTGTAAAGGAGAAAATCTTTCAGACGTGATGAAAAAACAATGAGGAGAACAACTTATATTAAAATATTTATTCGTTATTGTCAATTTATTAACTTCATGTTAAAACTTAAATGCCCTCTCTAAGAGTCACACTCACGCACTGAAAATAGAATCAATCATCATTACTCATTTTATTTTCTATTTAATAGTAAACGTATAATCTGAGATCGGAAAATTTGAAATCTGAATAAAAACTTTCTTTCTGAATTTTGCGATTGCGATGAATAAATCAAATGCGTAGTATAAAAAAAATATAAAGATAAAGTATTGATCACATTGGGAATTTTCAACAAGGATAACAAATAACATATCATGATCTCTGCCGATTTCCGATTGCGATGATAGTATATCGCATCGGCTATTTTCAAAGAGAGTAAGTTGTAAACGATATTCACCGATTTTGCGATTGAGATGATGGTGGGGTCCATCACATCAGAGTTTTGTAGAATGAGTGAATATAATGTTTATATCTCCGAAATGCGATTGTGATGAATCGAATCGCATCGGACTTTTTCGAAAGAAATGTGACAACTTGAAAAAATTTTGATTTCTGATTTTGCGATGGGGTCCATCGCATCGGAGTTTATAAAGCAAGTCCATGTAACATTACTCTTCTGAAATGCGATTGCGATTCATTGCATTGCATCATAGTTTCTTCAAAACAGATGTAAAACTTTAAAATTACTTCGCTTTGCGATTGTGATTACTATATCACATCGAACATTTTTTAATATGAACACTTTATGTATTATGTGGATGTGATAAAAAAAATTTATATCTCATCGGATTGGGGATTTTCAATCTTTCATTTGTTTATAAGCACATTGTGATCTATGAAACAATGGACTCTTTATTTATTTTATTCAAAATGGTCAGATTTCATGTAAGTATTTTATTCCTAAAAAGAAAAAGGGGACCTATTTCTGAATGTAATTTCTTCTAAAATTTTGAAATGGGGAGATTTGTTGCACTATACAACAATGAGTTGTAAAGTAGTTTAACTTAGTTAAGTGAGTTAAACTCAGTTGTGCTAGTTGTAACTAGTTGTAACTAAAGATACACTAGTGAGAGATCAGCGAATTAAATATTAAATTAATTGACATGGAGTGATATCACATACAACTGAATATTTATTACTAGTAACTACATGCATTTTAGATTGAGTGGAGACGCAGTTGAGAGATAGGTGAAAGGGACAATTTGACTATCAGTTGTGACTATAGTGTGTGCACAAGTGCAACCAAACACACATTGTATATGCCAATGAGGATTGTGCAGTCAAGGCAAGGTGAGATCGAATTCATTCAGGTATTTTGCAGTGGACGCAAGCTGTCAGGAGGCAGTAAATTGGTGCATGTTTATGCCTATTTTTGTATGACAGTGTGAGATGATTGTGTTTTGTATTGAGAGCTCTTGGACTAGAGTTTTCGATGATATTGTTTCAAGATCCATGATTTATACATAATATATGATAGTGTGGTTTTTAGCTTTATTCTTTCCTGGTAAAAACATCTGCATTATGTGTGATTGATCTTTCTTCATGTGTTTTCAATTGGCGATTAAATTTCTGCAAATATTTTAGTAGAAGGATTTTGTATTTAACAGTGGCATATAATTGTTAGATTAGGAGAATTCAATAATACATAATTGTATTTAAAATTTCTACAAACCTCTATCTCTGCTATTAGTTATAGTTGGAAGAATGCAGCTAAATATTTCCTCCAAGACTTCACTGTTCTTGTGGATGATCCATCAAATGCAGGCAAGAGGAATCTATGTCTCTTTCTTCTATTGCTGCTACGAGATCTCCTTTCTTCTTTTAGTTGTAAAAATTGTTGGAGGGTTAGATTCTCCTTGAGTGCTCTAGGTTGTGATTTATACTCATACATATATTTACTTAGGGTATTATACCCCAAGTCTCCTCCATATTCACACCATTAACCTTCCTTCTCAAATAAAGTGGATCTAGTATAATGTTGTTGAGCTCTTTGCCTTTGTTGTTTCTGCTGCTGATAGAAAGTTCTTGGACCTTCCTCATTTTGATATATTCTTGGAATATCCTTTTGAATTTATCTCTTCATTTTTTTTACCTCCTTGGAGAGATCTTGCATAGATCTAAAGAGAAATGAGGCAAAACTAAATCCATCCACCATTATAGATCTCTTCTTTTTGCTTCCTCTTATGTTTTCATAAGATGTATTTCCCACAATATTAGCCAAATATCATGCTCTGATACCACTATAATCTTCCAAAATGGAGAAGACAGGAATATAGAGCATCTATAGGATTCAAAATAAGAAAAAAATTAATATAATGCTGAAATTTGGAAAATGATGAAAATATGTTGCAACATCACAAAATTATAACCATGAGAAGAAAAAACTAAGTCATATAATTATAAAAAATGACAAATATAAATTATAGAGTGCTCCAAAGGAGATACACTCAAGCCAACAAGAAGTGGTCGAAATACACTAATGAGAACTAGCACCGGAAATGTTGTGCTGCTACTGTTGTTACTACTAGAACCTGCTGATACTAAGAAGAATAACGATGTGTGGGAGGCTGCTAGATTTCTCACAAAGATCTGATTTTTTAACCATGGATTCTACTCCCAAAACCTAGAAATGGTTTGGCTTGATATTAACTTTTGATTTTCGGCCCCTTTTGGGTTTCCAACTGCAATCCTGATGTATGACTTATGCAATCCTCCTGGGTAGCTGCTGATATTGGAATGAATTGATGATCTAAATAATGCAATAGCACCCAATCATCTTAATAAATGAAGGGTTGGTCCCTTCTCTTGATCTCCAAGCTAGAAGCTTGAGATCTAGCTCCTCCTTCCTCTTCTCAAGTTGACGTTGCACACTGCACAACTACTGGAAAGAATTGCATTGTCAAGAGGGTTGAAGGTGTAGCCTATTTATAGGTGATGGAATATAGCTCACAGCTGATGGAAATAGTCCCTCCAAAAATTCCTTCCTCCTTCAGATTTGCATGACTGGAATGAGCAATACCTTGGGGAACTGCTGCTACATGGAGGTGTGAAATGTTGTTATGAAGGCCAGATAATAATATGCTGCTCCTCCAAGCCTGATCTTGAAGCCCAATGTGAATGGATGAATCCTCCATCAGTTTCCTAGTTGAAATTCTAGAAACAACCTTCTCCTCTCAAACCCTCATGCAGGAATGCGTAATTCCTGAGACTGAATGTGTTGTAGAGAGGGTTTGAATGTGGCACCAATGGCTAATGATCTATGGCAGCTTCAAGAAACCTTCATAGAGTAGGCACTCAAAGTCCCATGTGGGTAAGGGTGGGATTTCCGCTCGGAAACACCCATGTGCTAAACAACATTGTAGAGTTAGCTAAACAATTGAAGCATGTATAGAAATGTCAAATGACAAATCTAGATATAAATAGATCAATAATAAAAATCTAAAGCCTCTTTCTAGTGCTTCCTTCATCTTCCTTATATGGTTTGTGAGCCTTCCATAGCCCTGGCCCACCTCATAACTGTGCTGCACATGTGGCCACTAGCCTCCATGAAGACTGCGTTGTCTCTCCATGTTCTCCACCATCTCTGCATTTAATTCACACTCTCTCCATCATGTGTGCATTATATGCACCACTTTCACCATTATTTCATCATTAGTGCTTTATGATCTTACTTTTATTGCACCATGATCTCATTTTACTTCCTCCATGATCTCCATGATCTTCTCGTTAATGATCCATGATCTCCACTCTCCCTTCATTAAGAAGTTTCTCCACTACTCCATAATGTAGATCTACTTCTAATTAGCCAACATATACACATCAAAAGTGTATTTTATTCTTCTATGGGGTTTATGGGTCCCTCCACCGTTTTCTTTAATTAATTAATTAAGAAAATCAAGAACTCTAATATTCCAATTAACTGATTGAAAATTTGGAATATTACATTTTAACCCTAAAATCATAAACACCTAAGTGCTATCACATAGTCCTATTCAAATTTACATATCCTATATTTAGAGCTAATACTGCAACTTATGAATTTTCCTATAACTTTATTGCTAAGGTTGCAAGGTCGTATTCTATACTTTTAGTGGTATTCCACTATGATTTGGGATTATCAATCGCAAACTAATTTGTGTTGATCACATGTGACCTAGACATCACACAACCCACACCTACAATCCCTTTAGGTCGCAAGGTTTCAAATTCATACTGCATCCCTCAAGTGACCACCCACTACTAGTGTGGGTTGTGAACTTTCGCCCAGGATAATCATATGAAATGATTTTTTTGTGCCATTCCATATTGGAATCTCTTCTTGCATGTGTACCCTCCCTTCTATCTGAATAACATTGTCCCTCTCACTATTTCATTCAACCTACCACAAAAAAATAATCTTCTCCTCTCTAGTAGCCAATGACAATTGCAACCCCATTTGGTAAGTAATTCCCCCCCCGCCCCCTCCTCTGTAATCATTATTTCTTATGGATTGAAAATTTTTCATTCCGTTGACACCATGGCCCTCTGCATTCCCCATCCTAAGCATTATTTTACCATGATATGATCTTTATTTCACATATTATCTTTGACCTCTCCTTCTACTCACACTCATCCCCTTGATTTGTGACACAATATTTAATTAATGGTTATAAGGGCTCCAATTCACACACATTAGTTGCTCTAGAAAAGAGATACCATCTCTCCAATAAGCCAACCACCATCAGATGATAAATTGAGCTATCCATAGCCATTTTTGAATTAAATTCATATTAACTTGAAATCCTCACACATCATGTTAGATGTGATTCCCTTCATTTAATTCTCGTATTGTGGTTGTGGCATTTTTAATACACCCATCTTCTAGTATCCTGACATTTAAGCCTATTGAGAGACTTAGAGGTATGGAAATTCATGAAGACACCCCCTTGTGACTTTTCATCTGCATATACCTTGGTGTGTCACCCTATCACTCTATTTCATACCCATTTGGTTACCCTTTCAACCCCTGGCCACATCAATAGCGTTTAGTTCCATATGAAACTTACCTCTAAGTGCAAACTAGCGACCTTGCGACCTAGCAACACATTGAACTTGAGACCCACAAAATTTTCAATATTGCAACTTATATTTCCCACCAAAATGTGACTAGGTTTTTCTATTGATCTGTTAATTCACAAAGTCACAAAAAAAACCCTAGAAAGGTTAACTATTTATACAACCTTGTGACCTGCATAGTCACATGAACTTTGTGACTTGCGTTCCTTTGAAAATTTTTACCTATATCACACATTTAATTTTCAACCTTAACAAATTATTTTACTCTTGCACCCTGACTCCCCATAGGCACATTTTTTTTCTCATTAACTAGCGATTATCTTTATCCATGCTAAAATTTATTTCTTGGGACCATACCTTTGAATGTTACGTGACATTGATATAGACTATATCAATATATCATCTTTCTCTAGAGAGATGGAACAACCAGTGGTAAAAGGTTATCATAAGGGTTCTAAAAAGAGCTCCACCAGAGTAGAAAGTAGTATAGAAGGAGTTGTAGACAACCCACCAACTCTTCCCATACATGGAGATACTACTTGCAATATTGATAAGAATTCAAAAATTTCACGGTGGGATATTTACTCCAGAGTTTTCCAACAATGAAATCCCACAAAATCAATAGTACTTTGAGGTATACATCAATATCAAGATATCTCAGTTGCATAAAAAGGTTGCACACCCTCGAGTGCTCCCATGTGCCCAAAGAATAGACTAAATATTGCAACATGAAAATTAAGATCATTAGCTGGTGAGTGGGCATACTAGAAATGTTATAGATCCTTAATCACTACTAACATTTACACCTATTACAAGATACCTAAGTGAGAAGAGGTCTTCAACAAAAAATTGTTATAATCTTTTATTGAGTCTACCAAGGACATAGTAAAATCATGGTGGGAGGAGCCAACCCATTAGTGAAATTTTAAGGTAAAAATTGGGCCTCAAAATAAAAATGTACAACTAAAATAAACTTTATAAGAAAAAATAGGATTAAATATGATGATGTAAACCATAAGGGATGATTCACCATTTTTGGAGTAAAAAATTAAAAAGATAAAAAAAAAACTACTTTTTCAACTCGTATTTTTAACTTATCTCCCTACGATTTTACTCAAATTTCGAGAAGAATCACTCATTGGATGAAAAATATAATTCCTCATCCAAGGATTACCCATGTTGCATACTTTCGATGGACCCTGCTACATTAAAAATTGGAAATACATGAAAAAATGTGTTTTCAATCACATTTTTTAGGTATTTATCAATTTTCATGTAGTAGGGTTCGAAAGTATGCAATATGGTTACTCCTTGGATGAGGAATTAAATTTCACATCTAATGATTGCTCCCGCTCAAAATTTGAGTAAAACCACAAAGATACAAGTTTAAAATAGGAGTTGAAAATGTAGTTTTTGATTTCTCCCTATAAAATTTGATGATGTAATGTATTCTTATTTTATTATCTCTACTATTATTTTATAATTTCATTAGGAGGCTCATTTTAGACCTCACAATTTATGTAATGAATTTCAGACTTAAGGTAGATCAGGTTTATAAGATAGAAGGCCTCTGGAATGTGTATCAGTGAATGGAAGCCATGATGAATAGGTTATATGGGAGAGGATATATTGATACATTTCTAGGATCATGGTTCACTCTAATGCACACGATTGCTACTAGATGAACGATATTTAATTAGGAGATAATTATGTCATTTTCTCTCAATTCAAACATTCAGGCAGCCAAGAATATGAAAAGAGGTCAACCATTAGAATTTTACATGGATTCTTATCTCCTTGATGCATTTTACATGAAATGTGAATGCGAGGGATTAAATTTAAAATGAATCTCGAAAGTGAAAAAGAATGTACATAGTTATTATAAAATCTTCTGGAGCTCAATATAGAAATGAATATACAAAGCAATTGCAAAATACTTCATTTCTACTTTTATATCTTGCATTATTTGGTGAAGACCCTCGAACCTCCATGTATGTATGAGAGGGCCAAGACCACTCTCCCTAATGTTGTAGATTAGTTCCCTATTGGAGAATAAACCTATATCATGGTTTTCAAGTCTTACAAACCTCCTCATTCTCTCCCCATGTTGGTGAATGATATCATGCTTTTAGAGGATTAATGCTATCAATTAACTATTGGATTATCCAAATCAAAGGGAAAAAGGGACCATGCCCAATGTTCCCATTGATGATTGTATCATATATCCATTTAGAACTATAAGGGGGTCGAAGCCAAAGCTGAGAACTTGAATGATCCAAAAATATTATACAAAAGGTATCAAATTCACACATTTTAAATAAAAATGGCTTCAGTGGTGTTATGATCATTTTAAATATTATGTTGATGATAATATCAAGGAATTTTATAATTCTTCCTGAGAAATAACAGCAAATGTGGAATGAGGAAAATAAGAGAATCAATCAAATAATTATATCTAGGAAATAACGAGACTTGAATCCAGGGAAATCATTCTTTAAAGGAATAAAGGGAAAGAAAGTAGCACAGAAAAACAAAATAAACATGAAATGAGAAATAAAAGAGATTACAAAAGACTTAAAAGGGAAGAAGATTATGAGAAACCCTAAAAAGAGGAAGAATATTGAAATATATAGGAGGAGGAACTAATGAAAAAATAATACAATGAGGAAATGATGAAGAAGATAGAAGAAGAAGAACGCAGAAAGAGATTCGAAGAAGAAAGGAGACAAGAACAAGAAGAAGAGGCCAAAAGGGAACAAGAAGTTCTAGCCAAAAAAATCGAGCAAGATCTTCTCAAAATATAAGAGAACAAAGCAACAGATGATCAACCGGCACAAGAATAAAAGATGCAGTTAGGAATGCCTATTTTTTACATCCCACCATCTACTCCCATCACCAATGGTCATTTTTTGCTACAAGAATTGGGCATTCTAAAGGAAGAGGAAGAATAAGTATTATACATTTCTAGGCTCACTTTTGATCAATTCCAATGCAAGATTATGCAATAAATATGCAAGTGTTATGCCAAGAATCCAGGTAATCCCATATCAATGGCCACAAAGAAAAAAATTGTCATTAACACCACTATGAACCCAAAAATGATAGCCTCAGCTAGAAAGTCTTTTGTAAAAGAAAAAAATATAAATGCAAACCAAATCAATAAATATGTTTCCAATCTAAAGACCAAGCTTATTGCACGTGAAAAAATTTTCATAGGTGAAGAATGAGAAATAGACCTTGCTTACATCTCATTCAGAAAACAAGGAATTGGAAACTTCCATTCAAGAAGAAGTGACAATATTGGAAGATGTCTTAAATCTGGTATACTAATGACAATGAAATTGCAGAAGGTTATATCACCATTCCCAACCATGACAATATAATATAAGGGAAAGAGGATCCATGTTTAGACTAGCCACTAGAACTGTCATGAGCATACATGAGTGGGTCATTTAATATTTAGATGCCCTAGAAGAACTTTCAAATAAAGATTGGATAACAAAAAAAAGAAATAAAGTTGCAGTTTGAATCAAGGTACATTCACATGACAATTTGGTTAAATATTTGGACAAAGTAATAAGCTCATAAAAACGTTTACTTAGTTGGATAGAGTCTCTTATTTAGGTGAATGAATTCCATTGTATTTTTTCATTTGGTAAAGTAAAGAAACAAGAATAGGTCAAGAAAGAAATTAAAGAATTTGTGAACCTCTTCAAGTAAGTTGGTGCTATAGAACACTTGAAATTTATAAAGGAGGAAATTTCCCAATATGTGGTGGATCATGTAAGGATATACAGGAATCTCATGACCCTATCGATCAAGTGAAAGTGAAGAAATACACTCTATTTTTGGATGCCCTAAAATTTCTTCACAATCATGGAGACGAATTCCAACATAAGGTCATTGGTCTTTTAAAGGAATACAAGCTTTGGTGTATAAAGTAGAAGAATTAGATCTGCATGTCCCAGACTTCTCTATTACTATATTAGTAGATTGAGAGTATTTCATTTGCCTCAACTGATGTGTTAGCAATAGAGTAAATATTGGAGTAGAGAGTCACATGGGAATGTGAAAGGTTAAGGGGTAACTCAAGATTCATACGGTAGATGAAAGGTCACCTGAATTTTTATAAATATATCATTATGACTCAATTTAAAGGACTTTATATTTGGATTGAATTGGTGTACATTGTTTGAGAGATAATAAACATTTTGTGAGTACAAGTGGTGATTATGCACTTCCACTTATGGATGTCATGGAATTTTCATGTGCTGATGTTATGAGTATTTTAGCTTTTGATGCTTTTTCAACCTACTGCACAATCATTTCATGTGTTATTAATTATTTTATAATTTATATTTCGATGATAATATGGTACATGTTGAGCTTATTATATGTTTATGTTGGTGATCTGTTTCATTGATTTGTGCATAAGTTATATATGGGATTACACACCTTTGCATGCTTTTATGAGGTTGTTGATTATGAACTTATTTATAATTAATGAACTAATTTCTATTGAATTAATGGGTTTTATTTTAAGTTTTTTTAACATTATTCCCTTAGGATTCATGTTAATGCTACTTTTTTTTTGTTATATGCATAATGTTTCACATCATTAAAATCCATAAGACGTTCATTTGCATTTGTTGAAGGTTTTATTTTATTCTCTAATAATTGTTATGTGTTCCGTCAAAAGAGAGCTATAAGGGATATGATGGCTATTGGGCCTACATTTCATATGGGTTTCCTATCCCAAAAAATGTGATGCATAATTGAGAATTCACACCGAGGAGAGCCCCTAGCTATTGGTTGTACATTCAAGCGGGTCAACATATTTTTGGCACTAAAAGGAGGGCCCCTATTATTGTATGGTTAGTATAAATTCTCGTCCTTTCCCTGAACCTTCACAGTTAGCTATAAATATAGCTACTCCTCTTCCTCCCATACCACTTCCACTTGAAGACGTTCCACTCGATAATTCTGAAACACTCTACAAGGTCACCTATGACTAAATAAGTGACCTATGTATTATTAATCACAAATTTTCCAAAAGCCTTGGGATTATCCTTGCCAAAACTTCCCTCCCTCATACACACATAACACAACCTCACCATAACCGTAAAGGGGTCGTAGTTGGCTCAATAGAAGAGCTAGTTAATATAACCTTGGATTATAATGCGATGTTGTTGAAAGAATCTTAGTACAAGGCCTAGAAAGAAAATATGGGTCAAAATGGGAAAACCACGGTGATGGGGCAAGATAATTTATAAAGAAAAATTCAAGGATGACACGAGAACATTGAATACATTCAATTATCGTGAGGTGAAGAGAATATTAGAGACGAAGAAAATATAAGGAATGAGTAAATTATTAGGCACGAAAGGAATCTAAAGAATGAGAGATAACTAAGAATTCTGAGAAATATGAGGAATCTAAGGAATACAATGGTTCCAAGGAATAGAGGGAACTAGGAGAATCACATTGACAATAGTGAAGGTTTGGGTTCTACTTCAGAAAGTGACGTGGAATATAACAAAAAAAAGGATCACAATCAACTGAGAGGTAATCAGTAATAATATATGGCTTGGATGGCTTAGTATCCTTTGGAATTCTAAGGCTTGCTTCCTGATATGACTTGGAATCCAAATAAGCATCTCATAATTTATGACCCAGATAAAGGAACCACCCTAAATATCACATCAATAAATTATATCTATCATTGCAGATGATGAGAGTGCAACATGATGATGTCGCATACAAGATTTTCCTGTAAACGTTAGAAACAAGGGCGCTACATGTTACCCTTTCCTTCACATAACATCTTTTTAGAAATTGAAGGAGTTTCAAAAATTCTATATTGAAATTTTTTCTAGGGAGAAAACAATTGCCATGCTACTTATAGAGCTAATATTGTTAAATATGGGAAGGAAGGAAAAGTTAAAATACTTTAATCAATGATTTACTACATGTAACAACCATCGTGAAAATTACATGTAATAAAAGTTAATAAAGGAAAATTAATTACCATGGTCATGGGACACATATTCGAAGTTGAATGTTGAGAAAAAAAATCCTAGCGTGGGTGTTCATATGGTCTATTATGACTATGGAAATTGGAAAAGGCAATGGCTAAGGCTTTGGAAAGGAAAAGTGGCATTTATTGGAATTTATTTATGGAAATAATGGGAAATAGGAGAAATGAGAGGTGAAATGTCATAGTTTTCATGTGAGGAGGAAAATGAAGGAAAATAATGGAAAATTGAGGAAATTAGAGGCCTCATTAACAAAAATGAATTTAAGGATCATTACAGAGAGTTTTGTCAGTTTATTTTTGGAGATCTCATTTTCTCTCCCTCTCTCTCATATTCTTGTACACTTAGAGTTTCTTGGAGCACTCTTGGAGAGTGGGGCATACTTGGAGTTTTGGAGCAAGAATGAAAAGGAAGAGTAGGAAAGTGCAAGAGGACATCAAGATTAGTGGCTACAACGATTTTCTCCTGTAGATACCAAGTTACATGTATGTTTCCCTCACCATTTTTGGCATGCATGGAATATGCATGTGATTTCTTGGTGATGATCTCTCATTGACAATGAGGATTTACTAGATTGAAAATAGATTTTCCTAGACTTTACATTTCCTGGATAACCATGGTGTTGTGGGTTCATTTCATTGTTTGTTTTTTTTTCCTGGTTATCATGTGCCTTTGGCTGTGGGTTGACTTATTTTTTCTTGGAAGCCTTGGTTGTAAATATGCTCTGGAATCCCTGTAACAACTTGAGTTGAGTTACTAGTCCTGGAACCCTCAGTTGGAAAAATGCTATGGAAGCCCATGGTGGGTTGGGTTACTAGTCTTGGAAGCCCTCATTATTATACTTACAGTTCTTTCTAACTAAAAAATATACCCTTTTCATGCTAGAACAAAATTAAGTTGGTCAACATTTAGAATCTACCTTATAAATTCAAGAGAAAATATCCTCATACGAAAAAATATTGGCAAACAATATGGTTGTACTCCAGTCCCATATAGTCTAATCATTGTGTAATCTTAAAAAATATACATGTCCCCCACTCTGGTGTCCTTTTTGAGTTGCAACAACTCTTTTTCTTGAGGAAAAATCCTTATAGGCCGCTAATTGATCAAAATAGTATATACAGTGGCCATGAATGATGACAAGTAATAATAAAAGCCCTCATTATTTTCCTTCTTCCTAATAACACTTGTCCATTCAATGAAAGATTTCATTTGATTATTTGAGTCCCACATATTAAGACCCATATGGGAAAACTTATCAACCTGCACATATAAGAAAATATAGACCGAGACAAAGGGATATATAAAATAAACATAAATATGATTGTTCTAAAATTAAAAAATGATAGACTTGGATAGGTAATAAGGGATATCCAAACAATATATGATTTCCACATAAAAACTCAAAAACCCCAGGGATTGTTCACTTATTATTCCAATATCATATTCTTCCAAAAGAGACAAAATTACAACTAACACATGATGTGTAGCTTCAGAAAATGAGATTGTTGCGAAATTCAATGTAGGTGGAGGAATTTCGAAATTTGGTGGAAGAATGAGTTTAAAGAGACCTTCCTTATTCTCTTTAGAAATATGTTTATAAGTGAGGAGTAAGGACTCATGAAAATATCTTGGAATTGTCGACTATATGGAAATTAAAATATTTCTGTATCATCTCTGATGTAGCCTCAAAAATATTCTCCACGAAAGGAGACATAACAAAATTCCTTTGTGGGACAAGGGAAGACACTAACTACCTGAAAAATTTGCAAAAATTATATGTATGTGGGATAATTACATGATAAAGGTTGGATTGGATGACTTGAAAATATTATCACCATCACTAGAACAGTAAATAATGTCACGTTGAATCTCCAAAAGGTTCAAGTAGCAACGAGAATCATATATTTGAACCTCTTTGTCCATAAGGGGTATATGAATAGACGGCATAGAGATTACAAATTTTTTAGTTGATTTCAAGGAAACATTCTACATGTTTATAATTTGAATGAAATGAAAAGGAATAAATGTGGAATTATGAATTAACTGGTAACCAAAGACGAAGAAGAGACAAATGTTGATGTGGAATTGCCAATGTACACTATGGATACTAGTCACCGTAACTCTGCAACTGGAGGAAAAATAAAACTATAGGTGGGATGACCTTTTATTTATTTTGTACAGAGTAGGAAAACAAAAACTATTGATGAAATAAGGGGTATGTAAGGGTGACATGGATGTACTAGAAATGACATGGATTGGTGAGTTGGATTGATGATGTGTAAGGGGCCACTCTCTTTCCTAGATCTCTTGATGGTTACATGAGTTTCCACCAGATTTTGATGCATGGCCTTCATGAAAACCATTAGCCACTTTTGAGGGGTTCCCATAGTCATTTATGAAAAGTGGAGGTGACCTGTCGAAATGAATCATTTCCATTTATTTTTACATGGGGTGTTTAGCCATTCTTCTTTGTGACATGTCCTCATCCTAGAATTTTTTATTGTTTTAACATGCCAGAAAGCCTTTGATTCCTCCAGTCGATTCTAATGAGAAACGATTTGACCCCAATATTGTGTTCACTTTAATTTCAATTTACAAAATATTTTCCCCAATTTTGTGATTTCCATCCTGAAAGGTTAGTCTTGTATACAAAATAAAATAAAACTTTTGGAAAGGGACTATTATATAAAAAATTTCGTAGTCCCTACAACCAAATTCATATAAATATATGTGTGTGTGTGTGTGATGGAAAATTAAAAAAAATATTTCACTACAACGCCTTGCATTAAATATCTAAGGTGTTTGAATTCTTTACCCTCTCAACTCTTCATTCTACTTCATTTGGTATTTCATCTTGGTACTAATGTAGAGCATGGCCTTATGCACACCTTCCAATTGACTGGCTAGGTTTCTCATATCCTTCCTTATATCATTAATATGGTCATAGTAACATCCTCTAGTTGGAGGATATCTAGCCAAGGGATGATTGTATCTAGGAATTTCCAAAATAAAAGACTCCAAGTACTTCTAGATTTAAGAATACCACCAAAAAGGAAAAATAAAATAAGAGGACGGGAGGGAAAAACACTTTTTAAGTATTTGAAAAGACCAATCAACTAAAAAATCATTTTAAAATCCAAATAGAAATAAAAAAATAAAATTAACCTATCCATTCTTTTTATAGGGAAAATAGGTTCATTACCATCCATAGATGACATAATTTTGCATCATATATGTTTAATTTTATGTACCATATTTTACAGCCATCTACTTTATTGCACTTTTCAACATTTAATCAAGCATATTCATCATTATCTATTGACCAGTAGAGTATTAACAGTGCCAATTTTCTTAGGGGTAGAAGTATTTTATATAGATAATTCAATTTTAAAACAATTTCAACATGTTAGCATTTCATTCATCCCATATCATCATAAGCAATTATCTAGAGATAAAATTAGCAATAACAATGCAATAGATCAATCATAGGTATGTCATAATTATGTCATGATATATTTATCATTAGGCTTAACATATCTAGTTCATATATCTATCATAATGTTTTCTCATAACAGACATAAGAAGGCCTAGGGTGGTCATTTTCATACCCAAGAAATGACTCCCATTAGGGATTTGTTACACCACAACATTGAGGCCCATTAGGGAAGTGTTACACAAAAAGAATGAGGAATATTATTGCATTATGGTGTTATCACAAATAAGAAGGACATAGGTGGTCATTTTCATACCCAAGAGTTGACGCCCATTTAGGCGCTATTACACCACAAGATTCAGGCCCATTAGGGCATTTTTACACCACAATCCTGAGGCCCATTATGACATTTTTACACCACGGGATTGAGGCCCATTAGGGTGTTGTTACATAAGAATACTGAGGCAAAATTTCATAGACCTATAGGATGTAATGATAATTATATCAATTCCAATTAATTATAGGTCCTTGTGTGCATTTATTTGAGGCACATAAACCCTTCCTTTTACCCTATGAAATCCATGAGTTTTGGAGTATTCTTGAAAAACCGAAATATATATGTGAAAAATAAAAAATATTTAATTATATTAATGTTACTTACCAGTAAAAAATTAATCTCTGAGTTCAATCATTCAAGTTTCCCTTGAAATGAATTTTGGCCATGTGTTTTTGTGAAGCGAGATAGAATTTCCTTGCTTCACAAAAATGCATGCCAAGGCTTCATTTATAGGAAAAACGAATTGATTCAAATTGTATATTATTCAATTATAATTACTAGTCCTAGTGTGAATTTATTTGAGGCACATAGCCCCTACCTTTTACACTATAAAATCATTCCAATTTGGATTATTCATGAACAATAGAAATTTAATGAGGATGAGTTACGACCCACCTAAATTTAATGAATATGTACTTTATACTATGGGAGAAGGCATGTTCCCCACACATTTGAAAGGTCTCTTAGGTCATGTGTAAATAGTAAGAGGCTTCTAAGTAAATAACAATAGATTTGTTATTTTGTCATATTTTGTATACTTATTTTTATAATTTGCAACATAAAGTAGAAGTGACGTACCCTTGTTTTCCATATTTATCCAATGAGAAATATTATACATTATAATTGTAAAATTGGTTGGAATATGTTTGGAACATGATAAGATAAATGGAACCCATATATGGTAATATATGGGTATAATGTTTCCCACCATATCGATGGAATGTTTCCTACCATATCTTGGATCAAATGACTAGGGTCCTTTAATTATATACCCTAATTCCATCTCTTCATTCTTCTTCATTTGGGATTCTGTCTTGGTACTAAAGAATACCACAACCTTATGCATGCCTTCCAAATTACTGGATAGGTGTCTCATCATCTTCCTTACCCTATGCATATTGTCACTATAACACCCTATATGAGGAGTATAGCCAACCATGGCCTAATATTATCTAGGAATTTCTAAAATCCAAGACACCAAGTATTTCCAGAATTAAGACTACCATCACACAAGAAAAATAAAACAATAAGAGGATTGGAGGGAAAATAAGTTTTGAGTATTTCAAAAGACCAATCAACTCAACAATCACATTAAAATACAAATAGAAACATAAAACTAAAATTTCAAACCTATCCATATTTTCAACATGGAAAATAGGTTCATTACCTTCGATAAGTGACCTATAATATTTCCTCCTTACCCACATAGATGTTTAATTTTATGGACTAGATTTGAAAACCATATAATTTATTTCACTTGTCAACATTTAATAAAGCTTATTCATCATTAACCATTAACCAATAGAGTACTAAAAAAGTTAATTTTCTTAGGGATAGAATTATGTATTGTAGATAGTTTCATTTAAAAATATTTTTAACATTTTCACACTACATTCACCACATATCATCATAAGAAATTATGTAGAGAGAACATTAGAAATTAAAATGCAACAGAAAAATTATAGGTCTATCACTATATCTCTTTCATAATTCTACCATTATATCTATATCAAAGTGATCAACATATCTCCTTCATATATGAAACATAATATTTTCTTATATCACAGATAAGGAGGCCCAAAGAGCTCATTTTCATACCCAATAACTTAGGCCCATTAGAGATTTTTTACACCAGAACACAAGAAAATGGTTCATCCTCAAGCCACTCTATCCTCCTTCTATCCCCATGGATCCCAAACATCTATCCTTAATGAGGTTTTATTCTTCCTCCTAGTACAACAGACATAGGGGTAAACCAAGAACTTTGTTACCTTAGACCTATTCAAATAAACTAATAGAGGTTAGCCACATCCCCCCTCCCCATATTAGTGCTATTATAAAGAGAAATTGACCACCATTTTTGCTACAAGTCTGAGTCCCATTCCTATCCCTAACCATTTCTCTCTTCTCTCTGTTGTTCCTACTTCTTCCTTTGGTAGGTAGTGGAAAGGATTTGGCCTTCTTGCCCTCTTTAAAATACTCGTAGGGTTACTGGGGTGGGGTGGATTAACCTTTATCAACCATCCATCATTTTTCCTCAAATTGATTCCAAATCCTTCTACCTCCCAAAGCAGGGATTATTCTAGATTTACATTAATATTTAGGGGTAAGTTTCACCTGTCCTTCCATCATGCATAGGGGTAGAATCCTATCCTAACGTTACAGCTCTGAGAGTGGGAACTATCCAGAAATCACTCCACCATATAGGAAAACAAATCCTTTGTTCAATTGGAGTTTTGATAGAATTATTTGTGAGACTACAACATGAATTTAGAACCATTTTTGTGAGGACAAAGGGCCCTCCCTGGTCCTCGCTACCCTTTGCAACTTAACCACCTTTGATGAATGAATATTTTTTTTTTTATCTATTGCTTCTGACTCTTCTCACACAATATCTTCTTCCATAACTGTGTCACCTTACCATGTCCACTCCCCAAGATCCCCTTTTTAATTATTTCCTCCATCTATTTCAATTCTCCTTTAGATCCCTCGTACTCCTTCGGTTTGGTGCCACTCTTGTTCTCCTTCTCCTAGATTCGACTTAAACTTCCCTTGTCTCCTCTAAACATGCATTACTCAAAGAATTCATTTCAAAAATTCATTCATTCATCAATAATACCTTTCTATTTTATATAGTTTTACACTTCTTTCTCCTTCATCATGGCTACTTTTGACCTTCACTCTTCCATTATGGTTTCTTGATCTAAAAAACTCTGAGCCTACACAAGATTCGTTATAATCTTCCTTTATATCAACTTGATATGATGGTTTACACATGATACCTATCGTGCCACATATATTATCATATTATTTTATCTTTTTACCTTAGTATTAGCCTCATTAGCATGCATCACATTGGAATTCCATGGTTTAATTTCAAAACTCTCATGCTATCTTTTGCAACAAAAAAAAAATTATTCAACAATGTTCCCAACCATTTTCTTTCACTTCAACAAATATTACCAATATTCTAATTAATACTTTGATGCAACTCCCATCATATTGTACAGGCTTTCACCTGAATTTTTGAGCCTTGCCATGTTAAACTAAATCGTCATGGGCGGGCCTAGTCTAAAACATTATGACTCCCACCCTTAATTATGTTGAATATTTTTCATTCAAATAATTAATTATCTTCTTGGAATTTATTTCTTATTTTTTACTTCTTTCTTGCGTATATCAATTTTTATTTATGATCCTCCTATCATGACCTTTTGTTGTGAAATTATATGAATATATTCCCATATATAATAAACATCTTGAATAACACCATCCCAAACAATTTGTCTAGCTTCAATTAAAGAAATATTACATTTTAACTTTGTTTTAAACTCTTTCATTTCATCTTGAACTCCCTTATACATACCAGTAAGTTGATAGTTATTTTAATTTTCCATGTTGAGTTTCCTTTCCTTTACATTCAACTACTCCCTTACCATGCCTAAACTATCTTCAGTTTTCTTCAGTTCAACTTTTTAAATTCTAAGCTCTACCATGACCTTTGTCAATTTCTCTCACAGGTCATCTGATCCGACTGGAACCAAAATGGTTAAAAAACAATTTTTAATTTATTGTTGTAGGCTTTGCAAGTCTTTAACCAAATAGATATATATATATATATATATATATATATATATATATATATATATATATATATATATATATATATATATATATATATATATATATATATATATATATATATATATATATATATATATATATAGATATCTTTATTTCTATCAAATAATTCTACTATTAATAGATTTTTTTTCTTTTTTAACTTGAGCCAACTCAACTGTTTGAGCATACCCATGCCCATGCATTTTTAATTATTGCACCTCATATTTTGTGTTCTGCAATAGGGTCTTGATGGCTTCCCTGTCATATGAATATACTAACAATTTAATGGTTATTTTCTTATACTCTTGATTTTTGACATGAACCACTCAAAAATTTCCCTTTTCCTATTTCAGTTGATTTAAAAATTTCTCCAAACTCTTTTCTTTATTCCTCACTGTGATTTTTTTTTTTCTTAGGTCATTATAGATCATTTCCCTTACCTATTTTTGAAAATTTATCTTATTATATAGTGGAATATATACTACATTAATATATAAATAAGATGTTATGAAATTTGGTTCTAAAGGAATAGATTGAGTAGCACGATGTGTACGAAAAAACTTTAACTATTTTCTCTACAAGTCCATAGAGAAGAGAAATATTGTTTGATAACTTGAGGTTTCTTGAGATTTTAGTTTTGTTTCCATTGTAATTCTCATTTTATAGCTCATTTATTTATTTATTTTATAATTATTCTGAAAAATTTCAAATGAATAAGGTTTCTCCTCTATTGTGAATGCTGCCAAATTAGTGGAGACATAAGAGGAAGTAGTGTGCCCTGGATTTCACAACTGCATTTGAGAACTAGGCTCATTTGAAGGACCTTTCGTTAATTTGAGTTGTATGACTTCTTCATCCTCAATTTTAATTTTAGTCCTCTTTTGTGACTTGGAATCATCCATCTCAACATATGTTTTCTCAGGAGAAGTCCTCTTCAAACTGTTCTCTTTTACCATAGGGGTTTCGACATCCATTCTTTTTTGTACCCTGCTACATGACCAAGTTTCTTGATTTTCCATTTTCTAAATTCCCTGTCTACTTTCATGAATACAAGGTGTGAAAATTGTTACACTCTTTTATTAGAAATTATATTGTGAGGGTCATATTTCCACTTTACTCCTTTCTCAAAACAAAAAACCATCACCATTACTTCCACCCATGTAAGGGCTTATCTATTTTTTACAATAAATGGCCCTAAAATCCTCTCAAGATTTAGAATATACCCTTTTCATGTTGGAAAAAATTTACTTGGTTAACACTGCGACTCTTCCCTATAAATTCAAGAGAAATTATCCTCATAGGAAAAAATATTGGGCTTAAAATGAAGGTTGGGTGTGTAATTTTTTGAAGAATTCCAAAATTTCCTTGCTTCACTAAAATGCATGCTCAGACTTAAATTATTAGCCAATATGATTGATTCAAATTGTATATAATCTATTTACTAATTTTACACACTCTACATTATTACATATTTACTTTTAGCTTAGATATTTATACTTCAAATTTCATACATCATTCTAAGTTTTTCTTTGAATTACCTTATGTGAAAGTTGTGTATAAGTAAGAACCATAATTATGTAGGATATTTGTCAGACAGGATACAAGTTTATATGCTAAGATTAGGAATTTCCCAATCATTTCCCATATCATATTAACTTATAATTAGTTTAGCCCGAGTGTGCATATTTTTTTCGACTGTGATCATTAGTAGATATGATCAATTGCTATTTTGGTTGACTTTTATTTCAATGTATAACATTTTTTTATGAAAATGACTCTAATATGTTGTATAAAATTGTTCTAAATTTAGATTATAATGGTCATCATGACACACACAATTAATTATAGGTATTGGTGTGCATTTATTTGAGGCACACAAACCTTGACTTTGACCCTACGAATAGATCCAATTTTGCATATTCTTGGACAACAAAAATTTCTATGTCAAAATTTAATGTTAATTATGAGTAAAAAGGTACTATCCAAGTTTAATCATTCAATTTTGCCTTGAAATAAAAATTTTGGGTGCATTTTGTGAAGTAGGAAAAAAATTCCTTGTTTCACTAAAATTCATGGCCATACTTCATTTATTGGACATTCTGCTTGATTCATATTGTAGAATGTTTATTTAATTATTTTACACACTTTTGAATAATTATATGTTTACTTTAATTCTTAAATAAATTTTATTCATATTTCATACAAAATTGAAGGTTTTGTTTCAAATTTCATTATGTGAAAGTTGTGTATATATTTTTATCCAACTTGTGGTTTGGTAGAAAATTTGTCCTTTTAATTCAAATAAATAGTTCCAACTCTTCACATTAGTTTTCAATTGAGGTAGGTTTTATTATTGCAAGGCTACTAAGAAAAATATATGCAAGGTCAAATTATGACTACCGTTAATGAAACTCAAACTCAATCGTTGTAATCACACTCTCAACAATTCAACACTTTGGATGTTACACTCTCCAACATTTTTCACACTCTCAATAAATAAACACAAAACGTAGAATAAAACCGCTTTGTCACATTGTCACTATTATTAAAAAAAATAACAACACTCCTAGAAACCATTCTCTCATCGAACATTGAAATTCACATTAAAATAAAATGATCAAACCATCAAATAGTAACATAAATTAAAAAATTTCCACATTAACAAATAGACTAGTCTAGGAAATATGTTGTTACAATATAGAGGTTAGAATTATACAATCCTTAAAGGTTTAAAATGATTAATAAAAAAAATAAAAAAAATCACATATGAATGATAACTAAGAGTAAATAAATCAAACAACCACAATACCTTCCTAACCAGTGATCTCTGCTAAGAAGGAGGGCCCTTCCTTCCTACGAGGGGATGAGAAGTCAAGATAGTCGACAAAACGGTATGGAACCACAGATAATTGAGATTTAATGAAACATACAAGATTACAATGATGGTTCTCTCCCTATCTATCATGTTCTATATGTTTCTATATGTCTATCTCACATAGGCAGAAAGCACACCTATTTATAATTTCATATTACAAAGCCAAGATCACCATAAGAATCTATTGATACTCATGTGATCAAATTTGAGAATAAATATTAACAATTTGATAACAATTTCCAAGGTTAGGACAAAGTTGTAACAAATTTTCGAAATTACAATAATTATTGACACAAAATATTAAGTTTATCAGAAAAATTTTAGAAAAATAATTGTGGGATGCAATAGGCCCCCAAAATATAGAAGCCGCTGGTCATAGAGCCACTTAGTCCTATATCTATCACCATGGATTGGATAACCTTTATTCTTACCAAGGTTATCTTCAATCCTTTGGTACAACAAATGTAGGGGAAATTAGTGAGTCTCATTGCTCTGGAGCTCTTAAAAAAATGTAGGAGGGGAGTGCCACGTGCCGATAGTCCACAATGACATGCTCGGAAAAGGAATCCTTGCGACCATTGTTGCTCTAGGGCCAGTTTCTATGTTTTTCCTTGACACTTGTCGAATTCTTGGTGCTACACCTTCTCCTTCTTTAGGTGAGAGATGGATATATTTTCATCCTCTAGCGTTCTCCATGATTTACTAACATTAATTAGAGATTTTACAAGTTTTACATCGTTTGAATGACATGTTATGCCATGTCCCAAAAAAAGTACATACATGGACATAGGATAAGTCATGTGATGGCCAAGCTCTCTCAACAATAACCAATGCATATTTTCCTCCTCCTCCTGCATATCATCAGTAATGTACACGGCATGGATCATACAAATGTGAGATGTTGGTTAGTAACCATACTCACCCAAAAGCATCTAGCGTAGTCGTGCTTCTTTCTGCCCTGTATCATAGATTTTCAAGTAGGTTGTCAACCCCTTGCTTATCCTCCTCATCCATCAATCCCACTATGGATGATGAATCATGTCATGCTCAAACTTGGTATCCGCCAAAAGTACAATACCATTCTCCTCCATTTGATAAGCTTTGCACTCCATGAGATGTTGAAGTGCACCTCCCTTGAGGTCTCTCCATGAGATCCTCTCATCAATGGCCCAATAGAACCCATAAGGTTCCATACATGTTGTAGGTAGAAATTTCTCTTTGAGCCATGATAGGTTCATCAAGAAAAATCCATCTTGATAATGGAAAATTCTCTCCATCATAAGATGTCTACCATTTATCATTTGTCCCTCCAATGATTCATGAGTGAATTTACCTTCGGAATGCTCCAAGAGTAATTGGGCCCTCATCTCATCACTGCTGCTCAGTGATAACATTGTAGACCTACATGGTGACACATCTGTTGTCTCATGGCCATACACAATGATGAACTCATAGCTCGACATTGTAATTAATATGATTATGCTAATCCCATCCTCTAAAAATCCACACTTCAACACAAAGTGTTGGGTGTAGTTCATCAATGATAAACTAGGATAGTTATACATCTCATCCTTGATCAAGTGAAGGGTCCTCTCTGCAGTGATAGTTTGTTGTTCCAAATCAGCATGGTGCTCTAATCCTTGGTTATGCAATGGCGCTGATGGAATGAACTTGAAAATATCAATATGGGGTACTAAAATAATATGAGATTGAAATCTTTGCAAACCTTGGATCAGATGAATCTCAGGAACATGTTGCACAGCTACAAGTGTTCCTCCAACCAGTGTAATGGTATCTATAACTATTGGTAATGGTGATGGCTACATATATTCCACTATACTAGCACTGAAATATGCCTCCTCCTCCTCATTCATCTCCTAAATCATGCATGGGAATCCCAATTTAAATATTTTAATACCATCTTGCAAAGATGAAAGTGCTCCTTCTCCTTATGTAAGTACCTCTGCAGCTGGTGGTGGTCATAGTTTCTCCTCTTCCGGAGTGATAAGGCTGACATATTACTTTGTCTCCTCATGTGCTATCTAATCAATGATGGGAAGTGTCTCTATGGGAAATTTCTCTGGTTTCCTTGTACAAAAATTCTTCTTCAGTCTTCAAAAGAAATCTGCATAAGCAGTCACTTTGGCATGTGATAAATGACTGAACCACCAATCCTTTGCTTCACCCTCAAGGTGCAACAATGAAATATCAACAACCTCTCTTTCTGTTACTGGGAAGAGTTGAAATAATGCATCTAAGTCTTTCCTCGAAGCCTTCACTGTGCTTGTGGGTGGCCCATTAAATTTAGGCAAGAAGAATCTATGCCTCTTTCTTCTATTGCTGTTGTGGGATCTCCTTTCTTCTTTGAGTTGTAAAAACTATTGGAGAGTTAGATTCTCCTTGAGTGTTCTAGGCTGTGAGTTTTACTCAAACATATATTTACTTAGGGTCTCATGCCCCAAGTCTCCTCCATATTCACACCATTCACCTTCCTTCTTAAAGAAATTGGATCTAGTAGAATGTTGTGGAGCTCTTTTCCTTGCCAGTTGTTTCTACTACTAATAAGAAGTTCTTGGACCTTCCTCATTCTGATATCTTCTTGGAATATCCTTTTTCCTTTCTCTCTTCATTTTTTTGACCTCTTTGGAGAGATCTTTCATATATCTAAAGAGAAATGAGGTAAAACTAAATCCCTCCACCATTATAGGTATCTTCTTTCTGCTTATTCTTATGATGTCATAATATGTATTGCCCACAAGATGAGCCAAAGATCATGCTATGATACCACTATAATATTCCAAATGGAAAAGATAGGAATATAGAACTTCTATAGCATTCCAAATAAGAAAAATAGGGATATAACAGTAAAATATGGAAAATGACAGAAATATGCTGCAACATCAAAGCATTATAACCATTAGCAGAAAAAACTGAGTCATATCATTGTAAACAACACCAAATATAAGGTACAAAGTGCTCCAAAGGAGATGCAATCAAACCAACAAGAAGTGGCTGAAATACACTAATGAGAACTAGCACTGGAAATGTTGTGCTACTACTGATGTTACTGTTGGAAACTACTAATACCGAGAAGACAAGCCATGTGCGGGAGGATGTTGGAGTGCTCACAATTATCATACATCTTAACTCCACATTCAACTCCAAAAACCATGAAAAATCAAGAAATGGTTTGGCCAGATTTTAACTTTTCATTTTCGACCCTTTTGGGTTGCCAATTGGACCCATGCTATTTGACTTACACGATCCTCCTAGGTAACTTCTCATTTGGGGCTGAATTGATGATATAACTGCTGAAATAGCACCCAATAAGCTCAATACATGAAGGTATGGTCCCTTCTCTTGATCTCCAAGCTAGAAGCTTGAGATCTAGCTCCTCCTTCCTTTGCTCAAGTTGCAGCTGCACACTGCACAACTGGTGGAATTAACTGCAATGTCAAGAGGAATGAAGCTGTAGCCTAATTCTATGTGATGGAATATAGCTCACATCTGATGGAAATAATCTATTTAAAGTGAGGGGATGATCCCTTACAGGATTCCAAGATGAAATACTATGAAGCTTCCTTCCTCCTTCAGATTTGCATGAATGGACTACGCAATTCCTTGGGGAAATGCTACTGCATGGAGGTGTGAAATGTTGGCCCAAATTCTGGATCACAATATGCTGCTCCTCAAAGCTTGATATTGAATCTCAAGGTGAAAGGATGAATCCTCCACCTATTTCCTAGCTGAAATGCTAGAAACAAAATCCTCCTTTCAAACCCTCATGCAGGAATGTGTAATTCCTAAGACTGAATGTACTGTAGAGAGGGGTTGAACATGGTACCAATGCCTGATGATGTATGGAAGCTTAAAGAAACCTTCCAATAGTAGGCACCTGAATTCCCCCGTCGGTATGGGTGGGATTTCCTCTCGGCAACACCCGTGTGCTAAACAACACTGTAGACCTAGGTAAACATCTAAAGCATGCATAGAAATGTCAAATGACAAATCCATATCTAAACATATCAATAATCAAAATCTAAAGCCTCCTTCTATTTTTTCCTTTATATTCCTTATATGATTTATGAGCCTTCCATATCACTGGCCCACCTCATAACTGCACTGCACATGTGGCCACTAGCCTCCATGAAGACTGCGTTGTGTCTCCATGTTCTCCACCATATCTGCATTTAATTCCCACTCTCTCCATCATGTCTTCATTAGATGCAACACTTCCTCCACTATTTAATCATTACTTCTCTATGATTTTACTTTTATTGCACCATGATCTCATTTGATTTCCTCCATGATCTCCATGATCTTCTCATTAATGATCCATCATCTCTACTCTTCCTTCATTAAGAAGTTGCTCTACTACTCCTTAATGTATATCTAATTTTAATAACCCATATACACACATAAAAGGTGGATTTTATTCATATATGGGGTTTATGGGTCGCTCCACCCTTTTATTTAATTAATTAATTAAGGAAATGAAGAACTCTAATATTCCAATTAACTAGTGGAAAATTGGGAATATTATAGTCCTCCCGGCCAAAATGTTTCTTGTCCTGAAATAACTGCAAAAGTGGATGGCACAGAAATCCATCTCCCTCCAAATGAAATCCTCATATGAAAGGTCTCCCCATCTTCTCTAATGTGTTATGCATGTCCAGCTCCAAAGCTTCCTCTCTAGAATGTCTAAAATGGCCTCCAACTAAAAAGTTAGATGCATCTCCTCATCAATGAATCTCCAAGTGGAAACCATATGTTGTCTAACCTCCTTTATGCATGAGAAACATAAAGTGAAGTGGTATATTCCCAAATTGGAAAGTCCCCCATCATAAACTATTTCTCCATCCCTTTCTACATGAAGTGGATTGTACCTCTCCATGTTTCCATCCTTGGCCCTGTTGGCCTGTTGGATCCAAGCATCATCCAAACAATGTGAAAATAAGAAATACAAACATATGTATGAACATGTACAATGTCAAACCATACTCTCCCAATAACAACCATGCAGCAAAGCCTTTGACTGCCATGCCAAATCATCATTAGACCAAGTAAGAGAGCCATACTCTCTCAATAGAAGCCACTGCAACAATGCCTCTTGATGCCATGCCAAACCATCATCAACCCAAGTATGAGAGCCATACTATCTCAAAAGAAGCCACCACAACACTGCCTCTTGCTACCATGCCAAATCATCATCAACCAAAGTATGAGAGCCATACTCTCTCAAAAGAAGGCACCACATCAATGCCTCTTGCTGCCATACCACATCATCATCATACCAATTATAATGACCATAATCTCCCAACAGAAGCCAACGTAGTAAGGCCTCTTGTTTCCAATCTCTATCATCATCATGCAATGTGTTGTTATGACATCCCTCACTGAGCTAGGATATCTAATGACAAGAAGCCTTATACTACAAAGAAAATACAATAAGGATTGCATGGAAAGTCAAAGCCCCTTTTTCACCTATCAGAACCCTTGAAAAGGCTAAAAATCCACCTTTTTGTTTTAAAAGCGCTCATTTTTACATATCAGTTCTCTAAGCCCCTTTCGCTTAAGTCTGAGCCCCTTTTTCACCATGAGACTAAGTCCCCTAACCGAGTTCTAAGCCCATCAGCGATCACACGTTGCTTTTTCCAAGTTCCCACTTCCAAGTTTTCTGTTTTGCCGGTGGCCGATCCTCTGATAAGATCTGGATCGTCCATTCCCCAAGATCCGACGGCCATCGCATCGCTCCATCGCATCGGGCTTCGCTCTTTCCCTTTTGCTTTCCCTTCTCCACTGATGATCATCCCCCGTCGATGGAATCATAGCCATTGATCTCTCCCAGATCCAATGACTCTCACTCCATCAGCATATCGCAATCGCTCCCTCTGCATTTCCTCCTCTCGTTTGTCTGCATCTCTGATATGTGAAGCCCTGATTCAATCGCAACCATCCATTTCTCCAGATCCAATGACCCATATTACTCCCACATTTTCAACCCTTCCCTTTCCATTCTCCTTCATCACCAGATCCCGACCATTGATCCTCACGATCCAATGACTCCCATTGATCCCCTATTTTCAACTCTGCTCAATAGCTTTTCGCTACCCGACAAAGATGATGACCTCATCCACTGGGTCCCACCTTTCTTCCTCCCACACATCTTTTTTTCCTTCACGTTTAATCTCCACCATATGATAAACACAGATCTAAAGCGCAGGTTCACTGTGGGGGCACCCAACCAAGGTGGCCCGTACTCCCCAGTCCCCCTGCATCCTCGATCTCCATCGTAGATTTTCTCCTGAGCCAACGGCCAGGATCTTTCCCTGTTTCCCATTCACTATATAGGCACCCCACCGACGAGATCCCTCCGTACCCCCCAGTCCCCCCATAGTTAATCTCCACCATTGATCTACTCGATCCAACGGCCAACATGACTCCTCCCTTTTCTCCCCCTTGTACCTGCATGGTCCCCCCACAATAGATCCTGACCATTGATCTCGTTAATCCAATGGTCAACGCTTCATCGATATTCATCTGTCCCCTTTCTCATATATTATATATCACGTTTCCCAAGATGAATCCCCACCGTTGATCCTCTTGATCCTACGGTGAGCGCTCAATCGCATTTTTTTCCCACCTTCTGGCCCATCCAGTGTTCGCACGAAATTGTGATGTAATCCCGACCGTTGATCTTACCGATCCAATGGTAGTCGATGTTTCGCCTTTTCATTGAATTTCTCAACTGTCTGTGATCCACGTGAGATCGTGATCAAATCCTGACCATTGATCATCCAGATCTGACGGTCCATATTCACTCTCACACCCATTTCACCAAAACCTTTTAACATCCAAAATTCAACGCGAAATGGGCAGTTTTCCTGAGATATGTGTCAGTCCCTGAGCCCTATCGCATTCACTCAGGGTAAAACCGCTTACCACCCAAATCCTGCGCAAATACTACCTCTGATTTTCCGAAAAACTGTCTTTTGCACAGCTTCGCACCAGATCAGATTTAAACTCTATTTTCGCCATGGAAATGCTTATGCTACATTCCCTGCCTCCACGCTGCTCCTCCACCTTCTCCCGAGCCTTCTGAAACAATATTCTACCCTCATCGCAATATTGATTTAATTTTTTTTCTGTATGTGCAGGTTTTCATGGCATTTTAAGTACACAGGCTGTCTCATAGCCAATCACAGTGGCTTGAGGTTGAGGATGACGATCCTCCACTCCCAAGGAAGCAGAGAAGAAATATGAAGAGGTTCAATTCCACATATAAGTCAATGGATTATGACCATTGGCCATTCTATAGGAACCTCTATCATGGAAGGCCAGCTCTTCCACTACTAGCAGTAGCGCATTCTTCAGCACAGAAGGCCAGCTCTTCCACGACTAATGATATTTCCTTCGCCAGTAGCAACAGGGGCTCCGCCTCATCAAAAAACAATGATCATTCATGATTGGGCCTATGTGGCGTTTTTACCTTATGTTCTTCTGACTTTTTCACTTCGGGTGAAATCTTTAGTTCACTCCTGCAGTTTTTACTTTCAGATTAACAACTTCTTTACATTTCAGTTAGAAAAGGCTTTAGGCCTGCATTGTAAGATGATGAGAGGAAGTTCTACCTCATCATCATTTCCATTTTTGATTTAGACTTGAAACAACATACAACCATGCAGGGAAGATATTTTCCCAAAATATCTTCTCGCGCATAAGAATTAGGGGTTATAAGAATAGGAATAAAACATTAACAAAAGGTTCCAGATTTTCCAAAGGACTCACTAGTTCAAGTATTTTTTACGTGTTTTGTACGAAATTTGATAGTAGATGTTTGAAGTTCCCGTAGGGATTCAGTAATAAGAAGCTTTACTGGGATTGGGGATTTCGCTCGAGATGATTCACAGTTTGTAACTCTTCTCCTTGTTTTTGAATATAAATTTTCATTTTGTATCTCTCTACATCTCTTGTATCTAAATGCTCTAGAATGCCAGTGCTCCCTTTTTTAAATGTGAATTTATCATATAAGATACTCATATTTACTCATCTATAGCACTTTAAATATGGCTCAGGCATGATACTTTGTTTCATTTTCTATCTCTTCCGCCGTTTTTCCAATACTAACTACAATGGATTCTTATCTTTGAACGAGCCCAAATATATGGGTTCTTATATTTGCACAAGCCCAGTATATATGGAATCTTATCCTTGAACAATCCCAGTTATAGTTGAAATCTTACTCCATTTTCTACCGTAGTCATCGCTCACATATAGCTTGATATCTTTGTATTCATTTTAGAATTTGGCTCCCTTTATAGCATTTTTTTTTAGAGCTATCTGATGCATTTAATTATTGTAGTTTGTACTCAGTTTATGTAGTTTTCCTAGTTTTTGTGTTTAACTTTGGGGTCTTTGTTCCACCCTTATTAAAACCATTCATCTAAGTGATAGTTTCATGAGAGCCAAACATTTCGAACTGCAGTCAGTTGAGTCATATGCTCCTTGCATTTAAGATTTCCTAGGCACTAGTATTTATACAACTCTAGGCTGTCTCTAGGAGCTACAACATCTTTCTGGTGCCATTGCTGGGGAAATAATTTAAAGAACTAAATCCCTGGGCCCCGAAAAATGTTCATCCACCCTTCACCATAGGTGAGCAGGAAGGGTTGGGAGTTGTAGATCCCTCACCTTGGCCATTCCACTATCATTCAAATATAAATCTATTTGCAGTCATGGCTTCCCGAAAGCCACACCTGAGGTCAAATACATCCCAGTTGAGGACACCTTCAGTGTCTGATCCAGAGAATATTTTGCACAGGAGAAGTTGGAGAGAAAGAAAATCAACTTACAAAGATATTCCTAGATTCTCCCTGGAAGACTCTCCATCCTCCTCTCAATTAGCTCAAGATCAAGGTCATGATTCTATTGCAAGAACCCTTGACTATACTTCAGATAAATCCTCCCTTGAAAATATTGAAGTAAAAGATGAGGAAGAATCTGTAGATACCATAAGCTTATTTCTTCATCCCACTCCCGAAACCAAAGAATTTAAAGAAGTCACAGAGGCTTACACTTCTCATACTCTAGCAGTTCAGTCAACCCATCAAGCTATTGTTCAGTATATCCCCATTGTCATACATACTTCTCTTCCACCACCTCCTATTACACATCAGACTCTCCTGCCACCTCCACAACCTCCGATGGCTAGTCCTGGCTTACTACTGGACAAATATGCCCCCTGGAATTACCTCAAATCATGAATGACATGCCTAGGGAATACTTAAATATCCTACCTCATTTCAATGGAGAAAATGATACTGAAGCTCAAAAACACCTCGAAGTTTTCTGCGCCTTCACAAAAAATTTCAATTTTGAACATCTGGATGTGGTGTTGAGATTTTTTTCCTAGTCTCTAGATGGAGAGGCAAAAAATGGTTCAAGACCTTAGGCGACCGATGCATTAATAATTAAGAAGAAATGGAAAATTACTTCACCAAGAAATTGGGAGAGAAGAATGACCACAGATACTATCTTACAGAATTCAACGCACTTAGAAAGATGCATAATCAAGACGTGTCTGAATTCATCAAGAGGTTTAATAAATTATATACAAGTCTCCCAGTCGAAATGAAGCCTCACCAGATCACTACTAAAGTGGTGTTTGTAGTAGCCTTTGAGTGAGAATTCGGATTCTCCTTAAGAGAAAGGAAGTATGCTACTCTGGATGAAGCCCAGACTGATGCATTGGAGGTGGAAGCTAAATTCACTTCTATGGGTAAATCAAAAGGGAGGTCAGACCACGATGCTAGACGGAGAGGGAAAGAAGAAGCATCTACCTCTGGTCAAGATAGAGAAGTAGCAAATTACAAAATAGAGGAGATGAGTAAAATGATCAAGAAACTTTCGAGCAAGTTGGTGAAGCTTGAGCTCGAGGCAAAGAACTCACCCTCCAAGTCATTCAAAATTGCTTGAAACAGAGGATTTAACCCACAATATAGAAAGCCTCCTCTTCAAATATTGCAGAGAGAGCAGAAGGAGCAACAAGACCACATACATCCCCTGCTGTATCTGGAAGGGCAGATGGATGGCCCTGTCGAAGACATTCCTAATGGGCAAGAAGGTCAATATCTTGATTACTTGGATAACAATGAATTTGAGTCTTATTTGAAAGAAAGTGAAGGAGTGGAGATTTGCTTGCAAGAAGAAGAAGAAAAAACAAGCACTGCTGAAGATCCAAAGATCGATGATTACTATAAAGAATTTGTAGACTTCATGCAAGCACAGTTTCATAGAAAATATGATCTCAGGTCCTCTAGAAAGAGAACCTGCACAAAATAACAAGTAGAAGAGATGCCTCAGAAGGAGACAGTTGTTTAGAAAGTCGGAGATAAAGGTAAGAAAATTGTGACCGAACCTGTGCATCCTAATGTCTCTGTTCATCTTCTTCTATTATAGTCCCTAACTCAATTGAAAAAGTCAAGCCTATCCCAAAGGAATAAAAACCTCTAGCCGAGAGTAAAGAGCTAAAGGAAAGTCTTATAGAGAAGCCTCCTCCCGTGTTTAGCCTTTAGAAAGAGCTAGAAAAAGTAAAAATTCTCGTCCCTTTGATTGAACTACTAAAACAGCCAGCCTACCAGTGTCAGGTGTCTTCTTTCATGCTTCCTCAAGGAGCAGCCCCAATCCCAGATAGTTTAAACCTCTAGGAAGAAAGGCCTATGGTCATGTCCGGTCCTCATGTTGAGGAGTTAGATGCTTCAATTCCTCCCTTATATGTCTCTTTAGTAATTCATGATTTTTTCTTTCACAGTTATATGTTAGATTCCAGGGCATCCCATAACCTGTTACCTTTTTCGGAGATGGAGAAATTGGGGCTGTAGATCACTCGCCCATATAAATATCTCTACTCTTTTTATTCTAAAAGAGTCAAATGTTTTGGGATGATCAAGGATATGGTGGTAAACCTAGCCCAAATCCCAGCTAAAAGTATGGTAATGGACATAGTAGTGGCTGACATCCCAACTCGGTTTGGGATGTTGTTATCAAGATCATGGGGTACACAAATCGGAGGATCTATAAATATGGACCTAACCTATACGACCATATTTGTGTTTGGAGCCCAAGAGAGGAGATTATATTGGGAAACAAGGTTTGTGAAGATGGTCACTAAAGCTGATAATTCAGTAAATTCACCGGTGTACAACAAAGATGGTGAGTTTTCTTGTCTAATGCTTGAGGAAGACCAAGATTACTTGCAGGAGCCATCTTTCTGTCAAGTAAAGACTGAGAAATCTTCAAGTAATGAAGAAGGTGGGATTTGGACCTTGCACTTTAATGGAGCCATCTCAAAGGAAGGGAATGGAGCTAGGATTTTCCTTATCTCCCCTACTAGACAACTGGTCCCATTATCTTTCAAATTGGAGTATGAAGCCATGAAAAATGTGGCTGAATATGAAGCCTTGCTTCTAGGTCTATAAAAAACAAAGAACATGAATATTCAGAGCTTTAAGGTTTTGGGAGATTCAGAACTGGTGGTGAGACAAGTAAGAAATCAATTTCAAGTTAAGCACCCACAACTGAGGGCTCATAAAAATGAGGTATGGGACTTGGTAGAGAACTTATTCTCAGCATTTAATATTAAATTCATGCCAAGAGACCATAATATAATGGCAGACTCTCTCACAGTAGCTACAAGCACTTTTCAACCACCTCATAACCCCCTCCTGAGGTATGAAATAGAGGTTCGCTACCGCCCTTCCATCCATGACAATTTCAAACACTAGCAGGTGTTTGAAGACGAAGATCAAGTGAAAAGATTCATGGAGACTGTTGGGGAATTCTCCAATATGGACATAGATGCTGGCGATGAAGAGACTAAGGAGCTTCCTCAAGATAAATGGCAAGTTACCATGGCTGGGCACAAGGTGCTACAGCACAAAGGGAATGCAATACCCAGAGGATTGGTCCCCCTGGAGAGACTGTTTAATAAGAATTATGTCCCAATATGACCAAGTAAGGTTGCTGAAGAAAATAAGGTAGATGACCTAAACCTCAGCACAGAGGCTGATCCCAAGCTTGTGAAATTGTCTAATAAGGTACTCGAAGAATACAAAGAGCAATATCGGAAGCTATTTTAGACATATAAAGACATATTTTCCTGTTCCTATCAAGATTTGAAGACCTTTGATATTAGCATTATCCATCACAAGATTCCATTAAAAGGAGATGCTAAGCCACACAAATAGAAATTAAGACAGATTAATCCTTTACTCCTTCCTTCCATAGAAAAGGAAATCAAGAAACTGTTGAAGGCTAAGATTATTGTGCCATTAAGATATTTTGAATGGGTGGCCAAATTTCTCCCAGTCCCAAAGAAGAATGGGGAAATAAGATTGTGTGTTGAATTTCGGAACTTGAACAGAGCATCTCTAAAAGACAATTATCCGCTGCCCAAGATGGAACATATATTGCAGAAGGTGGTAGGATCTTCACGAATATCTATGATGGATGGCTTTTCTGGGTATAATCAAGTAGCAGTGCTTCCGGAGGACCAAAATAAAAAAGCATTTACTACTGCTTGGGGAACATTTATGTATGCTTGAATGCCATTTGGATTGATCAATGAGGGGCTACATTACAAAGGGCCATGGAAATTGCTTTTGTGGGGGAATGAGATAAATTTGTGGTGGTGTACTAGGACAATATCAAAGTTTTCTCAAAGGACGATGCTGAACATATGGAGCATTTGTGCAGAACCTTTGACAAGTGTCGCAGGTATGGATTATCTTTAAACCCACAAAAATATTTGTTTTCTTTAGAAGAGGGTAAAATGCTAGGGCATATTGTAACAAAGGGAGGGGTAAAAATTGACCCGAAAAGGGTAGAAGTCATAAATGGTATATGCTTTCCAAAAAACAAGAAAGAGGTCCAAGTTTTTCTTGGACGTATCAACTTCTCGAGAAGATTCATACTGAACTATGCAAAGATAGTCCGGCACATAACTGAGATGCTAAAGAAGGATAAAAAAGTAAAATGGATTACTGAGTCACAGGAAGCTTTTAACAAAATTAAAAATTCTTTTTCAGAAGCCCCAGTATTGGCAGGGCTGGATTATGCAAAACCCTTCATGATATTTTCATTTGCATCTCCGCACACTATTGCAGCTGTATTATTACAGAAAAATGAGGAAGGTCATGAACAACCCATCGCATATTTCAGCCAAGTGCTTCGCGATGCTGAGTTACAGTATAATATCCTGCAGAAACAAGCCTATTCCTTGGTCAAATCCCTCAAGGCCTTTCGGATGTATGTATTGCAGTCAGCTATAACTGCATTCATACCCATAGTGACTGTAAAAGACATCTTGATTCAATCAGATAGTGAAGGAAAGAGAAGCAAATGGATAGCCAAGATACAAGAGTATGAGTTGGAGATACGCCCCACTAAGCTAATAAAGGGACAGAGATTAGCCAAGATCCTGTCTGAATCAAACTGTCAGGATTTGGGGATTAATTTGTCTATGATGTCCAATGAAGAGCCTGGAAGAGTAGATGAGCAGCATGGGATAGAAACCGCTACACAAAATACCCATATGAAGTACCTTCTTAGTGCTTGGTACAAAGAAATTGTTGAATACCTCTTAACTCTTAGATGTCCTCCAAGCTACGACAAGACAAACTATAGAAAGCTGACGCTAAAATATCATAATTTCATCATAGAAAATGGCCGTTTGTACTGGAGGGACCCATCGGGCATACTACACTTATGTCTCACAGAAAATGAAGTAGAAGAAGTGATGGCGGAATTCCACGAGGGCATCTTTGGTGGCCACTACAACTAAAGGGCCATGGTACACAAGATTCTGAAAGAAGGCTTTTTCTAGCCCAGAATTTTTTGAGATGTTAATGCTCAGGTACGGGCCTGTGAAAAATTTCAGAAAATTTCTGAAAGGCATAAGTTTGCACCTTTGCCTATTATCCCAGTGCACATAGAGGAACCTTTCCAACAGCGGGGAATCGATTTCATCAGCAAAATTCATCCTGCCTCAAGTGGGAAACAAAAGTGGATACTAACAACCACTGATTACTTCACTAAATGGGTAGGGGCCGTGCCAGCAAGGAATGCTATAGACATAGTTGTGATCAAGTTTCTGGAAGATAACATTATCTCAAGGTTTGGCTGCCCTGCTAAGATTGTCATAGATAATGCTCATGCTTTTAAGTCTGTCAAATTTATAATTTTTTTCCAACAGTATAATATTGTGTTAGGACACTCTACTGCATACTATCAGCAGGGAAATGGATTGGCAGAATCCTCAGAAAAAACTTTGGTAAGGGCATTGAAAAATGCCATAAATGAAAACTAGAAGAACTGGGATTCACAACTCAAGTTCGTACTATGGGCAAACAGAATCACTAGTAAAAGGTCAACAGGAAAATCCCCATATGAATTGTTCTATGGTATAGCAGCGATTTTCCTAATACAATTGGCCTTACTTGTGGCTAGGTTCATGTAGGATTTTCAAGAGGAACCAAATGATCTTACCCGAAGAATGAATCAGTTAGTAGAGATGGAAGAGACTCCAAGTCGAGTAAATCAAAGGTTGACTGAGTACCAAGAGAAAATGAAAGACCTTTTTGATCAGCATGCTAAGGATAAAGAGATGCAGGTTGGAGATCTGGTGCTAGGACGGGATGTAAGAAGGATTGAGAAAGGAAAGCATGGAAATTTCGATCTTCTATAGTTCGGACCTTCCAAAATTGCTGAAGAGGGAGGAAACAACACTTTTAGACTAGAAAATTTGTAGGGTGATCTGCTCGAAGCCCTTGTGAATCGAAAATTCTTAAAACACCTTTTCCAGTATTGATTCAGGCCGAAATTTCTACTGTATGATATTTTACATTATTCAGTTGCTTTTATTATGATGTTTTCTATTTTGATTTGTCATTAAGAAAGGAGAGAAGGCATCAAGGAGACTGTGTTCAAAAGAAGAAGCCTAACATATGGTCTACAGAGTTCTCGACACGTTTGAGGAAAAACAGGTCATCTCCAAGTGGAGCCAACGTTGTTATGACATCCCTCACCCAGCTGGGATATCTAATGATAAGAAGGCTTATACTGAAAATAAAATACAATAAGGACTGCATGGACTGTCAAAGCCCCTTTTTCACCTATCGGAACCCTTGAAAAGGCTACAAATCCACCTTTTTTCTTCAAAAGCGCGCATTTTTACATATCAGGCCTCTAAGTCCCTTTCGCTTAAGCCCAAGCCCCTTTTCTGCCATGATACTGGGCCCTGTGACTGAGTGCTAAGCCTATCGACAATCGCATATCGCTCTTTCCAAGTTTCTGCTTCCAAGTTTTTTGTTTCGCCGATGGTTGATCCTCTGATAAGATCTGAACCGTCCATTCCCCAAGATCCAACGACCATCTCATCGCTCCATCGCTTCAGCGCATCCCATAGGGGTTTGCCCTTTCCCTTCCACCTTCCCTTCTCCGCCAATGATCATCCCCTGCCGATGGAATCCTAGCTGTTGATCTCTCCCAGATCCAACAGCTCTCGCTCCATTGGCATATTGCAATATCTCCCTTCGCGTTTCCTCCTCCAGTTTGTCTTGATCTTCGATATGTGAAGCCACGATTCAATCGTAACCATCCAATTCTCTAGAACCAATGACCTATATTACTCCCGCATTTTCAACCCTGCCCTTTCCATTCTCCTTCATCGCTACATCCTGACCGTTGATCCTCACGATCCAACGACTCCCATTGATCCCCTCTTTTGAACTTCACCCAATAGCTTTTCGCTACCTGAAAAAGCTGATGACGTCATCCACTGGATCCCACCTTTCTTCCTCCTGCACATATTTTCTCCCTTCGCGTTTAATATCCACCTGTTACACTAAAAATTTTCACCTTGACATTTTGCTAACTATATGAGCTCATTAAACACTCATACATGCCTCCTCTGCAAGTCTTACAACCTTTGTTCCTCATTCCAAGCCCTAAAAATGGAGGAAAACCCCTTAAAACTCAAAAAAACCTTGGGTACGCAGTTAACATGAAGCCTGCCTGCGTTTTTAGCTAGGGTACGCAGGTAATGTGAAGAGAAACTGCGTTCTATAATGCATTTTTCCAGTGTAATACCTGCGGTACCACTGTAAAGTCAAAAAAGCGCGAAATTAAACTGAAAAAGTTGAATTTTGGTCAATTCTAGAAGGTTCTGGATGAGATTTTTTGGGGATGAGTACGCTTTAGTAAGGTGCATGTATCCCACACCTTAAGGAACTAATCCCTTGATGTGAGGAGCCTATCCCTTTGAAGGAGGATTCTATCCCTTTAAAGGTGGAATCCTAACCTCCTCATCTGCTCTATAAAAGGAGGCATTGGGTAGCCTCAAAGGGTTAAGTTTTAAGAAGTTTTTGGAGATTGAGATTCTGGAGATGGAGAATTAGAATATTTGAGTTGAAGTGCTGTTGAAATTTAGACTTCTTTCTGCTGAGCTTTTGAGAGGAAAGATCACATACCTCTTTTTTCTCTTGAAGGAAGAGTGCAAGACTTATCAAAGTAGAGGAGACTCCTGCTTCGGACCCCGGGAAGGCCTTTCGAACATCAAGGCTAAGGTTGTAAGGTTCTTCTGTATATTTTAAGATTAATACAATCAAGTTCTGTTTTTCTCAATAAATTGTTGTTCGATTGTTTATTTCAATAAGCTGTCGTTTGATCATTTATTTCATAGATTCCTTGATCACTATGATAGGTATGTTTTATAATTATTTGTTATACAGGTGCTATTTGATATTTTCTTGTTTGTGATTGCAGATCAATGAAATATGATACTTTCTTGCGATAAAAGAGCTCTTGTTGTGACGAAGGATTATTGATGCGACGGAAGCACTATGACCGCAAATCAGCATTTGGATCTAAGGTAGGATCGACACCTTCATAGCATTTATTTGTAAAACGAATATACTTAGAGAAAGACAAACTTAGTTGTTCGTTTGTTGCTAGATTTTCTTCTCACACTAGGGAGATCGGTCTTGTCTGCAAGAACGATTTATCCGGCCAACAAATTGGCGACCATACTGGGGAAAGAACTTGTTGTTTTTGGTTCTCTTTTATTTTGATTTGAGGAAAAGTTTTTCCTGGTTTTTTATTGAAGGACATCTGCCTGGGTAGCTTAGTTTTTCTCTGTTTTGAAAATTTTGAAATCTTTTAAGTTTTTCTTGAACTTTTCTGGGGACCGCACTTTGATCTTTTTCACAGTGCGGGCAGTTTCGCACTTTACTTAAGTAAATAGTGCGGGACCGCACCTGTTACTTTTGGAAGCCTGCGCACCCTGTTAAATTTTGGAAAAAATCTAGATTTCTTTTTTCATTTTAGTTTAGATTTAATTTAGGATTCTTAGCATCTACCCAGATCTGTATTTTTCTGTCAAAAATCCTTGTTTCTAAGTTTCTTTCAGTAAATTCTTCATCTCATCAATCTCCATTAAGTTAATTGGGTGTTTTGAGTCTCTTTTTTGAGAAATTCTTAATTTGATTTCCTTTGGTTATTACTTGGAGGTTTGTCTCAGTCTTTTCACAATTTTCCATCTTTTTGTATGAGTGTTAATCGCCTTTGAGTGCTTTTTGATATTTGGAACTCTCACCCGATTTTCTTGACTTGCACTTGATTGGTTCTTAGATTACATTAGAATCATCTTGTGTTTGAGAATTCTCTTGCATAGATCACATTTGCATAGTTATAATTCTCATTTTCAGAATATAAATGAAAAATGTGCGTAGATTACATTTGCATACTTTTCAAGTGAATTGTGCATAGATTACAATTGCATAGTTTACATTCTGAAAAATCAATCGTAGATTTAGATCAGTTTTCTTTGATTTGAATTTAGATGTTTTTATGTTTGTTTTAAAAAAAAACACAAAAATAAAAAATTGTTTTGGGATTGATTTGCATTAGTTTTTCTTGATAAAATTAGTGCATTAGAGAATTTGTTATATTTTCTCTTATTTATCAATCTTTGCATTGTTGGAAGTGGATGGAAACTCTCTCCTTACTTTAGGTAGGATTCATCGAATTGAAAAGATTACATTATCATATTCGATTGCATTTAGTTTTGGTTCGGGTCATAACACCATTGGTTTCATATCCATTTACCCTTTTGAGTAATAACAACCTAAATAACACAGCGCTTAATTAAAATTCATCTAGTAATTTTTACATTTTTAGGGCTCTTTCCACCAATCTAGCTCAGGATTAGTGCTTTGGAATAGGTTGTAGTTAAATTTCCAAAGCAACAAAAACAAACAGTAGATAAATATTGCAGTAGGAAATAAATCCAATTGTAATTGATACAATCTGGGAAGCTTCTCTTAAAGAAGTCAATCACGAGGTCATATCCGAACCTTTGAGACAATCAATTATGTTTCATTGGGGAAGATAGAAGATTCTGCGCGCATTACAAACGGTAAACCTCGAATTAGCCATTGTCGAGGAGCCTGGGGTCACTTGTCGGTAAACCTCGGATTATGTCGAGGAGCCTTCAAGGGGATTGAGCTTTGTTACTCTGCCCTTGTGTGTGGGATCGGATCGTAGACTGTTCCGCCAGTTGTATTTGTTACTGTTGGTAACCTTAGTGACCATAAGCTTAAGATTATTTCCTGAGGTGACGGTGAAGGAAAGATCTCACTGTACCTGGAGCAGACGTCGACCAGACTCACTTGGACTCTCTGGGGGGTTCTCTTCACTCGAGATGGTTTTGTGAGGAAAATTGTGCCAGTCTGTTTCATTAAGCAGGTTGTCGGGGTAACTGTTCCAACCGCCCTTTCTGTATTAAATTCTATGATGTTGGATTTCATCACCAACTAGTGTTTTTAGTACGGGAAGTTACTGTTTGTGTGTGGTTTGACTCCTAGATTTGATAGCACGTGTTAATTTGTTTGTTTTTACTTTTAGAGACCATAGGTGTGAATTGTGAATTTTAATTTTTAGGTGTGAATTGTTAATTGGTAATTTTAGTTTTTAATTTTTAATAAAATTCACTGAAGTTGAATATAATGGCAACTGTTCCGGAATTTACCAACCAAGGAACCCCTCTTAATGAGAATCCTATTACTTTTCCTTCCTTTGGAAATGTTGGTCCTCCTTATATGGCTACTTTGTCATTACCTGGATTTACAATAGGTTTACCGATATGGTTATTTTCAACTTCGTTGGCCCCGAATACTTCAATTGTTCCACCTCAACCAGATGCTTCACCACAACAGAGTTCACCATCTCAACATCACCAACCTTCTGTTGACCCTTTACCTTCTTCGCCTAATATTTCTTCCTCTGTTTCTTCCTCTTCACCTGGTAAAAGCCTTGACGCTAGTAACCAGGTAACTAAGAATAAGAAGAAAGGGAAGAAGAAGAATAAGAAGCAAGGTAAGAAAGAAGTCAACCAACCAACCATGGCTGTAAATGTTAGTGGTGTTGACGAAACCTCCAACATGCATCGTAAACCCAAATACCCTTGCAGGCTTTGTAAGGGTGACCACTTCCTTATTAATTGTCCTGGTATTCCTAAGGTCTGGGAAGTATGGTCAGAAAAATCTCATCAACTTTCCGTTGATCCATCAACCAGTGATAGTTAGGTTCCTGGGAAAAAGGGTAAAGTTAGGTTTCCTTGTAAGTTATGCAAAGGGAGTCATCAAACTCACATTTTCCCTCACATGGATGAAGCCTCAAAATTTTTGGAAAACCTTACTGTTCTACAGCAAGAATTTCCAACTGGTTACAGTAAATTTTCTCCCAACCTACCGTCAACTGACGGAGTGATTGATCTAGTTTCAAGTACAGTCAATCCCACTCTTCCATTGGAGAGTGAAACTCATATCACTCAGGTTTACGATCCATTAGTTGATCAAGTGGTCGATTCGATTTCACACTCGGTCGATCCCATTCTCCCTGTAGAGAGTGAACTTCATACCACTCAGGTTCTTCTTGTTACATCAGATTCTTCTATGCCGGGGGGAATTTCACCTGTTTCTACAAAACCTCCTCCAAGTACTGAGGTCTTTTCCTTTGATTGGAATAGATTGACAGAACCTCATCTTCCTTCCTCCATCCCTTTCCAAATCATTGTGAAGTTTGGTGGTAGGGACATACACCGCACATAGGTAGATGAAGGTGCTTCTGTTAGTATTTTATCCTCAACTGCTTGGAAAGCTTTGGGTTCTCCTCAGCTTGTGCCTATTACGCAGAATCTGAAAGCTTTTAACATAACCATTAGTGAACCTTTAGGGATCCTTCCTAATTTCTCTATTACTTTGGAAGGTAAAACTGTCTGTATTGATCTTATGGTAGTTCAAGGTCCCTTGGATTTCAATTTAGTCCTTGGGCGAGACTATGTTTATGCAATGAAAGCTGTCGTATCGACACTCTTTCGTGTGATTTCTTTCCCTCACAATGGCAATATTGTGACTGTAGACCAACTTTCATTCCCTAGTCTTGTTTCAACTACCAATAATATGACAGCCCTAAATGTTTCTGATTCTAAAGTGGTATCTACCCCGCCACGGGTTAATTATGTGGCAACTAGTCCCATGTTTTCAGTTACCGATGGAAGTGAGCCTCTCACTGTTTTCTCGACTTCCTATGACTTAGATTCGGTAATTGACATGGAAAACTCTATGGGATTATTTGAACACGATGTTCTTATCCCTTTTGAGTCCCTTGACATGTGTTCCTTCCAGAGAACTATTCTTCCATCTGATGAAGATCTCTTGGAAGCCATGATCGAGGTGTGTCCATTGACATGTGTTTCTTCCAGTTGGAAGCCATGATCAGTTAGGTGAGGCTAAGGAAAGTTCCTTTTACTGTGTCAACCTCGTTAAAAAATGAATCAGTGGATTTTGAGGCTGAGGAAAGTTCCTTTTACTGTGTCAACCTCGTTAAAAAATGAATCAATGGACTGTGAGGATAGTTTCTTTTACTGTGTCAACCTCGTTAAAAAATGAATCAGTGATTTTGAGGATAGTTCCTTTTATTGTGTCAACCTCATTAAAAAATGAATTAGTGGCTTGCGAGGATAGTTCCTTATACTATGTCAACCTCGTTAAAAAATGAATCAGTTAGTCTGAGGACGGTTCTTTTCCTGTGTCAACCTCATTAAAAAATGAATCAGTGAGTCAGAGGATAGTTCCTGTTACTGAGTCAACCTCATTAAAAAATGAATCAGTGGTCTGAGGAGAGTTCCTTTTACTGTGTCAACCTCGTTAAAAAATGAATCAGTTGCCCGAGGATAGTTCCTTTTACTGTGTCAACCTCGTTAAAAAATGAATCAGTGAGTTCTGAGGAGAGTTCCTTTTACTGTGTCAACCTCGTTAAAAAATGAATCAGTGACTGAGGATAGTTCCTTTTACTGTGTCAACCTCGTTAAAAAATGAAACAAGTCTGCTAAGGATGGTTCTTTTTATTGTGTCAACCTCGTTAAAAAATGAATCAGTTAGTCGAGAGCACAGTTATTTTCTTGTGTCAAGCTCGTTAAAAAATGAAACAAGCTTCCATGAGGACAATTCTTTTCCTGTGTCAACCTCATTAAAAAATGAAACAGTAGGTAGATTGTAGAGAGTAGATTAATAAATTAGAAATAAGTAGTTTATAAGGATAGTTCCTGTTACTGAGTCAACCTCGTAAAAAAATGAATTAGGTATGAGGAAATTTCCTTTTACTGTGTCAACCTCGTTAAAAATGAATCAGTGTATCAGGAGGAAAGTTTCTTTTACGGAGTCAACCTTGTTAAAAAATGAATCAGGTATGAGGATGGTTCGTGTTCCTGTGTCAACCTCGTTAAAAAATGAATCAGTTGGTCAGAGTATAGTTCCTTTTATTGATTCAACCTCGTTGAAAAATGAATCAGGTATGAGGACATTTCTTTTCCTGTGTCAACCTCATTAAAAAATGAATCAGTAGGTTATATAGGTAGATTGTAGAAATTAGATACAAGGAAAGTTCCTTTTACTATGTCAACCTCGTTAAAAAATGAAACATGTTTCCATGAGCATAGTTCTTTTCCTGTGTCAAGCTCGTTAAAAAATGAAACAAATCCTCCCCTAATTGAGTCGAGTCTTTGACTAGACCTTGTAATTGTTAAGTCATATTTAGGTTAGTTTTTGCATAATTTTCTTATAGTTTTAGGTCAAGTCTTTCATATGATCTCGTAAATGAACCTTCATTCCATCCAGCTATTAATTACCAGCAGTGTACTTAGTTGAATGAAATGAAGCTGGGGGGGCATGCACTCTAGTAGTTACGCTTAGGGGCATCAAGCACATTTTTCTCTCTGTTTCAAGCTTTTGTAAAAATGAAACCACTCTGAAGCATAGTTTTTCTCCGTTTCAAGATTTTGTAAAAATGAAACCTATCTTGAGTCAATTTCGGTTATTTTCAAGACTCGTTAAACTCATGAAAATCCTGAGATTATTTTTCTATCTTTCATTCTCATAAAATACATGAAAATGCCAAGTTCTTTCCGTCTTTTCCTACTCGTAAATTAAATTGAAAGTCAGCCACATGAGTACATTTTTATCCCTTTTTCGAACTCGTTAAAATTTACAGAAAAAGTGAAACTACTGAGTATACTTTTATCACTTTTTTGGACTCTGAAAATTACGAAAAAGAAAAACCATGGAGTCCTCTTTTAAGCCCTTTTCAGACTCTCTAAACATGAAAAGATTACTGAGCACTTGATTATTCAAACTTGTTAAAGTAAATGAATGATCGTCCCTTCAGTATAAGTTTACCCCTTTTACGGACTGAAATGGACTATTTACGAAAAAGGTATACGTTGACTAATTATGGTCAATAGAGTTCTCTCCCACATTATTTGATCCTTTCTTGGGCTTGAGAGACTAAATTTACGAAAAATTACACCCACGGAGTTTTCTTATGTTTTTTCTTCTGACTCCCTAAAAATGAAAAACACTGAGTTTCTCCTATACTGGACTCGTTAAAACTTAAACAGTAAAGGACCTATTCAATTTTAAAAACACGAACGAACCACTCCTTCTTAGGGTTCGAATCTTAAACTAAGTTGGACTCATCCGAAGGATGAGCTTAAAAACAAGAAAATTTTATCCTCCTCAAGCTTGTCAAAAATAAAGAGGTACTTGCCAGAAATGGTGGGGGAAAAGAGAGAAAAACGAACCTGTTTGTTACATTTTGATTATTCAGAAAGCCGTTAACCACTCTTGAACACGACACTTTTTTTTCACCTGGGTTGGGAAATCCTTTACCTAACAGTTAATCAAACCACATTGAAAGTCTTCAGCCAGTTTCTGGGTATTAGCTTTGGGTCAATTGTCACCAAGCCATCTGCAGTGTCGTTATGTGTTCAAGAGGATAGTTCAAATAAACCATTCATTTGTGAAATATCTGTCATCCATTTTGACCATCCCTGAGTCAGTCCTTGCCAATATATTTTCAAAACTTTATCTATGATTTCGTGTTGTGGGCTTGCCTACGACGGATCACTTTCTATCGACGACAGCTCATTATCTAGGAAGTTGATCCAGAAATTGTCAATACCTTGAAATCTGCATGCCTCAATGGCAGGTTTCTCGCCTTCGATGACAGGTTGCATCATTGACCTTCGATCGAATGATTCCATGACATGTTCGACTTCATCTCATTCATTCACATTTCATGGATAGTACTGGGTACTTTGAGAGCCATTGACATTACTGGTGGTTTCTCTCACACTTGTTAACAGTTTACATTATTGACTGGTAATCAAGTGTTTTCTACCATGTTCGACTTCAACACATTTATTCACATGGATAGAATCGTACTAGTTCGAGATGTGGAAATCAAGACCCTGGATCTAGTTTCTACCATCCAGGCTGCGAGGAATTTTGTTATCATTTATATAGTAGACTATTCATAAATAAATGGCTGCGTCCATAATGTGTCTACATATGATGTATTCAAAATCATTCCTGTATCAGAACAGTTTAGATCAATTTTCTAGTTAGTTTTGATCTGAGTATGGGAATGCCTACCTCAGCGATGATATGATTACATATATATATTTTTCATTGAATGTTTTTACAGGTTCCAACTAGGGTGTCCATAGGATGATCCTTGAAATGATAAAGTACTTCACTCTTCATATATGACAGACTTCATCTTTATCTATTTCATACTTCGCACTTTAGGGGGCAATCTGTTACACTAAAAATTGTCACCTTGACATTCTGCTAACTTTATGAGCTCATTAAACACTCATACATGCCTCCTCTGCAAGTCTTACAACCTTTGTTCCTCATTCCAAGCCCTAAAAATGGAGGAAAAACCCTTAAAACTCAAAAAAGCCTTGCGTACGCAGGTAACATGAAGCCTGCCTACGTTTTTAGCTAGGGTACGTAGGTAATGTGAAGAGAAACTATGTTCTATAATGCATTTTTCTAGTGTAATACCTGCGGTACCCCTATAAAGTCAAAAAAGCGCGAAATTAAACTGAAAAAGTTGAATTTTGGTCAATTCTAGAAGGTTCTGGATGAGATTTTTTGGGGATGAGTACGCTTTAGTAAGGTGCATGTATCCCACACCTTAAGGAACTAATCCCTTGATGTGAGGAGCCTATCCCTTTGAAGGAGGATTCTATTCCTTTAAAGGTGGAATCCTAACCTCCTCATCTGCTCTATAAAAGGAGGCATTGGGTAGCCTAAAGGGGGTTAAGTTTGGATGGAGATTTTGGAGATTAAGGATTAGAGTTCAAGATTTATGTGTGATTGAGCTGAAGTGCTGTTGAGATTTAGACTTCTTTCTGCTAAGCTTTTGAGAGGAAAGATCACATACCTCTTTGTGCTTCTGGAGGAAGAGTGCAAGACTTATCAAAGTAGAGGAGATTCCTGCTTCGGACCCCGGGAAGGCCTTTCGAACATCAAGGAAAAGGTTGTAAGGTTCTTCTGTATATTTTAAGATTAATACAATCAAGTTCTATTTTTCTCAATAAATTGTCGTTCGATTGTTTATTTCAATAAGCTGTCGTTTGATCATTTATTTCATAGATTCCTTGATCACTATGATAGGTATGTTTTATAATTATTTGTTATACAGGTGCTATTTGATATTTTCTTGTTTGTGATTGCAGATCAACGAAAGATGATACTTTCTTGCGACAAAAGAGCTCTTGTTGCGACGAAGGAGTATTGATGCGATGGAAGCACTACGACCACAAATAAGAATTTGGATCTAAGGTAGGATCGACACCTTCATAGCATTTATTTGTAAAACGAATATACTTAGAGAAAGACAAACTTAGTTGTTCGCTTGTTGCTAGATTGTCTTCTAACACTAGGGAGATCGGTCTTGTCCACAAGAACGATTTATCTGGCCAACACCACCGTCTGATCAACCCAGATCTATGGCGTAGGTTCACAGCAGGGGCACCCGACCAAGGTGGCCCGTACTCCCCAGTCCCCCCGAATCCTCGATCTCCACTGTAGATTTTCTCCTAATACAATAGCCAGCATCTTTCCCCATTTCCCATTCACTTTAGAGGCACGCCGCCAATGAGATCCCTCCGTACCCCCCAGTCCCCCCACAGTTAATCTCCACCGTTGATCTACTCGATCCAACGGGCAGCGGGACTCCTCCCTTTTCTCCCCCTTGTACCTCCATGGTCCCCCCGAAATATATCCTGACCGTTGATCTCGTTAATCCAACAATCAATGCTTCATCACTATTTTTATATCCCCTTGCCCATATATTATATATTGTGCGTCCCGCGATGGATCCCCACCGTCGATCCTCTTGATCCAACGGTGAGCGCTCAATCGCATTTTTTGCCCACCTTATGGACCATCCGTTGTTCATGTGAAATTACGATGTAATCCTAACCATTGATCTTCCCAATCCAACGGTCCTCAATGTTTCACCTTTTTGTTGAATTTCTCTACAATCTGTGATTCGCGCGAGATCGCGATTAGATCTTGACCGTCGGTCATCCAGATCTGACGGTCCATATTCACTCTCGCGCCCATTTCACCAAAACCTTTTAACATCCAAAATTCAACGTAAAATGGGTAGTTTTCCTCAGATACATGTCAGCCCCTAAGCCCTATCATGTTCGCCCGGGGTAAAACCGCTTACCACCCAAATCCTGCATGAATACCACCTCCATTTTTCCACAAAACTGCCTTTTGCATAGCTTCACACCAGATCAGATTTAAACTCTATTTTCGCGATGGAAATGCTTCAGATACATTTCTTACCTCTGCACTACTCCTCTGACTTCTCCTGAGCCTTTTGAAGCAATCTACCCCTCATTGCAAGAATTATTTCACTGGTTTGTTGTCTGTGCAGGTTTATATGGCATTTTAAGTACATATGTCGTCTCATAGCCAATCACAACGGCTTGAGGTCGAGGATGATGATACTCCACTCTGAAGGAAGTAGAGAAGAAAGATGAAGAGGTTCAATTCCACATCTAAGTCAATGGATCATGACCATTGGCCATTCTACAGGAACCTCTAGCACGGAAGGCCAACTCTTCCACTACTAGCAGTACTACATTCTTCACAACAGAAGGCCAACTCTTCCACGACTAATGGTATTGCCTTCGCTAGCAGCAGTAGGGGCTCCACTTCATCAAATAGAAATGACCATTTATGAATGGCCCTTGTGGCCTTTTTACCTTATGTTCTTTTCATTTTGTCACTTCAGGTGAAATCTTTAGTTCACTCCTGCAGTTTTTACTTTCAGATTAGCAACTTGTTTACATTTCAGTTAGAAATGGCTTTAGACCTGCGTTGTAAGATGGTGAGAGGTATTTCTACCTCATCATCATTTCTTTTTCTGTTTTACACCCGAAAAAACATACAAGCACGCGTGGAAGATATTTTCCCAAAATATCTTCTCGCGCATAGGAATAAGGGGTTATAAAAACAGGAAGAAAACACTAACAAAAGGTTCCAGATTTTCCAAAGGACTCACTACTTCGAGTATTCTCTATGTGTTTTGCATGAAATTTGATAGTATATTTTTGATGTTCCCGTAGGGATTCAGTAATAAGAAGCTTTGTTGGGATTGGGGATTCTGCTCGGGATGCTTCACAATTTGTAACTCTTCTCCTTGTTTTTGAATATAAATGTTCATTTTGTATCTCTCTACATCTCTTGTATCTAAATTCTCTGGAATGCTAGTGCTCCCATGTTTAAATGTAAATTTATCATATCAGATACTCATATTTACTCATCTATAGTGCTTTAAATATGTCTCAGGCATGATACTTTGTTTCATTTTCTATCTCTTCTGCTATTCTTTAGATACTAACTACAATGGATTCTTCTCTTTGAACGAGCCCAGATATACGAATTATTATCTTTGCACAAGCCCAGTATCTATGGACTCTTATCCTTGAATAAACCCGGTTATAGTTGATATCTCACTCCATCTTCTACCATAGTCATCGCTCACATATATCTTGATATTTGTGTCTTCGTTTTAGAAGTTGCCCCCCTTTACAACATTCTATTTTAGAGTTGTCTGATGCATTTAATTATTGTAGTTTGTACTTAGTTTCTGCAGTTTTCCTAGTTGTTGTGTTTAACTTTGGGGTCTTGGTTCCACCGTTATTAAAGCCATTCATCTGAGTGACAGTTGCATGAGAGCCAAATATTTCCAACTGCAGTCAATTGAGTCATATGCTCCTTGAATTTAATATGTCCTAGGCACTGGTATTTATACAAATCAAGGCTGTCTCTAGGATCTACAACACAACGTATGGGAGAAAGTTAGCCCATACTCTCCCAAAAGTAACCAGAGAAATAAGGATTCTTCCTCCCATATTACATCATCATTATGCAAGTCATGGATCAACAACATACTAATTGACATGTAGAATGTCACATTGGCCCAATACAAACAAGATCCCTACTACCACATCATGTGAGAGTTATGCCATGTCCCAAAAAAAAGTACATACATGGACATATGATATGTCATGTGATGGCCAAAATTTGTCAACAATAATGAGCGCAACCATGCCACCTGATGTTTCATATCATCATTAATATACATGGCATGGATCATACAAATGTGAGATGTTGGGTAGTAACCATACTTACCCAAAATAAGCCAGCACAACCATGCTTATTGTTTCCCTGTATCATAGATCTGTAAGTAGATTGTCAACCCCTTGCTCATCCTCCTCATCCATCCATCCCACTATGGATGATGAATCATGTCCTGCTCAAACTTGGTAATCATCCAAGGTAGAGTACCATTCTTCTCCATCTGATAAGATTTTCACTCTATGAGATGTTGAAATGCACCTTCTTTTAGGTCTCTCCATGAGATACTCTCACCAATGGCCCAATAGAACCCAGAAGGTTCCATACACGATGTAGGTAGAAATTTATCTTTGAGATGTGAGAGGCTCATCAAGAAAAATCTATCGTGATAATGGAAAATTCTCTCCATCATAAGGTGTCTACCATCTATCATCTATCGCTCCAGTGCTTCATGAATGAAGCTGCCTTCGGAATCCTCCAAGAATAATGGGGCAGTTATCTCATCGTTGCTGCTCAGTGACACCACTATAGATCCACATGGTGATACATTTGTTGTCTCATGGCCATGAAAAATGCTGAACTCATAGCCTGAAATTGTAATGAATAGGATTATGGGCATCCCATCCTCTAAAACTCCACACTTCAACACAAAGTGTTGGGTGTAGTTTATCAATGATACAATGGGATAGCTATACATCTCCTCCTTGATCAATTCAAGGGTCCTCTGTGCATTGAAATTTTGTTGTTCCAAATTAGCATGGTGCTCTAATCCTTGGTTATGTAATGGCCCTAATGGCATGATCTCACAAATATCGATATGAGGTATTGAAATCATATGAGATGGAAATTTTTGCAAGCCTTGGATCAGCTGAATCTTGGGAACATCTTGCACACCTACAAGATGTAATCCAACTAGTGTAATGACCTTTCCAACTGCTAGTAATGGTGATTGATGGATCTCTCATATTCTACTAGCACTGAAATCTATCTCCTCCTCCTCATGCATCTCTTGAATCATGCATGGAACTCCCAATGTAAAGAGTTTAAGAACATCTTGTAATGATGCAAGTGCTCCTCCTGATGTAAGTAATTCCGCCGCTGGTGGTGGTGGTTGTTGCTCCTCTTCCGGAGTGGTAAGGCTAACATATTCCTTTGGCGCCTCATGTGCTATATCATTAATGATGGGAAGTGTCTCTATGGGAAATGTCTCCGGTTTCATTCTAGAAAAATTCTTCTTCAGTATTTGAAATAAATCTATATAAGCAGTTACTTTGGCATGTGATAAATGACTGAACCACCAAACCTTTACTTCACCCTCAAGGTGCAACAATTCAATATTAACAACCTCTCTTTCTGCTACTGGGTACAGCTGAAATAATGCAACTAACTCTTTCCTCCAAGGCTTCACTATGCTTGTGGATGATCTGTTGAGTAACCAGATCCAAAAATAGAAGAAAAGAGATATCAACGCCTTAGAAATAAGCCACTTCGAGGGGGAATATTAGATTTAGTTAGGATTATGCTTACTTTAGTATATCTTGGATTGGGTTTGTTGAGGAAGTTGAGAGAATCTCTCAACTTCTCTCTCTAAGATTAGTATGAGTTCACCTATATATTTGATGTATCTAATTATTGCAATATAGAAAATAATTATTATTGTGTGTTATTCATTCGCGTTTCTGCTCTCTCCAATTCTAATATGGTATCAGAGCCACTACTAGTTTAAATCCCTCGTGGGATAGCCAGGAAGATGTGAGAACAATACCGCTGCTGTAGGAGAGTAGATGGTTCAGTTTTTTTGTGTGTTTGTTCTTTTAGTTTTCTTATTTCTCCTAGCCATGTATCATCTTGTAATTCTTTCTTCAGCCATCACTGCACCTGTTCGTATGCCATTGCCCACCGTTGGGGCCTCAAGAAGCCGGCGATTAGCCGGAGCCAACCACGACGGGAACACTTGAGATGCGTTGTACCTGTCTCAAAGTTAAACACTGTTTGCTGCGTTGAAAATTGTGAAGCGAGGCTTCATACAAAGCGTAGCATATCTGCTGAAATGCCGTGCAAGAAATCGTGCAGGTACATCCATGTTTGGAAACTGACCACTGTGAAAGCATATACTGGATTTGGGCTAAATTAGTTCTGCTATTCATTCTTCGTTTCCCCTGATAGTTGTTTTTCTTCATAAAAGAATTGAAGAAGGACATAGCAGGCGAATGATTAACAAGAGAAGGCGTAGACGTCGTAGACCTAACACCGCTTGTTTTTCAGTTTGTGTTTATTTTCGTAGGATGGATCATCATTTTATTCAGATGGTTAATGGGTGTTATGTATTTTTCAAGAGATCTGCGGTCCTTGTTTAAATAGGAGGATTTTGCACAAGGAATATAGTTGAGCTGAAAGCTAATCTGAATTCACACTACAGAGAACGATTGTTTCGACAGAAAATACTTCCTAAAACAGCTATACAAGAAAGTGGCGTTGTCAGTTCAATAATCACTATTCGGTTATATTGAAGTAGGGCTCTAGGAGTTGTGGACAGATCGTATTTTGCAGCAGGCGATACCAAAAGATCTGTGTGTCGAGAGTCTTGAAGCTTTTTCTGTATGCATGTCAAAATCTTCTTGCAATTTTGTTATTGGTGACTTGTTTATGGGAATCGATACGCAAAATGGATATTCGTTTCTGTAACGAATATAGATTTCTGTAATTACCCGGATTTGTATCATATTTGCGCTTCGTGAAATCTGTCAAAAACGCTGCGTTGTTTTCCGACATTTGCGTGTGTAAAATTTCACGGTAAATTGTAATTTGAATAGATACGGGGTTAAAGTTTGCAGTGAATTTGTTGCTTAGAGTTCTCGTGGGTGGTTTGTTGTTTGTTTTAGTGCAGTGCATTCTCTGCAGATTCCAGTTGGCACGCTAGAATATTTAGTGCTATCTTGGGGGATCGAGCCAACAAAATGAAGCTGCAATATTCACTAATTTAGCAGCCAAAAATGCAGTGAAAGTCATTGCCTTGTGTTTGATGGAGGCTGCAATTGCTAGAAATTTTCGCGAGAAAGGTGCTATACTGCTAAAGAAATTAAAGCTGCTTGTTAGATATATATTATGTGACATTTGTTGTGAGATGTGTATAGTGCAGAACCAACTATGAACAATTTAGCATAATTTAAATTAGTCGTTCTTGACGTTCTACAGGGATGAGAGAAAAATTGGCTAATTTGATTATGTGAATTTGTTATATGCTGATCTTGTTGTGCTACGGGCCAAGGAGCATCAGTTACAGGTTACAAGCAGGTCAAGTTGTTAGATTAGCTCTTGAACACATTCATTATTCAGACCATTTTCCTAGCCACTGATGGATAGCCGAAAGCGAAATATCCAATAGATGGTGATTGGTCCATAGGATGGTTCATCACTTGTCAGCTCTATCGCGGAAGCCCCGACGAGCCGAGTTGTCAATACTGTTGATCTTGCAAAGTTCATTATTGCTGGTCAGAAACAATCTATTTTAAATGGGTTGAATGGTAGCTCGAAAATGGTGGAGAAAAGAGCGTTTACTATGAGATCTCAGAGTGGGTACAGATGTTAATGAAGACCAGATCAGACAAAGACACGAAAAGTTTAAAGTGTTGTAATTGTGATTAATTATATGTTTTGTAAAGTAAGCATTAAGGGAGGGTATTAGATTTAGTTAGGATTATGCTTACTTTAGTATATCTTGGATTAGGTTTGTTGAGGAAGTTGAGAGAATCTCTCAACTTCTCTCTCTAAGATTAGTATGAGTTCACCTATATATTTGATGTATCTAATTATTGCAATATAGAAAATAATTATTATTGTGTGTTATTCATTTGCGTTTCTGCTCTCTCCAATTCTAATAGGGAAACCTCCAATACATTACATAAATGAACAATTCTTGGATGATACAATTTACGAAACCTCCTTTCTATATATAGGAGTCCATGTGGCCATAATGTAATCCTAGTGGGCCACAATGTAATCCTAGCCGACCTAACAATAATAATTTAAGGGCACAATAATAACAAAATGGGGGTTACAAGGGTACAATAATAACAATAAGGGGGGTTACACTAACAACAATAAGGGGCTATACTAGTAATATAGGGACCTAACATGCCCCTCTCCTTCACAAAAGTGTTGTCCTCAATGCTTGAGTAGCTCTGGGTGCTTCTGTATAAAATTCTCATCCTCCCATGTAGAATCTTCAGTGGGTAAGTTCTTCCACTTGATGAGACACTGAAATTGATCGATTCCGTAGCTGTCGAGTTCTTGTTTCCGTGACCGCTTCAGGTTCCAATATGATTTTTCCTTCCTCATCAAGTTCTGGCAATATTGTTTGAACTGGAAGATTTTCACCTATAACCTTCTTTAAGCATGAAACATGGAAAACTGGATGCACTCGCGAAGAAGCAGGAAGCTCCAATTTGTATGCCATAATACCAATCTTTTGTAGCACCTTGTAAGGACCATAGTACTTTGGCGATAATTTATTATCCTTCTTAGCTTGCTTGAGGGACATTTGTTTGTATGGTTGTAGCCGTAAAAATACCCAATCTCCTACAACAAAAATTCTCTCGCTACGATGTTGATCTGCCTGTTGTTTCATTCGATTTTGTGCCAAATTCAGGTTATCCTTTAAGAGTTGGAGAACTTCTTGTTGATGCTCGATGTGATCTTCCACTGCTTGAACCTTCGAATTTTCCCTTAAATATGATGTGATGGATGGTGGATGATATCCATGAAGTGCCATAAATGGGGTCATTTTTGCTGCAGTATGGAAGGAAGTGTTATACCACCATTCAGCAAGAGGTAACCACTTGACCCATTGTGTTTGTTTATCAGATACAAAACAACGAAGATATCCTTCCAAACATTTATTTACTATCTCAGTTTGACCATCAGATTGAGGATGATAAGATGAGCTATGAGCCAATTGAGTACCCAAACAAGAAAATAACTCTGTCCAAAAATTTCCAGTAAAAATGGGATCTTTGTCGCTCACAATAACCCTTGGGCTTCCATGTAGCTTTTGAATTCTATCCATAAATGTAGTAGCAACTGTACTTGCTTTAAATGGATGAGATAATGCACAAAAGTGTGCATACTTGGTAAGTCTATCAACTACCACCATGATGACACTCTTTCCTTCGTACTTAGGTAAACCTGTGATAAAATCCATTGAAATCTCCTCCCAACGTTGACTTGGAATGGATAAAGGTTGTAGAAGTCCTGGGGTCTTAATTGTTTCCACTTTATTCTGCTGGCAAACCAAACATTCCGCCACAAACTTTCGAATATCAGATTTAAGGCCATTCCAAAAAAATTCTTTCTTCACCCTGTGGTAAGTTTTTAAAAATCCTGAGTGTCCTCCTAAAGGAGAAGTGTGCAATTCCAGAAGAATCTTTTGTTTTAGTTGGGAATTATTACAAAGATATAAGCGATCTTTGTACCATAAGGAATCATTTTTCCAACTAAATGTATCCGATGTACTAGGATCTTGCTGCAACTTTTGAATGAGTGTCCATACATCTTTGTCCTTCTTCCATTCATCTCTTGCTTCAGTTATCCAATCTGGTTGGATAATAGAAATGGCACAAAGCAATGCTTCCACCTTTTCATTCTTTCTTGAGAGTGCATCTGCAACAACATTCAGCTTTCCTTTTTTGTAGATTATTTCAAAGTCATAACCCAACATCTTTGTGACCCATTTTTGCTGTTTTTCTGACGATAGTCTTTGTTCCAAAAAGTGTTTAAGACTATCATGATCAGTTTTTACCTTGAAGTGTCTTCCCATTAGGTAAGTTCGCCATTTCTTTAGTGCATGTAGTATTGCTAACATTTCCTTCTCATAAATAGGTTTCTGTAAATACTTTCCTTTGATTGGACGACTTTCAAAAGAAATGGGTCTTCCTTCCTTCATTAAAACAACACCAATTCCATTTCCTGAGGCATCACATTCCACAATAAAGGTTTTTGTGAAGTCTGGCGTAGCTAAGACAGGCGCTAGGCACATTGCCTCTTTAAGATGTTCAAAAGCCTTAGTTGCTTCAGGAGTCCATGAAAATACATATTTCCTCAATAATGTTGTTAGAGGTGCTGCTATTCTCCCATAATTCTTAACAAACTTGCGATAATACCCCGTTAACCCGAGAAATCCTCGCAACTGCTTTATGGTTGTGGGGACTTTCCATTCCTTAATGGCTTTAATTTTGTTAGGGTCTACCTTAACACCCTCGTGAGATACAATATGACCCAGATATTCCACCTCTTGTACTCCAAAGAAACATTTGGATGTTTTTGCATATAATTGTTTCTCCCGCAATAGTTTGAGCACCCTGTCAACATGTTGAACATGATCCTTCCAAGACCTGTTGTAGATTAGTATATCATCAAAAAATACTAGCACAAATTTTCTAAGGAAGCGTTTGAAAATGGAATTCATCAACCCTTGAAATGTAGAAGGTGCATTGGTAAGGCCAAAAGGCATGACCAAAAATTCATAATGACCCTCATGAGTTCGAAATGTTATTTTTGGAATATCTTCAGTCTTCATTCTAATTTGATGATATCTTGAACGAAGATCCAACTTGGTAAAATAAATTGGTCCATGTAATTCATCCAACAATTCATCAATCACAGGAATGGGAAATTTATCTTTAATGGTGAGCTTATTGAGCTCCCTATAATCTGGACACATTCGCCATGATCCATCCTTCTTGTGTACCAATACTACAGGAGCGGAGAAATAAATTTGACTCGGTTGAATTATACCCGCCTCTAACATTTCTGCAATCATACATTCAATTTCACTCTTTTGGACGTAAGGATATCTATAAGGCCTGATGTTTGGAGGAACACTTCCTGGAATCAAATGAATAGTATGATCATGATCACAAATAGGAGGGATTCCTTTGGGAGTTTCAAACACCTTGGAATGATTGTCCAAGACTTGTTGGAGATCTATAGAAATAGATGATTTTGATGTTGGAACTTCTAGTGAGAATAATTGTGCAATTACGCCTCGTTGTTCATTGTTTAGAAGCTTTGTCATGACATTAGAGCTTATTATCTTTCCTAGCTTCCCTGTAATACCCTGTAATTCGACTTCCTTTCCTTCTGAAAAAAATTTGAAGAAAAGTTCTTGAAAATTAAAAGCTACCGTCCCCAAAGATTGTAACCATTGTACTCCTAGTACAACATCAGCACCTCCCATAGGAATGGAAAGCATTGGACTAGTCAACACATATTCCCCCATGGTTAGCTTGATATTATGGCATTTTCCAGAGCAATTTATAGTTCCTTCATTTGCAACCATCACTTGACATTCTGGTGCTGGGTATAGGAAACAATTTAATTCCTTGGCTACCTTATAATGAATAAAATTATGGGTGCTACCTGAATCAATCAACACTATTACCCTTTTCTTCTTTATATGTCCTTCTATTTTGAGAGTTTGAGGAGTGGTAATTCCTGCCAGTGCATTACACGATATGGTCGGATTCATTTCTTCCTCTTCTAGGGGTGGTTCCTGGTGTATATCCTCTTCTTGTTCATTTTCTTCTTCTTCTTCACAATCTATGTAAAATAATTTCTTTTCAGCACACTTATGACCTTTAGTGTATTTACTATCACAACTGTAGCAAAGCCCTTTTGCTCTTTTTTCTTCCAATTGTTGTGGTGTCAACCTTGTAGGTTGTGGAAATCTAGGCGTAGAAACACTTCCTTCTTTATAGAATTGAGTGGTAGGCTTCCTTGTCGCCAGAATTTTACAATCAAATTTTCTTGCCAACCTGAATGCCTTCACCAATGAATCCGGTTCCAAAACACGAACTTCATGTTGGATGTTATCCTTTAAAGTTCCTATGAAGAGATCGATCCTGTGTTCCTCTGGAATATCACTTACCCTTATATTCAATTTTTGGAATTCCTCAATGTGCTACCCCAGTAAACCCTTTTGTTTGAGATTTATCAATTGGCTAAAGAAGGTGTTTCTCTTTGTATCCTCATAATGTGCTATCATTTCTTCCATAAATATTGACCAAGTGACAATTTTTTTATGGGAGCAAAGCCATCGATACTATACAAATGTATTTTGTTCTAAATGTAAAGTTGCAATGCGTACCTTTTGTGTGTTTTGCACGTTATGGAGATCAAAATATTGCTCCATATGTAGTATCCATGTTACAGGATCCTTTCCATCAAACTTCCGCATATCCATTTTTGGAATATGGTGGTTCTTCCCGCCAACATTAGAGTTTATGAAATCACGATTAACATTTATTTTTTTCTCATCATGAGGTTCTTCTACTATCTTTTCACCATTAGGAAACATTTCTTTTATCAAATTTGTTAAACCTTCGATGTCTACTTTGAGATCATTCTTCATGTTTTCCATGTTGTCTTTCATGTCATCCATCTTAGCTTCCATGCCAGCTTCCATGCCATCCATCTTAGCTTCCACGCCATCCATCTTAGCTTCCATGCCTTTCTTCAAACCGTCCATCTTCACTTCCACGCCTTTCTTCAAAACTTCCATTTCATTTTTTGTTGCTCTTTGCGAGAGTGAAATTTGTTGCACTTGCCCTTGTAATTTTGATAGATCATGTTGCAATTCATCATCTTCATGAGTCATAGTAGAGCCTTCCGAAGGCTTAATGGGTGTTGAATTATTTTTACGGGGCATCTTTTAGAACCCAATGCTGCTATATATTCTACAATATGCCCTTGGAATCAATTCATATTGATTCTTCAAAGAAGACTTATGCAATTTGGAAAGAAAAAAAATATACACACCTTTTTCTTGCTTTTGAGGAGCTCGATATTGAAATTGGATAATCTCTATGATTGAAGCACTTCAATATTTGAATTTTAGTATCAACGTAGCCCTATAAATTATCTTTCGAATGCCACAGGTCTGACCTGATTTGGATTCTCCAAGAAAAAGTTGTGTCCAATCTCCCACAATGACCTAATTCTAGACTAGTTCAGTAGAGCAAAATTGTACGACTTGCCACGTGTCACTTTTTCATCCTTTGTCTCTGAAATTGATAGCCAAGAAACTATAGTCTGTGTACTTGCGACCACTTTTTACAGCACTCCAATCCGATGCCCAAAGAGAGAGTTATTGAACTTTTCCCACGATCACCTCTTTGAGATGAAATTCAGGAGCCTGAAAAAGCACTACCTTCCACAAATCATATCTCCAAAAATATTGCGAACCAAGCTCTAAAATTTTGTGACGAGTTTCCTCAGGATTTCAGCTTCACACCCTAAAAATTTCAGATTCTAACCCTTCGTAGAAAAAAAGTTATAGCACAAATGCCACGATGACCTGTTTAGGAGCCTGAAAAAAGACCTAACTTCCACAGATCATATCTCTGAAAATATTGAGAACCAAGATCTGAAATTTTTTGACGAGTTTTCTCCAAATTTTGGATTCGCACCCTAAAAATTTCAGATTCTGAGCCTTATTAGAAAAAACTTTATAGCGAAAATTCCACCATGACCTGTTTAGAGCAGCGAAACCCTAGAATCCAAAGCTCTGATACCAAATGTTGTGTAACCAGCTCCAAAAATAGAAGAAAAGAGATATCAATGCCTTATAAATAAGCCACTTCAAGGGGGAAACCTCCAATACATTACATAAATGAACAATTCTTGGATGATACAATTTACAAAACCTCCTTTCTATATATAGGAGTCCATGGGGCCATAATGTAATCCTAGTGGGCCACAATGTAATCCTAGCCGACCTAACAATAATAATTTAAGGGCACAACAATAACAAAATGGGGGTTACAAGGGTACAATAATAACAATAAGGGGGTTACACTAATAACAATAAGGGACTATACTAGTAATATAGGGACCTAACATGATCCATCAAATATAGACAAGATGAATCTACGCCTCTTTCTTCTATTGGTGTTGCGGGATCTCCTTTCTTATTTGAGTTGTAAAAATTTTTGGAGAGTTATATTATCCTTGAGTGATCTAGACTGTGATTTATACTTGGATAGATATTTACTTATGGTCTCATACCCCTACTCTTCTCCATATTCACACCATTCACCTTCCTTCTCAAAGAAAGTGGATCTACTATAATGTTGTGGAGCTCTTTGCCTTGCCAGCTGTTTTTGATGTTGATAGGAACTGCTTGGACCTTCCTCATTCTGATATCTTCTTGGAATCTCCTTTTTCCTTTCTCTCTTCATTTTTTTGACCTCCTTGGAGAGATATTGCATATATATAAGGAGAAATTAGGAAAAATATGTATGGCCCACAAGCTGAGCCAAAGATCATGCTATGATACCACTGTAATATTACAAAATGGAAAATACAGGAATATAGAACATCTATAGCATTCCAAATAAGAAAAACAGGATTATAACACTAAAATCTGGAAAATGTAGGAAATATGTTGCAAAATCAAGACATTATAGCCATGAGCATAAATAACTGATTTATATCATTATAAACAACAACAAATATAAAGTACACAGTGCTCTAAAGGAGATGCACTCAAGGCAACAAGAAGTAGCTAAAATAAAATAATGAGAACTAGCACTGAAATGTTGTGCTACTACTGCTACTATTGTTGGAAACTACTGATACTAAGAAGAAGAACCATGTGTGGGAGGCTACTCAAGTGCTCAAAATTATCTGGTATTTAAACCCTATATTCTATCCTAATAACCTAGAGAAACCCATAAATTGTTTGGCCATATTTTAACTTTGGATTTTCGATCCTTTTTAAGTTTCCAACTACATCCATGTTGGCTAACTTAAGAAATTGTGCTATATAACTATTGATATGGGGCTAAATTGATGATATAAATGCTGCAATAGCACCCAATTAGCTGAATACATCAATGGTTGGTCCCTTCTTTGATCTCCAAGCTAGAAGCTTGAGATCTAGCTCCTCCTTCCTCTCCTCAAGTTGCAGTTGCACACTGCACAACTGCTGGAATGAACTGCACTGTCAAGAGGGCTGAAGCTATAGCCTGCTACTAGGTGACAGAATATATCTCATATATGATGTAAATAATCTCTCCAAAGTGAGGGGATGATCCCTCATAGGATTGCAAGCTAAAATACTTGGAAACTTCCTTCCTCCTTTAGATTTGCATGACTGGAGTGCACGATTCCTTGGGGAACTACTACTGCATGGTGGTGTCAAATGATGGCCTGAATTTCAGATAAAAATATGCTACTCCTGGAAGCCTGATCTTGAAGCCCAAGGTGAAAGTATGAATCCTCCAATGGTTTCCTAGCTGAAATGATAGAAAAAAAATCCTCCTCTAAAACCCTCATGCAGGAATGCTTAATTCCTGAGACTAAATGTGTTGTAGAGAGGGTTTTAATGTGGCACAAATGCTTGAGGATGTACGGAAGATCAAATAAACCTTCCCATAGTAGGCACTCAAAGTCCCCCGTGAGTAAGGGTGGGATTTACGCTTGGAAACACCTGTGTGCTAAACAACACTACAGACTTAGCTAAACAACTGAAGAGCACATAGAAATGTCAAATGAAAAATCCATATCTAAATAGATCAATAATCCAAATCTAAAGCCTCCTTCTATTGTTGCCTTCATCTTCCTTATATGGTTTTTCAACCTTCCATAACCTTGGCACACCTCATAACTGCGCTGCACATGTGGCAAGTAGCCTCCATGAAGGCTGGGTTGTCTCTCCATGTTCTCCACCATCTCTACATTTAATTCCCACTATCTCCATAATGTTTTCATTAGATGCACAACTTCCTCCAGTATTTCATCATTAGTGCTCTATGATCTTAATTTTATTGCACCATGATCTCATTTGACTTCCTCCATTATATCCATGATATTCTCATTAATGATCCATGATCTCCACTCTTCCTTCATTAAGAATATGCTCCACTACTCCATGATGTTCCTCCACCCTTTTATTTACTTAATTTATTAATAAAAGCCAGAACTCAAATATTCCAATTAACTAGTGGAAAATTGGGAATATTACAGTCCTCCAAGCCAAAATTTTGCTTTCCCTAAAGAAACTGCAAAAGTGGATGCTACAAAAATCCATCTCCCTCCAAATGGAATCCTCATATGGAAGGTCTCCCAATCTTCTCCAATGTGTTATGCATGCCCAGCTCCAAATATGCCTCTCTAGAATGTATAGAATGGCCTCCAACTGAAAAGTTAGATGCCTCTCCTCATCAATGAATCTCTAAGTGTCAACCGTATGTTGTCCAACCTTCTCTATGCATAAGAGAAATAAAATGAAGTGGTATCTTTCCAAAGTTGAAATTCCCCCATCATAAACTATATCTCCATCCCATGCTACATAAATTTGATTGTACCTCTCCATGCTTCCATCCTTGGACCCGTTGGCCTTGTTGGATCCAAGCATCATCCCAACACTATGAAAAATAAGAAGAATAGACATATGGATGAACATATACAATGTCAAACCATACTCTCCCAATAAAAACCACCACAACAAAGCCTTCTGCTGCCATGCCAAATCATCATTAAACCAAGTAAGAGAGCCATACTCTCTCAACAAAAGCCACCGCAACAATGCCTCTTACTTCCATGCCAAATCATCATGAACCCAAGTATGAGAGCTATACTCTTTGAAAATAAGACACTGGAGCAATGTCTCTTACTACCATGTCAAATCATCATCAACCCATGTATGAGAGCCATACTCTCTCAAAAGAAGCCACCACAACAATGCCTCTTGCTACGATACCACATCATCATCATACCAAGTATAATGATCGTAATCACCCAATAGAAGCCAACATAGTAACGCCTCCCATTTCCAATCTCATGCAATGTATGTGATAAAGTTAGCCCATACTCTCCCAAAAGTAACCAAAGCAACAAGGATTCTCGCTGCCCTATTACATCATCATGATGCAAGTCATGGAGCAACAACATACTAATTGACATATAGAATGTCACATAAACCCAATATAAACAAGATCCCTACTGCCACATCATGTGAGAGTTATTCTATGTCCCAAACAAAAGTACATACATGGACATAGGATATGTCATGTGATGGCCAAACTCTCTCAACAATAACCAGTACAACCATTCCTCCTGCTACTGCATATCATCAGTAATGTACATGGCATGGATAGTAAAAATGTGATATGTTGGGTAGTAACCATACTCACCCAAAAGAAACTAGCGCAAACATGCTTCTTGCTTCCCTGTAGCATAGATCTACAAGTAGGTTGTCAACCCATTGCTCATCCTCCTGATCCATCCATCCCACTGTGGATGATGAATCATGTCATGCTCAAACTTGGTATCCACACAAGGTAGAATACCATTCTCCTCCATATGATAAGATTTTCACTCCATGAGATGTTGAAGTGGACCTCCCTTGAGGTCACTCCATGAGATCCTCTCATCAATGGCTCAATAGAACCCATAAGGTAGCATATAAGTTGTAGGTAGAAATTTCTCTTTGAGCTGTGAGAGACTCATCAAGAAAAATCCATCTTGATAATGGAAAATGATCTCCATCATAATATTTCTATCATCTATCCTCCGTCCCTTGAGTGCTTCATGAGTGAAGCTTCCTTTGGAACAATCGAAGAATAATGGAGCCCTCATCTCATCATTGTTTCCCAGTGACAATGTTGTAGACCTACATGGTGATACATCTGCTATCTCATGGCCATACACAATGTTCAACTCACATCCTGACATTGTACTGAATAGGACTGTGCTCATCCCATTCTCTGAAACTCCATACTTCAACACAAAGTGTTGGGTATAGTTCATCAATGACAAACTGGGATAGTTATACATGTCCTCCTTTCTCAAGTCAAGTGTCCTATGCGTAGTGATAGTTTGTTGTTCCAAATCGACATGGTTCTGTAATACTTGGTTATGTAATGGCCTTGATGGCATGATATCACAAATCTAAATATGAGGTACTAAAAAAATATGAGATGGAAATGTTTGGAAATGTTGGATCAATTGATTCTCAGGAACATCTTGCACAACTACAAGAGTTCCTCCAACTTGTGTAATGGCCTCTCCAACTATTAGTAATGGTTACGGCTACATCTCTTATACTGTACCAGCACTGGCATCTACCTCCTCGTCCTCATATATCTCCTGTATATTTCATGGTATTTCAAATGTCAAGAGTTTAATACCATCTTGCAATGATGCAAGTGCTCATTCTCCTGATGTAATTACTTCTGCAGCTGGTGGTGGTGGTATTTTCTCCTCTTCTGGAGTGATAAGGCTAGCATCTTCCTTTGGCTCCTCATGTGCTATCTCATCAATGATGAGAAGTGTCTCTATGGGAAATGTATCTGGTTTCCTTCTACCAAACTTATTCTTCATTATTTGAAATAAATATGCATATGTAGTTACTTTGGCATGTGATAAATGACTGAACCGCCAATCCTTTGCTTCACCCTCAAGGTGTAGTGCTGCAATGTCAAAAACCTCCCTTTCTCATATTGGGTATAGTTTAAAAATGGGGCTAACTCTTTCCTCCAAGACTTCACTGTGCTTGTGGATGATACATAAAATGTAGGCAAGAAGAATCTATGCCTCTTTCTTCTATTGCTGCTGTGGGATCTCCTTTCTTCTTTTAGTTCTAAAAATTGTTGAAGAGTTAGATTATCCTCGAGTGTTATAGGATGGGATTTGTACTCTGAAAGATATTTACTTAGGGTCTCATACCCCAAGTGTCCTCCATATTCATATCATTAACCTTCCTTCACAAAGAAAGTGGATCTAGTACAATGTTGTGGATCTTTTTGCCTTGCCAGTTGTTTCTGCTGCTGATAGGAAGTGCTTAGACCTTCCTCATTCTGATATCTTCTTGGAATATCCTTTTTCCTTTCTCTCTTCATTTTTTTGACCTCCTTGGAGAGATCTTGCATATATCTAAAGAGAAATGAGGAAAAAATGAATCCATCTACCATTATAGATCTCTTCTTTTTGCTTCTTCTTCTTATGTCATAATATTTATTGCCCACAAGCTGAGCCAAATATCATGCTATGATACCACTATAATATTCGAAAATGGAAAAGACAGGAATATAGAACATCTATAGGATTCCAAATAAGAAAAATAGGAATATAACACGAAAATTTGGAAAATTCCGGAAATATGTTGCAACATCAAGAAATTATAACCATGATCACAAAAAACTGATTCATATCATTATAAACAACATAAGATATAAATTACATAGTGATCCAAAGGAGATGCACTAAAGCCAACAAGAAGTGGTTTAAATACACTAATGAGAACTAGCACTCGAAATATTGTGCTACTACTGCTGTTGCTACTGGAAGTTACTGATACTGAGAAGAAGAACCATCTTCTACAGGCTACTATAGTTCTCGCAATGATCCAAGATTTTAACCACAGATTATACTCCCAAAACCTAGAAAAAACCAGAAATGGTTTGGCTTGCTATTAACTTTGGATTTTCGGCCCTTTTTGGGTTTCCAACTGCAATCCTGTTGGATGACTTACACAATCCTCCTAGGTAAAGATTGAGATTGGGCTGAACTGATGGTATAATTGTTGCAATAGCACCCAATCAGCTCAATACATGAAGGGCTGGTTCCTTCTCTTGATCTCCAAGCTAGAAGCTTGAGATCTAGCTTCTCCTTCCTCTGCTCAAGTTGCTGCTGCACACATCACAAATACTAGAATAAATTGAGCTGTCAAGAGGGCTGAATGTGTATACTGCTTCTAGGTGATGGAATATAACTCAAAAATTATGGAAATAGTCTCTCCAAAGTGAGGGGATTGTCCCTCACAAGATTCCAAGCTGAAATACTTGGAAACTTTCTTCCTCCTTCAGATATGCATGATTGGACTGCACAATTCCCTGGGAAACTTCTGCTGCATGGAGGTGTGAAATGTTGGCATGAAGGCGAGATAATAATATGCTACTCCTGAAAGCCTCATCTTGAAGACCAAGGTGAACAAATGAATCCACCACAGGTTTCCTAGCTGAAATGATAGAAACAGCCTTCTCCTATCAAACCCTCATGCAGGAATGCGTAATTCCTAAGATTGAATGTGTTTTAGAGAGGGGCTGAATGTGGCACCAATTCCTGATGATGTATGGTAGCTCAAAGAAACCTTCCAAGAGTAGGCACTCAAAATCCCCTGTGGGTAAGGGTGGGATTTCTGCTCGGAAACACTCATGTGCTAAACAACATTGCAGACTTAGCTAAAGAGTTGAAGCGTGCATAGAAATGTCAAATGAAAAATCCAGATCTAAAAAGATGAATAATTGAAATCTAAAGAATCTTTCTATTTTTTCCTTCATCTTCCTTATATCGTTTGTGAGCCTTCCATAGTGATGGCCCACCTCATAACTGGGTTGCACATGTGGCCACTAGCCTCCATCAAGACTGCATTGTCTCTCCATGTGCTCCACCATATCTACATTTAATTCCCACTCTCTCCATCATATGTGCATTATATGCACCACTTCCTCCATTATTTCATCATTAGTGATCTATGATCTTACTTTTACTGCACCATGATCTCATTTTACTTCCTCCATGATCTCCATGATCTTCTCATTAATGATCCATGATCTGCACTCTTCCTTCATTAAGAAGCTACTCCACTACTCCATAATGTAGATATACTTCTAAATAGCCAACATACACACATAAAAAGTGTATTTTATTCATCTATGGGGTTTATGGGTCCCTCCACCCTTTTAATTAATTAATTAATTAAGAAAATCAAGAACTCTAATATTCCAATTAACTGGTTGAAAATTGAGAATATTAAATTTTTACCCTAAAAGCCTAAACATGTAAGTCTTATCACATAGTCCCTATTCAAATTTACATATCCTATAATTAGAGCTAATACTGCAACTTATGAATTTTCCTATAGCTTTATTGCTAAGGTCGCAAGGTCCCATTCTATATTTTTAGTGGTATTCCACTGCGATTTGCGATCTTGACTCGCGACCTACTTTTTGTTGGTCACATGTGACCTAGACATCACACAACCCACACCTGCAATCCATTTAGGTCACAAGGTTGCAAATTCATACTGCATCCCTCATGTGACCACCCACTGCTAGTGCGAGCTAAGCACTTTCGCCGGGGCTAATCTCATGCAATGATTTTTTTGCACCATTCCATATTGGAATATCCTCTTGCATGTGCACCCTCCTTTATATCTGAATACCATTACCCCTCTCACTATCTCATTCAACCTACCACAAAAAAAAATAATCTCTTCCTCTCTAGAAACCAATTACAATTGCAACCCCATTTGGTAAGTAATCCCCCCCCCCCCCTCTATAATTATTATTTCTTACAGATTGAAATTTTTTCATTCCATTGGCACCATGGCCCTCTTCATTCCCCATCCTAAGCATTATTTTACCATGCTATGATCTTGATTTAACATCCTATATTTCACCTCTCCTTCTACTCCCACTCATCCCCTCGATTTGTGACTCAATATTTAATTAATGGTCATAAGGGCTCAATTTCGCACACCTTAGCTGCACTAGACAAGGGATATCGTCTCTCCAAAAAACCAACCACCATCAGAAGATAAATCGAGCTATCCATAGCCATATTTGAATTAAATACATATCAAATTGAAAGCATCACCCATCATGTTAGACGTGATTCCCTTCATTGAATTCTCGTATTATGGTTGTGGCATTTTTAATACACCCATCTTCTAGTATCCTGAAATTTAAGCCTACTCAGAGACTTAGAGGTGTGGGAATGCATGAAGACACCCCCTTGTGACCTTTTATTTGAATATACCTTGGTGCGTCACCCTATCACTCTGTCCCATACCCATTTGGTTACCCTTTCAACCCCTGCCCACATCAATAGCATTTAGTTCCATATGCGAACTACCTATAAGTGCGAACTAGTGACCTTGCAGCCTAGCGACACAGTGAAATTTAGACCCACAAAAAATTTGATATTGGAACTTATATTTCGCTCCAAAATTTAACTAGGCTTTTCTATTGATTTTTTAATTCACAAAGTCTCAAAACGACACCTAGAAAGGTTAACTATTTATGCAACCTTGTGACTTGCATAGTCACATGAACATTTTGACCTACCTTCCCTTGAAACTTTTTACCTATATTACAAATTTAATTTGCAACCCTAACAAAATATTTTACTCTAGCACGTTGAATCCCCATAGGCACATTTGTTTTCTCATTAGCTAGCGATCATCATTATCCATGCTAACATTTATTTCTTGGGACCATATCTTTGAATGTTAGGTGACATTGATCTATACTATATCAATATATAATATTTCTCTTGCGATATGGAACAAACAATGGTAAAATGTTATCATAAGGGTTCTAACAAGAGCTCCACCAGAGTTTAAAGCAGTATAGATGAATTTGTAGACAACATGCCAACTCTTCCCACATATGGAGATACTACTTGCAATATTGATAAGAGAACAAAAATTTCATGGTGGGATATTTACTCCGAGTGTGCTAACAATGAAATCCCACAAACTTAATAGGAATTCAAGGTATACATCAATATCAAGATATCTTAGTTGCATAAAAAGGTTGCACACCCTCCAGTTTTCCCATGTGCCCAAAGAACAGACTAGATATTGCAACATGCAGATGAAGATTATTAGCTAGTCAGGGGGCATACTAGAGAGGTTATAGATCCTTCATCACTGCTAACATTTACACCTATTACAAGATACCTAAGCAAGAAGAGGCCTTCAACACCAAAGGGTTATCATCTTTTACTGAGTCTACCAAGGACATACTGAAATCATGGTGGGAGGAGCCAACCCATTAGAGAAATTTTAAGGTAAAAAATGGGCCCCAAAATAAAAATGTACAACCAAAATAAACTTTATAAGAAAAAATAGGATTAAATATGATGATGTCAACCATAAGGGATGATTCACCATTTTGGGAGTAAAAAATTAAAAAGATAAAAGAAAAATATTTTTTCAACTCGTATTTTTAACTTATCTCCCTATGATTTTACTCAAATTTCAAGAAGAAGAAATATTTGGATGAAAACTATAATTCCTCATCCAAGGATTACCCATGTTGCATAATTTTGATGGACTCTGCTACATTAAAAATGAGAAATACATGAAAAAATGTGTTTGCAATAACATTGTTTCAGGTATTTCTCAATTTTCATGTAGTAGGGTTCGAAAGTATGCAATATGGTTAGTCCTTGGATGAGGAGTTAAATTTCACATCCAATGATTACTCCCAATATAAATTTGAGTAAAACCACAGGGATATAACTTTAAAATAAGAGTTGAAAATGTATTTTTTTATTTTTTCCTTATAACATCAGATGGTGTAATGTATTCTTATTTTGTTATCTCTACTATTATTTTATAATTTCACTAGGAGGCTCGTTTTAGACCTCAAAAATTATCTAATGAATTTTAGACTTAAGGTAGACCAAGTTTATAAGATAAAAGGCCTCCGAAAGGTGTATCAATGAATGGAAGCCATCATGAATAGACTATATGGGAGAGGATATATTGATACCGTCCTAGGATCATGGGTCACTCTAATGCACACGATTGCCACTAGAGGAACGATATTTAATTGGGAGAGAATTATGTCATCTTCTCTCAATGCAAACATTCAAGAAACCAAGAATCTGAAAAGAGGTCAACCATTAGAATTTTAAATGGATTCCTATCTCGATGCATTTTGCATGAAATGTGAATGTGAGGGATTAAATTTAAAATGAACCCCGAAAGTGAAAGAGCATGTACATAGTTATTATAAAATCTTATGGAGCTCAATATAGAAAGGAATATACAAAATAATTGCAAAATACTTCATTTCTCCTTTTATATCTTGCATTATCCGGTGAAGACCCTCCATGTATGTATGAGAGGGCCAAGACCACTCTCCCTAATGTTGCAATTTGGTTCCCTATTGGAGAAGAAACCTAAATCATGGTTTTCAAGTCTTACAAACCTCCTCATGCTCTCCCCATGTTGGTGAAAAATACTATTATTTTATAGGATTTTTCCTATCGATTAACTATTGGATTATCCTAAACAAAGGGAAAAGCGGACCATGCCCAATGTTCCCATTGATGATTGGAGCATATACCGATTTAGAACTATAAGGGGGTCGAAGTCAAATATGGGGACTTGAGTGATACAAACATATTATCCAAAAGGTATCAGATTCACACATGTTAACAAAATTGTATTCAATGGTGTTATGCTCATTTTAAATATGGTTTCGATGAGAAGATCAAGAAATTTTATAATTCTTTCCGGGAAATAGCACCAAATGTGGAATGAGGAAAATAAGAGGAGCAACCAAATAATTATATCTAGGAAAGGATGAGACTTGAATCCAGGGAAATCCTTCTTTAAAGGAATAAAGGGCAAGAAAGTAGCAAAGAAAATCAAAATAAACACGAAATGAGAAAGAAAAGAGATTACAAAATACCGAAAAAGGAAGCAAATGAAGAGAATCCCTAAAAAGAGGAAGAATATTGAATTATATATGAGGAGGAACTAATGAAAAAATAAGACAATGATGAAATGATGAAGAAGCTATAAGAAGAAGAATGCATAAAGAGAGTCGAAGAAGAAAGAAGATAAAAACAAGAAGAAGAGGCCAAAAGGAAACAGTAAGTTCTAGCCAAAAAAATCAAGCAAGATATTCTCAATGAATAAGATAGCAAAGCAGCAGATGATCAACAGGAATAAGAATAAAAGATGCAGTTAGGAATGCCTATTTTTTATATCCCACCATCTACTCCCATCACCAATGTATATTTTTTTCTACAAGAATTGGGCATACTAAAGGAAGAAGAAGAGTGAGTATTATACATTTCTAGGCTCACTTTTGATGAAGCCTAATGCAAGAATATGCAAGAAAGATGCAAGTGTTATGCCAAGAATCCAGGTAATCCCATATCAATGGCCACAAAGAAAGAAATTGTCGTTAACACCACTATGAACCCAAAAATGATAGTCTCATCTAGAACCTCTTTTGTAAAAGCCAAAAATATAAATGGAAACAAAATCAATAAATAAGTTGCCAATATAAAGACCAAGCTTAGTGCACATGAACAATTTTTCATAGGTGCAGAATGAGAAATAGACCTTGCTTACATCTCATTCATAAAACAACGAGTTGGAAAATTCCATTCAAGAAGAAGTGATAATATTGTAAGATGCCATAAATTTGGTATACTAATAGATGATGAAATTACATAAGGTTATATCACCATTCCCAACCATGAGAATATAATCTAAGGAAAGAGGATCCATATTTAGACTAGCCACCAGAAATTTCATGAGCATAAATGAGTGGGTCATTTAATATTTAGATGCACCAGAAGAACTTCCAAATAAATATTGGATGACAACAAAAAGCGATAAGGTTGCAGTTTGAATCAATGTACATTCACATGACAAGTTGGTTAAATATTTGGACAAAGTAATAAACTCATACAAACATTTACTTAGTTGGGTAGAATCTCTTATTTACATGAATAAATTCCATTCTATTTTTTCATTGGGTGAAGTTAGGAAAGAAGAATAGGTCAAGGAAGAAATTAAAGAATTTGTGAGCCTCTTCAAGTAAGTTGGTGCTATAGAACACTTGAATTTATAGATGAAATTTCCCAATATCTGGTGGATCATGTAAGGATATACAAGAAGCTCCTGACCATATCAAATAAGGTGAAAGTGAAGAAATACACTCTATTTCTGGATTCCCTATAATTTCTTCACAATCATGGAGACGAATTCCAAGATAAGGTCATTGGTCTTGCAAAGGAATACAAGCTTTGGCGTACAAAGTAGAAGAATTATATCTAGATGTCCCAGACTTCTCTATTACTAGATTAGTAGATAGAGAGTATTTCATTTGCTTCAAGTGATGTGTTAGTAGTAGAGTAAAGAGTGGAGTAGAGAGTCACATGGGAATGTGAAAGGTTAAGGGGTGACTCAAGATTCATAGGGTAGATGAAAGGTCACCCGAATTTTTATAAATATATCATCATGACTCAATGTAAAGGACTTTATATTTGGATTGAATTGGTGTACATTATTTAAGAGATAATAAACCTTTTGTGAGTGCAAGTGTTGATTCTGCACTTCCACTTACGGATGTCATGGAATTTCATGTGCTGATGTTATGAGTATTTTAGGTTTTGGTGCTTTTTCAACCTAGTGCATAATCATTTCATGTGTTATTATTAATTTTATAATTTATATTTCGATGATCAGATGGTACATGTTGAGCTTATTATATGTTTATGTTGGTGAATTGTTTCATTGATTTTTGCATATGTTATGTATGGGATTACACACCTTTACACGCTTTTATTGAGGTTTATGATTATGAAATTATTTATAATTAATGAACTAATTTATATTGGATACATGGGTTTTATTTTAAGTTTTTTTAGCATTTCTTCCCTTAGGAGTCATGTTAATGCTGCTTAGTTTTTGTTATATGCATAGTGTCTCACATCATTAAAATCCATAAGTCACTCATTTTCATTTGTTGAAGGTTTTATTTTATTCTCTAATGATTGTTATGTGTTACGTAAAAAGAGAGCTATAAGGAATATGATGGCTATTGGCCCTACATATCATATTGGTTTCCTATCCCAAACAATGTGATGTCGAATTGGGAATTCACAACGAGGAGACCCCCTAGCTGTTGGTAGTACATTTTAGAGGGTAAATATATGTTTGGCACTAAAATGAGGGCCCCTGTTGTTGTATGGTTACTATAAATTCTCGTCCTTGCCTTGAACCTTCACAATAAGCTAGAAATATACCTGCTCCTCTTCCTCCCCTACCACTTCCACCTGAAGATGTTCCACCCGATAATTTTGAAACATTCTGCGAGGTCACCCATGACTAAATAAGGGACCTAATGTATTATTATTCACAAATTTTCCAAAGGCCTTGGGGTATCCCTTCCACAACTTCCCTCCCTCATACACACATAACACAATGTCACCATAACCATAAACGGGTCCTAGTGGGTTCAATAGAAGAGATAGTTAATATAACCTTGGATTAAAAAGAAAAATCAAGGATGACATGAGAACATTGAAGACATTCAATTATCGTGAGGTGAAGAGAATATTAGAAACGAAGAAAATATAAGGAATGAGGAAATTATTAGGCATGAAAGGAATCTAAAAAATGAGAGACAACTGAGGATTCTGAGAGATATGAGGAATCTAAGGAATATAATGGTTCCAGGGAATAGGGGGAACTAGGAGAATCCACTGACAATAGTAAAGGTTTGGGTTCTAATTCAGAAAGTGACATGGAAGATAAAAACAACAAGGATCAAAATGAACTGAGAGGTAATCGGTAATAATATATGGCTTAGATGGCTCAGTCTCCTCTGGAAATCTGAGGTCTGCTTCTTGATATGACCTAGAATCCAGATAAGCATCTCATAATTTATGACCCAGATAAAGGAACCACCCCAAATATCACATCAATAAATTCTATCTATCATTACAGATGATGAGAGTGCAACATGATGACGTCGCATACGAGATTTTCCTGTAAAGTTTAGAAAACAAGGTCGCTAGATGTTATCATTTCCTTCTCATAACATCTCTTTAGAAATGGAAGGAGTTTCAAAAATTCTATATTGAAAATTTTTCTGGGGAGAAACAATTTCCATGCTACTTATAGAGTTAATTTTGTTAAATATGTAAAGGGAGGAAGAGTTAAAATACTTTAATAAATGATTTACTACATGTAACAACCCTCGTGAAAATTACATGTAATAAAAGTTAATAAAGGAAAAATAATTACCATGGTCATGGGACACATATTCCAAGTTGAATGTTGAGAAAAAAATCCTAGTGTGGTTGTTTATATGGTCTATTATGGCTATGGAAATTGGAAAAGGCAATGGCTAAGGCTTTGGAAAGGAAAAGTGGCATTTATTGGCATTTATTTATGAAAATAATGGAAAATAGGAGAAAATGGAAGTGAAATGTCATAGGTTTCATGTGAGGAGGAAAATGAAGGAAAATAATGGAAAATTGAAGAAATTAGAAGCCTCATTAATAAAAATGAATTTAAGGATTAGTACATAGAGTTTTGTGAGTTTAGTTTTGGAGCTCTCATTTTCTCTCCCTCTCTCTCATATTATTGGACACTTAGAGCTTCTTGGAGTACTCTTGGAGAGTGGCATAGTTGGAGTTTTTGAGCAAGAAGGAAGAGGAAGAGCAGGAAACTGCAAGAGGAAATTAAGATTAGTGGCTACAATGAGTTTTTCCTGTAGGTACCAAGTTTCATTTATGTTTCCCTCACTATTTCTTTGCATGCATCGCATATGCATGTGCTTTCTTGGTGATGATCTCTCATTGACAATGATGATTTACTAGATTGATAGTGGATTGGCCTAGACTTTCCATGTCCTGGATAACCATGGTGTTGTGGGTTCATTTCATTGTTTATTTTTTTGCTTGGTTGTCATGTGCCTTTTGCTATTGGTTGAGCTAGTTTTTCCTCGAAGCCTTGGTTAGAAACATGCTTTGAAAGCCCTGTAACAACTTGGGTTGAGTTACTAGTCCTGTAAGCCTCGGTTGGACAAATGCTCTGGAACCCCATGGTGGGTTGGGTTACTAGTCCTGGAAGCCCTCATTATTTTACTCACAGTTCTTCTAACTAAAAAATATACCCTTTTCATGCTAGAATAAAATGAACTTGGTCAACATTTAGAATCTTCCTTATAAACTCAAGATAAAATATCCTCATAGGAAAAAATATTGGCAAACACTATGGTGGTACTCTAGTCCCATATAGTCTTATCATTGTGTAATCCTAAAAAATATACATGTCCCCCACTCTGGTGACCTTGTTGAGTTGCAATGACTCTTTTTCTTGTGTAAAAATACTTATGGTCTGCTAATTGATCAAAATATTATATACAGTGGCCATGAATAATGACAGGTAATAAGAAAAGCCCTCATTATTTTCCTTATTTCTAATAACACCTTTCCATTCAATGACAAATTTCATTTGATTATTTGGGTCCCACATATTAAGACCCATATGGTAAAAATTAACAACCTGCACATATAAGAAAATATAGACCAAGACAAAGGGATATCTAAAATAAAAATAAATATGATAGTTGTGAAATTAAGAAATGATAGACATGCATAGGTAAAAAGGGATATCCAAACAATATTTGGTTGCCACATCAAACTCAAAAACCCGCGGCTTGTTCACCTACTATCCCAGTATCATATTCTTCCAAAAGAGACAAAATTACAACTAAGGCATGATGTGTAGCTTCAGAAAATAAGATTGTTGTGAAATCCAGTGTAGGTGGAGGAATTTCGAAATTTGGTGGAAGAATGAGTTTAAAGAGACCTTTCTTATTCTCTTTAGAGCTAAGTTTATAAGTGAGGAGTAAGGACTCATATGGAAATATCTTGGGATTCTCGACTATATGGAAATTAAAATATTTGTGTATCATCTCTGAAGTAACCTCAAAAATGTTCTCCACTAAAGGAGACATAACAAAATTCCTTTGTGGGACAAGGGAAGACACTAACTACTTGAAAAAAATGTAGAAATTATATGTATGTGGGATAATTACACAACAAAGGTTGGATCTAATGACTCAAAAATATTAGCTATGTCACTAGAACAGTAAAAAATGTCATGTCAACTATCCAAAAGGTTTAAGTAGCAACGAGAATAATTTATTTCAACCTCTTTGTCCATAAGGGGTATATGAATAGAAAAGATAGAGATTAATTTTTTTTAGTTGATATCAAGGAAACTTTCTACGTGTTTATAATTTGAATGAAATGAAAATGAATAAATGTGGAATTATGAATTAAATGGTAACCAAAGACAACGAAGAGACGAATGGTTATGTGGAATTGCCAATGTACACTATGGATACTAGTCACCGTAACTCTACAACTGGAGGAAAAATAAAATAACGGGTGGGATGATGGTTACATGAATTATCATCAGCTTTTGATGCATGGCTTTCATGAAAACCATTAGCAACTTTTGAGGGGTCTCCATAGTGGTTTATGAAAAGTGGAGGTGATCTATCGAAATTAATCATTTCCATTTATTTGTACATGGGGTATTTAGCCATCCTGCTTTGCGACGTGTCCTGATCCTAGAATTTTTTATTGCTTTAACATGCCGGAAAGGCTTTGATTCCTTGAGTTGATTCCAATGAGAAATGATTTGACCCAAATCTTGTGCGCACTCTATTTTCAATTTAGAATAGTTTTTCCCCAATTTTTAGATTTCCACCACGAGAGGTTAGGCTTGTATACAAAATAAAATAAAAATTTTGGAAAGGGATTCTTATATAAAAATTTAGTCCATACATCCAAAGTCATATATCTATCTATATATATATATATATGATGGAAAATTAAAAAGAAACCTTTCACTACAACGCCTTGCATTAAATAACTAACGTGTTTGAATTCCTTACCCTTCCAACTCTTCATTCTTCTTCATTTGGGATTTCATCTTGGTATTAATGTAGTCCATGTCCTTACACACACCTTTCAATTGATTGGCTAGGTTTCTCATATCCTTCCTTATATCATTAATATTTTCATAGTAACATCCTCTATTTGGAGGATATCTAGACAAGAGATGATTGTATCTAGGAATTTCCAAAATACAAGACTCCAAGTACTTCTAGATTTAACAATACCACTAGAAAGGAAAAATAAAACAAGAGGACGGGAGGGAAAAACACTTTTTGAGTATTTGACAAGACCAATCAACTCAAAAATCACTTTAAAATCAAATAGAAATAAAAAACTAAAATTACCCTATCCATACTTTCTACAGAGAAAATACGTTCATTACCATCCATAGATGACTTATAATTTTTCATCGTTGATGTTTAATTTTATGTACCATATTTTATAGCCATCTACTTTATTGCACTTTTCAACATCTACTCAAGCTTATTCATCATTATCCATTACCCAGTACAGTACTAAAAATACCAATTTTCTTAGGGGTATAATTCTTTTCTATAGAAAATTCAATTTTAAAACATTTTCAACATGTTTGCATTTCATTTAGCCCATATCATCATAAGAAATTATCTAGATATAAAATTAGCAATAACAATGCAATAGATCAATCATAGGTATGTCATGATATATTTGTCATTAGGCTTAACATATCTAATTCATATATATGTCATAATATTTTGTCATATCAGAGATAATAAGTCCTAAGGAGGTCATTTTCATACCCAAGAAATGAGGCCCATTAGGGCTTTGTTACACCACAAGATTGAGGCCCATTAGGGAATTGTTACACAATAATAATGAGGACTATTATTGCATTGTGGTGTTATCACAAATAAGGACATAGTGGTAATTATCATACCCAATATTTGACACCCATTTAGGTGCTATTACACCACAATATTTAGGCCCATTAGGGCATTGTTACACCACAATACCGAGGCCCATTATGGTGTTGTTACACCACAAGATTGAGGCCCATTAGGGTGTTGTTACATAAGAATAATGAGGCATAATTTCACAGACATTTAGGATGCAATGATCATTATATGAATGCAAATTAATTAAAGGTCCTTGTGTGCATTTATTTGAGGCACACAAACCCTTCCTTTTACCCTATGAAATTCATGAGTTTTGGAATATTCTTGAAAAACCGAAATATATATGTGAAAAATAAAAAATATTTAATTATATTAATGTTACTTACAAGTAAAAAATAAATATCTGAGTTTAATCATTCAAGTTGGCCTTTAAATGAAGGTTGAATGTGCATTTTTGTAAGCCGGGATAGAATTACCTTGCTTCACAAAAATGCATGCCAAGATTTCATTTATAGGAAAAACGAGCTGATTCAAATATACTATTCAATTATAATTATTGGTTATTTTGAGGCACGTAACCCCTTCCTTTTACAATATAAAAACATTAAATATTGGAGTATTCATGAAAAATAGAAATTTAATGAGGATGAGTTACTACCCACCCAAATTTAATGAATATGTACTTTATACTACGTGAGAAGGCATGTTCCCCACACATTTCAAAGGCCTCTTAGGTCATGTGTAAATATTAAGAGGCTTCTAAGTAAATAACAATACATTTGTGATTTTGTCATATTTTGTATACATATTTTTTTATTTTGCAACATAAAGTAGAAGCGAAATACCCTTGTTTTCCATTTTTATCCAATGAGAAACATTATACATTATAATTGTAAAATTGGTTGGAATATGTTCAGAGCATGATAGGATAAATGACACCCATATATGGTAATATATGGGTATAATGTTTCCCACAATATCGATGGAATTTTTTCCACCATATATTGGATTAAAAAACTAAGGTACTTTAATTATTTACCCTGATTCCATCTGTTCATTCTTCTTCATTTGGGATTCTGTCTTGGTACTTATGAAGACCATGGCCTTATCCACCCCTTCCAAATTACTGGCTAGGTGTCTCATCGCATTCCTTATCCCATGCATATATTCACTATAACACCCTATATGAGGAGTATAGCTAGCCATGGCCTGATTGTATCTATGAATTTCTAAAATCCAAGACTCCATGTATTTCCAGAATTAAGACTACCACCACACAAGGAAAATAAAACAACAAGAGGATTGGAGGGAAAATAAGTTTTGAGTATTTCAAAAGACCAATCAACTCAACAATCACATTAAAATACAAATAGAAACATAAAACTAAAATTACAAACCTATCCATATTTTCAACATGGAAAATAGGTTCATTACCATCGATAGGTGACCTATAATATTTCCTCCTTACCCACATAGATGTTTCATTTTATGGACTATATTTGAAAACCATATAATTTATCTCACTTGTCAACATTTAATAAAGCATATTCATCATTAACCATTTACCAATAGAGTACTAAAAATGTTAATTTTCTTAGGGATAGAAGTATGTATTTTAGATAATTTCATTTAAAAACATTTTTATAATTTTCACATTACATTCACAACATATCATCATAACAAATTATGTATATAGAACATTATAAATTAAAATGCAACAGAAAAATTATAGGTCTATCATAATATTTCATTAATAACTGTACCATGATATCTATATAATAGGGATCAACATATCTCCTTCATATATGCATCATAATATTTTCTCATATCATAGATAAGGAGGCCCAAAGAGGTCATTTTCATACCCAATAATTGAGGCCCATTAGAGATTTTTTACACCACAACACAAGAAAATGGTTCATCGTCAAGCCACTATGTCCTTCTTCTATCCCCATGGATCCCAAACATCTATCCTTCATCAGGTTGTATTCTTGCTCCTAGTACAATAGGCACAGGGGTAAACCAAGAACTTGGTTATGTTAGACCTATTCAATAAACTAATAGAGGTTAGCCACATCCTCCCTCCCCATAGTTGTGCTCTTAGAAAGAGAAACTTAACTACCATTGATTCTAAAAGTCTGAGTCCCATTCCTATCTCTAACCATTTCTCTCTTCTCTCTGTTGTACCTGCTTCTTCCTTTGGTAGGTAGTGGAAAGGATTTAGCCTTCCTACCTTCTTAAAGATACTCAGAGGGTTACTAGGGTGGGGTGGATCAACCTTTATAAACCATCCATAATGTTTCATCAAAGTGATTCCAACTCCTTCTACCTCCCAAAACAGGGAATATTCCAAATTTACATTAATATTTAAGGGTAAGTTTTTCCTGTCCTTACATCACGCATAGGGGTAGAATCCTATCCTAAAGTTACAACTAAGAGAGTGGGAACTATCCCAAAATCACTCCGGCATATGGGAAACAGAAAATCCTTCTTTCAATTGGAGTCTAGCTAGAATTATTTGTGAGACTACAACATGCTTGAGAACCATGTTTTTGAGCATATAGGGCCCTCCCTGGTCCTCGCCACCCTTCGCAACTTAACCACCTTTGATGGATATTTTATTTTTTGTATCTATCGCTTCTGAATATTCTCACACAATATCTTGTTCCCTAAATGTGTCACCTTACCATTTCTGCTCCCCACCGTCCCTTTTATCATCATTTCCTCCATCTATTTCAATTCTCCTTTAGCTCCCTCATACTCCTTTGGTTTGGTGCCACTCTTGTTCTCCTTCTCTTGGTTTCAACTTAAACTTCCCTCGTCTCCTATAATCATGTATTACTGAAAGAATTTATTTCATAAATTATTTCATTCATCAATCATCCCTTTCTATTTTATATAGTTTGGCATTTCTTTCTCCTTCATTATGGCTACTTGTGACCTTTACTCTTCCATTATGGTTTCTTGATCTGAATCACTCTAAGACTACACAAAATTTGTTTACAATATTCCTTTATATCAACTCAATACGATGGTTCACACATGATACCTATCTCAACACTTATATTATCATATTATTTTATCTTTTTACCTTAGTATTAGCCTCATTAGTGTGCATCACGTTGGAATTCCATGGTTTAGTTTCACAACTCTCTTTCTATCTTCTCCAAAAAAAAGATATTCCACAATGTTCTTAACCACTTTCTTTCGCTTCAACAAATATTACCATGTTGGTAATTAATACTTTCATGCAACTCCCATCATGTGGTCCTGGCCTTCACCTAAATTTCTAAGCCTTCCCATGTTAAAATACATCGTCATGGGTGCGCCTAGTCTAAAATATTATGACTCCCACCCTTAATGATGTTCAATATTTTTCATTCAAATAATCAATTATCTTCCTGGAATTGAGATCTTACTTTTTACTTGTTTCCTAAATATATCAATGTTTATTTATGATCCTCCTATCATAATATTGTGTTGTGCAATTATATGAATATATTCCCATATAGAACAAAAATCTTGAATAACATCATCCCAAACAATTTGTCTAGCCTCCATCAAAGAAATATTACATTTTTACTCTGTTTTAAACTCTTTTATTTCATCTTGAACTCCCTTATACATACCGGTAAGTTGATAGTTATTTTAATTTTCCATGTTCAGTTTAATTTCCTTTACATTCAACTACTCCCTTACCATGGCTAGACTATCTTCAGTTTTCTTTAGTTCAACTTCTGAAATTCTGAGCTCTGCCATGACCTTCGTCAATTTATCTCACGGGTCATCTGCTCTGACTGGAATCACAATGGTTGGAAAAAAAAAATTAATTTATTTTTGTAGGCTTTGGAAGTCTTTAACCTGAAAAAAATCTCTTTATTTCTATCAAATAATTCTACTATTAATAGATTTTTTTCTTTTTTAACTTGATCCAACTCAACTGTTTGAGCATACCCATTCCCATGCATTTTTAATTATTGCACCTCATATTTTGTGTTTTGCAATAGGGTCTTGATGGCTTTCCTGTCATGTCAATCTACTCCAAATTTAGTGGTTATTTTCTTATACTCTTGATTTTTCATATGAACTACTCAAAAATTTTCTTTTTCATATTTCAGTTGATTTAAAAATTTGTCCAAAATCTTTTCTTTATTCCTCACTGTGGTTTTTTTTTCTTAGGTCATTATAGATCATTTCCCTTACCTATTTGTGAAAATTTATCTTATCATATAGGGGAATACCATCTACATTAATAGATAAATAAAATGTTTTGAAATTTGGTTCTGAAGTAATAGATTGAGTAGCAGGATGTGTACGATAAAGCTTTAACTATTTTCTCTTTAAGTCCACAGCAAAGATAAATATTGTTTGATAACTTGATGTTTCTTGAGATATTAGTTGTGTTTCCATTCTAATCCTCATTTTATAACTCCTTTATTCAATTTTTTGGTAATTACTATGCAAAATTTCAAATGAATAAGGTGTCTCTTCTATTGTGAATGCTTCCAAATCAATGGAGACAGAAGAGGAAGTAGTGTGCCTTAGATTTCACAACTGCATTTGAAAACTAGGCTGATATGAAGGACCTTTCGTTAATTTGATTTGTATGACTTCTTCATCCTTTTTTTGAATTTTAGTCCTATTTTTTGAATGAGAATCATGCATATCAACATATTTTTTCTTAGGATAAGTCATTTTCGAACTCTTCTCTTTTACCATATGGGTTTCAACATCCATTCTTTGTTGTACCGTGGTACATGACCAAGTTTCTTGATTTTCCATTTTCTAAATTCTCTGTCTACTTTCATCAATATAAGGTGCAAAAATTGTTACACTCTTTTATTAGAAATTATTTTGTGAGGGTCACATTTCCACTTTACTCCTTTCTCAACACAAAACACCATAACCATTATTTCCACCCATGTAAGGGCTTCTCTACTGTTTACAATAAATGACGCTAAAATCTTCTCAAGCTTTAAAATATACCCTTTTTGTGCTGGAAAAAATTTACTTGGTTAACAGTGCAACTCTTCCCTATAAATTCAAGAGAAGATATCCTCATAGGAAAAAATATTGGCGTTGACATGAAGGTTGGGTGTGCAATTTTGTGAAGAATGGAAAATTTCCTTGCTTCACTAAAATGCATGCTCAGATTTAATTTAATGGCCAATATGATTGATTCAAATTGTATATAATTTATTTACTAATTTTACACACCATACATTGTTATATATTTACTTTGAGCTTAGATATTTATACTTCAAATTTCATACATCATTTTAAGTTTTTCTTTGAATTACCTTATGTGAAAGCTGTGTATAAGCGAGAACCATAATTATGTAGGATATTTGTCAGAAAGGATACAAGGTTATATCCTAAGATTTGGAATTGTCCAATCATTTCCCATCGCAAGTTAACCTATAATTAGTTTAGCCCGGGTGTGCATATTTGTTTTTACTTTGATCATTAGTAGATATGATCAATTGTTATTCGGGTTGACTTTTATTTTAATGTATAACATTTCCTTTATGAAAATGACTCTAATATGTTACATAAAATGGTTCTAAATTTAGATTATAATGATCATCATTGCACACACAATTAAGTATAGGTATTGGCGTGTATTTATTTGGGGCACAAAAACCTTGACTTTGACCCTACAAATAGACCCAATTTGGCATATTCTTGGACAAAAAAAATTTCTATGTAAAAAATTAATGTTAATTATGAGTTAAAAAGTACTCTCAAAGTGTAATCATTCAAATTTTCCTTGAAATAAAGGTTTAGGTGCAGTTTTGTGAAGTAGGAAAAAAATTCCTTGTTTCACGAAAATGCATGGCCATACATCATTTATTCGACATTCTGCTTGATTCATATTGTAGAATGTTTATTTAATTATTTTACACACTTTTGAATTATTATATGTTTAATTTCATCCTTAAATAAATTTTATTCATATCTCATACAACATTCAAGGTTTTGTTTCAAATTGCATTATGTGAAAGTTGTGTATATCTTTTTATCCAACTTGTGGTTTGGTAGAAAAATTGTCCTTTTAATTCAAATAAATAGTTCCAACTCTTCACATAAATTTTCAATCGAGGTAGGCTTTATTATTGCAAGGCTATTAAGAAAAATATATGCAAGGTAAAATTATGACTAGTGCTAATGAAACTCAAACTCAATCGTTGTAATCACACTCTCAACAATTCAACACTTTGGATGTTACACTCTCCAACCTTGTTCACACTCTCAATAAATAATCACAAAACGTAGAGTAAAAATAGTTTGTCACATCATCACTATTATTAAAAAAATAACAACAATCCTAGAAACCATTCTCTCATCAAACATTGAAATGCAGATTCAAATTAAATGATCAAAACATCAAATAGTAACATAAATTAAATAATTTCCACACTAACAAATAGACTAGTATAGGACCTATGTTGTTACAATATAAAGGTTAGAATTATACAATACTTAAAGCATTAAAATGAGTAATAATAACAATAAAAAAGATCACATATGAATTATAACTAAGATTAAATAAATCAAACAACTGCAGTACCTTCCTAACCAATGATCTCTGCTAAGAAGGAGGTCCCTTCCTTCCTGCTAGGGACTGAGAAGTGAAGATTGTCAACAGAAATGTATGGAAACATAGATAATTGAGATTTAATGAAACATACAAGATTACAATGATGGTTCTCTCCCTACTATCATGTTCTATATGTTTCTATATGTCTATATCACATAGGAAGAAAGCACAACTATTTATAATTTCATATTACAAAGCCAAGGTCATCATGAGAATCTATCGATACTCATGTGATCAAATTTGAGAATAAATATTAACAATTTGATAAAAATTTCTAGGGTTAGGACAAAGTTGTAACAAATTTTGAAAATTATAATAATTATCAATATAAAATCTTAATTTTATCAGCAAAAGTTTAGAAAAAAAACTATGGGATGCAACAACCCCAACGTAAAGAAGTTGTTTTTAATAGAGCCACTTAGTCCTATATCTATCACCATGGATTGGATAACCTTTATCCTTAATGAGGTTGTCTTCAATCCTTTGGTACAAAAAATGTAGGGGCGGTTAGGGAGTCAGGGACTCTGATGGCTCTGGAGCTCTTAAAAAAACCTCGAAGGGGAGTGCCAGCTACCAGCAGTCCACAATGACATGCTCGGAAAAGGAATTCTTGCCACCACTGTTGCTCTAGGGTCAGGTTCTATGTTTGTCCCTGACCCTTGTCGCCTTCTTTTTGCTACACCTGCTCCTTATTTAGGTGAGAGGTGGCTATATTTTCATCCTCTAGCCTTCTCCATGATTTAATAACATTAACTAGAAATTTTACATGTTTTACATCATTTGAATGACATGTCAAATGCAAATTAATCACAATTTTATCATGGTATAAATGTACAATTTGATATGATGGAATATTATTACTGTTCCATTTCATATGTTCTAATATTATCAATATTTAATATTGCATGAAATAATTAATAAAAATTAAATTTTTATGTGTTTTATTGTAGAACAAGGGTCTTCTAGAAGTTGCAATTGATCGTGAGATTATTCCATATTACGTTCGGTCTGGTTTAGGAATTCAAGATGACGATGATGAGGTAGATGGAGAGGATACTACGGCAGATGATGACGACAATTACATTGATGAGGATCATGATGTTTATGATCATGATAGATTTTTTGATGATGAAAAATTTTCTGATAGTAGCTAGTGACGCTGATCATATAGACTCCATCATGGATCATTGTTGATAAATCATTATGATGCCCTTTTTCATGTGTATTATAATATGTATCATGTTCACTTGTAGTACCATATTACGTTGTATCATTTTCACATGTATAATTTTTTTTTACATAATTTGGAAATGTATTATGAGGGCTTGCATTATGTGTAGTTGGTCACAGACCAACAATTTTGTTTACTAACAATATAAAAATATCGGTTATTTTTAAAAATAAAAAATTATGTTGTTGTTTTATTTCAATACTGTGGTGTGGTATGTAACTATAAGAAATGTGAAAGAGCTATACTCTAGAAATATCTAAGATGTCAATCTGGCCCTGCATTATGTGTAGCTAGTCATGACTAGAAATTTTGTTTATTAATAATATAAAAATATAAGTTATCGTGAAAAAAAATGTTGTTAGTTTGTATGGAAGTTCATTTCTGTGAAAATTATTTATAAATGGAATTCTATAAAATATTTCGAATGCAATATGGCTTACTCTATAATCATATAAGTTATTTAAGAGGCATGATATAATTAACTAATTTAATTGAAATAAAAAATATTAAATTAATAAATTGAAGCTATAAAGGACACCAAGTTATTTTCAATGTCGTACTAGAAGTAAAATAAGAAGAACATTGGGAGAATATAGAAGTGAAAATGGATGCAACAATGGAAGAAAGAATGGAAGAAACCATTCCTGACGTTATGCCTGACAATATTCCTGGAACTATTTCTTGTTCCCAAGTCAATACTTGGGAATATGCAAGTTTCATTGGGTTTTACGATGCCAATTTAAGATAATTGGTAAGCTCAAAAATATTTAATTCCAACATTATTTCTGGTGTTAATCACCTATTTTGTTGTAGTGATTTTATGGGAAATTACATCTTTCCTTTTGGATTCATTCAAGGATATAATATGAATTTTTTCTATTGGTAACAAAACCAAATTAAGAAGCAAAAATGTGTTTCATTGGAAATATTGCTAAGGCCCATATAAACACAATAATTATGATTTCTCGAGCAAGTTTTTTGCAAAATTCACCCCCTTATGAAAAATTTTCATTGACCTTTATTGAAAAAAACGCTAACTCCAAAGATCCTAATAAATCATTTTTTGGCCTGTGAAATCTTAGAAGGGCCATGCTCCTATATCTAATCTACTTCGAAAAGTCCAATAGAATTTAAAACATGTCAATTCGAGCCCCAATTTGTATTTTATGGTCAATTTCATCTCACTTTCTCAAGAAATTCATGCAAATATTATGATTTTCATGCATAGGTATAAAAACCAAAATGAGTAGAAACCATGAGTTTCATAAGATTTCAATTATTTTTTTTGGCCAAGCACATATGAGCACACTACTCACAATCACTCAATGAGTGTTTTGCAAAATCCACCCCCTTGATTGAAATTTACATTAGCCTTTAATAATAAAAATCCTAGCTCTAAATTTCCTTAGTAAATTATTTTATAGTCTATGGAATCCTATGTTGGGGGTGCAAGTACTTGTACCCCAATGTGAGGATTCCAATGGAATTGTTTTTTTTCCCATCCATGTCAAGTTTATATTTTATGTCTAGTTTCCTCTCGCTTTCTAGAGCCATTTAGGTACATATCATTGTAGGTATAGAAACCAAAATGAGCTACAAATATGAGCTTTTTAAGATTTAGAAATTGTGTTTATCAAAGTCCCATGTGAACAAACTACCCATCATAACTTGGGTGAGTGTTTTACGAAATATATACCTTTGTGCAACATTTTATTTGTTCATTACTAGAAAAACTCCTAGCTCTAAACATCCTAGATTAAATCAATTTCAAAATATGGATTTCTTAGAGGGGGTGTCTCCAGCTATAGCCTAGTATGAGAAGTCCAATAAAATTATAGTTATCCCCTCCATGTCATGGTTTAAATTTTATGGTGGTTTGAAACTCATATCCAACAATCATTTAAGGACATATTGTGAATATTGTCTGCTAGTACAAAAAAAATGGAGTAGTAGATTTGAATTTCATTAGATCCAACATTTTTGTTTAGCTAATGTCCATGTGAGCACACTACCCATGATTATAGGAGCAAGAATTTTGCAAAATAATGTGCCTTGTGAAAAAATTTAATTGATCTTTACTGAAAAAGCCCTACCTCTAAAAATGATTGAATAAATTAATTTATGGCCAATATAGTTCTAGAAGGTGGTGGTCCTAGATATAACCATACACTAGAATTCTAGTGAAATTAATGGTTTTCCCATTAGAGTCCCAATTTAAATTTTATGGTGGGATGAAATTTTCTTCGAAGATCCTTTTAGGGACATATTACAAATTTTGTATGTAGGTATACAAAAAGAAACAATAAGAAAAAATGAGTTTCATAGGCTCCACTATTTTTATATAGTCAAGGTCCATGACATAACACTATCAATGATTACTTAAGTGATAATTGTACAAAATCCAACCCCTTGTGTAATTTTACATAAATATTTACTGAACAAAAACCCAGCTCTATGAATCTTAAAATAAATCATTTTCCAGCATATGGAATCCTAAGGGGGGGATTTCCATAGTTGTAACTCAATTCTAGGATTCCAATAGTGTAATATCCCAAAATGGAATGCAACAATACATGAACAAAATTCTATAAATAGCAGTGATAAATCACCTCATAAATGTGAGAGGAACACATAGCCATCAAATGAATGTCACAACAACAAAAATATGTTCCATTATATCATCCCAAAGTGGGGAAATGCAGCAATATGGACAATAAAAACGCTATTCCCAGAAAAGTATGACATAGAATTGAGAAATAGGACTTGGATCCCTTAGATAATAAAATATTTCCCTTATATACAAAAGGGGATCAGAAACAAAACCTTATAGATATGCTAAACAGTTCTTCTGGCCTTAATATGGCTTAAAACACCGCAAACCCCATGAATTATACCCCACAGATTTACTGAAGCAAGTGACATCGTAATTACATGAGGGTTAATGCAGAAATAATATTTAGAACAATAGATATGAAGTTTTATTATTCAAATAGCAGAGAAAATGGAGATCTAGCCACTTTTATACAAAGGAAAGATAACCTGGACAGGGTTCCTTGAAAGTATGAGTGAAAAAGAGTGGATCTGTAGATATAGATATGAAATAATGTAGTTAGCTAAAGCTCTGAATTCATATATTTGAAGAGTACAAGAAAATATATGAATATCCCTCTTATTACCTTTCCGGGAGAAGGGTTGGCCTTTCCCTAAGAAACTAGCTCAAAAACAAGGGTCTTAACCCTCACACTAAAACACTGTAAGAAATTATGCAGTTACTGCAAGGGACTACGCTGTAGGTGATGGAAAATGCATTGGCCACATGCCAAGATCTGAAAATTAGCTCAAACTCCTCCTCACTGGTCTCCCAAAAGAAGGAAGGCTTCCTCCTCTAAAACACAAGCTCCAGAAGTGGTGTTGAGAATTCCCACTCCAACACCCTGCAACACAACATTATATTGTTGCAGAAATAATGTTGTAGCTAAAGGAGGATGCTTGGCCTCAAGCATGTATGTGGGAAAATTCAGTACATGCTCCTTTGAGAGGCTTCTCAAGAAAGGAGAAGGGATTCCTAAACAACAATACCTTTTTCTAAGCAGGACATCAATATCAACTAAAAAGTTGAAGAAAGAAGAATAGTCATGTAGACCAAAATCCAATATTCAATTCATAAGATGTCTTGCTATGGCTGCCTTGCCCTCCTTTTAAAAATGTGTGAGCCTTCTTGCCTTGGGCCCCACTCATTGGGGTTTCCTTTACCAAGGAATCTTCCTCCTAATTGCATTGAGTTGTCTTTATGGATGATCTCTTCCTCTCATACCAGCGTTGTTGACTTGGTCAAACTTGACCTTGTCCACATGAATTTGTCCCTGTTCACACATGAGAGTGTAAAATCTAGCTAGCATTATGATCCATTTTCACATTATGAGAAATTTTATTCTTATTTCTGAAATGTATGGGCCTCCTTACCCATTTATTCTTCTCCTAAGTGACATCAGCAAAATTTAATATTCCAATTAGCTGCATGCTACTTTTGGAATATTAGAGTCCCCCTTTCCCAAATGTTGCTTGTCCTGAAGAAACTACAAGGATAGAACTGGAAAGTCTCCTTTCCCCCTCCTGTAGCATCCTCATATGAAGAACTCCTCCAAGGAATAAGATGATGTCTCAACAATAAGTCTCCATAGTGCCCCTCCCAAGCATACAAGCTAGCATTTGTTGAGCATCCCAAATGGCCATCATCATGAAAAGGTGAAATACTCAAGGAGGAAACTAAGTGTTGTCTAGAGGTCCTCTAAAGGCATGGAGTCTGAAATGTAGTGGGAATAATCATTCCCATGTGGATCCTCCATCCCCGAGCTATCATCCATACAAAATGAGCCACCCTCCAACATGGAAACTCGTAAAACATCTCCTCCACCTTGGACTTCTGTAATGTAGGTGGGCTGAATAACTTAACATGGTAGAAAAAATGGCCTACCCCATGCTATCTTCCTCTCCACTTATTATAAGTGTAGAGAATATGTGATCTTGGGCTGCAATAAGGTTGCCCTCAAGTGGTAAGAAGAAGATTAGATCTCCAAAGATCCTTTCTCCCATGTCATGAATCATGCTGGCCCAAATCATCCCATTCAAAATGAATCGCACATCATCATCATTTGGCATCCAAATCAAAAAAATGCTTAAGGTTATGTGTAAGTTTGGATAATACCAATGGTTTCTCAAGTGGATACAGCGCAGTCTTCCCAACTGCTGCTTTAGATCATCATGTGGAAAGTGTTATTTCAACAAGATAACAGTTGTGCATGTTTTCACATCTATCTTGAGTTGGTAAATAAAATTATATATCAGCCGAGTACAATGAGAATGACAACACACTTGTCTAAAGTCATGTAGAGAAGGGTTATTTCCATCAGAAATGTTGGTTCTATAATGACCACGAAACCCATAAATTATCTTGCCCTCTTGTGGAAAAATGCACTATACATACATGGTCAGAAGAAGTATATACTCAATAAAATAATCAATAAGTACAACAATACATTCCCTACCATGCATAATGAGTAAGATGAAAGTGAGGTCCATGGATGAGTCTTTCCATGAGAACCTTCTCATAAAAATCTGCAACAAGAAATGATGCATACTCTCCTTGGAACACTCCATCAATAGAAACATACTCCCAAGTGACAAGACTTTTGGCCTTAGTGATAAGGTTCTTGTAACTCCATAACTTCCTTCCTTGACATTCCACATGCCAAAGTCATCCACTATCATGTTGTTATGTGAGGAAAGCTTCTTCCTATGTGGAAGCCCCACCTTATCCTCCAATGATGAAGGGTAGCCTCTTTGCACCTTGAATGTACCATACATTTCTCTAGAAATATCATGATGAGTATGGGAAAATTTCTTCCCATACTCTCACAGGAGAAGCCACAACAATAATAATTCTTGATGCCCCCTCACACCTCCACCAGACAAATCACGAGGTGAAAATATGTTGATTGACATGAAGGAGATCATATCAACATAACGAGAATGACAACACACTTGTCGAAATTCATGTAGAAAAGGGTTATTTCCATCATAAATGTTGGTTCTAGAATGACCATGAAACTCATAAATAATCTTTCCCTGTTGTGGAGAAATGCACTGTACATACATGGTGAGAGGAAGTATATACTCAATGAAATAATCAATAAGTACAGTAATACATTCATTACCATGCATAATGAGTAAGCTGAAAGTGAGGTGCATGGATGAGTCTTCGCATGAGAACCTTCTCATAAAAATATGCAACAGGAAATGATGGATACTCTCCTTGGAACACTCCATCAATAGAAACATACTCCCAAGTGACAACATTGTTGGCCTTAGTGATAAGGCTCTTGTCACTCCATGACTTCCTTCCCTGACATTCCACATGCCAAAGTCATCCACTATCATGTTGCTATGTGGGGAAAGCTTCTTCCTATGTGGAAGCCCCTCCTTATCCTCCAATGATGAAGGGTAGCCTCTTTGCACCTTGAATGTGCCATACATTTCTCTGGAAATATCATGATGAGTATGGAAAAATTTCTACCCATGCTCTCCGAGGAGAAGCCACAACAATAATAATTCTTTCTGCACCCTCACACCTCCATCATACAAATCATGAGGTGAAAATATGTTGATTTACATGAAGGAGATCATATCAACAAAATGCACCCAAAATATTTGATGCCATATGATGCAAGTGTCCTGCCAAGTTTCTTCCACCCACACACCCTTCGAAAAAGGATATGTCATATGATGGTCAAACTCTTTCAAGAGTAGCCAACGCAACCATGCCTCTTTCTTCCTGGTGTCATAAATATGCAAGTGGATCACCAAAATCTTTCTATCCATCCACATCCATTCATGCACCTGTGGATGTATTCTACCATTCTCCATCTTGGTATTCTTTCAAAGAAGACTACCATCCTCCCATATCAGATTTTTCTCATTGCATTTCATGGGATGTTGAAATGGAACTCCTTGGAGATATCCTAGAAAATATCTCACATCAATGATAATCTTGAATCCATAAGGATCCAAGTGTGATGAGGGTAAAACCTCCTCAAACAATCGAAGAAATTTTCACTTCATGATGTGTTGAAGTGCACCTCCCATAAGATATCTCCATGAGACATTCTTTTCATCAATGGCCTTCCAAAACCAATAAGGTTCTGGATCTGCTATAGGTAGAAGTTTCTCTCTGAGCTATGGAATGCTCATTCAGAAAGGGTCATTTAGAAAGGAGAAAATATTTCTTATCTCAAGATGTTTACCATCTATCACTTCTTTCTCCATTGCTTCATGAATGAAGCTGCCATTTGATTGCTCCCATAAGCAATGGATCCTCTTTTCTTCACTGTTTCTCTTGTGCAGCGTAGTGCAATTCTGTTGCTCTAAATCAACAGTATGGAATGATGTATATCCCTCCATAATATTTTCTGAAATGATAAGAGATATAAACTTAGGCATACCTCGGTGAAATTTGGAAGCATCTTGTAGGGCTGCAAGATTTCCTTCCTCAAATGTGTTGGCTTCCCAAACTGTTGAAGATGAAGGCTGCTCCTCCATGGTTGTAACAATGTTGGTCCATGCCTATTCCAATGGTGGTGAGGGCTTCTCCTTCCATTTTCCAAATTTCTTGATCAACCTTTGAGAAAAATTAGGAAGAGTAGTCACTCTTGCATGGCTCAAATGGCTGAACCACCAAGTGTTTGCTTCACCTTCAAGGTGCAGCACTGCAATTTCTCCAACCTCTCTCTCTACTACTAGATGTAGTAGGAATAATGCCTCTAGCTTCATAACCCAAGACTTTTTTTCACAAGTGAGTGATCCATCCAAAGTGGACAATAGAAAACTATTGCCTCTCATCATCCCATTGTTGTAGGGTCTCCTTTCTTCTTCCAGTTGGATAAACTGAGGAAGAGGTAGAGTCTCCTTGAAAGCTCTAGGTTGGGATTTGTATTCTACAAGGAATTTTCTTATAATTTCATGTTCCAAGTGTCCTTCATGCTTCTTGTCTTCTCCTCTTTGAGAATAGGAAGTGCATGGCCCTTCCTCTTCTTGAAACCCTCTAGGAATTTCATTGCATCTTTTCTCCATTTGCTTAACCTCCTTGGATAGGTTATTTCTAGATCTGAAAAGTGATGAGACAAAGCTCATTCTCTCCATAATTTTGATCTTTATTCTTCTCTTTGTCTTCTTATTATTATGATAACATAATGGCCGGAACTCACAGGCTGAGCCAAGATTATGCTCTGATACCACTGTAATATCCCAAAATGGGGATGCAACAATACATGAACAAAATTATAGAAATAGAAATGATAAATAACCTCATAAAATGTGAGAGGAACACATAGCCATCAAATTAATGTCACAAAAAAAAAAATATGGTCCACTATATCATCCTAAAGTGGGGAAATACAACAATATGGACCATAAAAATGTTATTCCTAGAAAATTATGCTATAGAATTGAGAAACGAGACTTGGATCCCTTAGATAATGTAATATTTCCCTTATATACAGAAGGGTATCAGAAACAAAACCTTCTATCTATGCTAAATAGATCGCTTGGCCTCAATATGGCTTAAAACACCCGAAACCCCATAACTTATACCCCATAGATTTAGTGAAGCAAGTGACAGCGTAATTACATGAGGGTTACTGCAAAAATAATATTGAGAACAATATATCTGAAGTTTTATTTTTCAAATAGCCAAGAAAATGGAGATCTAGCCACTTTTATACAAAGGAATGATAACCCAGAAAGGGTTCCTTGAAAGTATGAGTGCAAAAGAGTGGATCTGCAGATCTAGATTTGAAATAACATAGTTATTTGAAGCTCTGCATTCATATAGCTGAATATTACAAGAAAATATATGAGGATCACTCTTACTAGCTTTCCGGGAGAAGGGTTGGCCCTTTCCCTAATAAACTATATCAAAAAAAAGGGTCTTAACCCTCACACTGCAACACTGCAAGAAATAACATAGTTCCTGCAAGGGACTGTGCTGTAGGTGATGGAAAATACATTGGCCAGATGCCAAGATCTGAAAATCAGCTCAAATTCCTCCTCACTAGTCTCCCAAAGGAAGGAAGGCCTCCTCCTTTGAAACACAAGCTCCGAAAGTGGTGTTGAGAATTCCCACCGCAACACTCTACAACAGAATGCTATACTACTATAGAAATAACACTGTAGCTGAAGGAGGATGCTTGGCCTCAAGCTTGGATTTGGGGAAATTCAGTACAAGCTCCTTCAGGAGGCTTCTCAAGAAAGGAGAAGGGATTCCTAAATAGGAATACCTTGTGCTAAGCAGCACAACAATATCAACTAGACAGTTGAAGAAAGCAGAATAGTCATGTAGACCAAAATCCAATATTAAATTCATAAGATGTCTTGCTATGGCCGCCTTGTCCTCCTTTTAAACATTTGTGAGCCTTCTTGCCTTGTGCCCCACTCATTAGGGTCTCCTTCACCAAGGAATCTTCCTCCTACTTGCATTGCGTTGTCTCTATGGACGATCTCTTCTTCTCATACCAGCGTTGTTGACTTGGTCAAACTTGACCTTCTCCACATGCATTTGTCCATGTTCACACATGAGAGTGTAAAATCCAGCTAGAATTATGATCCTTTTTCACATTATGAGGGATTTTATTCTTATTTCTGAAATGTATGGCCATCCTTACCTATTTATTCTTCTCCTAAGTGAAATCAGAAAAATTTAATATTCTAATTAGCTGCATGCTAATTTTGGAATATTACAAATAGAGCTAATTATTTTCCCAACTGATGCTTATCTTGAATTTTATCCTGAGTTGAAATTAGATTCAAAGAGTCATTTAGGAACATGTTGTGAATTTGTCTAGGGTCATGAAACTCAAGTACAACAATGGAGAGAATAAATGTAGTCTATGAAAACAATTAAGATGCTACCAATAAACTAATGTGGATGCCAAGTTCCTATTGAATACACTAATAAATCAGCCAAAAATTAGTGAAAATGATGCATTAAAAAATTTAATGAATGCCTATTAATAGAAACCAAGATGCATCATTTCTCTTGAAGCCTCTCTTATCTATTTGATATCTAATAAATTCCTTTTATTATTTATTTGGATTTTCATGTCCATTTCCTTATTGCTAAAGAGATAAAGATCATGTGAAGTAATAAGAGGGAAACTTTGTCTGTACATATGACTTTCAATCAAAATTTTTGTAGTTACAATTTTGAATTCAAACTTGAATGCAGATAGTTTTTGGGATCAAAGTTGAAATAATTATGGGGATTTTGCATAAAATTGGAAATCTCATTTTCACATGAATTATATGATTCTACTAGAGAATTCATTTTCATATATGAATTGTAGAATCCATATAGATGGAATTATTGTTTACACTATTGTGAGATAGTAAATTAAAATTTGAGTGCATAATTCGATAATGTAAGTAAAAACACCATATTGACCTTGCATCACAAGTTGGCAATATCCATTCATATATATTGAAGTGAAATTTCAAAAATCATAGTTTTGTGCAAATTTGAAAACCTTGATTTTGTGGAATTTGAAAACCTTGGTAATGTGGAATTTGATAATCCTATAGAAGCGTAATTTGAAAATCATAATTGGTGGTTAAAGTTTCTTATTTTAGTGGATTTGCTATCAAGGTTTTTAAGAGTCTCACTTCTCACTTATTGTAGTAAATTGTGGTGGTTAACGATAAGTGTGGCAAACCTAGCTAATGGCTAAGGTGATGTATGGATGACTTTATTTTTTTCCTAATATATTAACATAAGCTTTCGCTTTATGCACATTCGTTGGGATATTATTTTTTTCATTATATTTATGAATGCTATGACCCATTGAAATGCTATATTTATGGAATTAAGTTCTATGCCATTATGAATAATTTATATCCATTGCACCATAGGTGAAATGCATAACTGGCATAATTAAGTCATGGTGCCCCATAACCAATGTAGATAAGTGATATTCATCAAAGTGAGACACATAGTCAAGATGCCACAAGATACCTATAACAAGTAGCATTGTTAAACACCAATTGAGATATTTAGGAGTGTCTCACTAGATATTTATTGAACTAAATACTTATATGATAAAAATAATTTTTTCATTTTAATACCAATGTAATTATATATATCTATTATTATATTAAGTTAATAAAACACTCAAAATCAATACAATTTTGTATATGTAATAATGCCTATTCCTACAACTTCCAAATATAATGTTACTCAATTTTACTAATTTGAATCTATGGTCCATGAATATTTTATATTATCGGAGTTAGGTAGCTATGTGGGAAAATAAGACAATAGAATCAGAGAAAATATATTGAAACCCAACTTTGTTGATGTGAACCAAAAAAATTCAGAAATGTACACATTAACGGATGGCCCTTACACAATATTTCCACAAAGGTACGGGTTACCAAATAACATATTGTAGCTGGGAAAAGTCTCATAACATTATATCGCTTTGTCATTTTCTGTCCGTCCATATCTTGACGATAGTAATAAAATTTCATTTCATTTCATTACTCGAACTCTTCAGCTCATGTGGCATGGGCGAATATTTTTTTTTTTGCAGATGGCTTTATATGATTCTATCATGTTTTTTAGGGTTCATTTATATGTCCCACTTCATATGTTGCTATGGTATATGCCATGGGACGTCTGGCTTATCGATGGAGTGGTTCTTGTTGTCACGACTCTAGTGGGCTCCCATCTATGGATTTGGTTGATCCGCCATTTCTGTTTCTTCGATTTGGTGGATAGGGGTTCACTTCTACAGTGCGGGGCTGTCCCCTTGATATGTATATGTTTCTCATTTCTCTCCATGATGCTTGATTCAGAGTCTCATGTGATGGTTATGTTTTTCCAGATCACTTTATTTTTGGTTTTAGGGGCAATGATGCATATTTTTGGAAGTGATTACTCACTACACTTCTTATGTTGTATTATGCACTGTTTTTTATTTATCATGATATAAAACAGTGTTTTTTTTTCTTTCTTAAAAAAAGATAAATAGAATGGTTGAGAAAAATCCTTTGATAAAAAAAAATCGGAAATTATCTCACTTTGTCATGTTCTGTTCGTCCATATCCTGACCATCATTAAAAAAAAATTGATGAAATGAAAATTGATAAATGTGACTGGAATTTTTCAATATTGAATGTTGTGATATGATCATGGAGAATTGTTGTTATTTGGTATATTTTTATTGGGGGCCAACTCAAATTTTGGGTGTAACAACAATGTGCTTTGGCACGGTGTTACGTAATACTTTTTAAGAATACTATTTATTTTAACAATTAAGTTTTTACTATAAAAATAAAAATATTAAATTTCATACAAACTAATTATATTTAACTATCAGTTAATTAAATCACTAAATTCCATACAAACCAATTACCTAACTAGCTATTTATATAGATCATGCTCAATCGAAACTCCAAAATTATGATCTTTGGCAATCACAACTAGGCATAGAACTTGATATTCCACAGAATGGTTTATTTTTCATTTACATATTCGAATGTGAACTACAATTAGAAGAAAAATTCTACATAATGGATTTTTTTTGGATTTGTGAACAAAAATTGAGAGTATAGCTGATGAATTCTAACTTAGAAATAGATCATGGTTAATCTAAACTCCAAAATTATATAAAAAAAAAATCGAACTTCAAAAGGGACAAGTGAAAAAAATTTGAAACCTTTTGCAGTGTAAGTATTTGTAATATCCCATAACACCTTGGCATTAATAAATAATAATAATATTTATTCTAATTCATTGCAGTTACTAATTTTAGTATACTAAATAACTTGAGAAGCACTAAAAAAAAATAGGGGATGTCACTCCCATAGAATTACAAATACTTTGGCATTAAAAAAATAATAATCCTTATTTTAATTTGCTTCAAATGGTTACCATCAAGAAGTAGTTATGAAACCGTTTAAAGAAAACAATCGATTCGAATCTCGTCAGGATGAGCATGGGATGTGTTTTAAGGGAAACGACAGCTATCTTTCCGAGAGGTTTCGGTGGCCATGGGGAAAATTCTTATTTAAAAAAAAAAAAAAAACTCCTATCATTTTTTGAAAAAGAAACTCCTATCATCGTCCCCCCCGATTGGGGTGTACATCTATCAGGAGGGATATCATAAACGTTGATAGCTGGCGTGTGCTCTTCCTTCCTGCAATTAAGGGTCATAATGGTGCATCATCATTTCAGCTCCATGCAGTGTGCGAATGATCATACTTTCATGATTTTGCAGCATGGCCAGCCTGTTCTGTTAGACTACCGAAGGAATGTTTCTATTAAGGTGAGTGGGTCACCTCCCTCCCTTCATTCGTTCATGCATTGCTTCTTGCATGCAAGCATTTGGAGGCAGTAGAGGAGGAAGCTGGGCGCCAATCAATCCATCAACCACTCTACTTTGTGGGGGTATGTATCTATTTTTCTACTCATGGCTACAGTTATGACGGTTTTGTTCTAGTTGTTGTATACTAGGATTGTTTCGTTTCTTTTAATGATCCTCAACTCTGTTATTCCCAAGTCAAAGCTTATTAAACCTTGCTTCCGTGACCCCTGTAACTCGTTAGCCAGGCCATTTTTTTATGCTGTCATTCCGGGTAGTTTATGGACCAGCTCAATGTCAGCCTTTTTAGGAACCTTGCAGTTGGTCGAGTCGAAAGCAGATGGTAGGTTGTGGGGATTACGGCGTTGAGGGGTAGGTATAGCTGCTATTTGTAGAGGAAGTTGTAGGGTTAACAGACGTAGGTGGTGTATACTTCATGTTCACCGAGACAATTTGCGAAGGTTTAGATTTCGATCAATTTTGTTTTTTCTCTGTTGGGGTTTGAATTGGGTGATGCTTCATATGCTTCATATGTTCCATGCTCCTTTTTTCATTAGTCTTGTTCTTGCTTATACAGTGGGCTCAACCACCTTCTTTTGCACACAGTAAACTTTGTTATATGTTTTCTGGCCCATCTTATATCAGGGTTTTCATTTTCGGAATTGGGTTATGGGGTTCGTGTTCCTTTGTCCCTCCGGCAGACATACTGTCTCTCTTCACTGTTTTCAGAATTGGGTTCTGTGGTTAGGTTACCCATGTCCGTCTGGTAGACATGCCATCTCTATTCATTGGGTGCACACTGGGGTTTTATATGTTGTTACTCATTCCCTCACTATTCCCTCCTGCATGTTTCTGTTGCTGAATAGGCTTCTATCCACCATGGGGAAGCGTTGTTCTGGTTCTGAGTCTGCGAAAGGAAAACAGAAGGCCCAGTCTAAACCTGCTCCTAAGAAGTGTGGTCAGAAATATAACCAAGAGATTCTTGAGACCTTTGCTAAAAATTATGTTATGGGTAATTCTTCTACTGTTCGCCACGAAATCCGTGGCTGGGAATGGGACATTCAGACTGATCCTGAAGATAATGAAGCGAAAGCTGAGATTTTGGACTTCATCACTGACCCTGGAAATACCCAAGGTCATCTTAAATTATTCCAACAGACTATCCATATGTACTGGATAGTCAAGTGCCTTATAACAAAGGCTATACAGAGTTTCCATCCTGTCCAAGCTAAGACATAATCAATAAAGATAGAACCTCGCCTTCTGGACCTGCTTCAGGACATGTAGAACCAGCTGCAACATATTAAGATCACTCAATATTAGGAAACTGATCGAATTAGCAGATTGGATGATCGGGTAGGCCATATGGAGAAGTAGCTCCAGCAGTTACAACAAGTTGATATGCCTGGGTCTACAGTGAAAGAGCCAGCTCCAGTTTACTCATCAGATGGCTAGTTGTTTTTCTTATCATGCTTTTTGATGAAATTATCGGTCTTGTATGAACTTCTTTTATTTCATCAGTATGTTGATAATTCTGTAATAGGACAGATAGCTCATGTGGCTTACAGACAGATGAAACAATTTCAATTTTGGTTTGCTTTTCATGCTTTAAGGTGGCCAACAGACTTGGTTTCCTATGGGCAGGTTGAGGCCACAGACTGGTTTTTATATTTTGTAACATGCCTTACATTTATAAATAGAAAATAGTGTGGTCCTACCAAATTTAAAAAAAGAAAAAAACTCCTATCATCGTTTTATTCATTATTTTAATAGCCCACTAGGGATACAAATTTAATAAGGCCATTTTATATATAGAAAGCCCGTAGGCTCTACTTAACACCTTGTCTCTAGATGTGGAACAATTATCATAATTGATGCCTATGGTTTATTGGTTGTGTAGCAATGGATAGGTTGTACAAAGCACCTGACTTGTTATGAGCAATGATAGGAGGCCACAAATAAAGATGCTCATCTATGTGGTTTATGACAACGATCAAAGCACATGCAGAACCAAAGGAGACCATACAATAATTATAAGCAACTTCTTGATTTTATTTAGGAGGGATATGCATTTATTTTTCTAAAATTACTTGAAAAAAAAAAAATTGTGTTCATGTGCACAAGAATAATTTCATTTGTGTTTGTGCCCTTGTGAACCAGAAATAGACTGTGTTGGCATACACAGAAACAATAATTGTTGCATTAGTTTTCTGTTGAATAAGAATATGCAATTATTCTACTAATTCTCTCGAAAAGAATGCATGTGAACCTTGCATGTTATTTTCGTGAAAATATCTTTTGAGAATCATATGCATAAAAAGGACAAGTATCGTGGTTTCTTTGAAAAAAAATGTGTGATTTTTTTTAATAGCTTCTTGAAATTCTTAATGCAGAGAGAAAATAATTATTTTTCCAACTTATTTTAATAAAAAAACACGTATCTGCATGAAAATGTAAGTTATTGTGTTCTTCAAATATACTAGGAGGGGTTAGCCACATCCCCCTCACCAATGTGGTGCTCTTAGAAAGAGCAACTTGACCACCACATTTTCTCCAAGTGTGAGTCCCATGACTATCCCTAACCATTGCTCTCTTCACTTTGTTGTCCTTTCTCCTTCCTTTGGAGGGTAGTGGCAAGGATTTGGTCTTCATGCCTTCTTCAAGATACTCTGAGGGTTACTTGGGTGGCATGGAACAACCTTTGTCAACTATCCATCCTATTTTGTCAACATGGTTCCAACTCTTTCTACCAGCCAGAATAGGGATTATTCCTGATTTAAATTAATATTTACGGGTAAGTTCCCATGTCCTTTCATCATGCATATGGGAAGAATCTTATCCTGCTGCTTGTTGGAATTTTCTAATTAATTCCGAAACAACAACACACATAGAGATAAAATATGAAAATCTATTTCATTAAACAAACTGACTCTGTTACAACATAGAATTCTTCAAAACAAGGTTCTAGATTCACAACAAAAAAATTCTCTTGGCTGTTACACACACAACGCTACAATATCTCTCTGTCTTCAGCCTTCGGGCATAAAATCAGTTACTCAACACTTATGCTTACAATGCAATTCAACCTCTAAAAATTCACTTAACCGACTAAATGGAATTTTTTTTATTATTACCACCTAATACAATTGAATGCTATTTATGACACAGCATCAAAATTCAACGTTTGGCAAGCTGCATTGATGGCCACATAACTATGGCGGCATCGCTTGGAGATCGCATTTATGTCAATCTGCTTGGTGGCGGCAGTGGTGGCACTACGGTGGTTCATAGGGCAGAGACACTACTTAATAGGTGGCGACACACCTTCTGGCGTAATGTGGTGGCACTCCTCCATGAGTTCACAAAAACAGGGTTGTGCCCCCACAACAAATCATGACCGTTGATCTGCTGTCAATGCCCGATGGGTGGATCAACAGCGGAGGCACCCCTCCGAGTTAAATGTCGGGCTGTTTGTGCTCCCCCGGTACGTTGATCCCAGATGAACAGTAACTTCGCTCGATGATATGCACGAGGTTTAAATCCTCCTTGCTGCTCGTGGTTTGCTGCCTCCAGAACATTTCTGACTCTGCATTCAATGTCGTCGCTCAAGCTCCCATCAACCTTTACTGCGTTGTCCTGCTGATTTATGCGGGCAATTGGAATTAAATTCCAACACTCTCCCTTAATTCCAATTTCTGGGTTTTCTTGCATACCAAGCATTTCCTTAAATAATTAAAAATTTTATGCATTAATGGCTTTGTCAGAATATCAACAAACTACTTCTCTGTCCTACAGTGTTGCAAAACAATTTCGCCATTATTAACCATTTCATGTATAAAATGAAACTTTTCATCAATATGCTTTGTTCTTTTATGGAAGACAGAATTATTTCATAAAGCTATCAATGAGCTGTTATCATAGTAAATTGTTGTTCCTTTGTCCTACTCATGACATAAATCTCTGAGCATTCTTCTCATCCATACTACTTGGCATGCTACTGCTGTTGCTACCACATATTCTGCCTCTGTTGTTGATAAAGCAATTATTGGTTGCTTCTTGGAAGCCCATGAAATGGCTACCAATCCCAATTGAAACACATATCCAGATGTGCTCTTCATGTCGTCTACACTTTTAGCCCAATTACTGTCAGTGTAACCAGTCAATTTAAAATTTTTAAATGAGGAGTAGCAAATACCATACCCCTTCATTCCATTCACATACCAACTATGCTCTTGTATAACCAGTCAATTTAAAATTTTCAAATGAGGTTGCCAACTATGATCTTGTATAATGTCGGATCAAAATCCTTGTTGTTGTCTTGTTTGCTTAATTTTAACCCCATGATAGTTGGAGTTACAACTGCCTTGCTGTTTTGCATGTTGAACCATTTCAACACTTCTTCAACATATTTTTCTTGGGAAATAAAAATCCCATTTTCATTTTTCTCTACTTCAATTCCAAGAAAATATCTCAAAAAACCCAAATTAGTCATTTCAAATTCACTCTTCATGACTTCTTTAAAATAAAAAATGAGAGAAACTTCATTTTCAGAAAAATTTAAATCATCTAGATGTAAAACAATAATAATAATATTACCATCATTTTCTTTTATGTAGAGTGCGGGTTCTCCATCACATTTCTCAAATCCATTTTCAATCAGGTAAGTATCTATTCTGCTGTACCATGCCCTTGGTGCTTGCTTCAGCCCATAAAGAGCTTTCTTCAGCTTGCATACTTTGTGCTCTTGGCCTTCAATCTCATAGCCTAGAGGTTGTTCAACATATACGTCTTCTTTCAACACTCCATTCAAGAATGCATATTTAACATCCATTTGGTAAACCTTCCATTTATGTTGTGTTGCTATGGACAACACTGTTCTCACCGTTTCCATCCTTGCAACTGGTGCAAAGGTTTCTTCATAATATCTTCCTTGTTACTACATGTAGCCTTTGACAACAAGTCTTGCTTTGTGCCTTTCAATCTTGCCTTCAGCATTTCTGTTGGTCTTATAGACCCATTTTACTCCAAGGACTTCTTTAACTTTAGGGAGATCCACTAACTCCCATGTATTACTATTTTCTATTGCACCAATCTCTTCGTTCATTGCTTCAATCCATTTTTCTTCATTTACATCATCTTCAAAATGAATTGGATCATCAACATGAAAATATAAAGAAAACAAAGAATTCAGACCGGAATTATCATTTACTTCTCCTTGTTTATAAATCTCACTTAGATTTATGAATCTTGGTCTTCTTGGTGTACTTGGAGTTCCACTTGAATTCGATAGAGTTTCAGTTCCCTATGGTGTGCTTGAAGAAGCACTTCCTTGATTTCTCACGGTTGTTTTATTTCCAGCTTGTGGTGTAGTTTGTTGTGCTTGCGCTGGTGGAGGATGAGCCATTGTGGAGGGATTATTTCCTGTTGTCCCTTCCTCTTCTTCTTCATGAGACACACATGTCTTCACATTCACCATTTTCGCTAAGCTTCCATCCCAAGCTTCCTCTTCAATAAACTTCACATCTCTGCTGATTATAGTTTTCTGGGTGGATGGATTATAGAGTTTGTATGATTTGGACTCATCACTGTATCCAACAAAGATACATTTCTCCCCCTTATTGTCCAGCTTCTTCCTTAGCTGATCTTGGATGTGTGCATAAGCCACACAACCGAATACTCTCATATGGGTGACATGCTGCTTTATGCCACTCCACGCTTCTTCCGGAATTATGTTCATGACAACTTTGGTTGGGTATCTATTCAAGATGTATGCTTCACAATTTACAGCTTCAACCTAATACTCATTTGGGAAATGTTTTTCCTTCAATATACTTATGACCATGTCCATGATGGTCCGATTTTTCCTTTCTGCAACACTATTTTGCTGAGGTGTGTACCTTGTGGTAAACTGCTTATGTATACCATTCTCCCTACAGAAACGTAGGAAATCATTGGAGATGTATTCTCCACCTCTGTTAGTCATTAACACTTTGATTTAGTGCCCACTATACTTCTCATCATGAGCTTTAGAGTGGTAGAATTGTTCAAATAATTCACTCTTCTGTTTCAAGAAATACACCCATGTCTTCCTGGTGTAATCATCTACGGATGTCAAAACATATTTATTTCTAACTAAAGATGGTGTTTGCATTGGTGCACATAAATATGAATGGAAAATTTCTAAGGGTGATTTTTCCCTTATGCTCTTCCCTGCTGGAAAGCTATCTCTATGTTGTTTGCCCAAGATGCAGACTTCACAAAGGTTTTCTGGTTTCTCAATCAGTGGTAATCCCTTTACCATTCCCTTTCTGTGCAACAAGTTCAGGCCTCCGAAATTGAGATGTCCAAATCTCAAGTGCCACAACCAGTTTTCATCTTTCACTTCCTCTTGAAAGGCCTCTTGTGTTACAGCTGCTACATTTCTTCTTTCCTTCAAGTCCACTCTAAGCTTGAGAGGAAAAATCCTATTGCTTGTCATCTACACCTCTACAATGAATTTCTTTCTTGGAGTTATGTGCATGATTATGCACACATCATCTTTGAATAATACGTTTTAGCCCTTGTCAATGAGCTGTCCAATGCTCAAAATATTACATTTTAAGCCAAGTACATAATATACATCTAGTACAAACTTCTGTTCTCCATTTCTTGCCAGGATACTGACTCTGCCTTTTCCCTTGATAGAGATCTTACTATAAGTTTGTGTTGTTATTTTAGATTTAACATTTTCATCCAGACTGTAAAACATTCCTATGTTTCCAGTCATGTGGTTGCTACAACCTGAGTCTAAGAACCATACATCATCTTGTCTATATTGCGCTACATTACATGTTAACGACACATTACTCTGGTTCTTATTTTCTTTTGCAAAATTAGCATTCTGCCTATTATTCATGTCATTTTTCATTTTCCTACATTCATTGGCATAGTGCCCATATTTATTGCAATAATGACACTAGACTTGGGATTTATCATGCCTTTGTCCATGATCTTGATGTTGGCTTGAGCCTTCATTCTGGTTTTGATTGCTGCCCCTTCCACTCGAACTTGCAGGGTTGTTTCTCCCTCTGTTTTGGCTTCTACCTCTTACTCGGCTGTTTGCTTTGCCTTGACCTCTACTTTAGCCAAAAGACATTTGAGTCTTGACAGCTTGTTCCAATGAGGAATCCGTTCCTCTGTTCAGTCTGTGTTCATGAGACATCGGGGATGCACTCAGGTCATCCACTGTAAATTGTGAGAGATCCTTTGTCTCTTTTATTTCCACTACTATGGCATCAAATCTTGAGGGTATAATTCTCAAGATTTTCTCCACAATTCTTCTGTCTTGAAGCATCTCTCCATGAGAACTTATCTGGGTAACCAACCCAATAACATGTGTGAAGAATGAGTCTATATTTTTAGACTCTTTCATACAGAGAGTTTCAAAATCTCTCCTCAACATTTGCAACTTTATTGTCTTCACCTTCTCCATTCCTTGATAGGTTGTCTTGAGAATATCCCATGCCTCTTTAGACTTTGTTGCTACTGCAATCCTTGGAAAAATACTCTCATGTATAGATTGAAAAATATAGAAGAGGGCTTTGGACACCTTCTTCCTATTGTCTCTTAACAAATCTCTTTCTGCTGTTGTCAAAGCAGCCAACACTGCTGCATCTGTTGGTTTTGGGTCATATGTCCTGTGAAGCAAACAGAGCTCTCATAGTGATAGCTCAATATTCATGTTTCTTCCCATTGAACTTTGGAAGTTGGGGATTTGTCAGACTAGTGCCTGCTCCTTCCATTCTCGACTGTGCAAACCAAAAAAAAAACCAAAAAATTTCCTTGACCGTGTAACGAAAAAAAAGAAACAGAAGCTTCCTCTTCTGGAGAAAACCGCTTCAATAAAATTTCTTACAACTTCTGCTGTGAAGATAAATCTCTGCTTCGTTCAATGAGCACCTAGACTAGCTTCGATACCATGTTGGAATTTTCTGAGTAATTACGAAACAACAACACACACAAAGATAAAATATGAAACTCTATTTCATTAAAAAAATTGAGTGTGTTACAACATAGAATTCTTCAGAACAAGGTTCTAGATTCACAGCAAAAAAAATTTCTTGGCTGTTACAGACACAGTGCTACAATATCTCTCTGTCTCTCTGTCTTCAGCCTTCATGCATAAAATAAATTACTTAGCACTTATGCTTACAATGAAATTCAACCTCTAATAATTCACTCAACCAACTGTATGAACTATTTTTATTATTACCACCTAATACAATCGAATTCTATTTAGGACACAGCATCAAAATTAAACATTTGGAAAGTTGTGTTGATGGCCACATAACTATGGTGGCACCGCTTGGAGATAACATTTATGTCAATATGATTGGTGGTGGTAGTGGTAGTGCTACGGTGGTTCGCAGGGCGGAGACACTACTTAACAGGCGGTGACACCCCTTCTGGTGTATCGCGGAGGCACTCCTTCGTGAGTTCACAACAACAGGGTTGTGACCCTATGGAAAATCATGACCGTTTATCTACCATCAACGCCTGATGGGAGGGTCAATAGTGGAGGCACCCCTCCGAGTTAAACGTCAGGCTATTTGTGCTCTCGTGGTACGTTGATCCCAGATCAACGGTAACCACGCTCGACGATATGCGTGAGGTTTAACTCCTCCTCGCTACTCGTGGTTTTATGCCTCTGGAACATTGTCGACTCTGGGTTCAATGCCATTGCTCAAGCTCCCATCAGCCTTTACTACGTTGTCCTAATGATTTATGCGGGCAGTTGGAATTATATTCCAACACTGCTACAACTCCAAGAGTGAGAACTATCCCGACACAACTCCACCATATGGGCATGAAAATACTTCCTTCAAGGGGCATCGGGCTAGAATTATTGGTGAGACTGTAAGATAATGTGAGAACTGTCTCTATGAGAATAGGTTCCCCTCCCTCATCCTTGCCACCCATCACAACATAATTACCTATGATGGATGAAATCTGCTATTTTGTATTTGTCTCTTCTAACTCTTCTGACATAGTCTATTCTTCGATAACTGTGTCACGTTACCATGGCCACTCCTCGAGGCCAATTTTCTCATTATTTCCTCCATCTCTTTCAATTCTCCTTTCACTCCCTCATACTCCTTCAGTTTGGTGCCACTCTTGTGCTCCTTCTCCTGGTTCTGAATTAAACTTCCCTCATCTCCTCTAATCCGATATTATTAAAAGACTTCCTTATGCAAATTATTTCATTCGTTAATCATCTGTTGGATGGTATTTTATATCAGTTCACACTTACTTCTCCTTAATAATGGCTTCCTATGACCTTGACTCTGCCATTATGGTTTCTTGATCTGAATCACTCTGAGTCTACACAAACCTGGTTTACAATCTTCGTTCAGATCAACTCAAGATGATGGTTCACACATGATACCTGTGTCACCCTAGATATTCTCAGCTTATTTTATCTTTTCACCTCAACATTAGCCTCATTAGCATGTATCGCATTGGAATTCCATGGTTTAATTAGAAAAATCTCATGCTCTCTTCCGTAACAAAAAAATTATTCAGAAATCTTCCCAGCCACTTTATTCGACTTCAAAAAATATTACCATGCTGGTAATCAATAATTTGTTGCGGCTCCCATCATGTGGTCCTAACCATCACCTAATTTTACAACCCTTCACATCTTAAAGAACATCATCACGGGTCCTCCTAATCTAAAATGTTATGACTCCCACCGTTAATTGTCTTGAATATTTTTCATTCACATACTTAATTATCTTCTTGGCCATAAGTGCTTATTTTCTACTTGCTTCTGTCATATATCAATTCTTATTTCTCATCCTCCTATAAAAAATTTCTTTTGTGAAATTATGTCAATCTATTCCCATAGAGAATAGACATCTTGAATAACCTCATCCCAAACAATTTGTCTAGCCTCAATTAAATAAATATTACAGCTCAACTTGGTTTTTAACGCTCTGATTTCATCTTGAACTCCCTTATACATCGGGAAAGTTGATTGTTATTTTCATTTGCTATGTTTAGTTGCCTCTCATTTACATTCAACTTCTCCCTTACCATGGCCAAATTATCTTCATTTTTCTTGAGTTCAACTTTTGAAATTCCGAGTTCTGCCATGAACATTGTCAATTTCTCTAAGGGGTCATCTGATTCGGCTCGAACCACAATGGTTGAAAAAATATTTTTAATTTATTGTTGTAGGTTTTTCAAGTCTTGTTCCTACAAAATAAAAATCTCTTTGTTTCTATCAACTAATTCTCCTATTAATAGATTTTTTTGTTTTTCAAGTTGAGCCAACTCAACTGTTTGAGCATACCCATTCCCATGTATTTCTAACTTCCTCCTTAATGATTGCACCTCATATTTTGTGTTATGTAATAGGGTCTTGATAGCTTCCCTATCATTTGAATCTACTCCCATTTTAATGGTTAATTCCTTATACTCTTCATTTTGATATGAAATGCTCCAAAATTTTCCTTTTCCTATTTCAACTTATTTGAAAATTTCTCCAAAATATTTTATATGTTCCTCATATTTTCCTCAGAAACAAGATTGAAGAAATAAATACAAATTTATAACTGAATGAAACTGGAAGCTAAATAAACATAAGTAAATACACAGAATTTATGTGGTAAAACCTTGACAAGGTGTCAAGTAAACCTCCACGGGGCAAGGGATTGGAAACTCTATTTAATCAAATGATTCTCCACATTTACAAGCCTCTTGGGCCATCCAATTTAAATTGAGCTATTTCATTATTCTAACTTCAATTCGTTACTCAACCAATTTATGGGTAATAAGTAATTTTCCAAAAAATTACATTATTTACATTAGTTGTCACATTTTTAACAAACTCCACCTTGACAACAATTTTCCTAATCCCTTGCCCATGACCATTCATCATCTCTTCTGCAAGCCAAGAGAAGCGAGACACCATCTCATCTTCTCTATTGTAACTGGCTTCGTGAATATATCTACATGATTCTCCTGTGTACGGACCTTCTTGAGAACTACTTTTCCGCTTTCGATTACATGTCTCACAAAGTGATACCTCACATAAATGTGCTTGGTCTTGCTGTGATAGGCTAGATTTGTAGCCAAATGAATAGCATTCTGACTGTCACAGAATACATTCACTTTCTCCTGCGTCCTTCCAATCCCATGAAGTATACCTTTTAACCATATTTCCTCTTTACAGACATCTGAAGCAGCTATATACTCTTCTTCCGTAGTGGAAAAAGCAACTGTCTCTTGAAGCTTCGACATCCAACTGATTGCAACACCTGCAAGAGTAAACACATAACCTGTAGTAGATCTCCTTTTGTCCAAATCACCTGCATAATCAGCATCCACATATCCACAGACTGAACCTTCATGACCATCAAAGCTGATGCAATGGTCACTTGTGCCTCTCAAATGCCGAAGCACCCATTTCACTGCTTGCCAATGTTCTTCCCCTGGATTTTCCATGAACCTGCTGACAACTCCAACTACATGTGAAATGTCAAGTCTTGTAGATACCATCGCATACATTAAGTTTCCTACCACATTTTCATATGGTACATGAGACATATAATTATTTTCTTCATTAGTTCTAGGACTTAAATCTAGAGAAAGCTTAAAATGGGAAGCTAATGGAGCATTAACAGGTTTCACATTGTTCATACCAAACTTTTCAAGTACTTTCTCCACAAACTTCCATTGTGATAAAAAAAACTTACCATTCTTCTTGTCTCTGTGTATCTCCATGCCTAAGATATGTTTTGCTACTCCAAGATCCTTCATATCAAATGTTCTAGAGAGATGAGCCTTTAACCTATTGTTTCTTCCATGCTTTTGCTTGCAATAAGCATATTGTCAACATACAACACCAAGATAATGAATATGACATTGAAACGTTTGAAGTATACAAAATGATCATACTCACTTCTGATAAAATTCTGGCTCACCATGAAGGAATTAAACTTCTTGTACCATTGTCTGGGTGACTACCTCAGGCCATACAATGATTTCCTGAGCTTGCAAACTAATATTTTGTTGCAACCTTGTATAAAACCTTTTGGCTAATCCATATAGATCTCTTCATCCAAATCACCATGATGAAATGTTGTTTTAACATCTAACTGTTCTAACTCAAGGTCAAGTAATGCAGTTAGTGCTAACACAATATCAATAGAAACAAGTTTAATGACTGGTGAAAAAATCTCATGAAAATCAATACCTTCAACCTGAGAATATCCTTTTGCAACCATCCTTGCCTTATACCTCTCAATACTTCCATCAACTTTTCTCTTCAATTTGAAGACCCATTTGCACCCAACAACACTTCTCCCTTTAGGAAGTTCTACAAGATCCCATGTATTGTTCTTGGCTAAGGAATCCATTTCTTATTCCATAGCCTTTTTCCATATCTCTCTATCTGCATCATCTACTACCTCCTCATAACAAGAAGGTTCCCCATCTTCAATAATCAATGCAAAGGATGAAGAAGAATCTTCATACCTTTTAGTTGATTTTCTTTCCCTTTTAAACCTTCATAGAGTGACTGGTTGCTAAATTGGTTTTGGAATTTCTCCAGTTTCCTTTGCTTCTTCACCCTTTTCATCAGAAGTCACTCCTTCCTTTTGACTTTCTAGAAAAGGTTTAGTCTCCAATTGAATCTTCTGATTTGGCAATACCAGATCCTGTTCAACTTTTCCAACATCTGATTTTAGAAGAGAAGATTCATCAAATCTTACATCTCTACTAATGACTATCTTCTGTGAAGAAGGATCCCACAACCTATATCCTTTCACTGCATAATCATATCCATCTAAGACACAACATTTCGATTTTGGATCTAACTTTGAACGCTGATTTCTAGGAATAAGAGCATAGGCATCACAACCAAAAATCTTCAAATGTGAATAATCACAAGACTGACCCGTCCAAACTTATTCATGAATTTTACAGTTTATTGCAACTCAAGGTGATCTGTTAACTAAATAACAAGTAGTGGATACTGCTTCTTCCCACAACTCCTTTGGCAGGTTAGCATTGCTGATCGTGCTTCTGGCTCTTTCCATAAGAGTCTGATTCATCCATTCAGCAATGCCATTTTGCTAAGGAGTATAAACAATAGTTTTATGTCTAACACCTCACTCTAAAAGAACTTTTTCTTAGTCCACTGTAGATCATTTCCCCTAATTCTTTGTGCAAATTTGTCTTATCATGTATGGGAATATCAACTACATTAATAGATAAAACAATTGTTCCCTATTGAGTAGCAGGATGTGTAAGATAAAGCTTTAACTAATTTCTCTCTAAGTCCATAGAAAAGAGAAATATTGTTTGATAGCTTGAGGTTGCTTGAGATGTTTGTTCTGTTTCCATACTAATTCTCATTTTATAACTCCTTTCTTAATTTTTTGATAATTATTTTGAAAAGTTTCAAATGAACTAGTATCTTCTATTGTGAATGCTTCCAAGTCATTGGAGATAGAATAGGTAGTAGTGTGGCATGGATTTCCCAACTGCATTTGAAGACTAGGCTCATTTGAAGGTCCTTCTGTTAATTTGATTTGTGTGCCTTCTTCATTGTCATTTTGAATTTTAGTCCTATTTTTTGACTGGGAATCCTCGATAGCAATATCTATAGGTTAAGGAGAAGTCCTCTTCAAAATATTATCTTTTACCATAGGGATTTTAACATGCATTTTTTGTTGCACCGTGCCACATGGAAAGGTTTCTTGATTTTCCATTTTCTCAATTTGTGGCCTACTTTCATGAATATAAGGTGAAAAATTTGTTTCCATGATTTTATTAGAGATTATATGGAGAGGGTAATATTTCCACTTCTCTCCTTTCTCAAAACTAGACATCTTCATCATTACTTCCACATGTGTAAGGGATTGTCAACTATTTACAACAAATTTCCTTTCAATCCTCTCTAGCTTTAAAACATAACTTTTTTGTGGAGGAAAAAATGTAGTTGGTCAACACTTAGACTATTCCTTATAAATTCAACATACAATATCCTCATAGGAAAAAATAATGGCCTTGAAATGAGGGATGGGTGTGTATTTTTGTGAAGCCTGCCAAAATTACCTCGATTTACTAAAATGCATGCCTAGACTTAATTTATTGGCCAACATTATTGATTCAAATTTTAGATTATTTATTTAATGATTTTACACAATTTAAGTTTGTACATATTTTCTTTGATCTTAAACATTATACTTCAAAGTTTATACAACATTCTAAGATTTTCTTTGAGTTGCCTAATGCGAAATTTGTGTATAAGTGGAAAACATAGTATATTTGTGAGACATGATCTAAGGTTATATATTAATGTTAGGAATTGTCCAATCATTTCCCATTTTAGATTTCATTACCAAGAGTCTAATTGGTTTCTCATGTGAGTGCATATTTGTTTCGACTATGATCATTAGTAGATATGATCATTAGTTATTCTCGTGGACTTGGATTCTAGTGTATAACATTTCCTTTGAGAAAATGACTCTAATATGTTGCACAAAATGGTTTTCAATTTAGGCTGGAATGATCATTATCGCATCGTCAATTAAGTATAGGTCTTGGTGTGCATTTATTTGAGGCACACAACCCTTGAATTTAACCCTACAAAATAGATCAAGTTCGGCATATTCTTGCACAAAAAAAATTCTATGTGAAAAATTAATGTTAATTATGAGTAAAAAAGTAATATCCAAGTCGAATTATTCAATTTGGCCTTGAAATGAAGGTTGACCATGCATTTTTTTTTAAGTAGGCCAACATTTCCTAGTTTCACTAAAATCCACGCCCATACTTCATTTATTGGCCATTCCGACTGATTCAAATTGAGGACTTATTATTTAATTATTTTACACACTTTTGAATTATTATATATTTACTTTGATTATTAAATAATTTATTTCCATATTTCATACAACATTCCAAGTTTTTTTTCAAATTGCATTATGTGAAAGTTGTGTATAACTTTTTATTTAATTTGTTGTTTGGTAGAACAATTGTCCTTTTAATTCAAATAAATAGTTCCAACTCTTCACGTTAAATGTCAATCCAGGTATGTTTTTATATTGCAAGGCTATTAAGAAAAATATATGCAAGGTAAAATTATGATTGGTTCTAATTAATCTCAAACTGAATAGTTGTAATAACATTTTCAACAATTGAACACTCTCGATGTTACACTCTCCAACCATGTTCACACTGTCAAGAAATAAATATTGAATGTAGAATAAAACCCCTTTGTCACATTGTCACTATTATTAAAAAAATAACAACACTCCTAGAAACCATTGTATCAACAAACGTTGAAATTCATATTCAAATGAAATGAACACACCATCAAATTGTAAGAGAAATTAAATAATTGTCACCTTAACAAATGTACTAGTCAAGGACCTATGTGGTTACACAATACAGAGGTTATAATTATACAATCATTAAATAATGAAGATAAGTAATAATAGCAACAACAAAAATCACACATGAATCATAAATAAGAGTAAATAAATAAAAAAACTAGAATACTTTCCTAACCAGTGATCCCTGCTAAGAAGAAGGGCCCTTCCTTCCTAGCAGGGGCTGATAAACTACACATCACAAAAAATAGTCAAAATAAAGGTATGGAACCATATATAATTAATATTTAATTTAACATATAGGATTACAATGGTGGTTCTCTCCCTCTTTATCACTTTCTATACTTTTCTATATGTCTATCTCACACTGGAAGAAAGAACACCTCTTTATAGTTTCATATTAGAATGCTAAGATCATCATGAGAATCTATCGATACTCATAAGATATAACTTGAGAATAAACTTTAGCAATTTTATAACAATTTCCAAGGTTAGGACAAAGTTGTAACAAATTTTCCAAATTAAAATAATTATCAATAAAAAATCGTACGCTTTTCAACAAAAAATCACAAAAGCAATGGGATCCAACAAGCCCGCAACATAAAAATATGGCTTGTCCTACACCCATTTAGTCCTCTTTCTATCCCCATGGATCCAATAACCTTTGTTGTTACTGAGGTTGTCTTCAAGCCTTTGTTTGAATGGTTGTAGGGGTGATTAGGGAGTCAGATTGCTATAGAGCTCTTAAAACAACCCGAGAAGGGAGTGCCATGTGTCCCCACTCCACAACGACATGCTCAAAAAAATAATAGTTGCCACCACAATTTATTCAAGGCCAAGTTATATTTTTTTCTCTGACCCTTGTCTCCTTCTTGCTGTAACACATGCTCCTTATTCAGGTAAGCGGTGGCTAGATTTGCATCCTCTAGCCTTCTCCATGATTTACTAACATTTATTGCAAATGTTGCATGATTTGCATCATTTGAACGACATCTTAGTTGTAACTTAATGGAAATATTATCATCATATATATGTGTGATTTGATATGATGGAATATATTATTATGGTTCTGTTTCATATGTTGTAATATTATAAATATTAAATATTGCAAGAAATAAATAATAATTTTTCATTTTGAATGTTTTTAATATTAGAACACATGTCTTCTAGAAGATCCAATTGATCCTGAGACCAATCCATATTATGTTGGCTTTGATTTAGGCATTCGAGACGATGATGATGAGGTAGATGGAGAGGACACTTACGCAGTCGATGACAATAATGACGTTGATGAATAGACATGATGATGTAGCTAGTGGCATTGATTATATACACTCCATCATGGATCTTTGTTGATAAATTGTTATGATGCCTCTTTTCATGTTTATTATTATATGTATCATTTTCACCTATAGTACCATATTAATTTGTCTCATTTTGACATGTATAGTTTTTATTTACATCATTTGGGCATGTATTTTCTGGGATTACATTATATGTGGCTGGTCATAGACAACCAATTTTTTTTACTAATACTATAAAAATATTGGATATAGTTAAAAAATAAAATAAAAAATAAATTTTTGTTTTATTCCAATATTGTGGTGTGGTTTGTAAGTATAAGAAATGTGAAAGAGCTCTACTCTGGAAGTCTCTAAGATGTGAATCTAGGCCTGGATTATGTGTAGCTAGTCGCAGTTAGTAATTTCGTTTATTAATAATATAAAAATACGAGTTATAGCTAAAAATATATATTGTTAGTTTGTATGGATGTCCATTTCCCTAAAAACTCTTTATCAATGGTATACTATAAAATATTTCAATTGAAATATGAATTACTCTATAATCATATAAGTTATTTAAGAGGCATGATATAATTAACTAATGTAATTGAAATAAAATAAATTGAATTAATAAATGGAATATATAAAGGAAACATCATGAGTTATTAAAATTGAAGTAGAATGTCGCTCTAAAATGGAAGTAAAATTCGACGTTAAGTTGGAAACCATGCTTCGAACTATTACTAAATTTAAATAGGAAGCTAAATTGGTTGCTTAACATGAAGTAAAATTCGAGGCTAATTAAGAAGTAAATCCCAACACTAAAAGGAAGAAAACCTTACACATAAAAAAGAAGCAAAACCTGTCACTAAACAAGAAGAAATACTTACAACTAAAAGGAAGAAAACTATGAGGCTAAGAAGAAAGTAATTTGGAATAAAAAAAGGAAGCAATAATGGAAGCCAAAATAGAAGCCCATGAGAAGAAATCTTGGAAGTAAAACTTAACATTACCTAAGACGAAAAAAAAGAAGCAATTTAGGAAGGAAAAAAAGAAAAAATAATGGAAACAATATTTGAATCCAAACTTGGCATTACCCAAGAAGCAAATGAAGAAGCCATTTAAGTAGAAAACCAACAAGTAATAACATAAGCAATACTAGTAGCCAAGATTTACATTCCCTAAGAAGAAAAATTAGAAGCAATTCAAGTAGTAAAAAAATAAGTAATAATGGAAGAAATATTAGAAGCCAAACTTGGCATTCCCTAAGAAGAAAACAAAGAAGCCATTCAGGTAGCAAACCAAGACATAATAATGGAAGAAATTTTAGAAGAAACAACAGAAACTATAATGGAAGCCATATGAAAACATAAAGAAGATGTCATAATGGAATAAAATATAGATGCAACAAGTGGTGCCACATTGGAAGCAAAACATGACACAACGAATGATGTTATAATGGAAGTGTAACTTGGTGTTAATTAGGAATCCAAAAAAAAAAGTTATTTTCAACGTCATACTAGAAGTAAAATAGGAAGCACAATTGGAAGAAAAACTAGAAGTGAAAATGGATGTAACAATGGAAGAAAGAATTGAAGAAACCATTCCTACCATTATTGCAGAGAATATTCCTGGCACTATTTCTGGTGCCCAAGTGAATATGCTTGAATATGCCAAGTTTCACTGCATTTTACGATGCCAATTTAAGCTATTTCGTAAGCTCAAAAACAATGAATTCTGACACTATTTCTAATACTAATGGCCTATTTTCTTGTAGTCACTTTATGGCAAATTACATCTTTCTTTTTTGATTTATTGAAGGACATAATATGAATTTTCTCTATTGGTACAAAAACCAAATTGAGAAACAACAATGTGTTTCAATGGAAATTATGTTTGGCTAAGGCCCATGCAAACACAATACTCATGATTTCTCAAGCAAGTGTTTTGCAAAATTCACTCCCTTATGAAAATTTGCATTTCCATTTATTAAAAAAAACTATCTCAATATATCCTAATAAATAATTTTTTTGCCTATGAAATCCTAGAAGGGCCATTTTCCTATACGTAATATAATTCCAAAACTCCATTAGAATTGACAGCTTCTGAATTTGAGTTCCAATTTGTATTCTATGGCCAATTGCATCTCACTTTCTCAAGGAATTCATGAAAATATTATGATTTTTTTGTGTAGGTATAAAAAACAAAATGAGTAGAAAAAATGAGTTTCATAAGATTTGGAAAGTTGTTTTGGCCAAGAACATGTGAGCAGACTACTCACAATCACTCCAAAGTGTGTTTTGCAAAATCTACCCATCGATTAAATTTTTTGTTAGCCTTTAATAGCTCTAAATATTATCAATAAATGTAACACCTCTATTTCAACATTTTTTTTTCTTTTTTTCTACTGCTCTTGCGAACCCAATATTATTGTTACTACCACTCGTTGCACACTAACGTACTCCTGTTTCTAACAATTTTCTTGTCTCAATTTTACTCAGTTTACTCATTGATTATTTACGATAGTATACTAATTTTTCAAAGATCAATTCTAAATTTCACTTAGAATAGAATATTCCATGTAAATTATTAGGTAGGCAAAGTCATTACCCAAACCTTCTCTTTTCCACCTATAAATCTAATGTTCATTTATTATTTTAACACAAATACTAAAATAGTGGAACAATTACTATACATTTTTCTACCTATGTATTGACTCATATTAAATCTTTTATAATCCTAGACCTTAAATAATGAATACCTCCACCATAATTTAAATCCAAGATGTTTTCGGAAATGATAAAGAATACCAAGCATTTCTATCCCATATTAATGTATACCTTCTCACTAGTTAAAGTATTTGATGAAGCCACTATCATTCTAACCCATGGTGATATTTTCACATATCTCTTAAATTTAAAGGTTTATTCCATTGTCTTTTGGACTTAGGATTTAATTAATGCTAATGAACCTTTACCATATCATCACGGTTGTGAACTTTTTCGTTGATCACATGGCTAAGTGATAAGACTAGTTTTAAATTCGAGGTTTTTATTTATATGTAAGTGGTTCAGGTCATAAATGATATTGTCGGCATTTAATATTGGTTTTCCATTTTTTGTTTTGAATTTTCAAATGCATTACTATCAATCATCTGAATCATATCAACTGGGATACGAGATAGGTATACATCTACCGCTTGATTTTTGAGCGGATTTATTTTTGAAGTACTAACCCATATGGGCTTGCACCTATTTCATTGATTCGACAACTTTTGTTTTTCCCAGGAAATTTATTTCCATTAATCAAGGTGTACCAACTCACCTGGTGTTCATCAATCAATTACCAACACATCCATTCGAGGGTTGATTCTAGTCTTCCAATGCATGAATGGTCGAGATCGATGACTGTTAAGGTTTTCCATTTGACATAAATGATATCAAATTTTAGGTTTTTGTCATTTTTGATTTGGGTATTCCACTCGGACGTCGGATCCTACTTTTGCAAATTTCTTTTGCTAAGGATAACAAGGCTAAACTAAAGATGCAAAGGAGGAATGGCATGAAGGCTACAAGAATGCTTCCTTTATCTCTAGGGAAAGTGTATAATGTCTCTTTGCTTATATCTAAGTGTGTTTTCCATTCGACACTTTGCTTGTTTGGATTTTTCTATCTACGATTTGGATTCTCCACATTCTGCAATGAAACTGGACTCATCCCGTCTTACTGTAGCTTATTTTGTTTATTATTTTTAACTAAGGTATGAAATTTTTGTTCAAATCCCTGAATCATTTATAAATTTGAATTTTAATAGTTATTCAATGTAATTAAAATCTTACTAGTCCAGTAATACATCCTATAATCAATAACTGAGTGGTAGACGTAATTCTTTCTACTTTTCATGAATTTCTTCCCATCTCTGCAATTAGGAGAACAATTTCCCCACATGTGCAGAGATAATAGTATTTCTTGTATGCCTATAATTGTGAAATGAGAACATCGACTTACTACTTGCATATTCATTACTACATTTTTATACTAGTTGCAGCTTTGGTCTTTTATATTTCGTGAACCCATTTACTCTCGAATTTCATTTATGACTACGCAGACTTACAATGGTAGCGTCCTCAGTGTCACCCTTGCATATCGTTCAAAGGATTATCCCTGGCACCGGTATATTCCTAAAACCCCCAATCCCAAAAAAAAACATCATTAGGCTTACTTGTTCTGCGATTTTAGCAGAGTCTACGAATTATATTTAATTTCTTATTAATATAGAATTTTATCCTAATAGTGAATAATGGCTTCCTATATACCTGCTGAGTTAATTATCAGTTCTATAATCTGTCATAATACACTCAATGACAATTATTAACTTTCCATTCATTGTATATATATTTTAATGCTGTCTCTATCTTATGTGCAACTAAAACATAAAATCGGAACTTACCGAGGTATGTTAGTTTTCATTTTCTCGTGTTTAAAGTTTTCAATTTGATTTAGATAATTTATCTCAGTTATATGATCTCATAACTCCCACCCATGTTTTATTTTAGGCGTGGCTTCGGCACCCTGTATCTTTCTAGAAAAGGGTTGACCTTCCTTGTTCTCTCTGATGGTTTTTAAAATGGAAATTTGGGTTATGCAGGTAGGTTCAGTTCCATGCGATTATTTTTGTACACATATCTTCTTTCACCTTTTCATATAACCTTTATGGTTTCTTATCGTAACAAAGTGTCCTCTGTATCACTTTTTTTAAAATTAATTTCTTGTATTTGGTACTGTGACCTAGAACATTTATGAGTTTGTAACCTATGGAAGGAACTCATATAATTATTTAATTTTCTTAAATCGGGAACTTTTTCTTTCACTTTAATGCTTATACATATTTCCGATGAAAACTACTTCCAGATTTCACAGATATTTATGTGAACTAGAATTCATTTCTTTTATAAATTAAATGCAGTAGTCAAGGGAAATTATTTTATAAATATATGAAAATTTCTGTATAGAACTATGACAATCTATAGCATCCACATTACTGTGACATTTATCTATATGTTTAACATGATAGAAACTGTGTCACCATTTTATATATGAATTGAATGTTTAAAATAATTTTTTTATGTCCTAGATGGAATTTAGCTACTGTACTTGCATACTAGTATTTTACAATTCCTATGTCAGGTTCTCTTCATAGAATTTGTCTTAACTATAGTACCTTTCTCTGCATGCATCTGGAGCCTGTACATATGTTCATACTTATTTACTACTTCATAGATAATAGTTAATTAAATTCACAAACATTAAAGCATCTAAATTAGCTTTACGATGCTATGTATCGATATTTCTGTATACTTACAAGACGATAATGTCTTCTCTTACCATAACTACTTTAAATTTTCGTTTCTCGTATAAATACACATTTCAGAAATATGTCTGTCTACCTTATTTTCAGTTTTGAATTGTTTTTCTATAGTTAATACATAGATGTATACCCATATGGTAAAAACATATTTACAGCTATAAAGTAGCTAATTATTTCATATCTGTATCTTAATTTATATTGCAGAGTTTATTTCTCAATGAGCTCCACAGTCTGATAGCAAAATTCTAAGCCAGCTAAAATAGAGAAACACCAGTTTGCTGTGAGGTACCTAACCTCAGATCTAGACCCATCATTGGGTTTTAGACATTCTGAGAGTTGGTATTCTACATACTATGTCTGTACAACCATACATATTTCATTATTTTTTCTATAGTGATTTTTGTTAAATGTATAGACCAACACAATATAACTATAAAACATAAATTTTCCAATTTATATAAAAATAATTAAACTCAAGAATTCACATTAACATGGTTGCTTTATTATTATCAATAGTTCATCACACTATTAAAATTTAAGTAAAAAAAAATTCCAATTTAATGTGCATACCGCTTAGGTCTGACTAGTTACCTCCCAACCTTAGATCTCTTTCTCCACAACTCACCCCCGAGCAGAGACATTTTTCTCCAGTGATAGACAACCCTTTGTCTATCCTGAAACAATTTATTTAAGCTTTCTTTCCCAAGGCTGTTTCCCTTAACAACGTCCAGTTAATTCAGGATGTTGTATTCATGTTTGCCTAGGTTTTCCCTCTGTTTCTTTGACAAAAGTACTTTTAAAGCTAGCTTTTCCGCTTTCCAGCTTTATTCCACCTCTTCCCAATAATTTTCTCTTTATTGGGGTAATTATATATTTATCTCCAAATATAATTTTAGTATTTTAATTTATTCCTTCCAAGAATTTCTGGAAGTCTTGGAAAGTCTTACAACCTTATCCATTGTCATGGATTTGGTTTTTAGATCTCAAATCTCAATCTAGTCATTGCACATAATTTTCCATTTTATATTAATTTAAAATAATAAAATAAATCCACATAAATTATTTCCATTGGGGTCCACTGTACCCTTTCGGATTTGTTCCAAATGTCTAATAAAAGCATAGCAAACTAGGGATATTAAATATTCCCCCCTTAAAAACAAACACCATCCTTGGTGTTGAAAAAAAACAAAATAAAAAAATCACTGTTTAAACAATGATGGATATTTTTTCATCATATCAGCCTCTCGCTCCCAAGAAGCCTCTTCAGGTGCAAAGTGCCTCATTGAACTTTCACCCTAGCTATTGTCCTCTTCCATAGTTCAATTTCTTCTCGTGCCAAGATTTGAAGTTGCTATGGAAGGAATTCCCCTTTTGGTTCCACCTGTATCACATTCCAATCAATAACATGAGTAGGATCATGCACATATTTTTTTAATAACAAAACATAAAATACATCATGAACCTTAATGTGAATGGATAAAGCCAGCTTATATGCAATTGGTCCAACAAATTCCAGTACTTCAAAAGGTCCACAGTAACGTGAAGCTAGTTTTGCACAGCTTCCAGTGTGCAAAGTACTCTTCTTAGGCTTAATCCTTAGATGCACATGATCACCCACACTGAATTCTCTGTGAATTTTTTTTTTGTCTCCCTAAATTTTCTGCCTGTCTTGTGCTGTTTTGATGTTTTCCTGAATTTTCTTCACAACTCTCTCCATTTCCTGCAAGGATTCTGGTCCAAGTATTAGTTTATCTTCAGGTTGACTCCAACTTTGATGGGTATGCCACTTTCTGCCATAAATCACTTCAAAATGTCTCATCTTTATGGAAGCTTGATAGCTATTGTTATTGGAAAATTCAGCTAAATGTAGGTAGTCTTCCCATTTTTTTGGCCTTTCCATGACATACATCCTTACAATATCTTCTAAAATATGGTTTTTTCTTTCTATTTGGCCATAATTTTGGGGATGATAAGTAGTACTGAAATTTAATTTGGTACCCATGCCTCCAAATAAACTCCTCCAAAAGGTTGCAATAAATTTTTCATCTCTATCGGAATGATCATGTTAGGAATACCATGTAATTTTACTATCTCCTTCATAAATACATTTTCTACTTGAGTTGTACCAAAGGTATATTGTACAAGTATAAAGTGAGCAGATTTAGTCAAATTATCCACTACAACCATGATAAAGTCATGTTGGTATTTGGTCCTTGGTAAGCCAGTAATAAAATCCATGGAAACAATCTCCCACTTCTATTTTCGGATGGGTAAAGGATTCAACGACCCAGCTGGATGTTGATGTTCAACCTTTACTTGTTGATATTATATACATCTAGCCAAGTAATTTTCCACATCCTTTTTCATACCAGGACAGAATAGGTTCTTTATTAAAGTTGAAAGTAATTTCTGGTATCCTAGATGTCCAACATAGGGTCTTTTATGGTACTCATCTAGAATATCTTTATTTAAGGAGTCTACATCAGGAATATATAATCTTTCTTTATAAAAAAATAATACTGTTTTGTTCTCTGCATACCTTTTCATCTCCTTTTTCAGCATTTGGGACTGATTTTTTTCATAATTTTGGTCTTGTCCCACCACTTCTTGTATCAGTCCCTCTATGTCAAAGTTGGCTCTACTCCCAATATTACTCACACTTTGCCAAGAATTTCTTCTTAACGCATCTACAATATTGTTTTCCTTCCCCTTATTATGTTTGATATCCATGTCAAACTCACTAAGGAAGGACAACCACCTGGCTTGCCTAGCATTGAAATCTGTTTGAGTGAATAAATAATTTAGGGTGATGTGATATGTCATCAACACAAACTTTTTCCCTAAAAGGCAATGTCTCCACATCTTTAGAGCGTGTATTACATCAGCTAGTTCTAAATCATAAACACTAGAATTTTCTTCATGTTTCTTGAATTTTATGGATTCATAGGATATAACAGAATTTTCTTGTAGTAGCACTCCTCCTAATCCTTCTCCGCAAGCATCTGTGCACACTACAAATTCCTGATCTGGATCAACAATTTTTAGAATAGGTGTTGTTGTAAGTTTCAGTTTTAGCTGATCAAAGCTGTTTTGACATTTTTCAGTCCATTCAAACTTAACTCCTTTCCTGTGTAGGGATGTAGTAGGGTAAGCTAAGGCTGAAAATATCTCCACAAACCTCCTATAGTATCCTACAATTCCTATGAAGGATCTTACAGAAGACACATCAGTAGGTACAAAACACTCTTTTATTTTTTTATCCTTTCTAGGTATACTGCCAACCCATTCTCTGGAATTATATGACCTAGATATTGAATTTTATCTTTGAAAAATTTACATTTGCTAAATTTAGCATTCAATTTGTTTTCCCTGAGTGTTTGTAAAACAATTCTAAGATGTTCCTTATGCTTAGCTTCATTCTTAGAATAAATCAGAATGTCATCAATAAATACTAATACGAACTTGTCCAAGTATTTATTTAAGACACTATTCATCAAGCACATAAAAGTAGCAGATGCATTAGTGAACCCAAATGGTAGGACCACAAATTCATAGTGTCCATACCTAGTTCTAAAAGCATTTTTTCTTATATCTTCATCCTTAATTCTTAATTGATGGTAGCCTGCCCTTAGATCAATTTTCTAAAAAACTGTTTCTCCTCTATCTTGGTCAAAGAGATCATCTATCCTAGGTAAAGTATATCTATTTTTAATTTTCAGCTTGTTCAATTGACGATATTCAATACACATTCTAAAGGTAACGTCTTTATTTTTCACAAAAAAAATTGGTGCCCCACATGGGGATACACTTGGTCTAATGTAACCTATGTCCAGAAACTCTTGTAGCTGCATTTTCAACTCCATCAGTTCTAGGGTACTCATTCTGTATGGGGCTCTAGAGACTGGTGTTGCTCCCAGCACTAAGTCAATTGAAAAATCAATCTCTCTCCTAGGGGGCAGATGAGGAATTTCATCTGGAAACACATCCTTGAATTCTCTGATAATAGGTAATGTTTCTAAAGGATTTTCTTTTGCTTGCTGTCCTAATTCTTCTACATGGACATAATACACTTGTCAACCATTTCTAGCAATTCTTTTCAATTGGAAGGCTGACATTTGTCTCACTAATATCGGCTTGGGTTTACCTTTTACTATAACAGGTTTTACCTCATTATTTATGCAATGTATTGTCTTGTCTAAATAGTTTAAAGTGGCCTTTTATTTCTCTAATCAGTCCATTCCTACTAGTACATCATAGGACCCTAAAGGTAGAATATTTAAGTTTAGTTCAGTTTGGTATCCATTTAGATTTATGGCTATTTGGGGTAACTTATGGGTCACTTTTCTTTTTGTACCAGTGGCCAACTGAACTAACCATGACTGCTAAAATTTTTCTGACTTTAAGTTACATTTTTCTACCATCTGAGGACTGATATAACTTAAAGATGCATCTGGATCTATTAAGACTAAAACATATTGGTCAACAGTCATACCTTCTACTTCAACTATAGTGGACTGGTGTTCTACTTGACAATCTTCCAGAGTAGCACTGATTTTGGGGATGCTTCTTGCCACATCATTAACAGTCATTTCTTATCTCAATACTTGAATGGTATGAAGGTTTTTGTGTGGATAGTCCCTCAATAAATGAGGTTCTCCACAACCCCAACACTTTAAAGGTTCTCTCATTTTAATAGTCCCCTCTCTTTTATTATTTCCATTCATCTGTTTGGACCCTGTTTGTGATTTAACAGTTTGATTTGCTTGGTAGTTTCTCCCAAAGTTCTTCAGATATGCTAGTTTTTTTCTTTCCGCTGGAGGCATCCTTCTCTTTATTTTTGCAATTCTTTGCTTGTTGATTTTTTCCCTTGAATTGCTAGAAACACTACCTTGATTTGCGCATCACCTCATCCATGGTCTTGGGATTATAAAACTCTATATTTTCCCTTTATATAGTAGGTAGATAGTTTAATAAACATTGTACCTTTTCCTTATCCTCGCTTATATAGGGTACATAGCGTAAAAATTGGTGAATTTGGTTACAAACTCATCAATTGTAAGTTGTCCCAATCTGAGAACATGAAACTCTTTGGATTTATCATCACAATAACATTCATTCGGGTATCAATTTTTGAACTTGACTTGGAAATCCTCCCAAGTATCAATTTTCTCGTCAATGACATGGACCATCTTGGTTTCTTCCCACCACAAGGTAGCTTTACTTGTAACTGATAGATATCTAGCCTGGCTCTTAAGTTGATTTCATATTCGTAAACCTGAAAGTACTTTATCATGTTCAAAAGCCATGCTTCAGCATATTCCTCCTTCTCTCCATCATAGGAGGGAGGTTTTATTTTCCAAAATTCACCCTACAATTCCTTGTTCCTCGTAGACTATTGTCTAGAGGCATCATCTTCCTCAGAATCTTTTGAGTGATTTACCCTTCCATTTCTCTTCCTTCCGGAATCTTCACTTTCTTGAATATTCTAGGAGTTCGATTCTCTTATTAATCTATCTTTCTCTTCACTAGCTAAATATAGCCTTTCATTGTGGCTTTTCAGTTGTGCCATTTCTCTTTGCATTCGATGGAACATAGCCATCAATGGAGCATTTGGATTTGGTGTATTTTCTCCACCACCCAGTTCCACATACATCTCATCCCCTTCACTCATGGTTCGCAGCTGTATATTTCAACACTGTTTCACTGTACATGAAATTAAAAATTAGAGAAATTTAATTTCAATAAAAAATTATAGCAACATAATTTTTCTGGTGTGAGCACATAATTTTCCTAGTGTTTTAACTTGGACTCTGATATCATTTGTAACACCTATATTTCAACAATATTTTTCTTTTTTCTGCTACTCTTTCTAACTCAATATTATTTTTATTACCACTCGTCGCACACCGACTTACTCTTGTTTCTAACATTTTTCTTGTCTCAATATTACTCAGTTTATTCATTCATTTTTTACGACAATATGCTACTTTTTTAGAGATCAATTCTTAGTTTCACTTAGAATATAATACTCCATCTAAATTATTATGCAGGCAGAGTCATTACCCAAACCTTCTCTTTTCAACCTATAAATATAGTATTCATTTAGTATTTTAACACAAATACTAAAATAGTGGAACCATTCCTATACATTTTTCTACCTATGTATTGACTCATATTAAATCATTTATACTCCTAGATCTTTAATAATGAATACCTCCACCATACTTTAAATGTAAGATGTTTTCGGAAATGATAAAGAATACCCAACATTTTTGTCCCATATTAATGTATACCTTTTGACTAGTTAAAGTATTATGATCAAGCCACTATCGTTCTAACCCATCGTGATATATTCACGTCTCTCTTAAATTTCAAGTTTTATTCCATTGTCGCTTTGACCCAGGATTTAATTAACACTAATGAAACTTTACTATATCATCATGTTTGTGAAATTTTTCCTTGATCACGTGGATAAATGCTAATACTAGTGTTCAATTCGAGTTTCTTATTTATATCTGAGTGGTTTGGGTCATAAGTGAGATTGTTGGAATTTAATATTGGTTTTCCATTTTTGGTTTTGAATTTTCACATCCATTACTGTGAATCATCCAAATCGTATCAATCAGGATACGAGATAGGTATACGACTACCACTTGATTTCTGAGCAGATTTATTTTTGAAGTACTGACCCATATCGGCTTGTACCTATTTCATTGATTCAACAACTTTTATCTTTCCCACGAAATTTATTTCCATTAATTAAGGTGTACCAGCTCACCTGGAATTCATCACTTAGTTACCAACACATCCATCTGAGGGTTGATTATAATCTTTCGATGCGTGGGAAGTCAGGATGGATGACTATTTAGGTTTTCCATTTGACATAAATAATATCAAATTTTAGGTTTTCATCATTTTTCATTTGCGTCTTCCACTCGGATGTTAGATCCTACTTCTACGAATTTCTTTTGCTCAGGATAACAAGGCTAAACTGAAGATGCAGAGGAGGAATGGTGTGAAGGCTACAATAATTCCTTCCTTTATCTCGAGGTAAAGTGTATAATGTTTCTTTACTTATAGCTAAGTGTGTTTTCCTTTCGACACTCTGCTTGTCTGGATTTTTCTATCTACAATTTGGATTCTCCACATTATGCAATGAAATTGGGCTCATCCCATATTACTGTAGCTTACTGTGTTTATTCCTTTTAAGTGAGGTATGATTTTTTTTTTTAAATCCCTGAATCGTTTATAAATTTGAATTTGAATAGTTATTCAATGTAATTAAATTCTTACTAGTCTAGTAATACGTCCTATACTCAATAACTAAGTGGTAGATGTATTTCTTTCTACTTTTCGTGAATTTCTTCCCATTTACATTATTAGGAGAAAAATATCCCCACATATGCAGAGATGATAGTATTTCTTCTATACCTATACTTGTGAAATGAGAACGTCAACTTACTACTTGCATATTCATTACTACATTTTTATACTAGTTGCAGCTTTAGTATTTTATATTTCACGAACCCATTTACTCTCGAATTTTGTTTATGACTATGCATGCTTATAGTGGTAGTGTCCCCAGTGTCACCCTTGCATATCGTTTAAAGGATTATCCCTGGCACCGATATATTCCTAAAACCCCCAGTCCCAAAAAAAAACATCTTTGGGCTTACTTGTTCTGTGATTTTAGCAGAGTCTACGAATTTTATTTAATTTCTTATTAAAATAGAATTTCATCCTAATAGTGACTAATGGCTTCTTATATGCCTGATGAGTTAATTATCAGTTCTAGAATCTGTCATAATACACTCAATGATAATTATTACCTTTCCATTCACTATATATATATATATATATATATATATATATATATATATATGTTGTCTCTATCTTATGTGCAACTAAAACATAAAATTAGAACTTACTGAGGTATGTTAATTTTAATTTATCGCATTTCAAGTTTTTGATTTGATTCATATAATTTATCTCAGTTATACAACTTCATAACTCACACACATGTTTTATTTCAGGTATGGCTTTGACACCCTGTATCTTTTTAGAAAAGAGTTGACCTTCCTTGTTCTCACTGTTGATTTTTAATATAGAAATTTGGGTAATGCAGGTAGGTTCAGTTCCTTGCGATTATTTTTCTACACAGATCTTTCCTTGGCTTTTCAAATAAAATTTATGGTTTCTTATAGCGAAATAGAGTGTCCTCTGTATAATTTTTTTTTAAATTAGTTTCTTGAATTTGGTACTGTGACCCAGAACATTTATCAGTTTATAACCTATGGACTGAACTCATATAATTGTTGATTTTTCTTAAATTGAGAACTCTTTCTTCCACTTTAATGCTTATACATATTTCTGATGAAAACTGCTTCCAGATTTCACATATATTCACATGCACTAGAATTCATTTATTTTATAAATTAAATGCAGTAATCAAGGGAAATTATTTTATAAATATATGATTTTTTTTGTATAGAACTATGGCAGTCTACATCATCCACATTACTGTGACATATATCTATATGTTCAACATGATAGAAACTTTGTCACTGTGTTATATATGAACTGAATGTTTAAAATAAGAGTGTTTATGTCCTAAATGAAATTTAGCTACTATACTTGCATAATAGTATTTTACAATTACTATGTCAGGTTTTCTTCATAGAATTTGTGTTAACTACAGTACCATTCTCTGCAAGCATCTAGAGCCTATACATATGTTCATACTTATTCACTACTTCGCAGATAATAATTAATTAAATTCGCAAACATTACAACATCTAAATTAGCTTTACGATGTTATGTATCGATATTTCTGTATAATTACAAGATGAGAATGTCTTCTCTTACCATAACTACTTTAAATTTCAGTTTCCTATATAAATACACATTTTAGAAATATGCTTTTCTACCTTAGTTTCAGTTTTGAATTATTTTTCTATAGTTAATACAGAGATGTATACCCATACGGTAAAACATATTTAGAGCTATAAAGTAACTAATTATTTCATATATGTATCTTAATTTCTATTGCAGATTTTATTTCTCAATGAGCTAAATAGTCTGATAGCAGAATTCTAAACCAGCTAAAATAGAGAAACGTTAGATTTTAGTGAGTCACCTAACCTCAGATCTAGACCCATCACTGGGTTTTTGACATGCTGAGAGTTGGTCCTCTACAGAATATGTATGTACAACCATACATATTTCACTATTTTTGCTATAGTGAGTTATGTTAAATGTACATACCAACAGAATATAACTGTAAAACATAAATTTTCCAATTTCTATAAACAGAATTAAACTCAACTATTCACATTAACATGGATTCTTTATGATTATAAATAGTTCATCACAATATTAAAATTTAAGTAAATACCATTTCCAATTTAATGTGCATACCGCTTAGGTATGACTTGTTGCCTCCCAACCTTAGAGCTCTTTCTCCATAGCTCACCCCCAAGCAGAGACCATTTTCTCCAGTGATAGACAACCCTTTATCTATCATGAAACACCTTATTTAAGCTTTCTTTCCCCAACCCATTTCCCTTAACTGCGTCTAGTTAATTCAGGATGTTGTATTCCTATTTGCCTAGGCTTTCCCTCTATTTATTCCACAAAGGTACTTTTAAAGGTAGCTTTTCTTCTTTCCAGCTTTATTTCACCTCTTCCAAATAATTTCCTCTTTATTGGGGTAATTAGATATTCATCTCCAAATCTAATTTTAGTATCTTAATTTATTACTTCCAAGGATTTCTGGAAGTCTGGTAAAGTCTTACAACCTTATGCATCCTTATGGATTGGTTTTTCAAATCTCAAATCACAATCTAGTCATTGCACATAATTTTCCATTTATTTTATTAATTTATAATAATAAAATAAATCCACATAAATGTTTTCCATTGGGGTCCACTGTACCCTTTCAGGCTTGTTCCAAATGTCTAATAAAATCATAATAAACTGGGGATATTATAATAAATTATTTTATAGCCTATGGAATCCTATAATGGGGGTGTCACTACTTGTGCCCCAATTTCAGAAGTCCAATGGAATTTATTCTTTTCCCATCGAAGTGCAGGTATATATTTTATGGCTAGTTTCCTCTCCCTTGCTAGAGCCATTTAGGTGCATATCAGTGTATGTATAAAAGCTAGAATGAGCTACAAAGATAAGCTTTGTAAGATTTGGAAACTTTGTTTATCCAAGGCCCATGCGAAAACACTACCCATCATAACTTGAGTGAGTGATTTGCGAAATATAGACCTTTGTGCAAACTTGTATTTGTTCATTACTAAAAAAATTCCTAGCTCTAAACATCCTCAATTAAATATATTTAAAACTATCTATTCCGTAAAGGGGGTGTCTATAATTATAACCTAATATTAGAATTCCAATACAATCATAGTTCTCCTTTTCAAGTCCTGATTTAAATTTTATGGTGAATTGAAACTCACATCCAAGAGTCATTTAAGGACATATTGTGAATACTCGTAAAAAAACCAAACTGAGTAGTATATTTTACTTTCATTAGATCCAAAATTTTTGTTTTTGTAATTTTCATGTGAGAACACTACCCATGATTACAAAAGTAAGCATTTTTAAAAATCATGTGCCTTGTGAAAATTTTGCATGATATTTACTAAAAAATCCCTACCTCTAAATATCATTCAATAAATTAATTTGTGGCCTATGGAATTATAGGAGGTGTTGGACCTATATATAACCCTACAATGTAAGTCCAATTAAATTAGTGGCTTTCCCATTCAAATCCCAATTTGAATCTTATGGTGGGTTGCAACTTTCTTCGAATATCCATTTAGGGACATATTATGAATTTTGTATTGGGGTATAAAAACAAAACCAAGAAAAAAAAAGTGAGTTTCATAGGCTGCAACATTTTTATATATTCAAGGTCCATGAGAGCACTATGAATGATTACTTGAGTGATAATTTTGTGAAATCCAACCCTTTGTGTAATTTTATGTTACTATTTACTGAACAAAACCCTAGCTCTAGACATCCTGAGATAAATCATTTTCTGGCCTATGGAATCCTAAGAGGGGGCTCTCCATAGTTGTAACTCAATTATAGGAGTCTAATAGTACCAATGATTTTCCCATCTGATTCTTAGCTTGAATATTATGGTGAGTTACAACTATATTGAACGAGTCGTTTAGGGACATATTGTGAATTTTGCCTCGAGTTATGAAAATGAAGCAAAAAAATGGAGAGAATAAATGTAATATATGAAAACAACTAAGATGATACAAGGAAAATAATGTGGAAGCGAGGTTACTATTGAATACACTAATAATTCAACAAACCATTAGTCAAAAGGATGCATAATAAATCTAATGAATGGCTATTAATCAAAACCAAGATGCATAATTTCTCTTTAATCCTGTCTTTTTTATCTGATCTCTAACATATGGCTTTTATTATTTATTTGGATTTTCATGTCAATTTCCCTGATTTCAAAAGAGATAAAGAGCATGTAAATTAATAACAAGGAAACCTTGTATGTATGTATGATTTTCAATCAACGTTTTCGTATTTAGAATTTTTAATACAACCTTTCATGAAATAGTTTTGGGGATCAAAGATGAAATAACTATGGGGATTTTTCATAAAATTGGAATTATCATTTGCATATGAATTATATTATTCTACTATAGAACTAATTTTAATATTTGACTTATAGAATACATACATATGGAATTATTTTTTACACCATTGTGACTTACTAAATTAAAAATTGAGTGCATAATTCGATAATATGAGTAAAAACACCATATTGACCTTGCATCACAAGTTCTAAATATCCATTCATATATATTGAAGTGAAATTTAAAAAATCATAGTTTTGTGAATTTTAAAAACCCTAATGTTGTGGAATTTGAAAATCCTAGTAATGTGGAATTTGATAATCCTATAGATGTGGAATTTGAAAATCAGAGTTGGTGGTTAAGGTTTCTTATTTTAGTGCATTCCCTATAAATGGTTTTGAGAGTCTCAGTTGTCCCTTATTTTAGTAAGTTTTGTTGGCTAAGGATAAGTGTGGGAAACCTAGCTATTGGCTAAGGTGATGTGTCAATGGCGTCATTTTTTCCTAATATATTAACATAAGATTTATTTTTATGCACATTCCTTCGGATTTTATTTTTTAAATTATATTTATGAATGATAAGAACCATTGAAGTGCTATATTTATGGAATTATTTGATATACCATTATGACTAATTTATATCCAATGTACCATAGGTGAAACACATAAGTGTCATAATTTACTGGTGGTGCCCTATAACCAATGTAAATAAGTGATACTCTTCAAAGTGAGACACATAGTCAACATTGCACAAGATAGCGACCATAAGTGGCATAGTTAAACACCAATGCATTGAAGGAATGTGCACAAGCCATGATGCATGTTATTAGGTGTCACATAATTGATTCACATAAACAATGTATCACGAAAATCAACACATATGCATTGACTTATATAGAGTATGCACCATAAGTGGCACATAATTAATGTTCTTAAGACACATAAAAGTGACACACAATATGAAAAAAACACATTCTAAATTGACTAGTTTACATTGTGGATGAAATATATTTAAGAATATATCTATGGAACTTATAACTTTTATTAAAAAATCCCCAATGTTGACAAGAGTTGAATCTTGTATTTCTGAAAAAAATGTAGTGTAATTGCATAAATATGAGATGGTGGGGAGAATAGAATACAAATTTCCAAGGGTTAGGCGTGAAATATCCAGAATAGGGAGTTAAAATTTGAGTGCATAATTATAAAATGTAAGTAAACATGCGATGTTGACCTTGCATCATAAGTTGACAATGTCTTTCAATGTATATTGAAGTGGAATTTGAAAAACATTAGTTTTATGAAATTTGAAACCCAAAGTAACATGGAATTTGATAACCCTAGTTTTTTGGAATTCGAAAAACTTATTTGGTGGCTAATGTTTCTTATTTTTATAGATACCCTATTGAGGATTTGGAAAGTCTCATTTCTGCTACCTTGTACTAAGCTATGTTGTCTAAGTCTATGTGTGGAAAAACAAGTTGATGGCTAAGGAGATATTTGGATAACATATTTTTCCATAAGGTATGAACATAAAATTTATCTTTATGCACATCACTTGGTATGTCATATTTAGTCATTATATTTATGAAATTTATGAACTAATGAAACATTATACTGATGGAAATTTTCTTATACCTATAACTCATTTATAGCCAACACAACATAAAAGACTCTAATAAGTGACACACTTAAGCAACACACATAAGTGACAAAATATGTGATGCCACATAAGAAATGTACATAAGTGATACTATTAAAAATAACACACATAGTCAAGATGCCACAAAATACCTACCATAAGTGAGAAAGTTAAGGATTAATGCACTAAAGAAATTCACAGAATCCATGATACACCATATTCCATATCACATGTAAGTGATGCACCTTAAATACCAAGACTAATTGATTTACATAAGGAACAAACCATGACAATAAATATATATACACATAATTTATACACCATATATGACACATATTTAATGTTGTTACATGATGCACATAATTGACACACCATAAAAAATACACGTAATCCAAGTTTACCAATGTAATTAGTGATTGAAATATATTTAAGAAGACATGTGAGGAACATAACAAATGATGTTGATAAAAAATGAGTTACACTTTGTATCACACTAGAAAGTGATGTGCATAAGATGATTGGGTGTTTGAAAGAGAAATAATAGACAAATTGATGTGCAAGGACTATACAATTGAATCTATCCCATTCCAAGAATAATCAATGGGCGAGAGTTGAGACACAATATTGTCATTATTGAAGAGCCTTCATGTTCCTACGATTCATTGGTTAACGTGGGCACAATAAACGACAATAGAGTTACATGTATTTATTTTATAAGTTAAAAAAATTGCATACGACATAAAAAATAGAAACCAAAAAGAGCACAAAATACCTAAATACCTACTTATGGTTATTCAAGTATACCATCAAGATAAATTCTAATAATAATGATCTCCATTAACTTCTCATGTTCATGGTCTAGTAGAAAGTATTGTACCTTTGATGAGTTATTTCTTGGAATTTTTTTTTTGGTTGGAGATTTGTATTAACAACTAAGTTTGTATAGTGGTATGCAAAATTACTTCATTTATAATATTGAAATACAAATCTCTCTATCTTACATTATTTTTCACATTATTAGATATTCTCCTTGATCGACACCAACTCAATTTAAAAATCAATGCCTTTAGAGTTAGTTAAAATAATATTGAGAGTATTATTTCTCTCTATGCAATGTATCAACCAAGAGTCATTTTTCCATTCACCACATTTTCAGTTAATCATTACATATATGTGTCCTACAAAAAATGGAGTGCCAACATATAAATCCACTGAATAAAAATACCATATTAATGGTAATTTTAGTTACTAAAAATTAATGAAATATTCATCGAAACTATTTGTGTAAGATCTAAGATGTGATTAGAATATATTGAAATACTTAATTGGTCCTCCTCCAACTATGATAGTTTTATAGTTATCCATTGACCAAAGAAGAATGATATGTGATCCCATGTATCGGCCTATTCTATGGAATTTCAATTGTGTCATTCACTACTACTAAATGTTTCATAGAAGAAGGAGGGTTTTCAAATCCATATTTCAAGCATAGAATTTTCAAATACTCAAATAAAATGAAATCCATGAGTTCCATAGATTATTTTCCATCCATATAAATTTATTTGAGCTACAACAACCATTTCTTAGAAAAATGTAAGTGCAATATGTGAATTTTTTTTAATTGGTACTCATGTTTTCCTACTCCTTCCACCATAACTGAAGAACACTAGTCAATAATGGTTTTTTCATATCAAATGATAGAAGTAGTTGTGAACTTCATTTCCTCCCAATGTAATGGAAATTTCATGTATTTTCATGCTCCACCATGTTCCCCTTTTTTCCGAGTCTCAAAATAGTTCCAAATGTGTGATACCTTGTGTTTTTTTTTTCCAACATATGCAAAAATTTAGATACACCTTCCTTTTTGAACTAGCTAGTACAACCATCTAAAAAAATCCAATGTTGATCCATCTGTATATTATTCTCCTTCAAGTGATTTTCGAACAACTAAAGGTAGTGTTGTACATAAGCTAAGTCATGGCACATATCATCACTTGTGTAGAAGCTATACTCCTTCAATATAACCATGTTATCTTCGCAACTATCTAGCCCATGCCTATATGTGATTGAACCATTATGTTAACATGTTTTGACTGATAATATTGGATTTAAAGCTCTTTTTTTCATTGAAGGTGTAATTTTTTGCAAAATCCACCATTGATTACATATTACTAGTGGGAAATATATATATATAGATAATAAAAAGTTATCATCGTTCCATCAAGAGACATAGACATGTTAAATATATAGTTGGGTATTTCATAGAATTCCTTAATGAAGTCACAAAATCATAGCTTTATAATATTAATAAATACATATATAAATACAATGTTATTAGTCATTGAACACATTGTTAATTTACATCAAACCTGTATTTGAAAGTTATATTATTTGTACCAATCACAACCCAGAAGTGACCAATATATATATATATATATATATATATATATATATATATATATATATATATATATTGGTCACTTCCTAGGTTAGTGATTGGTACATAAATAATATATTTTCTTTCAAATTACAGTTTGATGCTAAGAATTTAACATTGGAGCATATATATATATATATTCCGTTCCATCCCTTGTCATTATATGTGACATATTTGGAGCTTTGCAAGCTTAGCTCCTTCCTCCTTAATTCATAGTAATTGCTCATGCATATGCACTTTCTCAATAATAATCCCAATTGAGACATGCCCTTTCAACAATATTTTTGATCATATGTACCCCTATCAAGACTTATACATAGGATGGTGTGAATAAATATCTAGATCATTTTGGTGGTAATATAGCTAAGCATTCCCACACAAATATTTTATGTCATATACAAAAAATATATAGATATGTTTCATTATAGTAATAATGTTCACTGTGATATCGTCGACAACATGTGTTATAAGTTGTGTTTATTATAACATGCCAATGCTTGCATTTCTCCAATCATATTTGGCCCAAGTCAAGTGTAGAGTGTGCATTCCTATATCTCTTATATAGTTGTGTCTTTGTGATGTCAAGGGAGTAGACATAGACCTTTTTGATCAAGAAGCTCTTCAATTCAAAGTGGATCATGTGTAATAGATGAAAACATATTCATGAAGACCTCAGATGATGGAGCTTAAGAAAAATAGTTATTAAAGGAAGATGTTGGAATATGTAACTTTTACTTCCCTTTGGTGTGATCACATTTATAGATGGTTGAGATTATTAATCATTATTAGGTAGAAATAGTCTCTATAAGGGTATGTTCCTACTATTTATAGGAAGTGATTTGATCTAGTTGTTTGAGAGATATTTCTTTGTTACCTAACCTTTTAGATTAGTGTATGGTTATTTTGATATATACATCTATCTATATATAAACTCTCAATATCAATACAATTTTGCATATGTAATAATGCATATTCCTCAAACTTCCATATATAATTTTACTCAATTTTACTAATTTGAATTTATGGTCCATGAATATTATATATTTTTGGCGTTGGGTAGTCATGTGGGACAATAAGACTACGTAATTAGCGAAAATAAATTGAAACCCAACTTTGTTGATGCGAACAAAAAATAATTCAGAAATGCACACATTAACGGAGGGACTGAATACAATATTTCCACAAAGGTACGGGTTACCAAATAACATATTGTATCTGGGAAAAGTATCATAACATTATATTGCTTTGTCATGTTCTGTTCGTCCTTGACGATAGTAATAAAATTTCGTTTCATTATTGGAACTATTCAGTAGAAAAGAAAATATAGTGATGAATTGAAAATAATTCAGAAATGTACACATTATTGGAGGGGCTGTACACAATATTTCTACAAAATACGGGTTACCAAACAAATAACATATTGTAGCTGGGAAAAGTCTCATAACATTATATTGCTTTGTCATGTTCTGTACGTCCATATCCTAGTAAAATTTCATTTCATTATTGGAACTATTCTGTACAAAATAGAGTAATGAATTGAAAGATTCATAAAATTGTTGAGAAAATGTCCTAGAGCTAAGAAAAATCGTCGTAAATTATCTCGCTTTGACATGTTCTGTCTGTCCATATCCTGACCATCATAAAATAAGTTCATGAAATAAAATGTTAAGGGATGCGTTGATAAACGTGACTGGAAATTTTCTATATTGAATGTTGTGATATGATTATGGAAAATTGTTGGTATTTGGTATTTTTATTTTTATTTTCGGGGCCAATTCAATTTTTGGGAGTAACAACAATGTGCTTATCTGTGGCATAGTGTTATCTAATATTTTTATTTTAAGATTGAATTTTTAACACACACACATATATATATATATATATATATATAAATTTTACACAAACTAATTATATTTAACTATCAAGTAATTAAATTAGTACACTATAAAAACCAATTTCCTACCTATTTACTTATATAACAAACTAAAAATGAAAAACATTTTTAATTTATTCAACCTTCACCCTAATCAAATTGATTTTGTGAACTAAAGTGAAAGTTATGAATTCTAACTCAGAAATAGATCATGCTTAATCGAAATTCCAAAATTATATCATTGGCAGTGAGGACCCGGGCTAGAATTTGATATTCTACAGAATGGTTTATTTTGCATTTACATATTCGATGGTGAACTAAAATTAGGAGTAAAATTCTATAGAATGGTTTTTTTGCATTTACATTTTCGATGGTGAACTAAAAGTAGGAGTAAAGCTGACGAATTATAACTCAGAAATATATCATGGTTAATCTAAATACTAAAATTATTATCATTGGAAGTTCCGACCATTCCTAGTATTTGACATTCTACGTAATGTATTTTTTCATTTACATCTTCGATGGTAAGCAAAAAATTTGGAACTTCAAAAGTGACCAGTGGAAAACAATTGATTGAAACCTTTTGCAGTGTAAGTATTTGTAATAACCCATAACACCTTAGCATTAATAAAAAAATGCTAATACTTATTCTAATTCATTGCAATTACTAATTTAAGCAGTTAAAAAAAAAAGGGCTATGCCGCTCTCATAAAACTGCGAATACTTTCGGCGTTAAAAAAAATTATAATCTTTATTTTAATTTACTTCCTACAATAAAAAGTAGTTATGAAACTGTTTAAAGAAAACAATGCATTAGGATCTAGTGAAGATGAGGAGGGCATGTGTTTTAACGGGAAGGAGATATATTTTGCTGGAGAAACTCCGATCATCGTTAAATTATTATTTTAATAGCCTAAATAGCCCACGAGGGATGCAAGTCTAATAAGGCCAATTTGTATATAGCAGGCCCGTAGGCTTTTCTTAATCTCTGAGTTTGTCTCTGCCTTGCCTATCGAACAAAAATGCACAGGTTGTACAAAGCCCTTGACTTGTTATGAGAAACCATAGGAGGCCACAAATAAAGATGCACCTCTATACTGTTTATGAGAGCGATCAAATCCATTAGAGAGGCAGAACTATGAAAGGTTTTCAGGTCAATTTATATACAATAAAGGTAAATAACTTCTTGATTTTATTTAAGAGGGATATGCATTTCTTTTGCTAAAATTATTTGACAACTAATTGTGTTCATGTCCACAAGAATAATTGCATTTGTGTTAGTGGCCCTTAAACAAAAGATAGAATATTTTGGAACCTGGCATACACAGAAACAATATTTGTTGCACTAGTTTTCTTTTGAATAATAATATGCAATTATTCTACTAATTATCTGGAAAATAATGCATTGAACCTTGCTATGTTCTTGAAAAGATCAGAATAAAAAGGACAAGTAGCTAAATTTCTTTGAAAAGAATGTGTGATTTTTTTTAATAATTTCTTCAAAAGGGAATATATGCTTAATATACAGAGTCAATAATTATTTTGTCAAAGTTTTTTGAGAAAAATATAAGTATATGCATAAAAGTAAAAGTTATTGTTTTAAATTTTAGTAAAACAGAATAATAGTTTCCTTGGGAAAAAACACATTGCTTCTTGCTTGAAAATTTTAAATGATAAAAGATTATTTGAAAATAAACATATATATACAATGTTATCGGGCTTTTGATTATTTTTCGAAAATAAAAAAATGTGTTTACATGTTTTAATTGTGTTAAAGTCGAGGGTATTTTTGCATAAAAATAAAACTAAAACTAATTATATTGGTCAGTAAAAGAATGAACATAATTAAAAATAATTCACATAATTATCATTTGTGTAAAATATTAGCCATGTTATTTTAGAAACAATGCATGGTAAAAAATAAATTAGTTGTGCTATGATCTGAAAATGGGTTGGATAACTTGCTATGATTTTCAAGAACCGCCCACTCAGTTAAACAAATAGAAGATCTAACTTGTACTTCAGATTTGTAGAATTTTATTTATGCTTGAAACATGCCAATGATTTTTAACTCTTTAAGTGTCTTAAGTCCATTTGCTTTTGCTGAAATTAAACATGTGTAACATAAATATAATACAACAAACAAACATCCACACATAACAGAAAAATTAATCTAGGAGTTCACCTGAATATCATGGGTTACGTCTCCTTGAGCTCTTGTCATCTTGACTTGTCTCTTTTGGATTGTGGTAAAGTTTCATTTACTAGTTCCACACCTAACTCCAATGGTCACTGAAATGAACCAAAGGGTTTATAATACCATCTATATCATTTTCATGGTTGTCATCACTCTACAAACAGATCTAAGCTCTCTTAGACTTGATTCCTTCTGTCGGTGCTCTTAGCTACAATAAGCTTCTCTATGGCACTAACTCCTCTAGAATTATTTTACTATCCCTGAAACCTCACCTACTATCTTCAGCACACATGAGACACCAAAAGTAGACTGATCATTTTCAGAAAATGAGCACTACATCCCGAAACTAGGCCTCCATCCACGGTTTTCCCTACGCTGCCCAAACATTCCATGTAGCTTAATGAGCTCTAGAAGTCTTCAAATGGCTCTGAAAATCCCTTCATTGGATTCAGAATGCAAAAAATAGTCAGAATATACTATTGATTCAATGAAATTGGCCTCTGGTTGCTCCGGTTTCGCCTTCAACACCTGTCGACACCCCTTGGCACTAAGGTCACTCAAAACTTCTCTGATGGGTTCTCTACCACTATAAGTCATAAAAAAATTTGTAACCTCTATCAACAGATTCAGAATGCTCATTAAATTCATAAATGACCATTGGTTCACTACATAAGGCCTCTAGCTGCCCTGGCTAGGCCTCGAACTATTGTTGGTACTTGCTAGCCCTAGTGGCCCCTGGAACTTCTTTGAAGCATCTCGGCCTTCAAATGACCTCTATGGACTCTTGAAACAACACAATTAGTTCCAGAACATCTAAAAAATCCAAAATTGACTATTGGATTTTTGAATAAGGCCTCTAGCTCCCCTCGGTAGGCCTCAAACTGCTACTGACCCATGGTGGACCTAGTGGCCCCTGAAACATCACTAAACCAAAAAAATTCTCAAAAGGCCTCTAATGGCTTTAAAACCCTCACCAATGAGTCTGGAATGTTGGATATAGTCGAAATTGACTATTGGCACTCCAAATTTGGTTGAATCTAGTTCAAGATAGAGCGTGAACTTATTTTGCCCAATGAAACCCCAAAAACCTCCACTAATTTTGGAGCACTTCAGTTAGTTGGAGTTAAAAAAAGCCAACCACCCTAAATTTGGATGTGCTTCATAAACTGTCACCAGTCTGACCATTACTTTAAATGCTAATTTGAGGTTGGACACATGTCCCAAACAATGTGGTCATCAAAAATTCAGAGCGGAACTGAAGGTGTAACTTGTGGTAAGTTAAATGGAACTAGAGTTAGAAGCGGGGTTACTGCAATTTTTGGACCGTTGGCATTAAAATCCCACAATGTGACAGTGGTTAATGAAGCGTCGAGTGTTACGGTTGAATAACTGTTAGTCCAAACAACCACATCGTAGTTTTATATCTTTTAACATGTGGATGAAACTCCAAAACCTGATAGTTGGCAGTTATAGCCTAAGACTTTAGCCCAGGGTCCTGGAGTCATGGCCATATGGGGGGCTCACCCCCCTCCAAGCTCGAAATTGGAAAACCATCAACGTTAAATAAAACTTCAATGCGCATATGGTTAAGAACCACTATAGTGCACATGGTCAGTCAAGGGCGTTGTAGGCAGGAGGTCAGGCGTTCGAACCTGGCCAGCTAAAAAAAAATTTACATGACCGTTCATGGGCCAGATGCTGGCCTCTGGGCCTGCCATGTGGCTGTTACACTAAAAATTGTCACCTTGACATTCTGCTAACTGTATGAGCTCATTAACACTCATACATGCCTCCTTTGCAAGTCTTACAACATTTACTCCTCATGTCAAGCCCTGAAACAAGAAGAAAAACCCTAAAAAGCTCTGAAAGAATGGGTACGCATGTAACATGAAGCCTGCTTGCATTCATGGCTTGGGTACACAGGTATCGCATGGCTTAACTGCGTTCTAGAATGCATTTTTCCTTTGAAATTCTTGCGTACCCCCTCCAAACTCAAAAAGGCGAGAAAGTAAAGTCAAAAAATTGGTTTGAGGTCAATTCTAGAATGTTCTAGATGAGATTTTTTGGGGATGAGTATGCTTTGATAAGGTGCATGTATCCCTCACCTTAAGGAACTAATCCCTTGATGTTATGAGTCTATCCCTTTGAAGGAGGATTCTATCCCTACAAAGGTGGAATCCTAATTTCCTCATCTTCTCTATAAAAGGAGGCATTGGGTAGCCTCAAAGGGTTAAGATTTGGGAGATTGAGATTTTGGAGATTGAGAATTGGAGTTCAAGCTTTATGTGTGATTGAGCAGAAGTGTTGTTGAGATTTAGACTTCTTTCTGTTGAGTTTTTTAGAAGAAAGATCACATACCTCTTTATGCTCCTGGAGGAAGAGTGCAAGACTTATCAAAGTAGAGGAGACTCCTGCTTCGGACCTTGGGAAGGCCTTTCGAACATCAAGGCTAAGGTTGTAAGGTTCTTCTATTATTTTTAAGATTAATACAATCAAGTTTTGTTTTTCAATACCTCCACTTTTCATTTGCTTCTCGTTATTTCAATAAATGCCTAGTTGATTCCGTTTATTTCATATATTCCTGATCACTATGATAGGTATGTTTTATGTGATTATTTGTTATACAGTGCTATTCCAATATTTGCTTGTTTGTGGATACCACGAAAGATGACACTTTTTATGACAAAAGAACTCTTGCTATTTACATTAGGCAGATTTTTGATGCAACTACACTACGACCGCAACAAGCATTTAGATGCAAGGAACAAGGTAGAATTATACACCTAGCCTTAACTGATTTGTAAAATGAATATATTTAGAGAAAGACAACCCAGTTGTTCGTTTGTCGTTAGATTGTATTCTGACACTAGGGAGATCACGTCTGTCCTGGGTAAGAACGATTTTCAGAATCAGCTGCACAACGCAGACTTACTGGGAAGAATTTACAGTCGTTTTTGGTTCTGAATTTACCTGATATACCCTCTCGTTTTTGATTGATGGATATCTGCCTGGGTAGCTTAGGTTTTCTCTGTTTTTGAAAATTTTTAAATCTTTTATGTTTTTCTTGAACTTTTCTGGGGACCGCACTTTGCTCTTTTGCACAGTGCGGGCAGTTTCGCACTTTCCTTGAGTAAACAGTGTGGGACCGCACCTGTTACTTATGGGAGCCTGTGAACCCTGTTAAAATTTTGGAAAAACTCTGGATTTCTTTTTTCCATTTTAGTTTAGATTTGATTTAGGATTCTTAGCATCTACCCAGATCTGTATTTTTCTGTCAAAAATCTCTTGTTTCTGAATTTCTTTCAGCAAATTTTTCATCTCATCAATCTCCATTAAGTTAATTGGGTGTTTTGAGTCTCTTTTTTGAGAAATTCTTAATTTGATTTCCTTTGTTCATTACTTGGAGGTTTGTCTGAGTCTTTTCACAATTTTGCATCTTTTGGCTAAATTGTGTATGAGTGTTAATCTCCTTTGAGTGTTTTTTGATCTTTGGAACTCTCACCTGATTTTCTCGACTTGCACTTGATTGGTTCTTAGATTACATTAGAATCATCTTGTGTTTGAGAATTCTCTTGCATAGATCACATTTTCATAATTAGAATTCTCATTTTCAGAATATGAATGAAAAATGTGCATAGATTACATTTGCATACTTTTCAAGTGAATTGTTCATATATTACAATTGCATAGTTTACATTCTGAAAAATCAATCGTAGATTTAGATCAGATTTCTTTGATTTGAATTTAGATGTTTTTATGCTTGTTTAAAAAAAAAAAAAAAAAAAATTGTTTTGGAATTGATTTGCATTAGTTTTTCTTGATGAAATTAGTGCATTAGAGAATTTGTTATATTTTCTCTTAGTGATCAATTTTTTGCATTGTTGGAAGTGAATGGAAAGTCTCTCCTTAATTTAGTTAGGATTCATCGAATTGAAAATATTACATTATCATATTCGATTGCATTCCATTCTGGTTCGGGTCATAACACCATTGGTTTCATATCCATTTACCCTTTGAGTAATAACAACCTAAATAACATAGTGCTTAATAAAATTCATCTAGTAATTTTTACATTTTTAGGGCTCTTTCCACCAATCTAGCTTAGGATTAATGCTTTGGAATAGGTTTTAGATAACTTTCCAAAGAAACTAAAATAAACAAGTAGATAAATGTTGCGGTAGGAAATAAATCCAATTGTAATTGGTACAATCTGGGATGCTTCTCTTAAAGGAGTTAATCACGAGATCATGTCCGAACCTTTGAGACAATCAATTCTGTTTCATTTGGAAATATAGAAGATTCTGCGCGCATTACAAACGGTAAACCTCGGATTAACCATTGTCGAGGAGCCTGGGGTCACTTGTCAGTAAACCTCGGATTGACCATGTTGAGGAGCCTTCAAGGGGATTGAGCTTTGTTACTCTACCCTTGCATGTGGAATCAGATCGTAAACTGTTCCCCCAGTTGTATTTGTTACTGTTGGTAACCTTAGTGTCCATAAACTTAAGATTATTTCCTAAGGTGATGGTTAAGGAAAGATCTCACTGTACCTGGAGTAGATGTCGACTACTCTCACTTGGACTCTCTGGGGGGTTCTCTTCACTCGAGATGGTTTTGTGAAGAAACTTGTGCCAGTCTCTTTCATTAAGAAGGTTTTTAGGGTAACTGTTCCAACTGCGCTTTCTGTATTAAATTCTACGATGTTGGATTTCATCACCAACTAGTGTTTTTAGTACGGGAAGTTACTGTTTGTGTGTGGTTTGACTCCTAGATTTGATAGCGCGTTTTAATTCGTTTTTTTTTACTTTTAGAGACCATAGGTGTGAATTATGAATTTTAGTTGTTAGTTGTGAGTTGTGAATTGTTAATTTTAGTTTTAAATTGTTAATAAAATTCACTGAAGTTGAATATAATGGAAACTGTTCCGGAATTTACCAACCAAGGAATCCCTCTTAACGAGAATCCTAGTACTTTTCCTTCCTTTGGAAATGTTGGTCCTCCTTAAATGGCTACATTGTCATTACCTGTATTTACAATAGGTTTACTGATATGGTTATTTTCAACTTCGTTGACCTCGAACACTCCAATTGTTCCACCTCAACTGGATGCTTCAACTCAACAGATTTCACCATCTCAACATCACCAACCTTTTGTTGACCCTTTACCTTCTTCACCTAATATTTCTTCCTCCATTTCTTCTTCTTCGCTTGGTAAAAGCCTTGATGCTAGTAACCAGGTGACTATGAAGAAGAAGTAAGGGAAGAAGAAGAAGAAGAAGCAAGATAAGAAAGAAGTAAACCAACCAACCATGGCTATAAGTGTTAGTTGTGTTGAGGAAACCTCATCGTAAACCCAAATACCCTTGCAGGCTTTGTAAGGGTCACCACTTCATTATCAATTTTCCCGATATTCCAAAGGTCTTGGAAGTATGGTCAGAAAAATCTCATCAACTTTTTGTTGATCCATCAACCAGTGATAGTCAGGTTCCTGGGAAAAAGGGTAAATTTAGGTTTCCTTGTAAGTTATGCAAAGGGAGTCATCAAACTCACATTTTCCCTCACATGGATGAAGCCTCAAAATTGTTGGAAAACCTTACTGTTCCACAGCAAGTTCCTCCAACTGATTACCATAAAATTTCTCCCAACCTACCGTCAACTGACGGAGTGATTGATCTCATTTCAAGTACAGTTGATCCCACTCTTCCATTGGAGAGTGAAACTCATATCACTCAAGTTGATTATACATTAGTTGATCAAGTGGTCGATTCGATTTCACATTCGATCAATCCCATTCTCCCTATAGAGAATGAACTTCATACCGCTCAGGTTCTTCTTGTTACATCAGATTCTTCTATGTCGGGGGGAATTTCACCTGTTTCTACAGAACCCCCTCCAAGTACTAAGGTCTTTTCCTTTGATTGGAATAGACTGACAGAACCTCGTCTTCCTTCCTCCATACCTTTCGAAATCATTGTGAAGTTTGGTGTTAGGGACATACACCGCACACAGGTAAATGGAAGTTCTTCTGTTAGTATTTTATCCTCAACTGCTTGGAAAGATTTGGGTTCCCCTCAGCTTGTGCCTATTACACAGAATATGAAAGCTTTTAACAGAACCATTACTGAACCTTTAGGGATCCTCCCTAAGTTTTCTATTACTTTGGAAGGTAAAACTGTATGTATTTCTCTTATGGTAGTTCGATGTCCCTTGGATTTCAATTTACTCCTTGGGCGAGATTATGTTTATGCAATGAAAGTTTTTGTATCGACACTCTTTCGCGTGATGGCTTTCCCTCACAATGGAAATATTGTGACTGTAGACCAACTTTCATTCCCTAGTCTTGATTCGACTACCAATGATCCGACATCCCTGAATGTTCCTCATACGCAAGTGGTATCTACCCTACCACGGGTTAACTATGTGGCAACTGGTCCCATGTTTTCAATTACCGATGTGAGCGAGCCTCTCACTATTTGCTCCTCTTCCTTTGACTTAGATCCGTTAATTGAAATGGAAAACTCTATGGGATTATTTGGACGTGATGTTCTTATCCCTTTTGAGTCCCTTGAAATGTGTTCCTTCTAGAGAACTATTCTTCCTTCTGATGAAGACCTCTTGGAAGCCATGATCAAGGTGTGTCCATTGACATGTGTTTCTTCCAGTTGGAAGCCATGATCAAGAATCCGAGGATAATTCCTTTTACTAAGTCAACCTCGTTAAAAAATGAATCAGTGAGTCTGAGGAAAGTTCCTTTTATTGTGTCAACCTCGTTAAAAAAATGAATCACTGATCGTGAGGAGAGTTCCTTTTACTATGTCAACCTCGTTAAAAATGAATAAGTGAGTATGAGGATGGTTCCTGTTACTGATTCAACCTCATTAAAAAACAAATTAGGTATGTGGATAGTTCTTTTCTTGTGTCAACCTTGTTAAAAAATGAATCAGTTGGTCAGAGGATAGTTCCTTTTATTGAGTCAACCTCGTTAAAAAATGAATCAGGTATGAGGATAGTTCTTTTCTTGTGTCAACCTCATTAAAAAATGAATCAGTAGGTTATATAGGTAGATTGTATAAAATATATACGAGGATATTTTCTTTTACTGTGTGAACCTTGTTAAAAAATGAAACATGTAGGTGAGGATAGTTCCTATTACTGTGTCAACCTCGTTAAAAAATGAAACACGTTGCCATGAGCATAGTTCTTTTCCTGTGTCAAGCTCGTTAAAAAATGAAACAAATCCTCCCCTAATTGAGTCGAGTTTTTGATTAGATCTCGTAAATGTTAAGTCATATATTTAGGTTAGTTATTTCAATTTTTGCATAATTTTCTTACAGTTTTAGATCAGGTCTTTCATATGATCTCGTAAATGAACCTTCATTCCATCCAGCTATTAATTACCAGTAGTATAATTATTTGAATGAAATGAAGCTGGGGGGGCATGTGCTCTAGAAGTTATGCTTAGAGGGCATCAAGCATAGTTTTCTCTCTGTTTCAAGCTTGTGTAAAAATGAAACTACTCTGAAGCATAGTTTGTCTTTGTTTCAAGATTTTGTAAAAATGAAACCTATCTTGAGTCAATTTCGGTTATTTTCAAGACTCGTTAAACTCAATAAAATCCTGATATTATTTTTCTATATTTCATTCTCGTAAAACACATGAAAATGCCAAGTTCTTTCCATCTTTTCTTGCTCGTAAATTAAATTGAAAATCGGCCACATGAGTGCATTTTTATCCCTTTTTCGAACTCGTTAAAACTTACAAAAAAGAGAAAACCATGAGTACATTTTTATCCCTGTTTCGAACTCGTTAAAATTTACAGAAAAAGCGAAACTACTGAGTATACTTTTATCACTTTTTCAGACTCTTGAAAATTATGAAAAAGCGAAACCTTGGAGTTCTCTTTTAAGCCCTTTTCAGACTCTCTAAACATGAAAATATTGCTGAGCACTTGATTATTCGAACTCGTTAAAGTAAATGAATGATCGTCCCTTCAGTATAAGTTTACCCCTTTTACGGACTGAAATGGACTATTTACGAAAAAGGTATACATTGACTAATTATGGTCAATAGAGTTCTCTCCCACATTATTTTATCCTTTTTCGAGCTTGAGAGACTAAATTTATGAAAAATTACACCCATGGAGTTTTCCTAAGTTTTTTCTTTTGACTCCCTAAAATTGAAAAACACCGAGTTTCTCCTATACTGGACTCATTAAAATTTAACAGTAAAGGACCTGTTCAATTTTAAACAGGAATGATCCAGTCCTTCTTAGGGTTCGAATCTTAAAATAAGTTGGACTCATCTGAAGGATGAGCTTATAAACAAGCAAATGTTATCCTCCTCAATCTTGTCAAAAATAAAGAGGTACTTGCCAGAAATGGTGGGAGAAAAGAGAGAAAAATGGACTTGTTTGTTGTATTTTGATTAATCGAAAAGCCATTAACCACTGTTGAACACGACACTTTTGTTCACCTGGGTTGGGAAATCATTTTCCCTATAGTTAATCAAACCATATTGAAAATATTCAGCCGGTTTCTGGGTATTAGCTTTGGGTCAATTGTCACCAAACCATCTGTAGTGTGGTTATGTGTTTAAGAGGACAGTTCAAATAAACCATTCATCTGCAAAATATCTGTCATCCATTTTGACCATCCCTGAGTCAGTCCTTGCCAATATATTTCTTCAAAAATTTATCTATGATTTCGTGTTGTGGGTTTGCCTACGACGGATCACTTTCTATCGATGACAGCTCATTATCTAGGAAGTTGATCTAGAAATCGTCAGTACCTTGAAATCTGCATGCCTCAATGGCAGGTTTCTCGCCTTCGATGACGGGTTGGATCATTGACCTTCGATCGAATTATTCCGTGACATGTTCGACTTCAGCTCATTTATTCACATTTCATGGATTGTACTGAGTATTTTGAGATCCATTGACATTACTGGTGGTTTCTCTCACACTTGTTAACATTTTACATCATTGACTGGTAATCAAGTGGTTTCTACCATGTTTGACTTCAACACATTTATTCACATGAATAGAATCGTACTGGTTCGAGAAGTGGAAATCAAGACCCTGGATCTAGTTTCTACCATCCAGGCTGTGAGGAGTTTTACTATTATACAGTAGACTATTCATTACAGATGGTTGTGCCCATGCTGTGTCTACACTATTGATGTAATATTAAAATCATTTCTATATCAGAACAAGTTTAGTTAGTTTTTGATCTGAGTATGGGAATGCCTACCTCAGCGATGGTATGATTACATATATATATTTTGCATTGAATGTTTTTATAGGTTCCGACTGGGGTGTCCACAGGATGATCCTCGAAATGATAAAGTACTCCACTCTTCATATATGACAGACTTCATCTTCATCTATTTCAGACTTCGCACTTTAGGGGGAAATTTGTTACACTAAAAATTGTTACCTTGACATTTTGCTAACTGTATGAGCTCATTAACACTCATACATGCCTCCTCTACAAGTCTTACAACCTTTACTCCTCATGGAAAGCCCTGAAACAAGAAGAAAAACCCTAAAAACCTCTGAAAGAATGGGTGCGCATGTAACATGAAGCCTGCCTGTGTTCCTGGCTTGAGTGCGCAGGTAATGCATGGCTTACCTATGTTCTAGAATGTAGTTTTCCTTTGAAATTCCTGCGTACACCCTCCAAACTCAAAAAGGTGAGAAATTAAAGTCAAAAAATTGGTTTTAGGTTAATTCAAGAAGGTTCTAGATGAGATTTTTTGGGGATGAGTACGCTTTAATAAGGTGCATGTATCCCTCACCTTAAGGAAATAATCCCTTGATGTGAGGAGTCTATGCCTTTGAAGGAGGATTATGTCCCTACAAAGGTGGAATCCTAACCTCCTCATCTGCTCTATAAAAGGAGGCATTGGGTAGCCTCAAAGGGTTAAGTTTTGGGAGATTGAGATTTTGGAGATTGAGAATTGGAGTTCAAGCTTTATGTGTGATTGAGCTGAAGTGTTGTTGATATTTAGACTTCTTTCTGTTGAGTTTTTGAGAGGAAATATCACATACCTCTTTATGCTCCTGGAGGAAGAGTGCAAGACTTATCAAAGTAGAGGATACTCCTGCTTCGGACCCTGGGAAGGCCTTTTGAACATCAAGGCTAAGGTTGTAAGGTTCTTCTGTTATTTTTAAGATTAATACAATCAAGTTTTGTTTTTCTCAATAAATTTTTGTTCGATTGTTTATTTCAATAAGCTATCGTTTGATTGTTTATTTCATAGATTCGTTGATCACTATGAGAGGTATGTTTTGTGATTATTTTTTATACAGGTGCTATTTAATATTTTCTTGTTTGTGATTGCAGGTTGACGAAAGAAGACACTTTCTTGCGACAAAAGAACTCTTGTTGCAATGGAAGGATTTTGATGCAACAGAAGCACTACAACTGCAAATAAGCATTTGGATCTACGGTAGCATCGACACCTTTATAAATTTATTTGTAAAATGAATATATTTAGATCAAGACAAACTTAGTTGTTCGTTTGTTGCTAGATTGTCTTCTGACACTAGGGAGATCGGTCTTGTCCGTAAGACGGATTAATCCTCCAACAGTGGCAGCGCTTGATTGGTACAAAATAAAAATTCGACCCCTCAATAAATAATATCGCGCCAAGTGTCAAGAGCTTATTAGACCGAATGGAATATTCTAGGGAATATTTCGAGTCAAACTTGGTCAAAGTCCAGAAATTGAAGTTTACTGGAATTTTCAAACTTCGATAACTTCTTCATATGGTGTTGGTTTTTTGAACTGTTCATGGCGCCAGAATTTGGAAGACGAGATCTATTCGGTTGCTTAGCTTCGGAAGAGTTCCAAACACTTTGAATTTTTAGCGATCACTTAGGTTCATGATCCAGTTTTGATCACACCTCCCCATTAGGAATCTTTTGGACCCAAAAATATTGATATACTGATCTGTACAATAGATGAGAATACAACACCCTCTTCTTTTCAGCGTCCATACACTTGCCTTGCATGGCTAGTGCCTTTGAACCAAAACTTGATGGTAGTTGACACTTCCCTTCCTTGATGTGCTTGTCCTCCTGTTAAGCATTTTGTTCCCTATCCTCACTCAGAAATTTATGGCAAGAAATTTACAAAAGGTAGTTTAACATCACTTCCTTCATCATTGATCCAAGGTGGCTCAAAAAAAATGTGAGACTACAACATAAATACATTCATACTTGACTGAAATTTGCATATGTGCAAATGAAAGTATGTCTTACTGTTTCAAGAATTCAAACCACTTATTTCCAATAAACTTCCACAGTGGCTTTTATTGCTGCAAATGTTCTTCATGTGAAACATCTGTTCTCACATCATTGATGGAATATTTGGTTCCAATTTCACCAGTATTTCTATCCTCTTGCCTCAAATTCTTGGGACAATTAGTTGGATGCAATGTCTAACATTGGGAAACAACATGTCCCCGCTTCTGGCAATGTGTGCAAGTCCTATGCACCTTATTTTCAAGTTTCCTTTGCCTAAACTATTTCCTATATCCCTTCTTCCTCTTCTAGCATCTCGAAACATCATGGTTGAACATACCACAATATGCGCAAAAACTATTTCTTCCATTCAAGCATGCATAATTTTCATGCTTTGCAGAAACATAATCGACATGACCATGGGAAGAATTATACCTCAATTTTTGCTTCGCATGTCCATTATTTTTGCCTTCTTGAGGAGATGAACTAGTAGAGGCTCCAACTTTTCTTTGAAGATTAACATCAGTGTTCATGCCTTGAAAACTGTCTAAACTCATGTGCTGACCATAATCTTCATGTCTACAATATTATTGCTACAACATACTCTTCAAGTAATGGAAATGAACTTGAAAATAAACTTGACATGTTTGTGATTTAGAACTTCGAACAAAAGTTTTTTTCGAAGTTGCCTTAGATGATTTCATGGCTTTGGAGTTTTTTCCATTAGATTGAACATAACTAAGACACAAATTTTTAGGTTGTTACTCAACCAAAATAGGATCAATCATGCCTTGTGAATATTTTCCTAAGCCCTTTCCTTCGTAGCACATTTTAAACATTAACTTGGACCCTATACCTCTAATCTGATTTTCAAATGATCCAACACATATTTCTGAAGAGGAAACTGAAGACAAATTAGAGTGAATTACCTCTGTTTCACGCATGTTCTTAGTTAACGTGTCTCGGGCTTGATGGAGCTACATCTCCATATCATGCAATATTTGAATAATTTCTTCCTTCTCTTGCTTCATAGCAAACAATTTCTCACAAATTTTAGTGCTTTTTTTCTATCTTCAAACAAAATCTGTATGATGTCCTTCAACATGTAGAAGTCTCGCTTCATGTCTTCATCAAAGAATGTTATGAAGGAGGAGGATTTTGAAACATCACTTGATGAAGTTTTCATCTTATGAAAATGAAATAAATAACCTCAATAAAAAATTTCATAGCTTTCAAAACAATTGAAAAAGGTTCCAAACAAAATTACTGCAAATTCAAAGATCTTCTTCAAGTAGCCTTTTGCAAACAAACCCTTTTGTGCTTCAAGGGTTTCCTTGAGGTCCTTTGGTTAAGGAAAATTCCTTCAGCCCTTCTTCCTTCTTGTCCTCTTCTGAACTTAGCTATCAGTATATTTCCCTTCACCTCTTTCAAACTCAAGAAACATTTAGTTTGAAAACAGTCAAACAATCAATTTCTTTGCACTATTTAAACACATTTCAATTCAAACAAAAAAACTATTGCTCTGTCAATGAAAGAAATACCAGCCTGATCTAAAAATGGGTTGGATAAATTTTTATTCTTTTCAAGAACCTCCCACTCAATTAAACAAATAAAAGATCTAGCTTGTACTTGACATTTGCGAAATTTTATGCTTGAAACAGGTGTATGATTTTTAAATGTTTAAGTGTGTTAATTCCATTTTTTTTTTCTAAAATTAAACATGTGTAATAGAAATATAATACAACAAAAAAACATCCACAGATAACATCAAAATTAATCTAGGAGCTCCCCTGAATATCATGTGCTATGTCTCCTTAAGCTCTTGTCATCTTGACTTGGCTCTTTGGGATTATGGTAAAGTTTATTTTACAAGTTCAACACTTAAATCCAATGGTTACTTAACTGAACCAAAGGGCTTATAATACCATCTATATCCCTGTCATGGCTTTCATCACTCTGCAAATAGATCTAGGCTCCCTTAGAATTGATTCCTTTTGTCGGTGCTATGAGCTACACTCAGCTTCTCTATGGCACTAACTCCTTCAGAATTCTTTCAATGTCCCCGAAACCTCACCTATTTTCTTTACAACACATCAAACACCAAAATTATACTGATATTTTTCTCAAAATGAGCACTGCATCCCCAAACTAGGCCTCCCTCCACGATTTTCCCTGGGTTGCCCAAAACTTCCTTGTAGCTTCTCAAGCTCTAGAAGTTTTCAAATGGATCTGAAAATCCCTTCATTGGATTTAAAATTCTTAAATAGTTATAATATACTATTGTTTCATTGAAATTGTCCTCTAGCTGCTCCAGTTTCACCTCCAACACTTGTCGGCACCCCCTGGCACTAGGGTCACTGAAAACATATCTGATGGGTTCTTAACCTCTAGAAGTCCTAAAACACTTCTTCAACCTCCATCAATGGATTAATAATTCTCATTATAGTCAGAAATGACTACTGGTTCATTGCATAAGGCCTCTAGTTTCCCTGGCTATGCCCCAAACTGCTCCTGGCACTTACTTGCCCTTGTGGCCCCTCGAGATTTTCTGAAGCATATCGGCCTTCAGAAGTCCTATATAGGCTTTGAAAATACACCATTGGTTCGAAAACATCTAAAACATCCAAAATTTACTATTGCATTTCTGAATAAGGCATCTAGCTCCCCTGGTTAGGCCTCAAACTACTATTGACCCATGGCATCCCTGATGGCCCCTAGAACTTCACTGAAGAAAAAAACAACACCAAAGTCCTCATATGGCTCTAAAACCCTCACCAATGAGTCTGGAATGTTTGAGATAGTTGAAATTTACTATTGGCACTCCAAAGTTTGTGGAATCTAGCTCAATATAGAGCCTGAACTCATTTTTCCAAATGGTACCCAAAAAAACTCCACTAATTTTGGAGCACTTCAGTTAGCTGGAATTAAAATAGCTAATTGCCCTAAATCTGGGTGTGCTTCATAAACTACCACCAGTCTTACCATTACATTAAATACTAAGTTGTGGTTGGACACATGTCCCAAACCACGTGGTCATCGAAAAGTCATAGCGAAACTAAAGGTTTAACTTGTGGTCATTTAAATGGAACTAGAGTTAGAAGAAGCACTACTGAAATCATTAGAATATTGGCATTAAAACCCCACAATGTGATAGTGGTTAATGAATCATCAGGTGTTACAGTTGAATAACCGTTGGTCCAAAAAACCACATCACGGTTGTATATCATTTAACATGTGAACAAAACTCCAAAACCTGATAGTTGGTAGTTAGGGCCTAAGAATTTAGCCTAGGGCCACAGATTCATGGCCATATGGGGCTCTGGCCCTCAGGGCTGGCCCCCATCTAAGCTGCAAATCAGAAAACCACCAACCTTAAATAAAAATTCAATGCATATATGGTTTAGAACCACTACAACGCATATGGTAAGCCGTAGGCGCTGTAGGTAGGACGTCAGGCATTCGAACCTGGCTGGCTCAATAAAATTTTACATCACCATTCATGGGCCACGTGGCAACTTCCAGGCCTGCCACGTGGCAGCGCTTGATTGGTCCAATAATAAAAAGTCAACCCTTCAATCAATAAGATTGTGCCAAGTGTCAAGAGATGATTTGACCAAATGAAATATTTTCGAGAATATTCTAAGGAATATTCTAGGAATATTTCATGGAATATTTCGTGGAGTATTCTCTTTTCAATTTTTCTCAAATCCAAGTCAAACTTTGTCAAAGTCCAAAAATTGAAGTTTATTGGTCTTTTCAAACTGCGATAACTTATTCATACGGTGACGATTTTTCGAACCATTCACGGCACCGAAATTCGGAAAACGAGATCTATCCAGTCACTTAGGTTCAACACACTTCTGAGCACTTTTAATTTTGAGCTATCACTTAGGTCCATGATCCAGTTCTAATCATTCTAATTCTTTGGAAAGAAAAATATATGAATTCTTGTGGATTAAAGAATAAGAACACAGATTATTTTACTGGAAACTTGCTTATGGATCATATGCATATATAAAAAAACCCATGTTGGTCATGTTATTTTAGAAGCACTGGATGGTAAAAGATAATTAGTTGTTACAATTCTTTAGAAAGAAAAATATTTGAATTCTTGTGCATTATGCAAAAAAAAACCCATGTTGGTTTTCAAAAAAGATTATATTTTGTATCCCTAGAAGGAATGGATATTCTATTAAAATAACACATGTTTCATGCACAAAAATATTTAAATGCATGTGATATTTTCTTGAGAAAAGATAAACAAATTGATTTATTTTATTAAAAAAAAAATATTGCATGGAATTATGTGTGAGAAGTTAGACTATTAATTTCTTTGAAGTTATTCACATGATTCTACTAATTTCTTTGAAGTTATTCACATGATTCTACTAATTTCTTTGAAGTTATTCACATGATTCCTACACATTATATTAGTAAGAGAACAAGAAAACCTTTAAAGATGAATAAGTAATTATTTTACTAGATTTTATTGATGAAAAAAAAGCAAAAAAAAACAAAAAAAACTATTATGTCACTAAAATAGATCTAGATATTTCTTGAGAGGAATAAGTTATTTGTGTATACAAAATAGAACTACTATTCTTGATATTTCTTTAGGGGAAGTAAGTTATTTTCATAATATTTCTTCAAAAGAAATATGTTATTTTTGTGCATGAAAAATAGAAATATTGTATTTGATCTCTTGGAAGGAAATATGATCTTTGCATCCATGAAAAGTAGCTCTAAGATGTTTGATTCTTTGAAAAGAAATATGCATGGAAAGAACTTAATTGTTGCGTTAGATTTTTTGAAGAGAAACAAATATTGCCTGAGATAAATGCATTAGCTATCCTTTGGAAGAATGTGTGTGTGTGTGTGTGTGTGTGTGTGTGTGTGTGCACAAGAAATAATAACTAACAAATTAGTTTTCTTTTAGAATAGAACATGTATTTCCGTATATAATATATCTATCTTGGGAAATATTTTTTTGAAAAGGTACTTGCATTTACATGCAGGATAATAATTTCTATTATGTTAGTTTTCCTTTTGAAGGGAACATGGACTTGTACCCATAATAATAGTAATAATAACAATATCTTTGATATTAGAAAAATTACTTAGTTACATGCACAAAGAAAAATTTGAGGGCTAACTTTTTTTTGAATAAATTTTATTTAATTACATGGAGAAAAATTAAGATAGGATTATAGTATCCTTTAAATGAATAAGATGGCTATAGTGGTTTCATTTGGAAAATAACGTGTGCTTGTGCAAGAATTATCATAGTAATGTGGTATTTATTTTGACATATTTTGATAATTATATGCTAATAATTAATGTATGAGAAATATTTCTAGATAAAGCATGTTGTGATATTTTATTTACATTGAATGTATGCACATGAATAGATATTGAAGGATCAATTTTAAAGACTTCTTATTGTTTGATTAATTTTTTATCTATTCATGATATCAAAGCTTGTTGTTGACAAAAGGGACAAGAAAGGATTGTGACTTGTGCAAATGATAGATTATATTTAACATTATGGCGAGGAAAGAAGTAATGGTCCGTGCATATGAGTGTGAACTGTAGGATGGTTCATTGATGGAACAACGAGGCCACAAATATGTAAATATTGAAGATTTGTGATTAAATAATATCATAATAGCTGTTATAGATTTTAGATATATATATTGCATTTAAATTATATTTCTTTGTAATATTTTATGACAATGGTCAAGGGATGGAGTCCCTTAAAACCATTGAGTAAGAGGTGAACACCCTCACAAGTGTTTAATAATAAAATTAAATGTTTGTTGGTTTTCATCCTATGAAGTTTCTATGTATATAGATGTTCAATGATTTGATGGTTTATTTTGTCATTTTTATGATGATGATTCCTTGCATAATGTGAGGTTTATAATATCAAATATGTTATTAAATAAACTACTTAAAGGAATAACGAAAATGATGTAGGATTATGTCAAAATGTCTATGCTAATATCCTACAACAACGGTTGTTACTGGTTATTGTGGTAGTGTATTTGGCACATGGGTTTATGACATACACTTTTCTTAGTAGATAGGATGCTTACCCACATAAGAGTCACATGCAAAAATGGTTTGTTAAATGTTACTGGAAAAAATTCAGCATGTAATTAGCTAAGTTAGAAAGGAAACATAGCATGCTAAATAAGAAATAAAACAAAAGGAAAAAAACATGCACAAGATACACGCTAGATAGAGACGACCTTCTCCCTTTATTCGGTGTGTGTGGTAATAAAGGATATAATGCTAAATCTCTTGTAGTGGATCCTTCAAGCTGCAAACATCCAATATCCAAGACAAAGGGGTTACTTCCACTCAATTTTTCAGCAGGCCTCTCTTCCCTCTCAAAGGATGGTAGATCAATGAATATGTGGTGAAATCCTCTCTCTTGGACTAAGTTGTTGGGTGGCCAACAACTGAGTCCTTCAAATCCTCCTGCTACTCGACAGCACAATATGGTTTTCTATGGAGAAATTTTGCCAACAAAATAATGTGTCTCCTCGTCTTCTTCCAAGGGATGGTCTTTATAGACCATTTTAAATGTATCCCTCTTTCTGTTGGCCCAAGATGGATGGTGACAGAAGAGTTGAGGTATGATTCCTTTGTGTGCTGCATTAAGGCCTCAAGGTTTCTCAAAGACGATTGTACTTGGTAGTACTTGGGAATTTTCCTAAAGAAGTGTGATATGTGGTCCCATATGGTGACATTTCTCCATCTACAAGGTTGTGCGACTATTGAAGTAATAACTGCACTATGTGCCAAAAGTATTTGTTGCTTGTGCATTGCCGATAAATTTCTACATGAACCTTAGGAATAATTAAAATTTTGGCCTTTCCTAATGTATTCCTTCTTTGAAAACCTTTATTTGTACCTTCTGCTTGACGTTTTTAATATATTTTTCCTGTATGATTTTCTAGTGTTAATAGTTTCCCCTTATGCATAAGGACTAGGAAGAACTGTATAGCCTAAATGCATTATGTTTTATTTTTTCTATGGGATCCTTTTGTGAGAGAGACAGAATGACTTTCTTCAGAATTGAGTTTTGAGACCTCTTTTCTTAAATAAAAAGACACCATTCTCTGTAGGAAACTTGCAAGAGATAGAATGAATAAAATATTTCTATGAGGCGGGCATGTCCCATGCTCGTGATGTTTGACTAGTTAAGCCAATATGATAGATAATGGTTCTATTTATGTCACTTTTTGGTAATGACCTTTTGTTGGTTGATGATGATTGTGGTTGAGGCCCTTGGGGGTTTTCTTCTTTGAAAGAGGGTGGAATGTGGCACCCACATGTATAAACTTGGTATGGCACAATTTTATAAAAGGTGTTCATTGTATGCATGTGTATTTGACTATTAGGGACCTTCTCGTGTAATCATTGCTGAAAGAGATGCTTATTGAGTCATGGTTCTTCGATGAATTTTGACAGAGTGCAACGGTTATGAAGTATGATACAATATTAGAGATGAAAGCTTATGTTGAAGTCAAATGTCAAGAGGATCGATGACATGAATGGGAAATGATGATTCCCATAGTGCCATCCGAGGATGTCCATATCGAGGTGAGGAGTCATCCAAGGTACTACCTCCTTCTTGGAAAATGTTTGTTGTAGTCGACAAGAGGAAGCATCAATAGAGCAAAATGAGTACTGATGCAAGGGACGAGGGTTTTTGATGTACTAGGGCATGGTGCGATGGGTTAACTAGGAATGTTGATGATAAATGGTTATAACTAATTTTGGTTGTTAAGTGGCCCGAGGTCAGAACTGTAAATGCGAGTGGCGACAACCATAATAATTTCTGGTGAAGAAATCCCTAGAGTTGGTAGGGCATCTAGGGTGGGTGTATGGTTGATATGACTGTCATGGTTAGGTGTGGTAATATAATCCGTAGCTTTGAAAAAGGGTGATTAGGGACTACTGCGAGGTGAGAAATGTAAATGGATTGCTGGGAGTGATTTCCTAAAAAAAATATTTGTACACATGCCAAAAGAATATAAAATGGGTCTAGATTTACAAAAATAGAGACAGGTGCCCCTATAAACATGAATAATCCCTCACTATGGTATGTGGAGTGTGTTTTTCTAAGGGTGGGGGGCCCATTGGTTGGTATTGGTGTGGGGGTCATGAAGCAGATGAAAAAATGTCACATATGGGCTATGCTAATGGAGGTGTGATAGGCCAAATGTGAGACACGGTGGTGCGTTTTTTCTGATCTTCTTGTGAGAATGGTATCTCGAGAAAGGGATTTTAACATGACATGGGTAAAAATTGACTTGATGTATGATGGATGAATAAACATGAAGTGCTTCCCAGGTTTGCGGTTTTATGACAATGGCTCCTTGGCTTTAGTTTAAAGTCTAAATCAGTGATGGACGCCATGGAGGGTAAGGCTCTACCGGTCTGCAAGGGTGCTTATCAGGTGCAAGGTGGGATGAAGATAAACATGGATGGATGAATGTAATGTATAGTTTATTTGTAAGAAATGATGTCAGGATATGCAAAGCTTCTTGGGGAGCCTATCATGTTGGGGGACGTATGGTGATTTAGCATGTTTTTAATACCTGCAACCAATACCCCAAGTAAAAATCATATTTTTCATACAAACATATTTGAAATAACTTGAATTTAAAGTAATAAGAGAGGGCATACCTGAATTGTGTTTTGGAGGCTTTCACCTCATGGGTGGAATTTCATGGGGTAGAGCCTGTTGACGAAGTTGGCAAGGCATGTATTTTTTGGTTCTGAAAAAATTTCTACAATGTTTTTGTTTTTATTTTTATTTTAGCCAGGGAGATTCCTACTCTTTTGGTGGTGTACTAGCAGTACACACTTCTTCTTTCACTTGAAGATTGCGTTGACTACAAATGTGTCAAAATTCGTGCAGCATAGGGAACGTCCCTTTGTCATGGTTATGGCTCGTTAAAATGGTGCATGGAGTAAAGTTACCTAATGAGTATATTGTGTGACAACAACCACTACTCTCCATACCAGATGTGGATGCTTGGAGACGGTTGGGCACTGGTGCATTTTTGCGCTTCCGTGACCTCCCAGTCTTCGGTCTGGGGTAGTGTGGCTCCTTTGGGGAGTCCAGGCTCAGCTCTTGCCACTCGTAGCCTTGGGAAGTATTCATAATTCATAGTGTGGTGATATTGCAAACATATCCTGCAACAACAGTGTGTGATCTTCTCTTGGGTAGAGAGATGGATATGCGGTACGAGTGTGACCATGGGAAGAATTTTGGTGTGTTTCTTGAGTTCCTAACATTGATTGACCATCTGGTCCTTTCTAACACATATAACACATGTTTTTCTTGGCTGGTTTCGTGCCCAACTAAGATGATTGTTCGCCTTAGATTTCCTAGGGTTTTGGTGACTATGGGGGGGAGGCTGAATTGCGTCTGGATGCCTAGGTTTGAAATCGATTACATCCAGATATTTGGCAACCAATGAGTGTATGATGTCTAACATAGGTCAAAATTGGGGGATTTAAGTACGATGTTGAGTGTGATGGTTGTCTTGGAAAATAAGACAAGACTTTTGCTCTTTTATTTTCCACTCCCTTTGGAATACTAGAATAATTGGGTACCATTTTCAAAATGATCCTAAATTTGGGTATTGGGAGATCAAATGATTATGTGCATCGTACAATGAGAAAACTGGGATTACTCATGGAGGGTGGTTGGGGGCGATAATTTTCTCACTTGTTGGACATTTTTCTACCGATATGATGAGGATGGACCTAATTTCTTCATTCTCTTAGGTTGTCAAACTTCCTACTGAGTCTAAATGTTATCCATCTTCTACAATGAGACAGGTTATGGCCTATTGTAAAAACATTTAATGCCAAACAGAAGCGGGGGATGCAAGAAAAACAAAAAACTGGGTGGTTATTTCAACACACTCACCACGAATATTGGACTGCTCGTAGATCATCATAGTACACCAAGTTTACCAGGTACCATATTTAAAATAAATCTAGAGCTGCATAGTCAGAAATGAAGTGACATCGTTCATTACAAAGTGCGCAAAACTAGACTGGAGCTTGAGGTTGATTACAGGGAAGATGTCATTGTTTAAGTGACCGCCTCTCCTCTTACACATACAATATGATCCTTTTTGCTTCCTTCCTTTGAGTTGTAGTAATTTTTGTGGATTATGTGTCCGATTAGGCTAAGTCAGAGTTTTTAGTGATGAAGCGTTGCATGAAATCCAACATAGAATAGAATCAATAGATATGGAGACAGCGATGCATGTGGGGGTTGCTCCAAAAAATTTGACACATACGCCGTATATGTAAAACTAATTTGCTTTGGGAAACTTGTGGCATTTCATACCAATGGTTGAATTCCACTAACTCAGAGGACTATGTGATTAAGTGATTAGGCTCATCACATAGTGCGAAACTAGGACATGCGGTATGGCCTCTGTTTGTCATCACTCGGTCATTGGGGTGACTTCATACCAGAAAGATGTAAGCTCCTCTCGTACATGCTATATGGTTTTGGGTTATACCTTGTCCATTTGCATGGGTGGAGCTGGTGGGTCCTCCTCATAAGATTGTTCTACAGATTGCAAGGAATTCCTATGTCGCGACATCTCTTGGTAATGATGGGTATAATGTCCATAAGGGTCGCATATGGTGCGTGCATGATTGGTCCGTAATGATTACCCTTGATTGTTCATGGCCTATTCATTTTTATGGTAATTCAAGGTCATGACATTTCTTTCGGTGTGTAGAAGGGGTTTCAATTCTTATAACTCCAAGAAAATAATAGTAGGATGACCTACAACGTCCCACAATGCCCAAGGTTGTAATGCCCTAGGTAACTTAGGGGTTTCAAATTTTTTCCTTTTCTTGGTCGTTTTAGGTGGTGTTGCTACAATTGTTTTGTTAACTATTATGACATGTTGAGGGGCAATAGGGGTTATTTCTGTAGAGGTGATTCACGTACTTCCGAACATGGCTAGGGGTACCAAATACCATATGGTATTGCAAAATCCATATTCAGCAATGTCATAGTTTCTATGATTTGTTTTGAAACAAAACCAGATGGGGGATATAAAAATGGGGTTTTCAAAATGGGGTATAGTAGGAATTTCGTGCCAGTGGCTTCAGTATCCATACTGCTCATTTCTATGTCTTGGATAGTTTCTATTTTTTATGAGAGCATCATGCACACCGGTGCCCCCGTCCTTTTTGGGACTCCCTCTGGTATAATAGGGTGATCTCCTAAGAATGAACCTATGATGGATGGAGGTTTGAACTAGCTTGGGCCGAATTTTGTATATTGTGTGAGTGGTTCTGTGGTTGTGTCTACGTATGGTAGCACGACATCAAGAACGGTCATGGGTTTCTTGTTGTAGTATGTTAGCTGGTTTATGGTGACGATCTGATCATCATGAGGAAACATCATTACCCTAAGGACAACATATGCGAATGTTGTCATGTCCAACATATAACTCCACCCGAGTAGTATATTGCAGTCTAGTTGTGCATCTAAGACATTAATGTCTATAAGAACTATCTTTACACCCAGATTCACTAGGAAATTTTGATACAGACCGACATGGACTGAAGGGTGACCATCATATGCTATAGGCATGATGTTGATGGTTTTAATTTAGGTGATCCTAACTTTTTCCAAATTTATTTGGAAATGATACAAATGGATGCCCTTCATCGATGATGCATCGGTGTATGGTGATGTTCTGAACCAAAACCAATATTTGGAAAGCGACTAGAGAATGAAGCCTCTGGCTTGCCTTGTCTATGTCAAAGATAATTAGGTTTGAATCAGAAGGTTTTATTTCATCTAATGTAGAAATTAAGGCTTTCCATTTTATTGGGCATGATTGCAGAACTTCCAAAGGTGACATAAAAACTACTGATTGAGCTAAATCATCCACTATGTTATAGCTATGAGCGGCTTTAGTGTGATGTCCTGCGTGCCTAGTTGGTCCCTTGAACATTATTAGAAGGGGCTCTATAGGTACTTTGGAGATAGTTAACGGTGCAATAGGTGCACTCGTACTTGTACCTGATGGGTTGGTGTCCGAAGGTGTATCATAGTTCCTATTCCTTATTTAGAAGAACAACTATTTGCCAGCCATGTATGTCTCATGAATGTCTCCTATGGTATCATTTTGGGGTGGTTGTTGTTGTTGGGTGCTAACCACTCCTTGTTGGGGGAATGTTTCCTCCATTACATTAGGTTGTTGAGTAGGTCCCCCTTTTCCTCGATTACCCTAAAATTTTTTCAATTCTAGGAGTTCGCAACAGTGATGAGTGTAATGGCCATATTCACCACATATGGCACAAGAATGATTTTTCCTTGGACTATCTCTCTATTTTCCCTTGGCAGTTAATATTTCGCTCTTAGTTTTGAATTGGGTTAGGGTTTCCCCCAAACTGAGATCGCAAGGGGAATTTTTGATTAGTTCCCCCCTATTGAGAGTCTCCCTTTTGATTCTTCCTAGGCTTCTTTTTTGCAACGCTTGGAGGATTATGGTTGTTCTCTTGGCCATAATACAGTCGCTCTTGAGCCCAGGATGGTTGCACTAGTTTCATCAGTGCGTTGTTTTGCATTGGTGGTGGATTTTGTGTAGGGAAAAGGGGATATAGGTTCCCCTTTCCTTGATTGGGGTGATATTGCTGGGGAGGCTCTCTTGTATCACCATTCTTAGCTAAGTACTAGTTACCCTGCGAGGGAGGGTATGAGCCTCCCTACTATTGAGGGTATGGTGTTATATTATTTGTCATATTCTACAAAAGTGCAGATTGACTTTGATGGTAGACAGGTTGTGATACATTCTAAATAGAATCATATGAGTACCTTGGGGACTGATTACTACTGCTTAGGTGACCTTGGGTTAAGGACCCGATCAAATCTTCTACATTATTATGCCTAGTACCTCTCTATAAGTTTGTAGGCACGGGGCATTTAACAGGACATTGTAAATATATCCTGACTTGGTGTAAATGAGTTCAAGCTATTGGGCCTTGCTAATGGCATCCTCATCGGAGGTAGGTTTTTTCGTCACCACATCTTTTGAAATCTCGACTATGAAAGTTTTGAAAAATAATTCCAACAAAACTCTATCGTCTAGTTTTTTCTTTACACAAACTACGACATTGTCGCCATTCGTGGAGATGGTCCGATATATGGACGAATAGTGTTTTCCTAAAATGTGTGAGCAATTTTGGTCTTGAATCATGATGAATGGGTAGCTGAAAATAGGTGAGGAACATGGTAGCAAGGGCGCTAAAGGTTCCATGAGAAGCAGAAGGTTGCTCAACATACCATTTCACTGTAAACCTAGTTAAGGTGCGTTGAAAAATTCTTATTCTAATGTGTCATCAATGACACTATTGGACGAACACCATAAGTGGAAATTCATAATATGATTTCCTGGGTATTTCATTTTCTTCCCTTCAAATTTTGGTATATCCAAAGAGAGCTTCATGGGCATGGGAGGAAAATTAAGGCCATGAGAAATGGGGTCATTATTAACCTCATTATATATGGAATATTAAGTGATGCTAATAAGGCTAACTGCATATTCACTACCATTATATACTATGGAAAAGAAGGTATCTAAATGTGATGGTCTAAGGGAGGTTCCTAGGGAATATTACGATGCGGCGTGCCCTGATGGATGTTTTGCTGATCCGCTGAAGGGGTAGCACTGAAGGGGTAGCGGTAGGGGTACGTAGAATGTTTCCACCATCGTGGTTTTTGGTGACCATTGGGGTTTTCCAATCACAAATGCCCCAATAAAGGATGAACCGATAATGGTGGTTGTGTGTTGTCTTCGACACCTAAATGGCGAGAGACCTGGCACTCCTCCCTCTAATAGGGGGAAGGGGGTTCCAAGAAACGCCTAGATCAATGGGGTCTTGATGGGTCCATTATGGTGTCAAATAGCTTAATCTTGGTGATATTTTTTATTTGTTGGAGGAAGGAATATTTTTATCAAAGAAAATACATTCACATGCATAAAAAAAAGAAAAAAAATAAGAGGTAAGTTTTCCTTTAATTTAATGCTATACTATCAAGCAAGCAAAAAAATTTGTTTTCTTTTTTTTTCATATGATACACAAAATTCTATATAAACCTACTCGTCTTTACACTCTCAATGTAACTGGACTTTGTGAATATTTCTTCTGATGGATAATGGGGCTAACATCTCGATATAACTGGTGATGCCTTCTAGTAGTCGAATAATCAAACAAGGTAATTGTATGATGATCAAGTGCTACCTGTATCATCACCTATAGGAAAGGATGCCCTAGTTTTTTCCACTCAAGTGCATTCATCCAACATCAAAATTTGAGTCTTGAGGTTGTTGTTAATCAATTTCCAATACCGAGCTCTAGATGGGTCAGATAGCCCCAAAACGTATTGCACACACTTTAACTAAGCTTAACTCCTGTTGAAACGGGTCTCTGGTAATGCTCGTGTATTTTTTCCATGGGTGAATAGACGGATTGGAAGCTCCCTAAAAAGTCAACACTATGTTTCAAAATGTGTTATGACCACGACAGCTTATTGGATGCCTACCTCCAATGGTCCTAACTTGAACTATAATTTCTTTTGTGACCTCTGTCAGGAGAATTTAGTAAGTTCGGTTAACAACTATTTGTAAAGAGTCTTGGGTTTTCTTGGGCTGTGCCTTAGTGAAGTAAATGTAAGAAGAGGAAAAAGGTCCCAACACAAAGGGTTCCTTCTGGTCCAATGCTTACTGATGCTTTTTGTGTGCTTTGGAGTGTACAATCACAAGCTTTATGAGATGTGGATATGCCTTGATCCTTGACAATACTTTTCTAATTACCCTATGTGTGATTTTTCCTTGCAAAATTAAATGATGCATGGATTATGGGATGCCTACACCTTGCCTATTTAGATTATGTTTTCACTATAGGGAGATGGTAAATTATCTTAGAAAAGTGTTCATGGGCATACCCAGGCTCACCATGAGGTGAAAGGTTGGTAGAGATTAATTGCTTTCTTTTCCACAGTTTCGTCCTTGTCCCAATTCCTAATGAAAATTTGAACTAATCTAATGAAAAATTTGAAAAAAAATGAACTGGCTAAAGATGTGTGGATGTATGGGCCACATACTTTTATGATAATTACGCTATGTGTTTTGTATCTTTTATCATCAAATCATTTGCTCAGACAACATATGTGGATTCATGGCCAATTACGTTTTCCTACTTAAATTATGTGTGATTTGAAGAAATAAAAAATTGAAATTAAAACTACTTAGCTGCTAAGCTCAATTATAGCAAGAGTCCTAATGAGTCGTGAAATACAAGAACATAGTGATGCAAATTTTTTTATGGGTTTTTAAGCACTTTATAACTGGAAAAATGGAAAAAAACAAGCAAAATTTAGCTTTCTAGCTTACCGCGCAGCTTATAGTCCAATAGGCGTGGAGCGCATGTCTCTCAGAGAACAATGCCCGTGGTCGCGCAGAACACAAAAAAATTCTTCCTCTGTTGGGAAAAAATTGTCACTGAGTATGATTGGATATGTTGAGAGGATGTAAGGGTTATTTGCAAGAATATGAGCATGAAGAATCACTTGAATCAACAACCATTAACTGAAAAGAAAAAACCTAGTAGAGTCTTCATTCCTGTGGCACTGTATTCGGCGCATGGGCATATGAAATACACTTTGTTTCGCAAGCAAGTTACTTACCTGCATCAGTGTCACAAGCCAAAATTGTTTGTTAAATGTCCATGGAACACATTTAAGTTATAAAGGAAACATATCATGCTACATAAACAATAAAACACAAACAAAACAACATGCACAACATACACACTTTATAGAGAAAACACTCTAATAACTAAAAAATCGAGAACTTCTCTCTTTATTAGGTGTTGATGGTAATAAAAGGTATAATACTAAATCTCTTGCAGTGGAGCCTTTGAGCTACAGAGCTCCAATATCCAAGACAAGGGGATCTCTTCCCCTCAATTTTTCAGCAAGCCTCTCTTTCCTCTCAAAGGATGGTAGATTGGCGAACATGTGGTCAACTCCTCTATTTTTAACTGAGATGTTAGGTGGCCAACAACTGAGTCCTTCGAATCCACCTGCTGTTGGAAAACACAAGCTGGTTTGTTATGGAGAAATTTGGCCATCATAACAATGTACCTCCTCTTCTTCTTCCAAGGGTTGGCTTTTATACACCATTTTCAAATTCTCCCTCCTCTTGGCCCAAAATGGATGGTGACATAAGAGTGGAGGTATGATTCCTTTGTGTGTTACATTAATGCCTCAAGGTGGCTCAAAGAAGACTACCGATATTACGTAGGAATCTTCCTAACAAAGTCTGCTAAGTTGTCTTGGATGGTGACATTTTTCCATCTACTAGACCGCGCGACTATCGAAGGAGTAGCCGCATTGTGTGCGACTATCGAAGGAATAGCCACTATGTGTGCCAAAATTCTTTGTTGCTTGTGCACTGTCCATAAATTTTTGCCTCAACCTTATGAAGAATTAAATTTTTTGCTTTTCCTAATATATTCCTTCTCTAAAAATATTTATTTGTACCTTCTATTTGTCAATTTTAATGTTTTTTTCCTATACAATTTTTTAATGTTAACAGTAATATACCTCACTGTTGCTTACTAACTCTATGTAATGAAGATTATATCTAATATTTTATAAATAATTTAGAACAGCAACTTGGATAGTTGCCTGTGAATAAATTGTGTAAAATTTTCATAACTCCATGCATTTTAATGAGAGATTATCGGAAATATTACATATTTAAGTTAAAATATTTAAATTGACAATCACAAAGTTTAATAAAACATTCAAAGTTTAATAAAACATTTAAATTTTAATACATGATGAAACTAATTTAAACTCTTTACTTAGTTGCTAAAAATATAGTTGTTAAAATAATAAATTCCATTTTAAATTATGACATGAAATCATAAATTTTATTTGTAAGAAATAGATCTTTCATTGTATTGAATTTTACACAATCAAATTTAATAAATATGATGAACTCACATTTCATTAAAAAATAAAAAATAAAAAATAATATTATAAATATAAATTAATAAATTAGTATGATCAGAAAAATAATAATAATAAAAATTAGTGTTATAAATATAAACTAGCGAGTTACTATGGTTAGAAAATTCTTATTATAAATGTAACTACCTACAAAACTTACTTCACACTCCGAACCTAGCTCACATTCGTGGATCTACGTAAAACATAAACAGACAAACATGAGATACGGATGGCCGTCATCAAAATCCAATTGATAAACAATTTGAAATTCCAAGTGTGCGCCCACTCCGGCTAATCTGCTGTCAGCCACCAAGGTTGAAATAAGCCTGCGTGCTAAAAGATATTCACGTTGATGTGGGGCATTAGATTCAAAGACAATCACGATGGCCGGTTTGTTTAACTATGCGTTAAATGTTGTGAGCAAGTCAGGTCTAAAGCTGTATAAACAATTTATTTACATCTGTAATTTGTAATTTGACTAGTGAGGAATTTATCAAATGTGTGGTTTAAAAAAGTTTACAAAATAGTCTAGAAATTCTCCCAAGTTTATAACAAATTTGGGCAGAAATTTTTTAAAATCTAGGTTACAGCTGTTAAATTTCAAGATTTTGGGTGTTAAATAGTTATTGATGGTGATGAATCCATTTTCACCATAAAAAAAATGATTCGAACACTCCAACTAACTTCTTTTTTGAATTTGTTTTTTCTATATTTCTGCCAAAACTCACGAGGAATTTATGAAATACTTGTTTCTCACATTTACTGTTCAATCTCTTTTTATAATTGTAATTTATTTATTTTTTATATAGTTGTAATGTAATCCTGTAGTGTGCTTATTATAAGTTGTTTTGGAGATTTTTTAAGGGAATTTTTTGAAATCACGAGTTTATGTTGTGAATCTCTACAATTTAACTCATTTATAAGTTTTCTAAAGTGTTGAATTTACATAAATAATCAAAAATACATTTTAAATAATAAAAAAGAGTTTTAGAAATTTTCTAAGGCGTTGAATTTACAAACATAATCAAAAATACATTTTAAATAACAGAGACTAGAATTTGACCAAAAATTATTTCATCCTGTGAAAAAACAACCTCTAAAACACATAAAATATATATTTTAATCACAATCAAATACTTTTAATAGGTTAAAAAAAGTTCATAAGAGGTCACATTCCAGGAATAATTTGAGCCAAGGTTATGGTTCAAGAGTTAAGCGTGGAAGTTTTAGTCCACACAATTCCACTGTCCAATCCCAAACACAACTATGTATCCCTTAGAGATACTCAAAAGACTATTTCTTCAATTGAAAAAAAAAGGATCAGATTCAATGCCTACACATCCCATTTGAAAAAAGAAAAAAGGATTTCCGTGTGATTGGTGTTCACTTCAAGATTTCAGTGACGCCATCTTCAATATTCTAGCGATGTGGTAGACATCAGAATAACATTATATCACAAGATAAATATGTTCACCACATGAGTAAAATGGTATTTGTATTAGAGTCTCGCCTTGGATCACATGCTTTCCCTATCATTTTTAATGCAATCCTCTGTACCACCTACTATTTGTAAAGAAACAATGTCGACCATTGGTGGTTACTTAAAATTCCCAACAAACCAATTAGTACATGCTATTTGTAGATGTCCATATACTGTTTGGAAATAAATTAATTTGTTATTGGTGGCCAATTCAACATTCCGAGCTTCGCAATCAACATCTGCATACTCTTTTTGAAAAAAGAGAAATTTATTGTAGATGTCATTTTTGGTATCCCACTACGTTAGGTAAGTCATTCATCTATGACCACTTCCATGAGAGGTAGTCGTAACTCAGTAATTTATCATGATTTTTGAATAGTCCACTTAGCACTCATTGGATGCTCATAATGGTGAGGAGGGTGGATTGAAACTACTGAAATGAATCACATAGTGTCAATCATCACTTCCAGGGCTTGCACACGGTAACCATGACTTCCTGGGGGGTCACCCATCCCAGAACACCTCTTGCTCAAGCATGCTTAACTGTCGATTTTTCCCCACAATCAAGCCCAGTTATCTTGCTACCCCATTTGAAAAACCTTAGTAAGTATTGTCCCTGATGAACCATTCAAGTAGAGCTCCCTTTACTCTTTGTATTTAAGTATGAGGGGTCTCCACAGTGCATTATATTAGATATCATTTTTGGGATTCAACTGCGTTAAGTAAGTCATTTATCTATGAACATTTCCATGAGAGGTAGTTGTAAATAACTAATTTTTCATGATTTTGAATAGTCCACGTAGCACTCATTGCATCCGCTGATGCTCATAGGGCTGAAGAAGTGGGATTGAAACTAGTGAAATGATTCACATAGCGTTAATCATGAGTTCCAGGGCTTCTACCTGGTAACCAAGAATTCCCAGGAGGTGACACTTCCTAGAACACCTTTGGTTCAAGAACGCTTAACTGTGGGGTTCTCCCCACAATCAAACCGACTTAGCCTACTACACCATTTTCAAAACGTTAGCAAGTATTGTGCCTCATGAACCATTCACGTAGAGATCCATTTATATGTGTATTTAAGTATTAGGGGTTTTCGCAGAGCATTATATTAGATATTATTTTTGGTATTTAACCACGTTAAGTAGTTCATTCTTCTATTACCATTTCCATTAGAGTTCGTCATAACTAACTAATTTCTCATGATTTTTGAACAGTTGACTTAGAACTCATTGCATTGGGTGATGCTCACAGGGGTGAAGAAGTGGGATTGAAACTAGTGAAATGAATCACATAGCGCCAATAATTACTTCCAGAGCTTGCACCCGATGACCAGGACTTCAAGGGAGGTCATGCATCGCAAAACTCCTCTGGCTCAAGTGCACTTAACTGTGGAATTTTCCCCACAATCAAGCCCACTTAGTTTTATACCCCATTTGCAAAACCTCAGCAAGTATTGTGCCTCAGGAACCATTCAAGTATAGCTGACTTTACTCTTTATATTTAAGTATGAGGGGTTTTCGTAGTGCATTATATTAGATATCATTTTTGAGATTCAACTTAATTAAGTAAGTAATTCATCTATGAACATTTCCATGAGAGGTATTTGTAACTCACTAATTTCTCATGATTTTTGAATAGTCCACTTAACACTCATTGCATCGTGTGATTCTCACAGGGGTGAAGAAGTGGGATTGAAACTAGTGAAATGAATCACATAGCATCAATAGTCACTTATGGGGCTTGAACTTGGTAACCAGGACTTCCTCAGAGGTCATCCATCCCAGAACACCTCTGGCTATGTCAAAATTCTGAGCCACTGGATCGATCAACATCAAATTTAAATTTTATATCTGTTATCAATGATTGATCAATTTTAAAATGGATGTTATATTATTGATTGAAGAGTTCATTTCCTTTTGTATTTACGTTTAAAGTAAATTCTATATTTCAAATGGAACAATTAATTTCATGATTTATTTTTTATTGCAAAAATCTGAATATATATATATATATTAATTGTATGAGTGCGGTGGAGTGACACTCAATGAAGGTGTTCTATGGCTTAGTAAAGGATGTATTTCATGTGCTTAGAAAAATGTATTATGTATTACAATGAAAAATATTTAATATTTCACTTTTTTGTTATGGTTTTAGGGGTTTTGAACATGAGATCCTGAAAATGGCAGTGTTCTTAAGGGTATTAGGCGTTGACATGTTGGATCAAGGTAAAGACAATTCACTTGGTTGACTAACTCGCTTCATGAATAGAACCCTCAGGAGGAGGTAAACCCCCTTGTATTGTAGCATAGTCGTCAGTTAATCAAAGAAGTTGAACAGAGCGCCGAGTTCATGCAACGAAAGTAGAGGAAAAAATGAAACTCTACTATTTCGGGGTTTAGTGACAAGTCGGCTAGAGAGGAAAGTGTCTTATGAAGGAAGCTTCAAATCCAAAATTTGTCTTCCCTAATAATAGGTTGGAGGAATCCAACCAATTTATGAAGGATGACATCTTTATCTACAATTTCATGGGAATTTGGTCCACTGAACAAGAACTTGTAAAATGGATCGAGCTGAAATGGAAGCCAAAGGATTCAATTGAACTATGTTTGAGAGCCAAATGTTTCTTCACCCTTATTTTTCATGATCTAGAAGGTATAAAGGAATTTTTGAAAATGGAGCCTACTTCACGAACAATACTCGCCTATTTATTATATTTTTTGGAGGAATGCTACAATCTATAAAAAGAGTAGTTTCTTGCAGCTGCAGTTTGGATCTAACTTTATTCCTTGCTGGATGATTTCTGGGAATGAGATATATTCGAAGGAATCGGAAATTGCATAGGGGATTTTCTGAAAATTTTAAAAATTACAAGGAGGTAGAGGCATGCCTCTTATGCTAAGAATTACATATACATGAACAATTCAAAACCCCTACCAGGATCAATATATTTGGAATATCATGATGAGATCTAGACTCAACCATTGGACTACAAGCATGTTCCTTTTAAATGACGTCATTCCCATGAATATGGACAATTGATAAGGGATTTCCCCCTCTTGGTAGTCGAGATGCAAAAAAAAAAGGCATAAAAATCAACATAATGATTCCAAGAGGTTACATACAAGAAAGGGAGATGAAATGAGACACAACAGGGAAAACCCTCGCAAGAAATAGGGAAATGGCTAATCGAGTGAATGAATATGTAAATCCATTCGAGATTTTGATTCAGGAAATTCTATTCGGTGAAGCTATGGAGCAAGAGGGAGAAAATATAGCACAAAAAACCAATGGAAGTGGACAATCCAGTCGGAACAAATGGAGAAAGACCATCAAACTCAAACTTATGGATGAAATGATCGATAAATTTGACCTCAAATAATTATTGGCCTCCATGACCTCAATTCTAGGGGTAGAAGATCAACAAGAAATCTCAATGTGGATGAAAATACTATGCTTAAGATCCTCCACACCTAGGAATGAAAAAAGGAAAAATAAATATCAGTTGGAAAACTACAGTATTTTCTACATCTATATCGTCATTGGATAAAGAGTGACATCTAAATGGATGGAAAGCCCCCAAATTTATATACAATGAAGAAGGGGTCATGTCAAATGCATAAACCCATATAGCAAGCCATAAATGATCGGAATAGGAAGGTGAAAATTTCAAGATATGTTTTAAGTGTGCTTATTATGTGGGGTGAATGTGTGTACAAGTGAAATTGTGAGCATACAAAGTGTGAATTGGTGTGGATATGTCATGCTATTTTACAATTCCACTAATTACACTATCTTATTCTTGTTTCTTGCCAAAAAATAAATGATGTGTATATGATGGGGAACATACTTTTTTCCTAATTATATTATTTGAGCATTGTTGAAATTGGTAACGAGAAACTTTGAAAATGGAAATTAGAAATGGAATCCAAATGATGTCACTCGGAGATGGTACCATATGAGGCTTTTCATTTAATTTTCCCTAAATTAAATTGGAAGAAATATTGTAATTTCATCTCATGACATCTTGTATTAGTTAACTGAGTCAAGAAGACTTAGTTAGCTTAGGAAAATCAAGTTAGAGGTCAAATATGAGGATTGTAGAGGATTTTCCTATTTTAAGGTGGTCTAGTTACAATTATTTGTGAGTTTTATTTGGTTAACTCAATTAATTGAGTTAAAATTAGTTTAACTAGTTCTAAATGAGTGATGAGATATTTAGATGTCAAGCAAATTAAATATGATTTAATTCACAAGTAGTGATCAGTCATTTAACTGATAATTCTCTATAAATATTTGTTACATGTTAGTTATAAGGAAGATCCAGTTGAGACTGAGGTGAAAGGGAATAGATATGTCAATTGTACTATTAGAAAATTGTACAGGCCATGTGTTGATTATATAGTTCACCCTTAATATTTTAATAAAAGTCATATGGAGCAGATCACTAGATAACATTATTCATGGCTAAAAGTTCCGAAGTTGGCTAAGTAGAAATAGCACTAAGCTAAGTCACATGCAATAAAATGGTAAGCGCATTTCTATAACAGAGCAGAAACATATAAAGATTTTAAACTTAGCGGAGCAAAGGTATAAAAGCTGCAAAGAATCAAATACAAAATGGGGCCCACATATATTTTATACATGCATGAAAGGGAGTCCGCAAGTGTGATTCCGGGAGGGTCACGAAGGTGAGGGACGAGGTGGAGTCCTACCCCCCCGGAAATCTTGATGACGTGTCCAGGTGATGGACATGGGGCGAGTGTTCCATGGAGAATAAAGGATGGGCTTTAAAGTTATCACGATATGCACTTCACGTCCCACGAGGGCCATGTTCTGAAGTAGAGTTGTTCACCACGACGTAAAGGTAAGGTAAGTTTTTAAGACACCCGGTACTGAGGCCTGTACAGGTATTTAACCCGACACATGGTGTTCAAATACCCGAAGTCTAACACCCAATCCCTACATGCCACGTGTCTCACTGTCAATGTCCTTATGACACTTACCCTATTCGTTTCACCCCACCATATATTCCCGAGCTCCCTCAATTCTATATAACAGTCCTCCATCTTTTACTGTGGTAAAATAATCAGGTTTTTGACTATTGTATTAAAAAAAGTGGGATAATAGTACCAAGTCCACCTAGTCATTGTCAATACCCCCCTGTCGCTTTCCTGAGCAATTTCCTACTTTGCAGGTATTCCATCCCTCTCATTCCATCAAGTTTCCTTTTGTTTTTAAATTTTCATGTTGGTCATGGGTAAAGTCACAACCAACAAGTTAGAGCTGGAAACTCCCCAAGTTCGTGAGACCAGAACTCCTCCAGGGTTTGAATCCTTCTTAGACCGACAAGCTGACATCTGCGACCCTCAGTACCCATTTCCCATTAATAGCGTCAAGCCTGAAATTTTTAGGAGACATGTCGAAAACAAGGATAGGGATCGGGTGGTTCTGATGGGTTTGTATCATCAAATTACCCCTCTAGTCTATCCAGTGGTCGAATTTATCTGTTGGCTCTATGACGCTTATGACGAACGTTGGGGAATTTTCCTCTCTGCTCAAGGGAATAGAATATTCGCCCTTTCCCTCGATATCATCAGAAAAGGCCTTAGTTTTCTTACCAGTTCAAACTACGTCGGTTTTAGTGAAGTTACTCTGACTCCTCAATTTGAAAAACTGCCATGGAAGTAGAAGAGCAATTTCATCGCCTTCATAACCGACTCTCAGTTCACAGCCATCCCTTTCGCAGAGTCAGTTTCCCTAAGTCTGTTCAAAGAAGAAGTCCAGCCTATCCTTGCTCTCATCGTGGGTTTACTAGGTGTGGAAGGTTTTGGGCAAGCCTCCAAGGGATGTATTTCTTTCTTATGGTTAATGTCTCAAACCGAGGTTGTTCTAGATATTCCTGGTTTCCTGGCCTCCACCATTCAGTCCCAGTTCCAGGAACTCTCAGACACGGGTCGCTTCCGCTTTTGTTCTATGTTTTTTTACCTCTTCCTCTTTCAGCATGCTAATAAATTTGAGGGTTTGGGGTTAGTTAAAGTGTACAAGAAAATTTCTCAACTGAAATAAATTTTTGACTAGAGTCTTGCAACGCATTAGTTACCAAACGGGGTGAGCTACTCAAGGTTCCTAAACGATTTCATGCCCATTTCCTACACTATCATCCATGACTCTCCTTTGCCTAGGGTTTTTCTTGAGCTGAAGAGCTGGTTACAGTATAGTGAAGCCCAAAGCACTAGGGATTGGTACCTGTTTGATAACTACACTGAAATCCGAGTTTATGGAGCCGAAGTTCCCCCCTACTAATTGTCCGTATTTCCTGCCCAGCGGATTTATTATTTGGAATACATCCGGGAGGCCCTAAAATCTGATCAAATTCAGTTCCTCCATACAAAAAAGGGGTTTATCCTCAAGATTCCCATAATCATTGGCCCTTTTGTTGTCAATTCAAGGCACACCCTTCCTGTGGTGGAAAAGCTGCTTCAAGATATGGATTTGAGACAAGGGAAAGCTTGGCCATATGATCTGAGGGCCATCATCTCTAACAGGAGGAGGAGGAACAAATCAACCCCATATATGCATGAAACGAGGCCTTTCATAGAATGGCGAGCTAATATTTAAAACTGGCCTTTTCTTTCGCAGATGGAGACCGATTCATCTACGACAGGGGAAAAAATAGATGTCGCTTCAACAACAGAAGCTGCTAAAGAATAGATGGAGGAGGTAGGTGCATTAGGCATGTGTTCTCCCCCCATCAAAAGACAAAAAATAGGGACCAGTGAAGCAGAAGTTATCGGGCGGGAACAGTTGCTCGAAGAGGAAATACCATATGGAAAGCCTGACAAGGGAAAAACAGGAATCAAGGTGTTGCGGGATAGTACTACCTCTTCTTATTTCTCAGAAGTCTCACAAGCAATCACAGTCGGAAGTTATCAGGTTCCAACCAAAAGTAGGTTGAAGTCTAGAGTAATCAGAGACAAGTACAGAGCTGAGCTAGAAGGGTATGATGAGAAATACCACAGCAGATTTTCAGCTGCAATGAATCTGAACACTGAACATTTAGTAATGGCCATGGCCGAAGCCGTTCTAGACCCAAAAGCTGGTACTACAAGCTATAGGGCATTAGAGATTGTAGTTGACACGTCACAAGTGCCAGCAATTGATAAATGCAACTTATTTAAGATCTTCAGTGATATGCTTAAGGATGAAGTAATGAGGCTCTCAATCACTCCGATAAATTTGCAGAACAAGCATGGGAAAGTGGTGGAAAATTTCAAAAAGGAAAAGGTCAATTCTTGTGCCATCATGAATGATATACACTCTCTCCAGGAGGTGATTAAAGGAAAGGAAAAAGGTGAATCCAACCCCCAGGGTAGCATTATCGAGGATTTACAGAAGGAGGTCACATCCTTGAAAAGTAAAATTAATATACCGGGCTGTCATCATGTCTAAACAACTGAGCTAGCCCGGGCTGAAAGGGACAAAGTAAACTTGGCTGATTCTCTTGCAAAATATAGGAAGGAAAAAGAAAATATCGCAGGAGAGATGTCTGCTCTTCAAGACAGAATGAATGCATTACAAACAACTTGGGACACACATACATGCTCACCACCTCTCCTACCAGAGACTAGTTCACTGTCTGAACAACTGACCATTCCATTGGATACAATTACAACACTAGAGAAACAGGTTTCAACAGTGTGGCAAAGGATCGGTGAGCTAGAGGCTCTCCTTGCTGAAAATGTCAAAAATATTGATGCAATGGAGAAATAAATTGAGGAGGGGAAGCAAGAAAACAAATGGTATGAAAATACCATCAATGATCTCAACAGCCGTATGAAAGGAAATGTCACCCTCCTGGAAGCTAGGCGACCGAACTGGGCTGACATCATTACAGAAGTTAGAATACATTGGTCATTCTTAAACATTCTTGAGGAAATGAAGTCATCAATGCCCCTTCTCAGAAGAAAGCTCCACGAGGGAGGCACTAAGGTGCCTAGAAAAATCTAAAATGAAAAAAGGTATGTTTGTTTCCTAAAAGAGCTCAAGCCAGAGGATGTGGTGAAACATGGTATAGAGAGTGGGTTCATGGAAGCTTCAGAATGCCAGAAAACGGTAGAAAAAGAATCAGGTAGGAAGTTGGTCGTGGATGCTTTGGATAAAGTTGCGACTAGCTTAGAACGGTTCGATGTGTACTGGGCTGAGATAACACTCAAAGGGCTCCCATCGTGCTGGGACCCCGCTCATGCTGTCCTACAACCATTACCAACATATGAGGCTGTTCTGAAGGGGGTAATTAATCAAACATACATCCCATCTAAGAAATCTACAAGGCTTAAACCAGAAACCATAGTCTCGGTCCTTGGAAAAGAGTTCGCGCTCCTACACCAAGTAAAGCATAGAATTCCTGTCGAGGCGAGCTATAATGAACTCACGAAGGCTTACATCAAATCAGAAGGTTTCATATCAATGCTTGAACCTGCAGTAGCCAGTTTGCAGAGATGCATCAAGTATGCCAGCCTGTTAGCCAACTCCTTAGCAAACGTTCCACCACCTGCTTTAGCAACGGCCTCAACTCCTTCACACTAGTGAAAATGGTTAACTCATGATTCGGCCTTAGTGGCCTTCTAGTTTTACTTTTACTTTTACTTTCAAGTTTCGAGTGGAATTTATATTCGATTCTTGAATTTAATTTTTGTTAAGAACATTTTTAATGTTTGGTTTTGAAATGGCCACGAGCCTAATTGTAAATAATGAGAAGCATTCTCCCTCATCATAAATTTTTTTATTTTGATTAGGACCTGAAACTTCTTACCAACATGCGGGAAGATATTTTCTGCGTATGTTATTGTAAATTCTATATAAGCAGCACACTGAGATAGAAAAAAGGTTCCAGATTTTTAGAAGAATATGCTGAGAAAGAACTCTGTATGCATTTTGTTGAAATTTTGATATAAAATTTGAAGAGCCCATTGGGTCTCAGTGATGAGGAGTTTCATCTTTGTTGGGGATTCTGGCCTTAATACTTTACATTCTGTAACTCTCCCTTATTTTTTTTAGCTTAAATGTTGATTTCGTTTACATCCATTTTTCTTATATCTTGTTCTGGAATGCGATTTGCTCACATGTCTTAGTATGAATTTATCGTTGTTGGTACTCATGCTAAAACTTGTCTAGTGCTTTAAATATGGCTCAAGCATGATATGTTGTTCCATATTTCACTTCAACCGTATTTCCTCTTATATTAGTCATGATGAAATGTCATATTTAAATTTATCGTCATGTATGGATTCTTGTTACTATAAGCCCAGTACATGTTGATATTCGTTTCTAGATCTCATCTCGGTAATAGCTAGTATTCTCTCCATATTTCATACACAGTAATCACCCTCTGGTTATTCAACTCTGTGAAGTACTTTATAATCGAGCCTTTTTTATAGAAATATATCTTTGAATTGCCTGATACATTTTTATCAGAAAGTCACACTTTGCCTCTGCAGTATTAGTTTTCTTCGTGTCGAAGTTTTGAGGATTTTTGTTCCATCTCAATTAAACCTTTCTGTTTACACATGATAGCATGAGACCATTTTCTGGATAACCTTTCCATGTTATACCATATGCTCCTTGTTGTATAATATGTCCTAGGAACTGGTCTTTCACAACTCAAGGTTGTCTCTAGGAATGACAACATATTTTTGGTGTTGTTGCCGGGGATACGAAGTTGAGAAAAGATAAATCCCTGGGCCTCAATAGAATCTCTATTCACTCTTCAAAAAGGTGAGAAAGAAGAGTTGAGAATTGTATATTTCTCACCTTGGCGACTCCACAGTCAATTATCAGATAAACTTACTTGCAGTCCTAGCTCCTCGAAACCCACATCTGAGGTCAGATACATCTCAGCCAAAGACACCTTCAGTGTCTAACCTAGAGAAGATATTACATAGGAGGGGTTGGAGGGAAAGAAAATCAGTTCACATAGAGATTCTTGAATTCTGTTTAGAAGACTTTCCATCCTCCTCCTCCCAAGTAGCCCAAGTGCAAAGTCCTAACTCCACCGGGGGAAATACCGATTACTTCTCAGATAATCCTCCTGTGGGAAACATCCAAGTCAAAGACGAAGCTGAATCAGTGGATACGACCCACTACACCCTTCATCCCACTGTTGAGGATGAAGAAGTCAAATAATTCACTGAATTATCTGTTATTAATAGTTCCTCTTTTCCATCAGCACCTCAAGCCTCTGTCCAATACATTCCCATTGTCATTCAAACTTCACTTCCACCTCCTCCTCTAATGCATCAAACTCTTGCACTACCTCCACCACCCCCGATGGCCAATCTTCCAAGATTCTTGCTAAACAAATATGCCCCCTTGGCATTACCTCAAGTCTTGAATGATATGCCTCAAGACTATCTGAAAATCTTACCCCGTTTCAACGGGGAAAATGAGATCGAAGCTCAAAAGCATCTTAAAGTCTTCTGCTCTTTTGAATAGAACTTTAATGTGGAACATCTAGATGTAATCTTAAGATTGCTTGTTCAATCTCTTGATGGAGAAGCCAGAAAATGGTTTAATACATTGGGAAACTGCTCCATCACTGCATGGGAGGAGATGGAAAATTCTTTTCTCAGAAAATGGGTGGAAAAGAAATATCATGGTTATTTCCTCACTGAATTTAATGCAATCAAGAAAAAACACAATGAGGGAGTACTAGAGTTCATTAAGAGGTTCAACAAGTTGTACTCAACCCTTCCAGCCGAAATGAAACCTCACCAGAATGCAGCCAAGGTGGTGTTCATGGCAGCCTTTGATTCTGAATTTGGTTTCTCTCTAAGAGAAAGGAAGCCTATTTCACTAGAAGGTGCTCAGACGGATGCGCTAGAATTGAAGGCTAATTTTACTTCAACGGGAAAATCAAAGGGAAAATCAGATCAAGATGCCAGGAGAAGGGGCAAAGAAGAGGTATCTACTTCTAGCCAAGACACAGAGTCAGCTAAGAACAAAATGGAAGAAATGAATAAAATGACTAAGAATTTTTCAAATAAGCTGGTCAAACTTGAACTCGAAGCCAATAATTCATCTTCTAAGACTTTCCACAATGCTCCAAACAGGGGTTACAATCCTCAGTACAGAAAACCATCCTTGTATTTAATGAAAAGGGAGCGAAAAGAACAACAAGATTAGGTACCACACCCGCTGTACCTCGAAGTTCAGGTAGATGGTCCTACCGAAGACACCGCCTATGAGCAAGATGATCCATATCTTTCTTATTCGAATAGTGATGAAGTAGAATGTCCCTTGCAAGAAGGTGATGGAATAGATATTCCGTTACAAGAAGAAGAAAAGGCTAAGGGCACCGAAGATCCCGAGATCAAGGATTATTGCAAGCAGTTCGTTGATTTCATGCAAGCACAGTTCAATAGAGGATATGACCTCAAATATTCTAGGAAAAGAGCTCGTACTCAAGATCAAGAAGAAGAGGCACCCAAAAAGGAAGCATCTGCTCAGAAGGAGACAATGGTGCAAAAGGTCACAGATAAAGGTAAGAGGCCTCTGAATGAATCTCTGCAGTCTAGTGATCAAATTCCTTCCTTTTCAAAAGTACTCACTCCTCCTAATACTAAGTCTATGTTGAAAGAAGTCAAGCCTTTAGTTGAAAACAAAGAGTCAAAGGAGAATATAACAGAAAAGTCCTCTTCTATCTTTGGTTTACAAAAGGATCTTGAGAAAGTCAAAATACCAGTTCCCTTGACGGAACTGTTGAAGTAGCCCATCTATCAATATCAGGTTACCTCTTTTATGCTTCCTCTAGAAACAACTCATATTCTAGATAGTCTGAACCTTAAAGAAGAAAGATCCATGGTTGTGTTTGGCCCCCACGTTGAAGAATTAGATGCCTCTACTCCTCCTTTTTATGTGTCATTAGTGATTCACGACCTGCTATTACATAAATGTATGTTAGATTCGGGAGGTTCCCATATTCTATTGCCTTTTTCAGTCATGGAGAAAATAGGATTGCAAATCACCCATCCATACAAGGACCTCTATTAATTTTATTCTAAAAGAGTCAAGTGTCTAGGTATGATCAAGGACTTGGTGGTCAATTTTGACCAAATCCCAGCCAAAAGTGTGGTGATGGATATAGTGGTGGCTGACATCCCAGCTCATTTCGGCATGATATTGTCAAGTTCTTGGGGAACCAAAATTGGTGGGTCAATCAAAATGGATTTGACTTATGCTACTATTCTAGTAGTTGGAGGCCATGAAAGGAGGCTGTATAGGGAAACAAGATTTTTCAAGATGGTTACTAAGGCTGAAAACTCGGTTACTTCACCAATGTATAGTAAAGAGGGGGATTTATCATGTATAATGTTAGAGGAAGACTAAGATTATGCTCAACAATCATCATTCTGCCAGATTAAGTTTGAAATGTCCTTAGAGAGTTAGGAAGCAGGAGTTTGGACACTTCACTTTGATGGAGAAAATTCCAGAGAAGGTAATGGGGCTGGAGTACTACTGATTTCTTCTACAGGAAAATGGGTTCCATTGTCTTTCAAGTTAGAATATGAAGCTTCCAATAATGTGGCCGAATATGAAGAACTCTTGTTAGGGTTACAAACAGCCAGAAGCATGAACATATAGAGTCTAAAAGTTCTGGGAGATTCGGAACTGGTAGTAAGGCGAATGAAGAATGAGTGCCAAGCTAAAAAACCGAGGCTGAGGGCTTATAGGAACGAAGTATGGGATCTAGTGGAAATTTTTTTCCTGGCATTTAATATTCAGTTTATTCCCAAAGAGAAAAATAGTATGGTAGATTCCCTTGCTGTGGCTGCTAGTACATTTCATCCACCTCAAAATCCTCTTTTAAGATACAAAATTGAAGTTTGTTATCGACCATCAATTCCAGATAATATCAAGCAGTGGCAGGTGTTTGAATATGAAGACCAAGTAAAAATATTTATGGAAACAGTTGGGGAATTCTCAAACATGGAGATAGATGCTTGTGAAGAAGAAGAAGTTGAAGACCTTTCAGAAAACAAATGGGAGGAAAAGGTGGCTGGCCATAAAGTGTTGCAATTGAAGGGAAACATTATACCTAGAGGGCTAGTGTCTCTAGAAAGGTTGTTTGACAAAAACAATGTCCCACTACAGCCAAAAAAAGTGGTAGAAGAAAATTAGGTAGAATACCTAAATCTTGGTACCGATGCTGACCCCAAAATTGTGAAGGTTTCCAAGAAAGTCCCAGAAGAATATAAAGAGCTCTACCATAAATTATTCCAGTCATACAAATATGTGTTTTCATGGTCTTATCAGGACCTAAAAACCTTCGACGTCAGCATCATGCAACACAAAATTCCTCTGAAAGGAGATGTGAAGCCGCATAAGCAGAAGCTTAGATAGATTAACCCTCTGCTGCTCCCTTCCATAGAGAAGGAGATCAAGAAGTTATTGAAGGCCAAAATCATTGTGCTGCTGAGATACTCTAAGTGGGTGGAAAATTTAGTCCTAGCCCAAGAAAAGAATGGAGAAATAAGGTTGTGTGTTCATTTCCGGAATCGAAATCAAGCATCATTAAAGGATAATTACTCACTGCCCAAGATGGATCATATTCTGCCAAAAGTAGTGGGAGCTTCACGGATGTCAATGATGGATGGTTTCTCTGGGTATAATCAGGTGGCTATACTCCCAGAAGATCAAAAGAAGACTGCCTTCACCACACTGTGGGGTACATTTATGTATGCCAGGATGCCTTTTGGATTGATCAATGCAGGGGCCACTTTCCAAAGGGCCATGGATATCTCCTTTGTTGGGGAGAAAGATAAGTTCGTGGTGGTCTATCTCGATGATATCACTGTGTTTTCAAAGCATGATGCAGAGCACATTGAACACTTGTGTAGAACTTTCGAGAAGTGCAGAAGGTATGGTCTCTCTCTCAATCCGCATAAGTCATTATTTGCATTGGAAGAGGGCAAGATTTTGGGACATATTGTGACTAAATATGGGGTAGAAATTGTTCCTAAGAGAGTAGAAACTATAAACATAATTTCTCTCCCCAGAAATAAAAAGGAGGTGCAGGTGTTCCTTGGACACATCAAATTTCTGAGAAGGTTTATCCCTAACTATGATGAGATAGTTTGGCATATAACTAACATGATCAAGAAGAATAACAAGGTGAAGTGGTCCTATGAATCACGAGAGGAATTTAGCAGAATCAAAAATGCCTTTGCAGAAGCCCCAATACTGGTTGGACTAGACTATGCTAAAACCTTTATGATTTTCTCATTTGCGTCACCTCATACAGTGGCAGGAGTTTTATTGCAGAAGAACAAGGAGGGGTATGAGTAGCCTATCTCTTTCTTTAGCTAGGTGCTCCGTGATGTATAATTGAAATACAATATACTAGAAAAGCAAGCTTATGCCCTAGTGGAGTCTGTCAAGGCATTCTGAATGTATGTCCTAAAATCACACATCACTGCATTTGTGCCCACAGCAGCCGTGAAGGATATCCTTAGCCAAGGAGACAGCGAGGGAAAAAGGGGGAAATGGATTGCAAAAATACAAGAATATGAGTTGGATATTCATCCCACCAAGTCGATCAAAGGATGAGGATTAGCCCAAATCCTGTCAGAATCGAACTGTCAAGATCTGGGAATAAATTTGTCTATGATAGCTAATGAGGAGGCCGAAAATATGGAAGAATAACATAGGATAGAGATAGCTACTTAGAAGACTCATATGAATTATCTCATCAGCCCGTGGTAGAAGGAGATTGTGGAGTATCTTTTGACTGTCAGATGCCCCCCTAGCTGTGACAAAGCTAAATACAGAGCACTAAGATTGAAGTCGCATAAATTTTTTGTTGCCAACGATCAGCTGTACTGGCGAGATCCTTCAGGTATCCTACTCATGTGCATTACAGAAAGTGACATGGAAAATATAATGGTTGAATTTCATGAAGGTATCTGTGGGGGTCACTACAGCTGGAGAGCTACCCCTCACAAAATTCTGAAAGTTGGTTTCTTCTGGCCCGAACTCTTTGGAGATGTGTTTTCTCGAGTCAGAGCTTGTGAAAAGTGTCAGAAATTTACGGAGAGACAGAAGTTTGTACCCCTACCCATGATCCCTGTACATGTGGATGAACCATTCTAGTAAGGGGGATTGACTTTATTGGTGAGATTCACCCTACATTGAGTGGACAACACAAGTGGATATTATCTGCTACAGATTATTTCACAAAATGGGTGGAGGCTATACTTGCAAGGAACACAACAGATACCGTGGTGATAAAGTTTATGGAAGAAAGCATTATATCCAGATTTGGCTGTCCTGCCAAGATAGTTACTGATAATGCCCAGGCCTTTAAATCTACTAATTTTTTAGCTTCTGCCAGCAGTATAACATTACATTGGGTCATTCCACAGCCTACTACCCACAAGGAAATCGCTTAGCAAGGTCTTCTAATAAAACCCTGGTGAGAGCACTGAAGAAATCTATCAACGAAAATCAGAAAAATTGGGACTCTCAGCTAAAGTTAGCTTTATGGGAAAACATGATTACCAGTAAGAGATCGACGGGGATGTCTCCATATGAATTGGTATATGGGAGAGAAACTTTCTTTCCCATAAAATTTTCCTTACCAGTAGCAAGGTTCATGCAACAAAGCCAAGAAGAGCTAAATGATATTACCAGGAGAATCAATCAGCTGGAAGAGTTGGAGGAAACATGAGATAAGGTGAGTCAGAGGTTGACCAAATATCAGGATAAGATGAAAGATATGTTTGACCAGCATGCCAAGGACAAGAAGATGCAGGTTGGGGATTTAGTGCTCAGATGGGATATCCGAAGAGAATAGAAGGGGAAGCATGGTAAATTTGATCCACTGTGGTTCGGCCCCTTTAAAATTGTGGAGCAGGGGGGGAACAACACATTCAGGTTAGAAAATTTGCAGGGTGATTTACTTGACACCCTTGTAAATGGTCAGTTCATGAAACCTTACTTCCAGTTCTGATTCAGGATGAGAGAGCCTAATGTATTATACTGTACATTAGTTATTTTCTTTTATCTTTGTTTTAATGTCGTTTGTTGTGAAAAATCATGAAGAGAATAAGAAAAAGTGCAGAGGAGTTGTGTCTACAAAAAGGGTTAACAGGTGGTCTGCGAGGTTCTCAACACGTCCAAGGATGAACGTTCCATCCCCATATGGAGTCAATGTTGATTATATAGTTCACCCTTAATATTTTAATAAAAATCATACAGAGCAGATCACCAGATAACATTATTCATGGCTAAAAGTTTCGAAGTTGGCTAAGGAGAAATAGCACTAAGCTAAGTCACATGCGAGAAAAGGATAAGCATGTTTCTATAACGGAGCGGAAACATATAAAGAATTTAAACTTAGCTGATCAAAGGTATAAAAGGCATAAATAATCAAATACAAAATGGGGCCCGCATATATTTTATACATGCATGAAAGGGAGTCTGCAAGTGTGATTCTGGGGGGGTCACGAAGGTGAGGGACGAGGCAGAGTCCTACCCCCCCCCGAAATCTTGATGATGTGTCCAGGTGATCGAAACGGGGTGAGTTTTCCACAGAGAATAAAGCATGGGCTTTAAAGTTATCATGATATGCACTTTGCGTCCCACGAGGGCCATGTTCTGAAGTAGAGCTATTCACCACGACGTAAAGGTAAGGTAAGTTTTTAGGACACCCAGTACTGAGGCCCGTACCGGTGTTTAACCTGACACGTGGTGTTCACCTACCCGAAGTCTAACACCCAGTCCCTACACGCCACATGTCTCACTATCAGTGTCCTTATGATGCTTGCCCTATTCGTTTCACCCCACCGTCTTTTCCCGAGCCCCCTGAGTTCTATATAATGGTCCTCCGTCTTTTACTGTGGTAAAATAATTAGGTTTTCGACTATTGTATAAACAAAAGTGGGATCCCAGTACCAGGTCCTCCTAGTCATTGTTAGTACCCCTCCGTCGCTTTCCCAAGAAATTTCCTACTTCGCAAGTATTCCATGTCTCTCATTCCATCTGGTTTCCTTTTGTTTTTAAATTTTCATGTTGGTCATGGGTAAAGTCACAACCAAGAAGTCAGAGCCGAAGACTCCCCAAGTCCCTAAGACTAGAACTCCTCCAGGGTTTGAACCCTTCTTAGACTGACAAGCCGACATCTGCGACCCACAGTACCCATTTTCCATTAGTAGCATCAAGCCTGAACTTTTTAGGAGACAGTCGAAAACAAGCATAGGTATCGGGTGGTTCTGTGGGGTTTGCATCATCAAAATTACCCCTCTAGTCTATCCAGTGGTAAAATTTATCTATTGGCTCCATGACACTTACGATGAATGTCGAGGCATGTTACTCTCTTCTCAAGGAAATAGAATATTCACCCTTTCCCCCGATATCATCAGAAAAGCCCTTCATTTTCCTACCAGTTCAAACTACGTCAGTTTTAGTGAAGTTACTCTTACCTCTCAATTTGAAAAACTACCATGGAAGCAGTAGAGCGATTTCATCACCTCCATAACCAACTCTCAGTTCACAGCCCTCCCTTCCGCAGACTCAGTCCCCCTGGGTCTGTTCAAAGAAGAAGTACAGCCTATCCTTGCTCTCATCGTAGGTTTACTAGGTGTGGAAAGTTTCGGGAAAGCCTCCAAGGGATGTATTTCTTTCTTATGTTTAATGTCTCAAACCGAGGTTGTTCTAGAAATTCCTGGTTTCCTGGCCTCCACCATTCAGACCCAGTTCTAGGAACTCTCAGACCTGGGTCGCTTCCGCTTTTGTTCTATGGGTTTTTACCTCTTCCTCTTTCAGCATGCTGATAAATTTGAGTGTTTGGGCCTAGATAAGGTATAAAAGATAAATTATCAGCCTAGACCAACATTTGACTGGAGTCTTGCAACGCATCAGTTACCAAACGGGGTTGGCTACTCAAGGTTCCTGAATGATTTCATGCACATTGCCTACACTATCATCCATGACTCTCCTCCGCCTAGGGTTTTTCCTGAGCTGAAGAGCCAGTTACAATATAGTGAAGCCCAAAGCACTGGGGATTGGTACTTGTTTGATAACTACACTGAAATCTGAGTTTATGGAGCCGAAGTTCCCCCCTACCAATTGCCCGTTTTTCCTACTCAGCGGATTTATGCTTTGGAATACATCCAGAAGACCCTGAAATCTGACCAAATTCACTTCCTCCCTGCAAAAAAGGGGTTTATCCTCAAGCTTCCCACAACCATTGGCCCTTTTGTTGTCAATTCAAGGCACGACCTTCCTATGGTGGAAAAACTGCTTCAAGATATGGATTTGAGACAAGGGAAAGCTTGGCCCTATGATCCGAGGGGCATCATCTCTAACACAAGGAGGAGGAACAAATCAACCCCATATATGCATGAAACAAGGCCTTTCATCGAATGGCGAGCTAATCTTGAAAACTGGCCTTTTCTTTCCCAGATGGAGACTGATTCATTTGCGACAGGGGGAAAAATAGAAGCTGCTTCAACAAGATAAGCTGGTAAAGAACAGATGGAGGAGGTAGGTGCATTAGTCGTGCGTTCTCCCCCCTTCAAAATACAAAAAACATGGACCAGTGAAGCAGAAGTTATCGGGGGGGGGGGGGGGAACAGTTGCTCGAAGAGGAAATACCATATGGGAAGCCCAACAATGGCAATACAGGAATCAGGGTGCTGCGGGGCAGTACTAACTCTTCTGATTTATCAGAAGTCTCACAAGCAATCAGAGTCGGTAGTTCTCAGGTTGCAACCAAAATCAGGTTGAAGGCTAGAGAAATTAGAGATAAGTACTGGGCTGAGCTAGAAGGGTATGTTGAGAAATACCACACCATATTTTCAGCTGCAATGAATCTGGACATTGAACATTTAGTAAGGGCCACAGTCGAAGCCTCTCTAGACACAGAAGCCGGTACTACCAGCTACAGGGCATTAGAGATTTCAGTCGACATGTCACAAGTGCCGACAATTGATAAATGAAACTTATTTTAGATCTTTGGTGATATGCTTAAGGATAAAGTAATGCAACTCTCAATCAATCTGAGAAAGTTGCAAAGCAAGCATGGCCAAGTGGTGGAAAATTTCAGAAAGGAAAAGGTCAATTATCGTGCCCTCATGAATGATATACGCTCTCTCCAAGAGGTGATTAAAGGAAAAAAAAAAGGTGAAGCTAACCCCCAGGGTCACCTTATCAAGGATTTACAGAAGCAGGTTGTAGCCTTGAAAAGTAAAATTAATATACCAGGCTCTCATCATGTGCAAAGAGCTGAGCTAGCCTGGGCTAAAAAAGACAAAGTAAACTTGGCTGATTCTCTTGCAAAAGAGAAGGATGAAAAAGAAAATATCACAGGAGAGATGGGTTCTCTTCACGACATAATTAATTCATTACAGACAACTTGGGACACACATACATGCTCACCACCTATCATACCAGAGACTAGTTTACTGTCTGAATAGTTAACCACTACGTTGGCTACAACTGCAACACTAGAGAAATATTTTTTGATAGTGTGGCAAAGGATCAGTGAGCTGGAGGCCCACCTCGCTAAAAATGTCAAAAATATTGATGCAATACAGAAAGAAATTGAGCAGGTGAAGCAAGAAAAGAAACGATATGAAAAGACCATCAATGATCTCAACAGCCGTATGAAAGGAAATGTCACCCTCCTGGAAGCGAGGTGACTAATATAGGCTAACATCATTGCAGAAGTTAGAAAACACTGGTATTTCTTAAACGTTATCGAGGAAATGAAGTCAGCCATGCCTCTTCTCAGAAGAAAGCTCCACGAGGGAGGCACTGAGGCGCGCAACAAAATCCAAAATTCAAAAAGGTATTTTTCTTTCCTAAAAGAGCTCAAGCCAGAGGATGTGGTGAAACATGGTATAGAGAGCAGGTTCATGGAAGCCTCAAAATGCTAGAAAGCGGTAGAAAAAGAATCGGATAGGAAGTTGGCCATGGATGCTTTGGAGAAATTTGCGACTAGCTTAGAACGGTTCGATGTGAACTGGGTCAAGATAACACTCGCAGGGCTCCCATCATGCTGGGACCCTTCTCATGCTGTCCTACAGCCATTACCATCATATGAGGCCATTCTGAAGGGGGTAATAAATCAAACAGACATCCCCTCTGAGAAATCTACAAGGCTTAAACTAGAAACCATAGTCTTGGTCCTTGGAAAAGAGTCCGCGCTCCTGCACCAAGTAAAGCATAGAATTCCTGTCGAGGCGAACTATGATGAACTCACGGAGGCTTACATCAGAACAGAAGGTTTCATATTGATGCCTGAACCTGTAGCAGCCAGTTGGCAGAGATGCATCAAGTATGCCATCCTGTTAGCCAGCTCCTCAGAAAACGTTCCACCACCTACTTCAACAACGGCCTCAAATCCTTCGCACTAGTGAAAATGGTTAACTCATGATTGGGCCTTAGTGGCCTTCTAGTTTCAATTTTACTTTTACTTTCAAGTTCTGAGTGGAATTCATATTCCACTCTTGCATTTACTTTTTGTTAAGAATATTTTTAATTTTTGGTTTTGAAATGGCCACGAGCCTAATTGTAAATGATGAGAAGAATTCTCCCTCATCATAATTTTTGTTATTTTGATTAGCACCTTAAACTACTTACCAGCACGCTGGGAAGATATTTTCCCAAAATATTTTCCCGCGTATGTTATTGTAAATTCTATATAAGAAGAAAAATGAGATAGAAAAAAGGTTCCAGATTTTCAGAATAATACGCTGAGAAAGAACTCTATATGCATTTTGTTGAAATTTTGATATAAAATTTGAAGAGCACGTTGGGTCTCAGTGATGAGGAGTTTCATCTTTATTGGGGATTCTGGCCTTAATACTTTACAATTTGTAACTCTCCCTTATGTTTTATAGCTTAAATGTTCATTTCGTTTACATCCATTTTTCTTATATCTTGTTCTGGAATGCGAGTTTCTCACATGTCTTACTATGAATTTATCGTTTTTGGTACTCACACTAAAACTCGTCTAGCACTTTAAATATGGCTCAGGCATGATATGTTGTTCCATCTTTCACTTCAACCATATTTCCTCTTATATTAGTCCTGATGAAATGTTATCTTTAAATCTATCATCATGTATGGATTCTTGTTACTATAAGCCCAATACATGTTGATATTTGTTTCTAGATCTCATCTCGGTAATAGCTAGTATTCTCTCCATCTTTCATACACAATAATCACCCTCTGGTTATTCACCTCTGTGAAGTACTTTAGAATCCATCCCCCTTTACAGAAAGCTGTCTTTGAATTGTCTGATACGTTTTTATCAGAAAGTCACACTTTTCCTCTGGAGTATTACTTTTTTTCGTGTCGAAGTTTTGAGGATTTTGGTTCCATCTCAATTGAACCTTTCTGTTTACACATGATAGAATGGTAGCCTTTTCTTTATAACCTTTACATGTTATACCATATGCTCCTTGCTATATAGGATGTCCTAGGCACTGGTCTTTCACAAATCAAGGTTGTCTCTAGGAATGACAACACCATGCATGAGCTCATCTGGAAGGGCTTAAGGATCGTGTAATCATTAATTCATATTTTCCAAATTTATAGGGGCTCATTTATCCCAAAAATGAGTAAGGAAGGAAGGTCAAGCAGAGGCAATCAAAAGGTTAAATATTGGACCGATTTTTCTTATATCACAAGCTAGATCCGAGCTAGATGAGAGTGAGATATTCAGGAGAGTGCAAAGGTTTCTTAGTGGAGAAAGAGCATTGTATTTTTTTGTGATATTCACCATATGAAATATAGATAGAGAGGGGTTTTGAGAAGTTGTTTTCTGCATATAAATCTTGTTTTGTATATTGGTAATTTCTTTCTCTTATTTGTTATGTGATTGTGCGATCATATTTGGTTCCCAAAAATTGTAGGAAGGATTCAATGTTTTTTTAGTAGACTACAAAAATGAATTGAATCCATTGGTTAGATTTTCTACATGGTATTAGAGTGCTAGGAATCACAATAGAAGAGAAGAAATTGAGTTTGTCTACAAAAAATTTGAATTTCCAGATTTATTGTTCAGGATCTAGCAACAGATCAAGATGTCTTTCAATGGCTTGTGACTCGAATATTACCTTAAGGGAAATTTGAATTACATAGCATGGAAGAACATGATGGAGGAAGTTCTTGAGGACAAAAGACTGACCAAATTCATATATAGTGATAGTTCCCATCCCCTAATAGTAGATGCTCAACTTCTTGATGCATGGAAGAAGAAGGTAGAAAAGCTGAGAAGGATCTTGTTAGAGGGATTTCAAGATCATATTGTCTCAAGTCTCCATGGGAAGGTGACTCCATATGCTATGTGGAATACCTTGAAAAATATGTTTTAGAATAGCAGTGACCACACAAAGTTCGCGTTGAAATACAAGCTCAGCAAGATGAATATGGAGGAGGGTGATATGATACCAGAATACTTGAAAATTTTCCCTCAATGTCGAGATGAGCTTGGAAGTGTTGGTGTGACAGTAACCCAGGATGATTTGGTGAGCCTAGCTATAACAACCATGGTAAAAAAATTCATGTAGAAAAGATATAGGACCATGGTCAATGGGACACGTATTCCAAGATGAATGGCGAGAGAAACATCCTAGTAGGTGTTCATTTGGTTTATTATGGCTAAGGAAATTGGAAAAGGAAAAGGAAATGGATTTGGAAAGGCATGAGGCATTATTTGGCATTTCTTTTATGAAAATAATGGAAATTAGGAGAAAAGGAAGGTAAAAGTTCATAGGTTGCATGTGAGCAGGAAAATGAAGGAAAATAATGGAAAATGAAAAAAATCAGGGCCTCATTAATACAAAGGATTATAAGGATCACTGGGCAAGGCTTGGTCAGTTCAGTTTGGAGTTATCATTATTCTCTCTCTCTCTCTATTACTCTTGATCATTTAGAGTATTCTTGGATCACTCTTGAAGAGTGTGGTATATTTGGATATTTGGATCGAGAAAGCAAAGGAAGAGTAGGATATCACAGAGTACATCAGGATGAACATCTACAAAAGGTTATGAGTGCAAGTACCGAGTTGGATGTATGATTTCCTAACTATTTTTTTCATTCATGGTATTTCATGTGGATTCTTGATTATGGTCTGTCATAGGCATGGATGTTGGCCGAGAATGACAGTGTATTTTCCCAGCCTTTCCATTTCCTATAAAACCATGGTATTGTGGGTTTATTTCCATTTATTTTTTTATGGTTGTTCTCATGATTCCTCTAGTTTTTGGGTTGAGTTCTTAGTTTGTAGAGGCTTCATTGGAAAATTTATCCGGAGCCTAGTGGACAGTTGTTCGGTTGAATTACTAGTCCTGGAGCCTCGGTTGGAAAAATGCTCTAGAGATCTATGTGGGTTGAGTTACTATTCCTCGAGCCTTGGTTGAAAAATTCTCTCGAGCCCTGGAACAACTAGGGTTGATTTACTAGTCCTAAATATTTGGTTGGAATAAAAAATTTGGAGCCCTATAGAAGCTTGTGTGGAGAGCAATCCATGATGACTAGTGATGTCTGACTGTGAGGTGGAATCACTAGTTTGGGGTTGAGATAGTGTTAGTGTGAATTCTAATCGCAAGCATACAAAAAAAACCCACTTTATTTGTGCATAACAAAAAACCCTAATATCAAAGATGGATGTCAATTTATTTAGATATGTAGTTAATTAACGAAGATAAATGCTACAAACTCCAGATATATGCAGTAAAAGACATTAATCAGTAAATAAAATCAAGATTTTCTCCATGCATCCAAAATACAAGACAATAATATTTTAAAACAATTTTTGTATTCATGACACCTAGGAAGGGAACACAGAAAGATGTTACCAGTCCCCCTAAATGGGATGGGTTCTTGTATGTCCTCAACACTTTAGATCTAAGATCTCTCTCTCTTGATGGTGTAGAAAACCCCAGACAAAAAATGGAACTCAAAGGGAGCTCACTAGCAAAAAGATAGAAAAATATGGCAATGATGGAGGATCAAAGTCAGACCAAAAGTATAGAGCTAGAGTGATATTTAAGCAACAAAAAGTAGTGAGTGAATGGAAAAACCCTTCTATTTATAACAAAATTTTGAGTTAGGCTAGATATTGGTGCATAATTAAAATATTATTAACCAAATATAGATCCAACTTTTATGGAATATTTTATTATATTTGTTGGAGGGAAAAGGAATTTGAATTTGGTCAAGTCCCTTTATTTGTAAATAATAAATAAGTAAATGATTTATTTATTATTTTAAGAGTGTGGTTGATTAATAATTAAATAAATAGTGATTTATTCAATTATTTATAAATGATTTAGTGAAATTTAACAAGGAATATTATTTAAATAGTGTTTAAATAATTATTCCTAGCAAATAATTAGATAAATAGTGATTTATCTCATTCATTTTCCTGTTTTGGGTTAAATATGACCAGAAACATTAATTAAACTGTTGTTTAATTAATTGTCGCTTGAGGAAAATCAAACAAATATGGATCTATTCAATATCTCCTCATGGGGTTACCTGTTTAAACCATAAAATACTTAATAAATTAAGGATTACTAAGTTACTTTTCATAGTGAAAGAAATTCTACTTAGGGTAAAATTGGTCTTGCATTGTGTAATTTGGTCCATCTAATAGTAATAGGTTAGATTACTAAAAATTGGTGTAACGGATTGCCCCCGAGCGTGCGAGCATTAGGAGCTAATCGTATGACTCAAGTACGTTGTAAGAACTCAATCACCAGACACCGAAGAGGAAGTCAGAGACAGAGAAATATAAGGTAGACTAAAGCACTAGAGGAAAATAACCTGAGGAGGTGAGACTTACAGGTGCGAAAAGTATCTTTTATGAGTGAGTACCTATTCTAAAACAGGCGGGGGAGTGATACCGATACCCTCCAAGATAACAAAGTACAAATAATAATGTGTCCAGTAAACAAGGGACTAAATTATATAGCACATGTTGGCATAAACATGGGCCAAATAAAAATATGATAATGGATTGCACATACATATTGTGACTGGGATAACAACTAGGACTTATACAATAATATCTTATTACATGAGATATAATTACAACCAAAGAGGCCCTATAAAACAGGAGAGGGCTCTGAAAATATGAATGATACATTCAAACTAAAAGGCACTGCAAGTGGCTGAGGCCGAAACCATAGAATATGTGGAGCTGCATGAAAGGCTATAATGAGGAGGTCATCTGGGCACGTGGGGGGCTACCTTAACTGCTACCCCCTCATGATTTTTCAAACATCTCACACACACCTTGGAATCACCGGTACAATATGTTGCATCACTGAACCATCAAGTATACATATCTCGATCATGTTGTAAGGAGTTGGAGCTGAGAAAAAATCAATTCAAAGGGAAATAAGGAGTACCTTTCTCTGATCTGAGGCACCGAACAAGAGTGGAAGCTGGAACCAAGGTACACCGCCGTTTAGAACTATCTTCTAGAATGAATGAGTTTATGTCAATAGAAGGAGGTCTTCCATAGGCGAGGCAATAAGGGGTCCTAAACTAAGGCATAAGAGATAACAGTAGAGCGACTGACAAAATAACACTAGGGATGATGATGGAATGGGGGGTACTGAGTACTGGACTGACGACTTCCCTTGTTAGATCATGAATGGCATCGATGACCTGGAAGAAATTGACAGAATATCAGAGGGGATATGGTATAGTATGACTAAAGGCCAAAGTGTGCAACACGAGAGACGGGCAGATTAATGAAGGATGGAGGACCATGATGGGATACAAAGGGACTCGGGATAGACTCCATGGATGCAATGATGACTCAACTCAGATGCTCTAAAAATGGGTGACTCGATGATGCTGACACACATAAAATGTCCAGTGGGGACCATAAATATGTGAGTACAAGATGGTTACTCACAACGAAAATCGACATGTGCATGGAAAAGTATGGAGGCAAAGTGGTGCACCAAGCACAAGTGTTGCAAGTTAAGAGATTAGATTTTGAGGAGTAGTGAAGTGGCCGTTCTTGGAAAAAATATATCAAGGTCAAGTATCAAATCACAAAAAACTAAAGGATACCCATTTGAGAGCTCGATGACAACTTTCCAATGGTGTTGACGGTTTGTCAAATTGAGCTACGGTTTGGTCACAACTAGTGAAACAAAAATATGGGGTTTATCTTTTAATAAGGCATTTTCCCTCCAATTTAATTTATTTGTAAGTGTAGTTGTTGTGAATATAGAGAGGAGAAAAGGCCCTATATATTGCGGTAAGGGTAGCGGACAAATCGATCATTGGAATCAAGATCCGCTAGTTGTAGGTAAGAGGCATAACCATAATGTTTCATTTCAGTGGATTGAAAGTTTAGTTTAGATGCCTAGAGCTTAGGAATAGACCCCTGCTCTTCTTCACGGCCAGGTCACACTTTTTGGGGTAATATCTGTGACCTAGGTAGCAGGTTTTGGGCAGAAAACTACGACCTTTCCCAGGATTATGCTTGAAAAGTTTGACCTAATAGAGAGGGGTATTTCAGTGTTATGTTTTGGCTAAGAGTTGGGTTTTTATAGTTGAATGCAGTCTTTCCTTTCTGTAGACTGACAAGTATGATGGTTTTGTGCAGATATGGCAGAATTGAGGATCAACTGGAGAGAGAGAGACCTAGACACATTATGGTCAGAGATCCGAGAGGATCATGGTGTCCATACTGCATTGGCTAGGTTTTGGGTCCTGAAGTTTGTGGAGAACCCTTTGAGGAGAGCTGGATAGCCCTTATTGGCCTGGATTGTCAGTTATTTGGATTCGGAACATGAGGTATTTATAGTGCAAGGGCACTGGATCGAGTTTATGGTCCAGGATATATATTTTTTGACTGATCTCCCACCACTTGGGATGCAGGGGAATATGCAGCAAGTGTTACTGCAAGGGTAGAACATCATGGATTTTGTAGAACACCATTTCCGACCAGTTCTCCATCTCAAGGGGACACGGATACCGATCGAGGATCTAGAGAGGTTAGAGACTCATGCTGTGGCTGCAGTAGTGCTACGGATCCTCGGAAACCAGGAACTCCACCACATCAGTACTAGTTAAATTATGCTTGTTGAGAGTGTCTTGAGTGGGAACTACTATGGGTGGGCCCAAATGACTTTGTTGTCATTGAAATGACAATTATCACTATGTAAGAGGCAGGTGAGCCATGACTGTGCATATGGCACAGTGTTGTGCTCACTCTTCTTTAAGAAGATCCCGACACTTCGACCTCACATATAGATCCAGGATGGGGGCCAGAGAGAGCCCAATATGTGCCGATGGGGACGGCTACTGTGCAGAGAAGGAGGTGGGGCAGTCAGACGAGTGTTCCAACCCATTTTTTTTGCTCATTGGGATCATATGCCACTCTACATAGATGACTATCCCTATAGTGGGATGAGTTATCGTGGCGACCCAAACTTGACACTGCCACCTGGTTGAGTATGGAAGCATGATGGTAAGTGAGAAGTCATTAATATTTTTATGCACATTTTAAATTTGTAGAATATTATATATGGTACTGATTCATTCACTTTGGGTATGCAGATACAACACCGGTAAAACCGGTCGGGTACATGCGACGACCTACAGTATCAGGAGCTGGAGGACCTAGTGGATCGATAGCACCCCAAAATGAGGATGCAGTGGCCCTTATCGAGGACATCCAACGTAGATTTGAGAGGCTTATGACCGGTGTCATAGAGCGCAACTGGAAAGACTTGGATGAACAATACATAGAACCATGTATTGGTCTACCCTTGGAGTGGTGAGGAGTCATGTGGTGCATGGTGATGGCCGGACAAGGGATGCGTGATCTACGAGCTGCACGAGCATATCCATTGGCTCAGGATTGTCTAGATATTGATTAGCTGTAGGAGCATGTGGTGCCCCCAGTTTTTAGTTTTTCTGTAACATGCTATGGGCATGTCAAATGTATTAGATTTTATGGAATCTAAAACATTTTATATGACACATATAATGGATATGCATAATTTTGATGGTTTTATGTTATTTCCTCATGTTAAATGTGTGTTCTAAGTGCCAATATAGAATATTATTTGCAATGCTATCTACATAGTGATTTTGTGCTCTAGGTACATGGTTGAATGTAATGATTTCAAATTCACACATCAAAAGCTTCACTCATAAATATCTTCTAAAAAGGATCATATTATGCACACGATAAACACCATTCAATTGCATGACCAGAAGAAAGTAATCTAAACGAACATGAAGGTGGAGGATGCGATGGGATTGGGAATCGACTAATAAATCTCACACTGCATCGTATTCGGTTTGGCTATTGGTGGCAGTACCAATGCATACACCGTTTGAGATAACAAGTGAATGTAATGGGGTAAAAATGGCCCAACCTGCCAAGGCTAGATTCTGGGAGTAGCGAATTTCACCATCGACATAACCGATATAAGGTGTGGACGGGGGGTCCATTTGAAAGGTGCCACAAGGAAAAAAATGAGAGGATGATGAAAAATGCTGGCAACCTGAACACAAGGTATAAATCAAACAAACACTGCTAGAGGGAGTGCTATAGGTAGGATTTCTATCACCCGCACACTGACGGGTAGGGGGTGTGTGGGATCTGCCTTGGGGACAGCTTCTGCTCAGGTCGCAGAAGTAACCATAGACACGGATGGTTCCATTCCTCTTACGGGTGGGAAAGATGAATTCAAGGGTGGAAAAGGATTCCATGATGTTTTCATCATAGTAGAAGATGGGGTGACCAGAGGAAGACAGATCACATGATGCTGTGAAGCTACCTGACTCATAATTATGAGAAGAAAGATTCACATGCGCATCATCATGGGGTGTGATGGAAGGAAAATAAGATAAGGGATCCACTGATGTTGAGCCTAGGGTGATCGCTGAAGGGAGGTCGAGCGAAAGAGAAGGGGAAGTATTAGCGAGAGTTTCCACCAGGGATCTCATGAACGATGATATGCAGAGGATGGTGGCCGCAGGCTCCGTCATATCGAAATTAGGAGGGGGAATGTCAATGGGAGTGGGTAAATCCTCAAGTTGGCTCGAAGCATACTACGCAAGGACGAGAGAGGAAAACTGGTTTTGTTCAATCTCGTACTCCCCAACTACCTCCAAAGAGGCACGATAATGCGTGAGGTAGGGAAAACAGTGGGTATACTGGCCATGGAGATCACACAAAGTACAAGGTTGTTTTTTGTGAATAGTCTTGGGGTTCTTGGCTATATTTGAGGAAGAAACAAAGGCTTCAGGGATCACAGACTCAAGGAATGCAACATTGACCATGGGCTTGATATGAGGTAATTCGGGACAATGATGGGTGGCATGACTGACAACATCACACAAAGGACACGGGTGGGGGGGGGGGGATGCTTTGGAGGCTGAGGAGGAGCAAGGTTTGTCAAGGAAACCTTGTATTAAGGTGCCTTCTTGTGAGCTTTTCCCCCTTCACCTGAAGTTGTCACAACAAGAGGAGGTTCTTGCCGAGGTGGGTGAGGCATGGTAGTAGAGGGAGGGGTCATGGGGACCAGTTGAGTCAAGGTCAAAGAAAGATAAGGTTGGGGATGACTAGGTGGGATAACAGGTGGGGAATCAATGTACCATACTAGGATCCATAGGGTCAACTTAGGAAGGGAAACAATAGCCATAATAGGTACTGAAAACACTCCAGGCGGAGGAGCTAGGAATGGTATTTGACTGGAGAAGTAATGGCCAGACGGGAAAACTCCAAGATGGTTAAGGCTAGGAGGAACCATGCCAGGAGGGTAGAGAGGCTCATGGATACTATCTGAAGATGAGGGGATTTTAGGAGGGGGTCCTGAATTCTGGGTCGAAGTGCTAGGAGCAGGTTGCAGAGGGTGGGGCTACTGACTAGTTGAAGCGGGCCGCTTGAGGGAAGCCCGAGACAATTGCATCAGAGACAGAAGGAGAAATACCAAGGAAAGAACCAAGAAAACATGAGTCTTTGTAGACTCTGAGTGAGACATTGGTCAAAGGTTCAACTATTTTCTTTTTTTCCACCGAAGAGTTGATGGACTGAGGGGAGGTCTGAGACTTCAGTTCGTAATATGTCAACTGGTCGATGGTTACAATATTTCCATTGTGAGGAAAGCACATCTTATGGTCATCCTCAGATGGGAAAACAAACATTGCATAAGTGTAGCTACGACCCAATACAATGTTGTAATATAATGGGGCATCAATTACTTCTACATCAACACAAACAGTCTCGTCTGTAAAAGTAACAGGACAATTGCGGAATAGGCCAATGGGCTGGGAAAAGTGGCCATCCCATGCTCGGAGGGTGATAGTGGAAGGGGCCAACTCAGGAGATCATAGTTGCTTCCAAACTGAAGCAAACATCACATAGGTGGATGCCCCCTCATCAATGATACAATGGGAGACATTGGCATTCCAGACCTTAACAGGGATTTGGAAGGTGACGAAAGTAGGAAGGCGAGGATGTTCTGACCGGTAAACATCGAAGACAATCAAATGATCATTTGAAGGATCCAAAAAGCTAATGGAAGTTAGTAGAGATTTTTGTTGTGAAAGGCATGACTGGAGGAGTTCCAGCATTGAGATGGCAGCAAGAGATTGTGCCAAATAATATACTATTCTATACGAATGGGAAGCTTTTCCATAAGAGGCATTTCAACATAATGTTCCATTAGGGACCTTTGGAAGAACCTCTGCCTTAGGTTGAGGGATCTGTAAAGGACCATTGGTTTTCAAGAGAGGCTCTGTGGAACCTGAAGAAGGGGGCTCGGGGGCAGACGTAGCGGGAGGCTTGTTGTACTGACGGGACCGAGTCTGAACGTTGAGGTCAATAGTAATGGGATGGTCAGAGTTCATCACGAGAATCTAGTAATTAGAGGTACCAAATGGAGGAGGTTGAGTGGTTGCCTGACCTTCAAGTGGTTGGGTAGCCATGAATCCTTACTAAGGGAAAGGATTGGTAAACACAACTAGCTCGATAGGTGCAGCATTGGGAGGAAACGAAGGGGAGGCTTGTTGTCCCCATGAAGCTTCTTGAGTCTCCCACATCTGACGCATCTGAGGTAAAAGAGGAAAATCATGGGTGTAGTGACCATAGACACTGGAACAAGGACAAGACTTATTCGTGCGAACATGCCTATCTTACTTGGGATGAGAGCCTTGTTGCTGGTTAACAGTGTTAGGTGCATTCCCGTGGGGATTAGGTCCTGGTTTACCTCAGGCAGATTGATTATGGGTGCCCTTCCTCTTCTTTTTGGAAGAAGGAAGACTATTTGCGCCCTTCTGTGCATATACCTACCCCTGGGGGGGTGGTGGATGCTATTGCAGAGGTTGAGAAGGTAAGGGATGTGGGGGTGCTAATGTTGGAGGATATGGAGCACCAGGCTGTTGATATGGATAATAAGGAGGTTGGGTAACATTGTGGTAAACATGTTGGGAAAAAGGAGGAGGCTTGTCATATCTTGAATACATGCTATCGAGAGGGGGAAAAGTGTTGGAGGAGATGGCCCCTCCCTGAGGTAAACCATAAACCATGGGAGGATGAGTGTACAGATTACAAAGGGTTCCAACGATACCATCGACATCATGGGATGCCCACGATGTGTTGGCACCACTGGGTCTAGGGAGATCAGGTAAGATGGTATAAACATAACCAGACTGTACGTAGATCAGGTCATATTTTAATGCAATCTGGAGAGTATCTTATTCGGTCCAAGGGAAATGAGATGCAACATCTTTTCCGATAGCGGACAAAAGGGATTTGAGAAACCAGTCAATGTAGACATGGTCTTTGAAGGTAGGGGATTGACATTGGCTGTTTCTTCTCCACCATTCCTGGACATGATCAGATAGGTGGGTCGGAGATAATTGATGAAAAGAGGTCAAAAGTTCTATACTAGTGTCATAACAAAGGGGAAATTGGAAGTAAGATAGAAAGGCTCGGGCAAGAGTTTCAAAAGTAGTATGAGAGGAGGAGGCCTAGTCAACATACCACTTAGAATATTCTGTGGTAAGCATACATTGGAACAACCGAAGATAGAAAATGTCATCGGTGATTGAGTTAAATGAGCACCACATGTGGAAAGATCGAGCATGGTTTGCAGGATCTTCTCCAGTAATACCTTCAAACTTCGGGATGTCAAAATCGAGCTTGGTTGGTATACCAGGCGAAACAGGATCATGGTGTATGGGGTCATTGATCAACTAGTTAAAATTGGGAAGACTGAGGCCTACCATATAAGGGAGGAAGGGATCAGCCGTGATAGTTCCTGTTGCAGTCCCACTAGTAGTATTCCAAGCATTAGGTCCGGGGCTACCACCAGTGTTAGGTCCTGAACCAGAGATGGTGTAGGTGACAGGGGGAGAACTGGGAATAGAACCAGAAAGGGAACCCAATGAACTAGAAGTGAAGTCAGAATGGGGACTCAGTGTAGGACTAACTTGAATCCTATGTGGAGGAGTAAGTCTTCCTAATAGAAATTGGGGATGAAGGCCAAGAAGTCTCGGGGATAAATTCCTTGGGGGCTCAATGATGGAAGAACAAACACAGATCCCAAAAGGAAGAGAGACTAACAAGGGTAAGGAGGTATCTGTGTGTAAAAGTGTGTTAATTTTAATTTTTAAACTTAAACGTGTGTAGAGAAAAAATAAAAAGTGTGTTGTATAAATTTAAATAAATCTGCAAATAATAGTAAAGTAAACTAAACATAACAGAAAATAAACAGCTAAAGATGTATCAATTTAAACCCAAGGAGGCGGACTTCTCAACAACTAGTCTGTAGGTGGGAAAAAATCTAGTCAAAACACACGAAAATATCCAATGGATCTATAGTCAAGAGTGACAATGATATAAAGGTTAGATCTACTGGAAATAGGTGCAGAAAACAGAAAAAAACTAGAGGGAAAGGTGTTGCAAATGAGGTGGCGAAAGGCTACAACCTGAAGGGAAATGAAGGGGACCCTAGAGGAGGTTCAAAAAAAACTGAAAAGAGGTGTTTTGGATGGATGAATAACCAATCTGAAATGGATCTTAGGGTATAGGATTAGATCTCAAAAATGGCTGAAGACACTGAAATATCAGATGACCTGCTTCAGCTAAACTCCTCCTAGAAAGGTGGAAGTGTACTAAAGCCCTGGGGGGCTAGGTTTTTACATCGGTGAGAAAAAAAGAGAAAGTACTGACTCAAAATGGGTGGAGATAGAGGTCAGAAAACCCTAAACTGTAGCCTAGACAAACCCAAAAGAATCTCAAAAAAAATTTCGCAAAAAGTATAGGTCGCACTGACCTATTTTAAGAAAGGTCACAGGTTTTAGGCAGTTTTCTACTCCCTACAGGTTGAGGTCATAGGTTTTGGCTCAAAAAGTGCGACCTGCACTTCCAGTACTCTCAGGAGTAGGTTTGAGAAAAAATTGTCGTTTCAGCTGCGGCTGACGCCTGTCACCTACGCAATAGGTCTGAAAACACACAGAAGTTAGAATTTTTACTGTTTTATGATTTTATACGTTAAAAACAACATCAAGAAAAGGCAAACAAGAGGACGAAGAAAAATCCTAAGGTTTGAAGCAGCTAGTCATATAGGAATTTGAAAAACGACAGATGTCGTAAATGTAAACCCTTGTGGAGTCGCCAGTTGTTATGTTAATTCTAATCACAAGCATACTAAAAAAACAGACTTTAGTTGTGCATAAAAAACAACCATAACATCAAAGATGGCTACCAATTTCTTTAGATCTGCAATTAGTTGACCAATATAAATGATACAAAATCCAGATCTATGCAGTAAAAGACATTAAGTAGTAAATAAAAGAAATAGTTTCTCCATGCATCCAATAGACAAGACAACATTTTTTTTAAAGAATTTTTTTATTTATGACACCTGGGAAGGGAACATAGAAATATGTTACCAGTACCGCTCAATGGGATGGGTTGTTGTATGTCCTCAACACTTTAGATCTAAGATCTCTCTCTCTTGATGGTGCAGAAAACTCAAACAAAAAATGGAAGTCAAAGGGAGCTCAAAAGTAAAAAGATAGAAAAATATGACAATGATGGAGGATCAAAGTCGGACCAAGAGTATAGATCCAGAGTGATCTTTAAACAACAAAAGGTAGTGAATGAATGGAAAAACCCTTCTATTTATAACAAAATATTGAATTATTCTAGATATTGGTGCATAATTAAAATATTATTAACAAAATGTAGATCCAAATTTTATGGAATATTTTATTATATTTCTTGGAGGGAAAAATAATTTGAATTTGGTGAAATCCCTTTATTTGTAAATAATAAATAAATAAATGATTTATTTATTATTTTAAGAGTGACGTTGAGTAATACTTAAATAAATTGCAATTTATTCAATAATTTATAAATGATTTAGTCAAATTTAACAAGGAATATTATTTAAATAATGCGTAAATAATTATTCCTAGAAAATAATAATATAAATAGTGATTTATGTCATTAATTTTCCTATTTTGGGTTAAATATGACCAAGAATATTAATTAAATTGTTGTTTAATTAATTATACCTTGAGGAAAATCAAACAAATATGGACTTATTCAATATTTCCTCATGGGGTTTCCTGTTTATACCATAAACAACTTAATAAATTAAGGATTACTATGTTATTTTTCATAGTGAAAGCAATTTTACTTATGGTAAAATTTGTCTTAGATGGTGTAATTTGGTCCATCTAACAGTAACAAGTTATATGACAAAAAATTGTTGTAACTGACGGTTTGGTCTTTGGAGCCCTAGTTTGGTGTTTATTGATGTGTTTGATAAAGTCCCACATTCATGATTGAAATATGGCATGTGGGTGACTAGATGAAGTGGGATTTGGCTCAGCCATGCCTATGGTTGGGTGGAATGTGGAAGTCCCATTTTGGGTTGGTTTTTAAATTCAGTAATGAAATGGCCAATGCCTTGGTATTTGATGTGTATATGCAATGGTTTATATATGGATTGTATTACCGATGGATCTACCGTATATGTGTCAGTATTATGATTGTTATGAGCATGTATTGTGACAGTGATGAGGTATGAATCTGTCCATGATTTTACTTGTAAATGAATACTTAATGCATCTATGGTAAAATTTATTGTATGGTAGCTTATGATGTAGGGTAGCAATGATTCTTAGCCATTCTAAGATAAGAAAGAGACCCCTTTGTTTAAATATGTTGTTTATAACCATAGATGTTATGCTTTTGACATGTTTTACGACATGGTTGTCATGGCTGGGTGGGGTCGGATGAGTTCTAGTTGATGTGATTGCATCGATATGTTTTTTTTAATGTTATTTACCCTCTCCTGAAGTTAGAGGATGTTTTGGGTAGTGACCTAAGCTTAGGGGTTGAAAATGTAGCACAAGTCCTGGAGCTACAGGCGGAAAATTCATTTTTTTGACCTTAGTGGCTACGTTGACAAGGATAGCCCACAACTATAAGGTCTATAACCACTCCCTTGCCCTTAGAAGGCCATGGCTAAGCCTAAAAGTGGCTAAACATTAGTCCCCATTAGGGAACAGGGCCTTGGAAGGTTGGATTACCTCCTAGCGATGTTAACAATGCAATGTAAGGTGTGTTTTTTGTGTTTGCGTCGTTTCCACTTCCTTAAGGTCATATACAAGGTTGAATCTCATATTAGTAGCCTCTTGTCACATATTTAGCCTGGTTGGATAGTTACTTTGGTAAATGTGGGAAGAGGGTGTTCTAGAGTGGTATTAGAGCGTGGTTTTTCTCTCATTGGGTGGTGTGTGTTATTTATGCATTCATGATTGATTTCATATCTGTTCCTCATGCTTATGTTTTATGTATTTGATCAGGAGCTCAAATTTTAGCTCAAAAATAAAATTCCTCAAAATGAAGTGCAACATGAACGACTACATAGTGTTTTCCGTCCTCATTCTGACGCACTTCAATTCACACAAAATGGAATCCATATGCTCCCAAAAACGCGATATTTCCACTTTGCTAAAGAGGAAAATTTTGTGCAGGGATGACAAGGATGCTGACTAGGAATCCGTACAGTCAAGTCAGAAAAAGGTATATTCCAAGGAATATTCCTTGGAATATTCTAAAAATATTCCCACACATGGAACACTCAAAGGATGACAAGTGTTAGCATCTGATTTTTTAATTGGCGTTGAGTTGGAAAAATGAGGTCGCGACATGTGGCAAGCCCAAAGGCTTCCATGTGCCCTCATATCCGTTGGTAAAAGGTTTAGGGTGAAGGTGTCGAGGTTCGGCCCCCCAACCTCCCCACTACCAACACGATGCCTTACCACCTTCGCTACTACTTGGTTCTTAACCTATTACGTTTTCGATACATAATTGTATTGTGTAATGTTTAATGGCAGGAGGATAGGGGGCCAGCCCCTAGTGCATAGAAGCAAAGCCCATGACCACCGTGAAGGGCTTAACACTAATGCAGAGTTTTTGTATTAAAACATGTTTAATTAAACACTAATATGTCATTAATGCACTTTAATCTAGATTAGCACGCTAAGCGTCGAGTTAAGGGTTAAGCACGGGTTTTAAGCACTAACCATAGTTAATCGGATCTAATGTGCTTAGTTAATATTTAAACTAGATTAAGTTGGCAGACCACCAATTTGAGTGGAAGATTTCCAATTTAACTTCAGTTAAGTGTAGTTTACCAGATTTAGTAGAGTTTTTCTAGGTCAAAGTGGCATACGTCATAAGTAAGGTAGTTTTCAACTAATTCAGGTGAAAAAAAGGGCTAGATAGCCATTATTAGCCATTATGGACTCAATGGTGCAGGTGTCAGAAGCAGTGGAGCACTTATATATGGGAATTTTCCAGCTTGAAGTTTAAGGAATATATTTTAGAGTTCATTGGAATAGGTTTCAAATCCATTTGAGAACTTCTGGATGGGATTCTAACAAAGTGACGCCTATGGGTGCTATGGAAAACTAGCGTGCTAAACCAATTCTTGGAGGATTTTTAGATGGAGATGATCTTGTAGGGTTCTTTCGGCCTCCATATGTTTGAAGCAACAAACTTTGCAGTAGTGCTCTATATATTTCTCAGCTTTTCTCTTTATGTGTTTTAGAGAAAATTAATGTTTACGTACTTGCAATGTATTTTTGTTTGATGCATATTTTCATTCATTGTTTGATGATTTCATGTTTTAAAATTTGTTCATGGAATAATCATAAGAAATACACTTAAAACTATCTCTTCGACTAACTTGTTGTTCAGTTTAAATATTATGCATACAAAATGAAATGATGTTGATATTTTGAAGGGTAACTTAGAAGACCATTTAATAATACTCCTCCATTCAGATCAGTCAGTATCAGAGCTACAGGTTTACTGTTAGCTTGTGTTTCTTTGTGCAAAGAGGGTTTGACCATTTGCAAGGTGAAAATTTTTACAACGTTGAAACATCAGAGAGGAGACAGATAAAATGTTGGTGTGGATTCCTAAGTTGGAACAAGGAGAAGGAGGCCAGAGTTGGCACAATATCCACCTCAATTTTGACCTCTAGAGATTCCAAAGGCTTCAGGAAGCATGTCTCTAGGAGGAGAGTCTAAAAGTATAACAAAAGATGAAATCTTCAAAAAGGATTTATGGGACATGTCCAGGATGGTGAATGCCCTCTATGAAGAGAGGAACTCAAAACTACAAGGTGAGGGCTTTAGAACTCCAAGAAGGTGATTTCATCACCAGGAGAAGACCATTATAGTAGTAGTGCTAAAGACAAGTATAACTCTTAAGAGGCTTATGTAAAGCATCGTGATTTTAATTATTTGTTGGAATAAATTTCTTGTATGTTTTCTGAATCTTTTGAACATTGCATGCCTATGTCTAAGCAACACATGGTAATGGCTAAGAGGATGGACCAAATTTTGGGCATCAATAATACTGAATCCTTTTAACAAGAGAGAATTTCTATGTCTATGAACAATAATCAGTTTTTCTATGTTGATTTCCAAGTTCATGGACATGATATTGAATGTTGTTGAAAGCTACATCTGGAAATTTGTTCAACAGAAGGTAGAAAAATGGGTGCTTCACAATCCTCAAGAAAATATGGTGCAAAAAAAGAACCCACAAGCATAGGAGAGGCAAGATTGGGTAGAATTATTACATACTTATTTTGAAATTTTTGTAATTACTTGTTTTCATTGACTTTCAGAGGTACTTTTATAAATGAACATTATTTTCACTATGCTAAGCAAGTAGATGTTGTTTTCTTTGATGTAATTTGTTTTTGGCTTGATAGTCCATGTTGGCTCCCTGTGATTTGCTAGATTGGAAAGAACAAACATTGCAGGGGCCACATCAGAACCTCTCTATAATCCTAGGACCTAGCCTTCCTGGATTCAGAGAGGGATCTCTCTATTCAAGTGTTTTTGATTGATTTATATTTATGCTCTTTTTTAAGATTTTAGGCTAGTTATGAAGTTCTTGGAACTTGTTTGTTTTGGTTGGATTAAGTGATAGATTGAAGGATTAATGGTGTGACATATTGAGGAAATGTTTTAACTAAAACAAATAGACTATAAGAAACATCAATCCATTGGGCAATGGAATCATAAAAGGATTTAATTTTTTATCAACTTTGCAAGGACTTTCATAGGGCAACCTAACTATATCAAGTGGATTCTTTAGATTAGTTTGTGATATGAAAAAATAAGAAGTAGTGAAGGCAACAAAGCTATAGTCAGTCAAGAATCTTCTAGCTCTACTTAAACAAGAAAATCCTTTCAAAGTAACTGTTTGGAGCAATTCAAAGGGCAGGACAAACCATAATCCTCTTTGGACAAAATTTAATAAGCAAACTTTTAATACAAAAATATTGTAATTCAAGAATTACTTTCAGACAAATAAAACATATAATATAAACAATAAGAGTGGTCTAAGATCAAACATAAACAAGTCTAATCTGTTTTTTACAAACTATTAAACGACTCTTCAAAGAAAAATTTCAAGATAGTCCAATGGGCAGGGCACACCATAAACCTCACTGGTTCAAACTCTAATAAGTGTACTTCAAATAAATGTCCTAAAAATGATATCTCAAGTCATACTCAAAGGAACATGGATTCACCCAAGTTTCCTTGGTTTCACTCTATTGAATCATTTCCAAGACAACAAGCCAGATATAACTAGAAGGAAATTAAGAATCTTCTAATAAAACCCATGCAGAGGAAAACATTAATATAAAGAATAGAGACAAAAATAGGGTGTTGAAACAACAAATAATAATCTAAAACTTCACGTTCTTTATCGGAGAAAGATGAACATAATGGAAAACATAAGAAGAAACAATAAAAATTAGGAAAACTTCACCATTGATATAGCTCAAGGATCCAGTGAACATGCTTGTATTATTGATGATCAAACCAGTTACAATACTCCATGTACAACAACTCTATGCAACTCAAAGATTTCTTCACTTCAGTCTAGCATTCCTAAATTAGCTCAGTAGCAGAAATCAGTCCAAAAACCATCAACTAACCAACATTTGCAATGAGGCTCATATGCAATATTTATATGCAAAATGAGGAGGTGCTTCTGTGTTAGGGTGTATAAAGTTATTTATTACAGATTTAATGATTTTTGACCTTTGAGACCATGTAAGGCCCAAGGAAAAAGATATCTGAAAGGGCTACTCTGAATAATGACTTCTATCTTACACCACAGAAACCTCCAATCTAGCATTGTTACGCTATATAGAAGGGACATATAGTCTGAGATTCATAATCTAGAAAAAACTAGGATCAAATCTCTTCTTAGCAGATTTTCTTGATGATGAGTCTAGATCTAGACTCGAAACGTAGACTGAAAAATGACTACTGTGGATATTCCAAGTCCTACACCTGAAAAACTACATCATAGAAACCTCCAATCTAGCATTGTTACCCTGTATGGAAGGGACATATGGACTGAGATTCGTAATCTCAAAAAAACTAGGATCAAATCTCTTCTTAGTAGATTGTCCTGATGATGAGTCTAGATCTAGACTCGAAACATAGACTGAAAAATGACTACTGTTGATATTTCGATTCCTACATATGAAAAACTACACCATAGAAACCTCCAATCTAGCATTTTTACCCTATATGGAAGGGACATATGGACTGAGATTTTTAATCTTGAAAAATCTAGGATGAAATCTCTTCTTAGAAAATTGTCCTAATGATGAGTTTAGATCTAGACTCGAAACGTAGACTGAAAAATGACTACTATGGATATTCCGAGTCCTACATCTGAAAAACTACACCATAGAAACCTCCCGTATAGCATTGTTACCCTATATGGAAGGGACATATGGACTGAGATTCATAATCTCAAAAAAACTAGGATCAAATCTCTTCTTAGAAGATTGTCTTGATGATGAGTCTAGATCTATACTCGAAACATAGACTAAAAAATGACTACTGTGGATATTCCGAGTCCTACATCTAAAAAAATACACCACAGAAACCTCCAATCTATCACTGTTACCCTGTATGAAAGGGCCATATGGACTAAGATTTGTAATCTCGAAAAAACTAGGATCAAATCTTTTTTTAGCAGATTGTCTTGATGATTAGTCTAGATCTAGACTCAAAACGTAGAGTGAAAAATGACTATTGTGGATATTCTGAGTCCTAGATCTGAAAAAAAAAACCACATAAACCTCCAATCTAGAATTTTTACCCTGTACGGAAGGGACATATGGATTGAGATTCGCAATCTCGAAAAAACTAGGATCAAATCTCTTCTTAGAAGATTGTCCTGATGATGAATCTAGATCTAGACTCAAAACGTAGACTGAAAAATGACTACTGTGGATATTATGAGTCCTACATATGATAAAATACACCACAGAAACCTCCAATATAGCATTTTTACCCTCTACAAAAGGGACATATGGACTGAGATTTGTAATCTCGAAAAAAATAGGATCAAATCTCTTCTTAGCAGATTGTTCTGGTGATGAGTCTAGATCTAGACTCGAAAAGTAGACTGAAAAATGACTACTGTGGATATTCCGAGTCCCACATATGAAAAAATACACCATAGAAACCTCTAATATATCATTTTTACCCTGTATGAAAGGGACATATGGACTGAGATTCGTAATCTTGAAAAAATTAGGATCAAATCTCTTCTTAGCAGATTGTCCTAATGATGAGTCTAGATCTAGACTCGAAACGTAGACTGAAAAATGACTACTGTGGATATTCCGAGTCCTAGATTTCAAAAAATACACCACAGAAACATCCAATCTAGCATTGTTACCCTGTACAGAAACGAAATATGGACTAAGATTCGTAATCTCGAAAAAACTAGGATCAAATCTCTTCTTAGCAGATTGTCCTGATGATGAGTCTAGATCTACACTCGAAACATAGACTGAAAAATGACTACTGTGGATAGTCCAAGTCCTACATCTGAAAAAATTGTGTCTTAATTTTCATAAATTATTAAGTCGAAATATTTTACTTTCGAGGCTTTGTAATAACTATTGAGTTGCTTCAAAATATCTCTGACTAAGGAATAACTGTTTGAAGTCTTTATGGAAGGAAATAGTGCCGTAGGTGGAAATTTTGTCTTTGGATAAGTAATTGCTCCTTTGTTCAGTAGTTCGAAGGTGTCTTAGGGTAATTTGCCTCAATTTATCCATCAATCTTCTATATTAGGCCTTTAACCTTGATTTATTTCTGATAAACTGCCTTACTATCTCTTATACTTTGTTCTATTTTATAACTATTTTGTCCATCTGTATTTATCTTTAAACCTTTTAATTATATCTTTTAATTATTGTTTCTTAGGATAATCTTATGCTTATTCTTTAATCCTTGGATTAAGCCTTTATCCTCTTTTCTTCATTCTTTCTTCATCGATCTAACTATTTTTCTTTAACTTTCTGTGTGCGGGGATCTCTTTGTGTATAAAAGGGTTTCTTGATCGGATCAATGGTCATAAATCATCGATTTAGCCTTTAGATTTAACCCTGGGTCCCCTTTTCTTCATGTTTATGTACTCTTGGATCATCATCCAGAGATTTCCACCACTTAATTGATTGTGGGATGGCTTTTAGGTCATGGGCTGCCATTAAACTTGCAAAATATACAAACCAAAATTAATTTAAAACCTGCATTTTTTGGGTTAAAACTAAATTTAGGGTTTTATGAGGCATCGGGGGTGATTGCAGAGGAAGGAGAATAAGCAGAGGGAAGGGTTCCATAGGCGAAACTGGGAGGAGGAGTGGAATATTTTAATAATGGTGTGAAAGAGGAGGCAAGGCGGTTTTGTGGAAAACGACGATTTTATCGCGTTGACAGTCGACAGTAAACAATTTCAGGGTGAATGAACATGATTCCATTCAGCAGTGGATGCATGTCTTGGGAGAAAATACCCATTTCGCATAGAAATGGGGTGTTAAACCCCGACAGAAAAATGCATGCAATATGGGTTAATGGCCATTAGATCTGAGTGAGTCAGATCAATGATGCAGGTTAAACTTGAGAAGAGAAGTTAATCGGTCAGATGCAGTAGTGCAAGACAGGTGGCGGGTGGAGATTAGTTGGCAGGATGTAGTGGAATATGGGCCAGCGGGGCGACATAAGAGCTTTTATCGGGTAGCGAGGGTCGTTATATGCGAGGTTGAAATGTGGTGAGGTATGATAATCGTCGGGTCAGGCACAATCAGCGGTTGAGATAACTCCAGCGATAAGCAGAGTGGGGTGTTGGGAAAAATAAAGAAGGAGCTTAAGGAAAGGGCAGAGGCATGGTCCTGTGAGAAGTGGATAGGACCAGGAGCTTAAGATGAGAGGAGCTTTGGGGATAACAAACGGTCAAGATCCTGGGTCATATAATGGAGAGAGGCTAGGGCTTAAGCAAAAGAAGAGGCTTAAAGAATTTTATAGAAATGGTGGGATTTTATATAAAAACAGGGTTTTTATGGGAATTTGAAGGGTTCCGATAGGTTAAAAGTTAGGAATAAAATAATGAAAAAGGGGGTTTTTACCTTGTCTTAAGTGTTTTGAGGGGAAAATGAATCATGAGAGGGGATTTTTGAGGCTTTTTTAGATGAAAAGGGGAATAATTATGGGTGTAGTTAAGGTGATTAATGAGGGAACTAGGCCCCAAAAAAATGAAGTTTATTTTTAGAGTAGCAGGGTGAACCTTTGAGGAGGCACGAAGATAGGAAGGCTTAGTGAGAAATAGTCATTTTTAGGATGATGAAGGCAATGAGGCCTCTAAGGATAGTTGATGAGCAAATAATTCTATCTTTAGGTTCTTGTAGAACATCCACAGTCATCTAGTGAAATATATAGAATAAAGGAGGATAACAGTGGCTCCAGTTGGGGAGGGCAACTCTCTTAGGAGGTGTTAAGAATATCAAAAATAATTTTTTGGAAGAAGTAGACCAGTGCCTTGATTTGTACCCTAACAGACGTTCCTTTAACACTATGATTCACTACTTTGAAGAAGTGATCTGGAGTATTTGAATCATAACATGATTAGTTCCCAACTCAACTTCTACCTACCGATCACACTAGCTCTAACATTTTTTATTTTTTTGGAGTGCATTTGGATTGGAAACTCTTTGAATTTTTTTTTTCTTAAATATAAATAAACAATCTATTCCCATCCTTATTTCTTCTAAGAGTTCAGATTAAATTGTTGAACTCTTTTATTTTCTACCTAAACTACTTGGCTGCCAGGATTAAACTGTTTGGTAATCTTTATTCTCTAATCTAAAACATAAAATTGAAAACATATCCAAATTAGGATTAGACAGTTTGATTTGTTATAGGAAAAGGGTATTTTGTACATGTCTGCATACTCAATTTATTTTGCAGGATCTTTAACACAAAACTTTGAGGGCTGAAATTTGGAATTTTCTTTTTATCCCTCTCTTCTTTTTTGGTTCAGATTTGGAGCTTTGGAACCAATTTCTAATCTAAAATAGTCTACTGATAAGCGAAGTTTATATAGTTTGGAAAATCCTCATGCACTAACCTATCAGCAGAAATTTAATGCATGGATGAAATCAATATTAGACTGCCTGATTAACCATGGTTGTGGCATGTGAAACAAGCTACACACAATCATTATTTTCATAAAAATTAAATCTAGATAGATAAAGCTATGATTTTCCATTAATAATGCATCCTTATCTATCTCTTTGGTTCTGTTTTGATCATGTGGAACCAACATATTTACATTCCCTAATCTCTTCTTTATGACAAGTTAAGTCTGAAATAATCTTGTCAATCAATGTCTCTACTAAGTTATCAACATAAATTTAAAGCATGTTCAGCCATAATTAGGCTAGATGACTGAACAAGGTATCTTTTCAATCAACACTGGCATTTAGAGTTACACACTTTCAGAAGTACTATTTTTTGGGTATGGGGATGTACCTTTTATTTTTCTGCCCTCTTTTCTTTGCTTTTCTATTTATTTTTCTCTGATCCTTTATTTCAAACAATGTTATATACAATGGATAAATCTTTAAACTTTGCATTACTAATAGAAATATTGTTTGAGCATCCTGCCATTGACAGGACATCCAAAAAATTTTGTTCCATCCATTTCCTATAAGAAAAATGCATTGTTGCCTCTGGCAGAATGGATAATATAGGGACCTTTCCATAGATTTTCATACTTACCATGTTTTCCTTTGTCTTCTCTCCTAGAATCCCATTTGAGCACTTTGTCACTAATTTTGAAGTCATTTTCCTTTGTCCTTTTGTAAAACAGCTTCTTGATGTTTTCTTGCACTAGTTGTGTTCTGTTATACACTTCCTCTCTTGTTTGCTGCAACTAAATGGTTTGATTTATCCTTCTTATCATTTCATTTTCTTCAGACTGTACCTCCTGGATCAGATTCATGACTGGCACTCCTAGGCTTGTTGGAAAAATTGCATCTACTCCCTAAACTAGCTTATAGGGAGACATTTCAATGGATTTCTTGCATGTTAACCTATCAACCCATAATGCATGTACTAGCTTTTTGTGCCATGACTTTTGATTTCCCTCCAACAACTTCTTGATGATGTTTATTAGAATTTTTTTTGAGGATTTTACCAACCCATTACCCTGGGGGTAATAAGTTGTGGAATGACCCAATGTAATCTGATATTTGTGGAAAAATTCCACCATATTTTTTGACGTAAAGGCAGTTTCATTGTCTGTGATAATCTTTCTAGGACACCTAAATCTAGGCAAAACATGGTCTCCAAGGCATTTAATGATGACTAGATCCATGGCAGTTCTAGAGGGGATGGCCTCTATCCATTTTGTAAAGTAATCAATTTCTCTTAGGATCCATTTATGTTGGGAAGATGAAGAAGGATGAATTTCCCCAATGAAGTCTAGCCCGCACTGTTGAAAATGAGCTTCAACAGAGAGAGGATGCGGAGCTAAGGGTAAGATTTCTCTTTTGCTTTCAAATATTTGACACTGGTGACAGGAAACTACCAATTTTTGAATATCTTGGAAGAGGGTGGGCCAATAGTATCCAGCTTTGGGGATTTTTTTTACAGTTGTCTTCTAATAGAGGTGGCCTCCACATTCCCCTTCATGAAATTCATGCTTGATCTTCTCTGCATCATTCTCAGGAAAATATTTAAGAAATATACCACTAGAATTTTTCCAATATAACCATTTATTTATAATGCAGCAGTTTGCATCTTTTAACTTTAAAAACCTTGCCTTTGTCTTAGATAAACTAGGAGGAACATTAAGATAAAAGATCACATACAAAATATCAACATACCAAAGTGATTTCAGCAATACTTCTTCAACAGGAGGGGCTGCGAATTATTCTTGTTCTTATAAAACATCAACCATATTCATATCTAAGGCTTTGAGGTCTGATTCAGTGATTATTTTTGCAAGTCATTGTCCTTTGGCCATTTTAGTGGCTCTGATTTCTAAATCATATTCTAATATAACAAAAATCAACTTTCCTCTTTTGCCATCGGGATCTTGTGTTAAAATGTCTTTGACAACTGTGTACAAACGCAATTATGTGTGAGTGTAAAATGTAAACCTTGAAGTCTTTCAAGGCTTTGATCAAGGCAGAAGCCTATTTTTCCATTATGTTGTATTTAAGAGGAGCATCTCTTAAAGCCTTGTTGAAAAATGCAATAGGCTGCTCTTGTTCTTTTATGTTTTTCTAGAGTAGGACAACAACAATTGTATGTTCTGATGCAAAGGATAAAATGAAGAAATCTTTTTTGAAATCAGAGCTAATGAGAACTGGTGTTTGAGTAAGTGCTTGTTTAACTATTTCAAAGGATTTCTTTGCTTCAATGGTCCATTTAACTCTTGTTTCCTTTTTTAGAATGTTTGTTATGTTTCTAAGAAGTTCATCTAAGTTTGGTATGAATGTTCTTAAGAAATTAATCTTTCCAATGAAAGATTGCGACTCTTTGATGTTTCTAGGGTGGCTGATTTTCAATATGCCTTCAATCCTTTTTGGGTCTACTTTTATTACCTCTTTAGATATAATATGACCTAGAAGTTTACCTTCTTGGAGGCCAAAAAAGGTTTTCTTGGGGTTTAAGGATAGAGTATAATTTCTGCATTTCTCAAAGACTTTTCTTAAGTGAGAAAGGTGCTCTTCAAATGTTTTGGAATAGAGAGTGATGTCATCTAAATATATCATGAAGAAGCCTATCTCTTATGAAAAATAAATATCCATGGCTCTTTGGAATGTGGCACAAGCATTCATTAGACCAAAGGGCATTTTCACATACATGAAAGTGCCCCAAGGTGTAGTGAAATCTATTTTCAGTTGATCATCAGGATGTACCAGCACTTGGTTATATACTGAAAAGGCATCTAGCAAAGAAATTCTTTTAGAACCTACCACCATTTGTAAAATATGATCCATTTTGGGCAAGAGGTACTTGTCCTTTAAAGAGCCTTTGTTTAAGTTTCTAAATTCTATACAAAGCCTTATTTCTCATGTTTTACTCCTCACAGATACAAGATTGGATACCCAGTTTGAGTATCTTACTGGGACTATGATTCCAACATCATAAATTTTCTTGATATCTTTCTCAACCAGGGGTAATTGCAAAGGGTTTATTCTATGCAATTTTTGTCTAAAAGGTTTCTGATTTTCTTTAAGGGGTATCTTATGCTGGATTATCTCTGTATCATATAACTTTAAGTCCTCGTAACCTCAAGAAAAAACATCAGAAAATTATCTAAAAAGCTCAAGATATTTCAGTTTTATATGAGCTGGTAGTGTTTTGGATAATTTGATCATTTTGGGCTTTTGTTTACTGCCTATATTGCGCTCTTCTACTTCAGTTTCAGTAGGTTCCATTTTTTCCTTTTTAGCAACATCATTAAAGTCAAACAATTCTTGTAAAGGCACAAGTTCCTTTAGAAATTGATTAGTGTGAGATTGCGGCACTTCAAAGTATTCTTATTCTCAATTAATGCTCAACTCTGTTTTATGTGGGTGTTCTTTGGCTAACAGATTTATATCAGCAATGTTTATATCAGCCAAATTAGGAGTTTCTTCTTCATAATATTTTTCCTCAGTACGACAGTCTTCTTCATACTCTGAGTCTGAATTTGGCATTTCAAACCCATTTCTGGACTGTAGGAAATCCTCTACTTGTTTATCTCCTTCAAAAACATGCCAATATTTGATATTATCAAGTATTTCTGGCCTATATTTAACTTGGACTGTATATTGTTTTCTTTCATAAGGTTTTAGACATTTACTAGCAGCAAAGGCTAAACCATTGGCAAGAATGTTTTGATTTCTAGGGACAAAGTTAGACTCATATTATGTTAATGTTTTTAAAATGTCTACAACATCATCTCTATAAGCTTGTAATCTTAGATGCTTGGTAGTATATTCTCCATTCATTTGTTTAATAATCAGTTCTGAGTCTCCATGGACAGTTATCCTCTTGGCTCCGAATTTTCTCAATAATTACAGTCCTAAGAGGAGAACCTCATATTCAGCTATTTTATTTGTGCATTGAAAGTTTAGTTTATATGAATGCCCCTCAACATGATCATTTTCTCTGTTATGTACCCATATGACTGCTCCTGAACCGGTTATGTTACAAGACCCATCAAAACTCATACTCCAAAGACGTTCATGTTCAGATTTTTCATTAAAGTCATTGGTGTCCTCTTTGTACTGTTTATTATAGCTGCCACTATGTTGTTTTTCAGGGTCTGCACTATGTTGAGTTTTGTCTTGTTCCTCATGGTTTCCATTGTGTTGAGTATTTTCTATTTGTTTCTCATGGAAAGCACTATGTTGGTGACTGATTTGTTGCTCATGACCTTGACTCTATTTGCTACGATTTTCTAAATTAGCAAACTGTTTGGGTGATTCTTCCTTCTTCTCCTCTTCTTCTATTATTGGTTTGCTATCTACTTCCCCTTGCTCATTAAGATTTTCATCATTGTAAAGAATGAATGAGTCAAGGTATGTGTGAATAGAATAGAGAGGGGAGTTTTCTGGTCTTTCTTGACTACTAACTATGTATTTCATGTGTTTTTCCCTATATAGTCTTCTTGGTTGAATAAAGACAGGGATGGTTGCATAAGTCATATCCATTTGCAGGGTACCTTGGAGTTTAGCACCTCATGACCTTGAAAGGAGCATGCCTTATTTAGGAGGTATATCAGCCACTAAAATTTCCATTACTAAGCTCTTGGCTGGTATTTGTGCAAAATTGACACATAAGTCTTTGATTAGGCCTAGACATTTAACTCTTCTATAATCAAAGGAATATAAATCTTTGTAAGGTCTAGTTATTTCAAGCCCTAGTCTTTCGATTACTACTTTAGGCACAAGATTATGGGAGGCTCATGAGTCAAGCATGGCATTATGAAAAATATTATCATGGACGTTTAGACTGACATAGAAAGGAGGAACGCTTCCTTCTTGAAATTTTCCTTCTATTTCTGGTCGAAACAAAAGCTCATGTTTGTCATCAGTCATATTGACAGAATCAATTTTTTCTCCTATGTTTAAAGCTCTCAAAAGTTGGGTTTTATATACATATTGGGTGACTAATTCTGTAAGAGGAATAGGGATTCTAATTTTAGCAATTTCACTCTCTATGCTGAAAGGTATCTGAGTTTTTAATATGTTTAAATCAGCCTTTTTAGTCACTGTTTTCTCAGCAAAATCAACTTGCTGGTTTTTATTATGGACAATAGTTAAGATGGTTTTAGTAGAAGCATTAGCTGATTTTCTAGTGCTACTTTGGTCACCACAAGGTTTGTCATAATATAGGGTTATTTCTCAATTGTTTTTATCAAAAATTTCAGCCATTATTTTATTATTTTCTGCTGTCTTTTTAGGAATTTTTTCAGGATTTTTCCTAGCAGAAATTTTAGAGGTTTTCTTTTTGGGAGTGTCTTAATTCTTTTTACTTCTAAAGTCATATTTTTTGTGTACTTCCATTATAGAATTTTCAAAGCCTTGTTTTTAATCTTCAGATTCTGGGCTTTCCTCATCATAGGGTGGGTATATGCCTTGTTCGTCCTTAGTGAGGAAAACAATGTCCTCATTGTTTACTCCCCTTAAATTTATGTGATCTTCCTTTGTTTCTTCAATAAATCCCTCATCTTCATCAACATAGTTTTGTTGGAAAGGAGGTATAATTTCCTGATCAGGGCCTCTTTGTCTTATTTGAGGGGGATTCCTTCTAAATTTTTGGTTTTGATTTTGATGTTTATTTTTAGGAGCTGTTTGGTTTTCTTTGGGATAAGCTCTCTCATTCATGTTTATTCTCTCCATCATCCTTTCCATGGTTCTAACCAAACTATCAATTTTGGAGTCTGATGTGGAAGGTCGAGCTTCATATTTGTAGGTAACCTTCTTATCTGCTTTCAATCTAGCCCTTCTGGCATTTAGGTTAGCCTCTACACTTAATGCCCCTTTCTGCATGTCTTCTAATGTGAGGGGTTGTCTCTCCCTTAACTGATAACACATGTCTAGATCAAATCCTTCAAGAAAATTTATTAAGGCTAAGCCTTGTGGGGGTTTCATTTGTGGAGGGAGTGCATTATAAACACTATTGAATCTAGTGCAATAATCTTGAACACTCTCTCCATTATTTCTTTTGAGGTCATTGTATTCTGACAGGATTTGAAGGGGATTTCTCTTAACTTCGCATTTGTTTAGGAATAATTGATGGAAATTATTAAGATTATTGATATTATTAGGGGTTAAGTCTTCGAACCACTTTCTTGCTTCTCCCCCTAAGCTTTGAACAAACATTCTAAGTTTTATAGTTTCATCATCTATTTCTTATCTGTCAAAGTAATCATTCATTCTATCCACATGTTGTTGAGTTTTAGTAGAACCACTAGCATCATATAATGAAATCTTGGACTAATAGTCCTGTGGTAGAGAAACTAAAGGTAAAGGAAGAACTAAGGGAGCATACAATTTTTCCATAATATGAGGTTGTGGAAACAGTGAAGGAATAACAAGGAGAGGAACGTGAGGAAGTGGAGTGGTTTGAATAGTGGGTGTATGTATGTGTGTAGTTGAAGTACTTGGACCAGCTAAACGATATTGAGCAGATTTAGGATGAGAGAAGCCAAAGTTTTGGAGAAAATGGAAATCTGGAGGAGTGAAAGGAGAGGCTTCCCTTCTGCTACCTTTTTGTCAATCTACAATCTCAAGGTTTATCTGGTCTATACCACTTTGTGAATTGCTTCTAGATAAGCTTCTAATATGAGGTATGTCAACTTGGGTACTCTGCAAGTTTATAAGGTTTTCAGGGACTGAACTTGCTCTCAGGATGGGTTTGACAATAGTTGGGTTTTTAGAAGAAGGAGACTTCCTAAGAATGATTTCAGGATTATCAACTATTGCAGAAGGATTTGGGTTAGGATGGGATCTAATATGGATTCTTCTAGAATCCAGGATTTTGGATCCAATAAGCCAGAAAGGTTTTTAGAGATATAACAGTCCTAAAAGACAAACCAAACTGAAAAAGAGATACTTAATCCACAAAGTATTATTGACTCGGTATTGCTGAGTGTTTTGATGATAGGGTAAGTTTCCCAGTGGAGTTACTGGAAATTAGTGGAATCACTAGGTGGAGGATTTTTACTTGTTTTATAGGACTGGTTATTGTCCACCATCAACAATCAGGAACTGATCTTGGCTGACACTTGATTCATCTAACTAATGAAGTTTTCTAATTTTGAGTGAATCTGAATTTTTTATTACTCAGTACTCAATAGTATGGTCACCACCATGTTGGCTCCATATGATTTTCTAGATTGGAAAGAACAAACACTGTAGGGGCCACATCAGAACCTCTTTGGAATCCTAGGAACTAGCCTTCCTGGATTCAGAGAGGGATCTCTCTATTTAGGTGTTTTTGATTGATTTATCTTTATGCTCTTTGTTTAATATTTTAGTCTAGTTATGAAGTTCTTGGAACTTGTTTGTTTTGGTTGGATTAAGTGATAGATTGAAGGATTAATGGTGTGACTGATTGAAGAAATTTTTTAACTAAAACAAATAGAATATATGAAACATTAATCCATTGGGAAATGGAGTCATAAAAGGATTTAATTATTCATCAACTCTGCAAGGGCTTTCATAGGGAAACCTAACTGTATCAAGTGGATCCTTTAGATTAGTTTGTGATATGAAACAATAAGAGGTAGTGAAGGTAGCAAAGCTATAGTCAGTGAAGAATCTTCTCACTCTACTTAAACAAGAAAATCCTTTCAAAGTAATTGTTTGGAGCAAGTCAAAGGGTAGGACAAACCATAATCCTATTTGGACAAACTTTAATAAAAAAACCTTTTAAGACAACAATCCAGTAATTCAAGAACTACTTTTGGACAAATAAAACATATAAGATAAACAATAATATTGGTCTAAGATCAAACATAAACAATTCTAATATGCTTTTGACAAACTTTTAAAATACTCTTCAAAGCAACATTTCCAGATAGTCCAATGGGAAGGGCATACCATAAACCTCACTGGTTCATAGTCTAATAAGTGTATTTCAAAGAAAGGTCCGAAAAACAATATCTCAAGTCATACTCAAAGGAACATGGATTCAGCAAAGATTCCTTGGTTTCACTCTATTGAATCATTTCCAAGACAAAAAGCCAGATATAACTAGAAGGAAATTAAGAATCTTCTAATCAAACCCATGCAGAGGAAAACATGAATATAAAGAATAAAGACAGAAATAGGGTGCTGAAACAACAAATCCTAATCTAAAACTTCAGGTTCTTTATCAGAGAAAGATGAACATAATGGAAAACATAAGAAGAAACAATAACAATTAGGAAAAATTCACCATTGACATAGCTCAAGGATCCAGTGAACATGCTTGTATTATTGATGATCAAAACAGTTACAATACTCCATGTACAACATCTCTATACAACTCAAAGCTTTCTTCACTTTATTATAGAATTCCTCAACTAGTTTAGCAGTAGTAATCAGTCCAAAAATGATCAAGTAACCAACATTTACAATGAGGCTCATATGCGATATTTATACGCAAAATGGGGAGGTGCTGCTGTGTTATGGTGTATAAAGTTATTTATTACAGATTTAATGATTTTTTACGTTTCAGACCATGCAAGACCCAAGGCAGAAAATATTTGATAGAGTTACTCTGAATAATAAATTCTACCTTAATTTTCTTAAGTTATTAAGTTGAAATATTTGACTTTTGAGGCTTTGTAATAACTATTGAGCTGCTTCAAAATATCGCTGACTGAGCAATAACTATTTGAAGTCTTTATGGAAGGAAATAGTGCAACTTTGTCTTTGGAGAAGTAATTGCTCCTTTGTTGAGTAGTTCGAAGGTGTCTTAGGGTAATTTTCCTCGATTTATCCATCAATATTTTGTATTAGGCCTCTAACCTTGATTTATTTATGATAAAACTCCTTACTATATTTTATCATTTGTTCTGTTTTATAACTGTTTTATCCATCTGTCTTCATCTTTAAACCTTTGAATTTTATCTTTTAATTACAGTTTCTTAGGATAATATTGTACTTATTCTTTAATCCTTGGATTAAGCCTTTATCCTCTGTTCTTCATTCTTTCATCACCGATCTAACTATTTTTCTTTGACTGTCTATGTGAAGGCATCTCTCTGTGTTTCGAAGGGTTTCTTGAATGGATTGATGGACATGAATCATCGATTTAGCCTATAGATTTAACCCTGGGTCCCCTTTTATTCATGTTTCTAGCCTCTTAGATCGTCATCCAGAGAATTTTGCCACTTAATTGACTGTGGGATGGCTTTTATGTCATGGGCTATCATTAAACCCACAAAAAATACAAACCAAAATTAAAAAACTTCCATTTTTTGGGTTAAAACTACTTTAAGGGTTTTATGAGGTGTCCAGGGTGATGGCAGAGGAAGGAGAATAAGGAGAGGGAAGTGTTACATAGGCAGAAATGGGAGGTGGAGTGGAATATTTGAATAATGACGTGAAAGAGGAGGCAATGAATTTTTGTGGAAAGTAGTGGTTTTATCGCGTTGACAGTCGACAGTAAATGGTTTCGGGGTGAATGAACGTGATTCCATTCAGTAGTGCACATATGTGTTGGGAGAAACCACCCATTTCTGGTAGAAATGTGGCGTTAAACCCCAACAAAAATATGCATGCGATATGGGTTAATGGTCGTTGGATCTGAGTGAGTCAAATCAACGGTGTGGGTTAAACCCGAGAGGAGGAGTTGATTGGTCGGATGCGGTAGTGGAATATAGCTGGCAAGTGGAGATTGGTTGGAAGGAGGTAGTGGATGATGGACCAATTGGGTGACGTAAGAGCATTTTTCATGTAGCGGGGGTGTGTTATATGTGGGGTTGAAAGGTGGGGAGGTATGATAATAGTTGGATTGGGCACAATCAACGGTTGAGATAACTCGAGGGATAAGCGGAGTGGGGTGTTGGGAAAAATAAAGAAGGAGCTTAAGGAAAGGGTGGAGGCATGATCTTATGAGAAGTGGATAGGACCGGGAGCTTAAGATGAGAGGATATTTGGGGATAACGGACGATCACGATCCTGGGTCATATGACAGAGAGAGGCTGGGGTTTAAGCCAAAGAAGGGGCTTAAAGCCTTTTATACAAATGGTGGGTTTTTACATAAAAACAAGGTTTTTATGGGAATTTTAAGGGTTTGGATATGTTAAAAGTTAGGAATAAACTAATGAAAAAGGGGTTTTTTACCTTGTCTTAAGGGTGTTGAGTAGAAAATGAAGCATGAGGGGGGATTTTCAAGGCTTTTTTAGAGGAAAAGGGGAATAATTGAGGGTTTATTTAAGGTGATGAATGAGGGAGTTAGGCCCCAAAAAATGGAGTTTATTTTTAGAGCAGCAGGATGAACCTTTGAGGAGGCACGAAGATAGGAAGGCTTAGTGAGAAATAGTAATTTTTAGGATGATGAAGGAAATGAGGCCTCTAAAGATAGCTGATGAGAAAATAATGCTACCTTTAGGTTTTTTTAGAACATCCATATTCATCTAATGAAATTTGTAGAATATAGGAGGATAACAGTCGACATGTTGATGGACTTTGTGTATGTACAAATTGTCATTCATCAATTGTCTACTAATTGTCTCATATTCACTGATGCAAGTATTCGTGTTGAAACTTGTGTGAATGAATCTTGTTGTTAATATTGTTTCAAGATAACTATGTTTTGTAGGAAAAGCCAAAAATCATGACAATTTTTGCAGCAAAGTACTTATATGTACAAGCTCAATTTGAAGACGCCAAAGAAAGTTGATTTGTTTCTGATCTCCAAGATGGGGTCAAGTTTGTCTTCAAGATGAACTATTTTTCGGAGCCGTGTAAACATAATTTTTAAGAGAATACTCAAATTCCACTCGTTAGTGTTTGTTCTGCAAAAATGATAAGAATTATGGCTCAATTCTTAACACGAAAACATGTCTTCATGAGGAAGTTATGTGAAGTGCCTTGATTGCGGCTTGAAGGACACTAATTGAAATTTTTACATGGAAATTGAGTTTTGGGATATTTCTGAGTTCTGACTTCTTCAATTTGATAACTGGAAGTATTATTTTGGAGACCAAAACATTTTAGTGGGGACGTATGATCAAGAGCTCAAATTTTAGCTCAAATATAGAAGTCCTCATAATGATGCAAAACATGAACAACCATGTAGTGTTCATCGTCCTGATTCGAGCACACTTCATTTCACGTGAAATGGACTCCGTATGCTCCCAAAAACGCAATGTGTTCGGTTTTCTAAACATGTAAATTTTTTGCAAGGATGATAGGGTTGTTGATTAGGAATTCGTACAGTCCAATCATCAAAAGGTATATTCCAAGAATTATTCCTTGGAATATTCTTAGAATATTCCCATAGGTGGACTATTCAACAGATGAAAAGTCTCGTCATCTGATTTTTTAATTGGTGTTGAGTTAGGACAATGAGGTCACAACACGTGGCAAGCATGGAGGCTGCCCTGTGCCCTCATAGATATTGGTAAAAAATGTAGGGCAAAGGCACCGGGGTATCACCCCACGACCTCTCAATTGTCAGCGCCATGTCATACTGGCTCCACTACTGCTTTTTTCTTAACCTATTATATTTTCCATACGTATTTGAAGTGCGTAATGTTCAATGGCAGGATGAGAGGGGGCCAAAACCCAACACAGAGAACCAAATCCCATGACCACTGGCCAGGGCTTGACACTAATGGAGAGTTTTTTTATTAAAACATGTTTAATTAAACACTAATTCACCATTAATGCACATTAATCTACATTGGCATACTAATAGTTGAGTTAAGGGTTAAGGGTGGGGTTTAAGCGCTAACCACATTCAATTAGCACTAATGTGCTTAATTAACATTTAAACCAAATTAATTTAGTAGACTGCCAATTTTGGCAGAGGACTACCAGTTTAACTTCAGTTAAGTACAATTTGCCAGATTTAGTGGAGTGTTGCTAGGTGAAACTGGAAGAAGTCATAAAGAAGGCCATTTTCAACTAGTTTAGGTGAAAAAAGAGGCTATATAGCCATTCCTGGCCATTCTGGACTCAATGTTATAGGTTTAAGAAGAAATGGAGCAATTATAAATGGGAATTTTCTAGCTTGATATTTATGGATGCCTGGGACCACCAGAGGGTTAGGCCATATCTGCTTCACCCAGAGAGAAATTGAAGGACAAGAAAGAGGCTAGATAGCCATTCTTGTCTATTCTGGACTGATTGGTGTAGGTTTAAGAAGCAATGGAGCACTTCTAGATGGGTTCCTAGAAAAGTGAAGCCTATGGGTGTTATGGACAACCAACGTGTTGAACCAGTTCTTGGAGGATTTTGAGATGGAGATGATCTTGTAGGGGTCTTCTAACCTCCATATGTTTGCAGAAACAACATTTACAGTAGTGCTATAGATATTTCTCATCTTTTCTCTTTATGTGTTTTATAGAAAAATATTGTTTTATGTAGTTGCAGTGTTTTTAGTACATGTTGATGTTGTTTCAAATTGGAGTAAGGGATCTTGATGTAAGATGACCATGAGTTGCTAATAGTTTCATGCTTGACTATAGGTTAGCAAGTGAAAGATAAAATAAAATTTTTAGGAGTTGTTTATTTGTAGGAGAAAATTACCATTTCAGTTCAACACTTTGATGTACTCTTCATGTTGAAGCCTTGAACATAATGAGAATGAATCATGCCTTTAGAGCTGATTCAAGGAGATGTAGTCCAGGAGGGGTGAAATCCTTCAACAACAAATTGTGTATTGTATTTCTATTCATTTTTTGATGATTTCATTTTTTAAAATTTGTTCATGGAATTACCGTAATAAAGACACTTAAAAGTAACTCTTGAAATACGTTGTTGTTAAGTTTAAATCTTATGCACATAAGAAGAAAGCATGTTTATATTCTTAAGGGAAAATTAACAGAGCATTTACTAATACTCTTCCATTCATATCAGTTTTTATGAAGTATGCATGGTGTTGATTATGCTTGTAGTGATGTGTAGTTTCCATTCTCTTTGGTTGATATCTAATACCATAAAGTGGTATCATAGTAGGGGTCCACTCTTCGACTGATGGGTGGTGCGTGGATCATGCATTTATGTTGGTTGCATATGTTTTTAGTATTCCTGAGTTCCATATGTTCTTGTTGTATCCATGTTGTTTTGGACATGGTGGCACCGATGTTGCCATTGAAGTGCTCATGATGTTGTTGTCAACATGTTTTCATGTGTGTATGATTGATTTTGTGTTATTCTTTTTCATGTATTATGCATGCACACTTGTTTACATATTGTTACATACTAAATGTAACAAGTCTACTTACCCATTTTTTTCTATTAATAATCTTGTATTATTTTTCTTGTAAGTAAATTAATTTAATCCTGACACTTTACCACCTCTTACAAAATTTCATTAAAGGTTAAAGGGTTTTACTTTCTGTCATAAGTATCTTCATTACAACATCATTATTTTCAGAACTATGCTTATAATGATATTCACACTAACATAATCATCTTCCAATATTTCCTCCTTTAATGTATTACTAATTTACCTCGTCTTCACATTCCTGTCAATGTGCATTAAATCCCTTATAATTGTTTTCATTGCTATTATATTATTAATTCTATAAACCTTTCCACAACTCTACCTTTTCTTAAATTTTGAGTAACTTTATAACTTTAACAAATATTAAAGTTAAAGTTACATATTAGGATATAATCCGCTACATCCTAATTTCATATATGTTACCTTAGGGTATCAATTTGAATTAAGGGGAGTTCCATTTTATATAAGACTTATATTATATATTTTAAGTCTTAGTTCACATTCAAATATGTATAGTCATAGCTACCTTAATTTATTGTATCTATTTATGAAAAGTACCCATTGAGGGTTTCCTTACTTATCGCATGGTAAATGATTTTAGTTTCATCCACCATAGATTTATCACTATTATGGAATCCGAATTAATTATACGGCACATTCCCATTATCATTACCTATATGATCATCCATACCTTATGTTATTGGAGTTTCTTTATGATAAATATTTTAAATGTATAAAACATGTTCTTAATTTCATACGTTTCCATATGGATATTCGACGTTCCTTTATGGATTGCATCGTATCTGCAATAATGATTTATGACAGATTTCCCTGCAACTCTTTAACATTTCCTTAGTTAGATGCTATCCTGAATTAATTGAATGCACTGCGTCTTAGCTTAGTCACATGGCCATATTAATTTAATTTCTAGGTGCAACTCGGATCTCTCGTCATTTGACAGTTGAGATCAACTCGTACTCTTTCCCTCTGTATTTCTTGATTAGGTTTTATTGTATTCATTTCACTTTGATTCCTTTGTCATTTGGAATTTTTCCAACCTGAGGGTTTTGGCTCTGGTTTTATACTAGAAGTTTGCAACATTAATGGCTTCCCTCTGCCATTTTTTCTCACAGTAACAACTACAAATGCAGCTAACCTTGTTCCCCTTTTTACGATGCTCAACCTTTGTTATTAATACCCATATCTGTTTACAAGTTCATTTTTCATTTGAGAATGTATGAGTTAATCCAGTATTTCATGCATAGACTTACATTTTTTTTTGCATTTTTTTTAGGAACATGGGAGTTCCTTTATACCTTTTCATTGAAGGATAGGAGAGGGTTTAGCACAACATGCTCACGGGGAAACCCTAGGGTAACACTGGTTCACCATATGCAGGTAAGTCATATACTCCTTACACAATAGCTACATATCCCTCTTCTACTATAGAGTTTCAATTTCCTTCTTGTAGTTTATATCATTCACGCTATGGTAAAGGCCAAATCTCTTTCTTTAATGGAAATTAGTCTTCAACACTGTTCAACGATTGGAATGTGAAAATAATTTGGCCTCAAAATTCATACTCTAGCACTAAGTAATTAATTTGTCTTACTAGTTATCCATTTTATTATTCATTTGCTTTTCCATAGATCTCGTATTTCGTTTTTGACTCTGTTTAGAAAGTACCATTCTAAATTAAAGTTTTATTACGATTTAGGATGGAACTCATAACTTTTTCCTATATGCATAGGAGTTAATAGGTTGAATTTGGAATTAACATTCCATAATTTACCTTTTTTATAATCATTGTGTGGTATTATTTTGAATACATTATGCTCTATATTCTCCTATGTTTCAACACTTAAATAAGTATTCCTCTCTCAGATACATTAATTGTAACTATTTCAATTTATGCAGACATATTTACTTGTTCAACTTTCGTAACATGTTTAATCTACTAACCCTTGTTGGTTAATTCATTTTCGTTTTCTCCATACCCCCATAGTGTGGTTAAAATGAATTGAAATTCAATTCATTGAATTGAATTTTCTACATTATTCATGTTACTTATATATTTATAGTCTTTATATATCACCGAATTATTGGATTTCATGGCATGAATCTCTCTTAATTATTTTACCGAAGTCGACTTATATATAGATTTGAATTTATGGAATATATATTTTAATTCTGTCTCAATATATGTACTCGATTAAATCATTACTTAAATTCCTGTTACAATATATATATATATTCTTGCTCTATTATAAAATTTTATAAACATTCAGAGTACTAATAAATACAAGATATGTGAATACTTATGTTATGAAAGTAGTGATTATTTTCCTGATTTCCTAGGCTAATCGAAATTTTTTGTTAGACATCAAACTCCTCTTTTCTTGCTTCTATACTATTCATGGACTTACATTAAATACCCAATACAACGTTTCCACCTAAAACTTAGGTAATTTATTTTCTATAATACCAATACTATTACAAAATTATAATATCTTTCTCAGTTTTCCACACTGACATAGATGTTTGATTTTCGTGTTCATACATAGAAGAGACTTCACTACCTCAAAATTGACTAACAAGGTAAATTCCTGTGTTAACTAATATTGGTAATTTCCAATATTCTATGTATTTATTTTAATTTTGTTATTATATATAAATCTAACCACTCTTTATGTGGGCTTTTTAAACAGGTATTGCACATCTCGTAATTTACAACACAACTACCTTTGCCTTCTTTCTCAAAATAATTGACAATTAATTTGGTTCCATCTATTTACAGGTTGGTCACTATCATTCACAGAATTTAGTCCACTAAATTAAATGATATTTATTAATGTATACAATATTTAATTAATACCAATAACAATTGATGTTCAGTCAATATAACTTTGACAATATTTGATCTCATTTCATATGAATACTAATACATATTCTTGTTCTCATTGAATTGATAAAAGTTCTTCCTTGTAATAAGTTTATACATGTTTTCTGAGTTGTTTATAGTATTTCAACTACATGTATAAGTTAGGAATAATTCCTATTGATGTTGTATTTAAAATTATCCTATCCACATAGTACTTCAATATGTAAAATAATATTTTATTTCTTCTTTCAGCATTACAAGTAAGTGGATATATATTGGTTTTATGTTTTATGTACATGATGAGTTTTTATAGATAATTTGTATAAAATATTTTCTTCTTGATTTAATAATAAATCCCACTGTATATATCTTTGTTTCTTCATTGTTTACAGAAATAACTAATTATGTGTCATATTTCTATTAACATTTTTCGAATATTCTCCACTCCTAATGATGTATTTTATGCTTGTAATATATTAATTCTTACAAACCTAATAGTGGATTTAAACCTTTATAATTGAGTTTAGACATTATACTTGTTGGTTAACAAATTTAACTAGTCTATGTAACAACACAAAACTACAACTATTCCTGCTATAGTTATGTTTCTGTTAAATACATCAGACACTTCACTCTCAAGAATAAAATAATTTATTATACAGATGGATATTTCAGAAGATATAAGTTTCCACTTATCTTCCTAATTAACACACTTTACTATTATCTAATCATCCTCATTATAAAAAAAGAATAACAAGACATAATTTCATAAATGTGCATACTTATTATGGTAAAGACTATTTTCCACCCAACCTTGATCTTTCATCCACAACTCCCCCCAAGCAGAGACCAATTCCTTCAGGGTGTAGACAACCTCCTGTCTACCCAATAATGGCTTATTTAAGCCTGCTTTCCCTTCAACATGTTTCCATAACTGTGTCTAGTTAAATGAGGATGTTTTTTTCCTTTAGCCTAAGCTTTACTTTTGTGTTTTCCACAAAATCTCTTTAAAACTAGTTTTTTCCTCCTTCTAGTTTTATTTCACCTCTTCTTAGTAACTTTCCACTTGACTGAGGTATATTTTAGTTTTCTGTCTCCAATTTGATATATATATTTTTTTATCCAAGGATTTTTGGGGATTTTAGGAAAGCCTTTGTATTTAATTCCATTCTCATGGACTTGAAATCCTGGTGTCCAATTTACTCTATCCTTTGAACAATAATTAGAACTCCACATTTATTAATTAAAAAAAATAAAATTCCACAGATATAGTTTTCCTTTAGGTACACTTAACCTTTAGGATTTTCAACTGTCTAAATAAAAGCAATAAAATAGGGATATTACATATTCCCCCTCTAAAGAGAAACACCGTCCTCAGTGTTGCAAAATATCAATTCAATTATCAAACAATGATGGATATTTGTCTTTCATTTCATATTCTTTCTCCCAAGTAGTTTCCTTAGGTGTAAAGTGTCTTCACCGCACTTTCACCTCTAGCTATGGTCCTATTCTAGAGCTCCTACTTCTTCCCGTGCTAGTAACCGAAAGGGCCTGCGTTAGCCTCTTGGTTTCCACCGACACAAATAAATCAATTACATGAATAGGGTCATGTACATACTTTCTCAATAAGGAAACATGAAAACCTTGTGAACTTTAATATGAATAGGTAGAGCCAATTTATCATAGGGACTTCACTCAATGAACCTTTGACCTATCGCGCGCGTTCGTGGCATATTAAACAATACCTTTAATTTGAATACATATTGGAAAATACCCCTAAAAATCACATTATTTAACCCCCTACCAATACGAACCCAATACACCTTCCTAATTCAAAAACCCCTACTTCCACTAAATATTGTAGGTATCAATTTTTTCCTTAACATTTTTTATACCCCTTTATTTTTTTTCATTAACTTTAAGATCCATTTTGTATACCTGCCAATATAAAAACCCTTTACCCCCTATATATCCACCAATATATTATGTCATTTTTTCTTCAATATATATGCCCCAATATGAACCCACGTGGTATGGTATCGGCCCGCTATGAAGCCCCGCAATTTATAAGATACTGGCCCCACTCTTTCTAGAACTTCAAATGGTCCACAGTAGCGTGGTGCTAACATAGCACAACTACCAGTATATAATTTACTCTTTTTTTCTTAATCCTAAAATAAACATGATATCCCACTTTGAATTCTCTAAGAATTCTCTTTTTGTCTGCATAGCTCTTTTGTCAGTCTTGAGTTGTTTTAATATTTTGTTGATTTTTCTTCACAGTTCTTTCTATATCCTACAATGCATCAGGTCCAAGAATGAACTTCTCTTTTGGTCGACTCCAGCTAAGCGACGTGTGGCATTTTCAGCCATCCAATTCTTCAAAAGGACTCATCTTAATTGAAGCTTGATAACTATTATTATATGAAAGTTTTTCCGGATGCATGTATTCTAAAATCTAGTTGGTTCTTTTAGTTTTCCTATTTGGTTGAGAATGGTAACTGGTACTAAAGTTCAATTTGGTAGGCATTCCTCCAAACAGATTTTTCCAAAAGGTTGAAGTAAATTTTACATCCCTGTGAGATATAATAATGTTTGGAATGCCATGTAATTTTACAATATATTTTATGAATATATTACTTACTTGAGCTGTGAAAAAAGTATATTGTACTGGTAAGAGGTGTGGTGTCATAGTTAATGTGTCTACAACCACCATTATAGACTCATGTTGATACTTAGTTCTAGGCAATCTAGTAATGAAATATGTGGAACCACTTCCCCCTTCCATTCTGGAATATGTAGAGGGTTTAGTAATCCTGTTGGATGTTGATGTTCCACTTTTACTTGCTGACATTCTAAACACCTAGCTAGATAATTAGCAACATATTTTTTCATACCCGGCCAAAGCATGTTCTGACTCAATGCTAAAATCAGTTTTTGATAACTAGGATGACCTGCATAAGGTCTTTTATGATCCTCATATAAAATTCCATGTATTAAAGATGTGGCATTTGGAATATACAATCTTTGTTTATAATAAATCAGTCCTTTCTGGTTTTTTGTATATCCCACAGTTTCAATTTTATGCAATTTCTCTTGCAATTTCACATATTTCTAGTCTTGCATGAGAACTTCCTATATCAGTTCTTCTATTTCAAATTTCACTCTATTTCCTGCATTGGTCAAACTTTGTTGAGCATTTCTACTCAAAGCATAAAAAATATTATTTTATTTTCCTTTAATGTATTTGATTTCCATATCGAACTCACTAAGGAGATATAACCATATAGCTTGTGTAGCATTTAAATATGGTTGAGTAAAGAAGTATTTCATATTTTTCTGATATGTCATTAGTATGAACTTCTTTCCCAATAGATAATTTCTCCACATATTCAATTCATGTATCACAACAACTATTTATAAGTCATATACAATATAATTATGTTCATGTTTCTTCAATTTTCTTGACTCATATGATATGACTGAATTATCTTGCAGCAAAAATCCTCCTAACCGTTGCACACATGCATCTGTACACACTATAAATTCCTTATTTGGATCAACAATTTTCAATATGGGTGCAGTAGTTAATTTCAATTTTAATTGTTAAAAGCTACTTTGACACTTTGCTGTCCATTCAAACTTCACTCCTTTTTTCTGTAAGGAAGTAATAGTATAGGCTAAATCTGAAAAACCTTCCACAAACCTATGGTAGTATCCAGAAATACCCCTAAAGGATCATATGGATGAGACGTCAGTGGGTACAGGCCAATTCATTACTTCTTGTATTTTCTCTGGGTCTACTGCTAAGCAATACCTTGAAATCACATGATCCAAATATTGAATTTTATCCTTGTAAAATTCACATTTGCTAAATTTTTCATATAATTAATGTTCTCTAACTTTCTGTAGGAATATTATGAAATGTTCACTTTGGTCTTCTTTATTTTTGGAGTACACCAAAATTTCATTAATGAACACTAGTAAAAACACATCTAGATACTTGTGGAATACATTATTCATTAAATACATGAATGTAGCAGGTGCATTAGTAAGTCCAAACGGTAGGATTGCAAATTCATAGTGTCGATATCAAGTCCTGAATGTTTTTTTATTGATGTCCTCATCCTTAATTCTGATTTGGTGATATCATGTTCCTAAATCAATCCTTCAGAGGATAGTGGTTCCTCTCACTTGATCAAATAAGTCATCTACCCTTGGAAAAGAATATATATTCTTAATGGTCAATTTATTCAGCTGTCTATAGTCTATGCACATTCTAAATGTGCCATCCTTCTTTTTAACAAACAATATCAGTGCTCCTCAAGGAGACACACTTGGTCTGATGTACCCTCTATCTAACGGTTCTTTCAATTGTAGTTTCAAATCTAATAGTTAAGGAGTAATAATTATATAGGGTTCTCTAGATACATGTGTAGCTCCTGGTACTAGTTCAACTGAGAAATCAATTTCTCTTTTACGGGGTAGATGGGGGATTTTCTATGGAAATACATCCTTGAACTCCCTGGTTACTGGTAAATTTTCTACAGCCTCCTTTTCAATTTTTTTTCCCAATTCATCCACTTGTACAACATACACTCAACAACCCTTTCTTGCCGTCCCTTTTAGTTGTAATGCATAAATTTGTCTGATTGATATTGGTCTTGGTTTTCCTTTCACTATCTGTTGCATGTTATTTTGTCACCATGACATTTGACTATCCATATAGGTTCATCACTACCTATATTATGCTCCCTTAGAATTCAAAAAAAACCCTACTCAATTCCTAAACTAAGTCTTGGAATTGAAGTAAATGGAGTAAAGCTCATTAAGACCCTTAAAATTCCAACTCCAGACTTTTTCTAGCTCTTTCATATGGATCCATAGATATGTGTCCTATAGCCTCCGCGGTAGCTACCGGTGACGTTTTGCTTATAAAACCTGTGGACCCCCGTAAATAGTCAAATAAAGGAAAAAGTAAGTTCTAGAAGCCTAGCTAGACGAATATTCTCCCAAATGGAAGCTTCTAGAGGCACAATCAGTTCGAGATTTATCCCTCCACTCATGGAGCTCTATCCCTCCACTCATGGAGCTTATCCCTTGGTCTATGGAGCTCAAATCCCTTCATGAGAGGAATCCATTACCCTCTTCATGGAACTGAAACCACCTCCATTTCCCTCTAAATTGAGATCATGTTTCAGTCTCAAGGGTAGATTGTAGCTTGCAGAAGGTAATTGCTGAATAAATTCTCAAGAGAGCATACTCTCTACACTAGTTATTATTGGTATGAGAACGATCACACACTCATTTCCATAACTTCATGCTAGTTCAAAGAGAGGAAGGCTTGTCAATTTGAAGGAGGAACGATTGTTCAGGACCCCGGGAGGAACTTGTACGATATCAAGGCATCAAGTTGTAAAGTTACTCTTTCATTCAAGATAACACATATGGATCTCCTTTTCTCATTGAGTTGTTCTTGTGTCTATTTGAATAATTCAATACTTAGATTCCTTGATCACTAAGTTAGATTAGCTATTCTCAATTATTATATGTTGCAAGTGCTTTTAATTCTTTTGTCTATCTTTGATTGCAGGTTCTACTTACTGAAGACAGTTTCCCGATAAATCGATAAATATAAGAATTTAAATGTTGATTTCAAGGTAGGGGCATGTCCTTTTTCTTTGTTTATAATAATTATAAATTGCAAATAATCGAGAGAAAATGATTTACAAATGGATGTTTGTTTCTAGCTATTCATAGAATACTAGGGAGATCGCTCTTGTTTGCAAGAAGGATTAATCCGCATAACAATATATCACAGGTTTCTTCCTCACCATTTATAAAATGGATCGTATTTATCTAAGACACTGTCCATTAAATGATTTCTTCTTTCTCTAACTCCATCCATTCCTACTAACAAATCATATGACTTCTAAAGGCAAAATATTTTGATGAATTTTAGTTTCATACCCATTTAAATTTACAACAGTTTTTGGAAGCTATGGATAACTTTTCTCTTTGTTCCAGTAGCTAATTGAACTAACCATGCTTGCTGAAATTTTTCTGATTTTAACTTGCACTTTTCCACCATTTGTGGACTGACATAATTAAATTTTCTCCTGGATCTATAAAAAAAGAAACATGTTGTTCATAATTCATACCTTCAATTTCTATCATGGTTGTTTGGTGTTCAACCTCACGATCTTCAAGTGAAACACTGATCCTCGAAATATTTCAAGCAATGTCGTTCAAAATAGTTGACTCTTGTAATACTTGAATGTTCTAAACTGTTCTGTGTGGAAAATCACGTAACATGTGAGGTTCTCCACATCCCCAACACTTTAGTGGTTCTTTCATTTTTACAACACTTTTATTTTTACTGTTTGCATCCATTTGCTTAGACCCAGTTTGTGACTGCGCTGGTTGGTTTTCTCCCGTTTTAATAAATTTCTTCCTTTGGTGGCTCTTCCCAAAAATTTTCAAATATGTTGGTTTTAATATTTTTACATTTGAGTCACCTTTCCCGTTCTCTTTTTTTTGCCAACTTTTTAGCTGATCATTTCTGCCTTTGAACTGCTGATAACACAATCTTTCTTTATGAACAACTTCATCCATTATCTTTGTATTGTCAAAATTGATTCTCTCTTTATAAATAGTAGGTAGGCAGTTTAGAAATCGATGTACCTTCGCCTTTTCCTCTTTGATTTAAGGCACATAGCGAAGCATGTTAGTGAATTTGGTAAAAAATCGCTAATTGTGAGTTGTCCCAATCTCAGCTCATGTAATTCTTTAGCTTTATCATCATAATATCTCTCACTCATGTACCTAGAATTAAATTTGGCTTGAAAGTATTCCCAGGTAATAGTTTTCTAATCTAGCACATGTACCATTTTTATTTCTCCCCACCAAAGGTTGGATTTATCCTGAAGTTGGTAAATTGCCAATATGGATTTCAGGTTACTTCAATATTCATATACTTGGAAGTACTTAAAAATGTTCAGAAGCCAAGCTTCTACATCCTCCACCTTTTCACCATCAAAAGTTGGAGGTTTGATTTTTCAGGATTATCCTTGCATTCAGTTTTTTTTTTCTGGAACGTTCTATAGATGCTTCCCTGCCCTAAAATCCTTATGAGTTGGTTTCAGCTTATTTCCTCTTTTTTCCATGGTCTTCACTTTCATGACTAGACCTTGAGGTTAAATCCTTGATCAACCTCTCTTTCTCTTCACTGACTTGTGACAATCGTTCATTGCTTGTTCTCAGTTGAACCATTTCTTGTTGCATATCTCTTATCATGTCTAGCAATTGAGGATTTTGATCTGGTGGATTTCCATCACCCCCCAGATCCACATAAAAATCTCCTTCATCACTCATAATAGAAGTTGTACTTTTTCTGCACTTAAATCACTATACACAGAAATAAATTAGTACATCATATGATTTTACAGCAGCATAATTTTGGGTTTTTCTATGTGGGGACACAAAAGCCGAGTTTTTTCAACATGGGCTAAGATACCATTTGTAACAACTCTACTTACCCATTTTGTTTTCTATTTATAATCTTGTACTACTTTTTTCATTAATGAATTAGTTTAATCCTGACACTTTACCACCTCCTACACCATTTCATTAAAGGTTAAATGTTTTACTTTCTGTCATTAGTATCTTCATTACGACATCGTTATTTTCAGAATGATGCTTATAATGATATTCACACTAAAATAATCACCTTCCAATATTTCATCCTTTAATGTATTACTAATTTGCCTCATCTTCATGGAATTCATACATTCCTGTCAATGTACATTAAATCCATTATAATTGTTTTTGTTTCTATTATCTTATTAATTCTATACACCTTTCCACAACTCTACCTTTTATTAAATTTTGATTAAATTCATAAATTTAATAAATTTTAAATTTAAGGTTACATATTAGGAAATAATCCCCTACATCCTAATTTCATATGTGTTACCTTAGGGTATGAATTAGAATTATAATAAGGGGATTTTAATTTTATATAAGACTTATATTATCTCTTTCAAGTCTTGGATCACATTCAAATATGTATAGTCATACTTACCTGAATTTCTTATATCCATTTATGAAAAGTACCCATTGAGGGTTTTGATACTTATGGCATGGTCAACGATTTTAGTTTCATCCACCATAGATTTATCAATATTATGGAATTCAAATTAATTATACGGCACCTTCCCATTATCATTACCTATATGATCATTGAGACCTTATGTTATTGGAGTTGCTTTATGATACAAATTTTAATGGTATAAAACATGCATTTAATGTCATACATTTTCCTATGGATATTCAATATTCCTTTATGGATTGCATCATATGTACAATAATGATTTATGACATATTTCCCTGCAACTATTTAACGCTTCCTTAGTTCGATGCTATCATGAATTAACTAAATGTACTGCATCTTAACTTGGTCACATGGCCATATTAATTTTATTTCCAGGTTGATCTTGAATATCTTGTAATTCGACGTTTGAGATAATCTTGTACTCTTTCCCTCTACCTTTCTTGGTTAGGGTTTATTGTATTTGTTTGACTTTGCTTCATTTGTCATTTGGAATTTTTCCCACCCAAGGGTTTTGGATATGGTTATATACTGTAAGTTTTCATCGTTAATGGCTTCCCTTTGCCATTTTTTCTCACAGTGACAACTATAGATGTAGGTAAGATGGTTCACCTCTTTATGATGCTCAACCTTCTTTATTAATACTGATATATGCTTACATATTTCATTTTTCATTTCAGAATGTCTGATTTATTCTAGTATTTCATGTATACACTTACTTTTCATTTTTCATTCATTTTGAGGAACATGGGAGTTCCTTTCTTCCTTTTCATTGAAGGATAGGAGATGGTTTAGCGTGACATGCTCATGGCAAACCGTAAGGTAATACTGGTTCACCATACGCAAGTAAGTCATATACTTCTTAAAAATTAGCTCCATGTCCCTCTTCTATGTTATAGTTTTGGTTTCCTTCTTGTATTTTAGATCATTCAGCTTATGGTAAATCCCAAATATACTTGTTTAATGGAAATTAGTTTTCGATATTACTCAAAAATTGCACTGTGCAAATCGTTTGGCCTCAAAATTCATACTCTTCCACTGAGTTATGAATTTGTTTTGCTGGTTCTCCATTTTATTATTCGTTCGCTTTTCCATACATCTCGTATTCTGTTTTTGACTCTCTTTCTGGAAATTACCATTATAAATTAAAGCTTTATTGCGATTCAATATAGAATTTTTAATTGTTTCCTGTATGCATAGGATTTAATAGCTTGAATTCAAAATTAACATTCCAGAACTTACCTTTTTGTTATAATCATTGTGTGATATTATATTGAATACATTCAGTTTTGTATTCTCCTATGTTTCAAAATTTAAATCACTATTCCTCTCTGAGATATGTTGATTTTACTCTGCAAATTTTTTCAATTTATACAAATATATTTGCTTGTTCAACTTCGTAACATGTTTAATCTATTAAACCTCATTTATCCTCAAATATTTTGGTTAATTAGTTTTCGTTTGATCCATACCCCATAGTGTGGTTAAAACAAATTGAAATTCAATTCCTTGAATTTAATTTTCTAAACTCTTCATGTTTCTTATATATTTATAATCTTTGTATATCACCGAATTGGATTTCATGGCATGAATATGTCTTAGTTAGTTTACCGAAATCGACATATATATATATATTGTCTCTGTTATAAAATTTTATAAAAATTCATGATACTAATAAATACAAGGTATGTGAATACTTATGTTATGAAAGTAGTGATTATTCTCTTGATTTCCCAGACTAATCAAAATTTTTTTTTAGACAGGAAACTCCTCTTTTTCTGCTTCTGTACTATTCATGGATTTATATTAAATACCCAATATAGGGTTTCCACCTAAACCTTAGGTAATTTATTTTCCATAATTCCAATACTATTACATAATTATAATATCTTTCTCAGTTTTCCATACTAACATAGATGTTTGATTTTCTTGTTCATACAAAGAAGAGACTTCACTGCCTCAAAATTGACTAACAAGGTAAATTCTTGTGTTAACTAATATTGGCAATTTCCAATATCATGTATATTTTTTTAATTGTGTTATTAGATATAAATATAACCACTCTTTATTTGTATTTTTTATACAGGTATTGCACATATCATAATTTACAACACTAATTTTTCCTTCTTTCTTAAAAGAATTGAAAATTAATTTTGTTTCTTCTATTTACAGGTTGGTCGCTATCATTCATAGAATTCGGTGTGCTAAATCCAATGATATTTATTCATGTATAAAATATGTAGTAAATACTAAGAACAGTGGAATTTCAGACAATATAAATGTGATAGTATTTGATCTCATTTTATATGAATATTAATACATATTTTTGTTCTCATTGAATTGATGAAAGTTCATCCCTGTAATAAGTTTATACATGTTCTCCGAGTTGTTTATATTATTTCAACTACATGTATAAGTTAGGCATAATTCCTATTTGATGTTGTATTTAAAAGTATCGAATCCACATAGTACTTCAATATGTAAAATAATATTGTATTTCTTCATTCAGCATAAGAAGTAAGTGGATATATATTGGTTTTATGTTTTATGTACAAGATAAGTTTTTATACATAGTTTGTATAAAATATTTCCTTCTTGATTTAATAATAAATACCACTGTATATATCTTTTTTTCTTCATTGTTTATAGAAATAACTAATTATGTGTCATATTTCTATTAACACTTTATAATATTATCCACTCCTAATGATGTATTTTATGCTTGTAATATATTAATTTGTACAAACCTAACAAGAGATTTAAAACCTTATAATTGAGTATAGGCATTTTTCTTGTTGATTCACTAATTTAACTAGTCTATGTAACTCTACAGAACTACAAATATACCTTCTATGGTTATGTTTCTGTTAAATACATTAGAAAATTCACTCTCAAGAATAAAATATTTTATTATACATACGGATATTTCAAAAGATATAATTTTCTGCTTATCTTCCTAATTAACACACATTTACTCTTATCCAATCATCATCATTATAATGAGAGAATAAAAAGACAAAATTTAATTACTGTGCATACCAATTATGGTAAAGAATATTTGTCACCCAACCTTGAGCTTTCATCCACAACTTCCCCCGAGTAGAGACCAATTCCTCCAATGTGTAGACAACCTCTTGTCTTCCCAGAAATGGCTTATTTACGTCTGCTTTTCCTTCAAAATGTTTCCATTACAATGTCCAGTTAAATCAGGATGTTGCTTTCCTTTAGCCTAGGATTTACTTTTATTCTTTCCACAAAACCTCTTTAAAACCTTTTTTTCTCTTTCTAGTTTTATTTCACCTCTTCTTAGTAACTTCCAACTTTACAGAGATGTCTTTTATATTTTTATCTCCAATCTAATATATTTTATTTATTTTATTTTCTCCAAGGATTTTTGGAGATTTTGGGAAATTATTTAGATTTAATTCCATCCTCATGGACTTGAAATTCTAGTCTCCAATTTACTCTAGTATTTTCACAATAATTAAAATTCCACTTTTATTAATTAAAAAAATAATATGTCCACACATATAATTTTACTTTAAGTCCACTTAACCTTTAGGATTTTCAATTGTCTAAATAAAAGTAGTAAAATAGGGATATTACACTGTATATGCATTGTTTTCTTATGCTAGGTTTACATATTGGTCATGGTTCGGTTTTATTCATACGTTATTGCTTATGTGATACTATATGTGAGACATGCATTGGTCATTCATTATTTATTATACATGTCAAGTGGGTGCATGTGGTGAAGTTTTCATTAGTTTCATTGAGGTTATTTTTCTTAAGGTCATTGTATGAAATTAGGTCATCATGATGATATTGGTATGTTATGATGTTAATGTGTTGGTTGAGATAGAGTAAGAGATGAAGATAAATAAAGTGAAGTTGAAAAAATGGACTTTGGGGTAAGAGAATATTGTCATACAAGAATGGAGGTATGTGATTACTGATTGTTGTAGAAATTAAGTTTGATTACATGTTTTCCATTCTATTGTTAATTTGGTTACATGTGTGATAGATGCTAGTTTATTAGTGTAGTGATAAGCACTATGGTTATGTGTATTATTTCATTCTATTGATATTATGGTTACATAGATGATAGATGTTAGTTAACTAGTGTGATTATATGCACATGTTTGATTAGTTAGGCATGATATTAGCTTGATTACTATGTTATATGTTGTTGATGATTATGTTACATGATTAACTTGTTGATGTGTATGATTGGTTAACTTTATTATTATGTTATGTTGCGTTGATGAGCATGTTATATTTTAACTTGTAGTTAGCTCGATGATTATGTTATATGTTTTTAATGAGTATATGTTATTTAACTTGATTATTAGGGTTACTGCATTAATATTTTGATGTTATATGTATTATGCTAAAATTGGATTGACCCATGCAACTGGTTAGGATTATGATATTGAGGTATGACTCGACCTAATTATGATAGTGTGTTGCATTAATCTAGACTAATTGTGCATATGAGATTTCTATGCATGAATGACATATGTTTGAGTCTATGATGTGAAATTGTTATCTACTTACTATTATGGATATCATGACATTATTTAGGTTGATTTGATGTGTCGTGAAGTTATATTGTGCTAATATAGATTTATTATGGAGATAATATAGCCTTCCCTAAGATGCATTAAGGTATGATTTTTCTCATTTCATATACTTAGTACATGACTATTTTCAGTGTTTCATTATGTCATCTAGTTGATATATTTAGCATGATATGTTTGCAAGTTGTTTGACTGTTTCATAAATTGCATGATATGATTATATGCATTTGTAAGATTGCATGAAGAAATGTTCTTGCTCTAAAATGGTTGTACTAACATAGATGTGTTGGGACAGATGATATGTACCTAAGTGTAAGTAGGCGATAGTTTTAACATTATGTATTATGACCAATGAATGTCAGTTGACTGATGGATTATTACATGGTTGTTATTGTTCGTAAAATTTGATTTCAAATTGATAGATATGTTGTCTTCATATTTATACATATCGCTAGAAAGTGTGTTTAGTTAATGGTGTTGGGGAAAAGTGTCTATCCATCATTTAATTTGTCAACCCAGGGTTTTCGTAAACTTGTGAAGCATGCATGCACTGTATGTGCTAGAAATTATGTTTCAGTTTAGATCAATATAACTACAAAATAATGAAAACCAATTAATCTAATCCATGAAATCAAATAATGAAAATGAAATTCAACTAACCTATGAAGTCAAGTAACAAAAAGAAACAAAATAAATTCAAAATAAAATATACCACACACAATTACACTTGCACGAATTGAAATTTGAATCTAAGAAAGCATTTCAAAACATGTAAAGGAAAAGAACTAATGTATATTTAGTTACTTCAGCATTCAATATGAAGTGTCACCTTCTTGAGATAATGTTAAGTAACCAACTATACCTAATGATGTAGAAAAGCAAGTAAAGTATGGAAAATATAACTCAGTAATTGCATTAGTTAAACATTCAATCATTCAGTCTTAAAATATGATATAATCGACTTCTTGGAATGACCTTTAGGAATATCAGTGATGCAACTAAATGAGAATCCAAAAAAAATGTAAAAGGCATGTAAATTTAACTAATGTATGTTTTGATTTACTCCAACATTGAATATGAAGTATTAACCTTTTCAGATGTTGTGTAAGAAATGAATTATACCTTAGTTTCTGAGTTCCTATAAAGCAACTAAAATATGCAGAGGAAGAACTCAATAACTATATGAATTAGAAATTCAATCATTTAGTTTAGAATCATCATATTGAAATGACCTTTAAGAACATCCATTGATACAATTAATTGATATTTCTAATCTAGGAAAGCAAATGACAAAACAACAAAAGAAACTATATAACTATGAATTGTTTTTTCTTCAAACTTAGTTCAATTTGAAAATAGAAAGATCTATCCTCAAGAAATGTTTCATAAGAACAATGATTACAAATTTATTCTAAAACTAATACTAATAAATAAAATAAAATTTAATCTATAAAAGCAAGTAAATCTCACACATTTAGGCAGATGATCTAAAATTATGAGAGATGGTAAATCAAGATGCTCCATATGTAGGAAAAACCAAATTAAAATGAAGGAAAATTCATGAGTAAGGTGCCACAATCTAATTATGTATTCAAAGCTTGAGCATAACTACAATTTTACAGATGATTTGATAGGAGAAACATTCCCCTATTTATACAAAAAATGGGAAGCTATCTCATTAACGAGAGTCCATGAATCTCTCCATATATCTCTAGAGTTACAATCCAAATATGAAGTGATAAGGCACATGTCTTCTTAGATTTACAGTAGAAATAGGAAATGAGACACATATCCTTATGATCCCATGATATTCTCCATCAAAATTGGAATTTGGCCTTAGCAGGCCACATAAGGGTCTTTTGGAAACTTCATTTTGACCTACACATGGCAACAAGCTCATTACAATTGTTAGGCATAAGTATTTTCATATTATTTTCTAATTTTTAACCACAAATTCACTTAAAAATACTAGGAATTAATAAATTTTGGAAAGACATAAGTGTAACCCAATAATGGTAGTGGTAAGGTAAATGTCATGAAATGGAGCTGGAGTGAAGGTGATAATATGGAAATATAACTGAAAATGTAATGGAAGTAAATGACAATTTCAAGGTCCAGCATACCCCCCAACTGAAGCTATTGCATGTCCTCATGCAATCTATTACATTAATTATTTTTTATCCTCGGAGCTTTGGCCTAACTTGGCATGATATCATTTGATTACTTCATACTTCTTCAAAGTCTTTTAATTGAATTGCAACATGATTGGTTCTTCTGTTTCAACCATATTTTGTTGTTGCATTCAATTTGACCTTCGAACTTTGCATAATGATAATTTGTTGCAAAGTATATCTTTATTGGATTACATCATGGTTGGTTCTTGTGTGACAACCATGATTGTGTTTGCATCCATTTATCTTTTAATTACTTTTTGAAAATCCATTGTATTCTCTTAATAACAATTTAATAGTTAATAGCTTTTGAAAGTATGTGGGCTTTTGAATGTGATATGAATGTGGAAATGAATATGAATTTACTTCCCCCCCCCCCCCCAAACTGATGGTATTTCCAATTTTATGAAATCAGGAAATGAAGTGCTTTTTCCAAAAATTATCATTCTAGCTTTTCCAGGAATTCTATGGTAAAAAGTTAGAAAATGGCATAAGTTAAGTTACCCTTTGAAAATGGATGAGCTACATCTGTGGTGGCTGAAAAATTATGATCATAATCTTCTTCATGTGGTTGTACAAGCTACGAATAAAAGAGTAAAGATGAATTTTTATTTCTTCTACTAAAACTGTTGAATTGTGCTGTAAATGATGTTGATTCTGCAACTATCCTCTGATTCTGCAGTTGGATATTGGTGATGATCTATTGTGGTTGGATATCTTCTTCATTTGATTCAAAATGCTGAAAATGATAGTCTTCATGTCTTCAAAACTCATTGGCATAATTCCTGCTATGTGAATAGATGTTCAAATGTCAAACATAGCAGGAAATTGTTGACTTCATGGCCATTAATGGATGCCACTAGTCAACACAAGAAATCTCACCATTGATGACAATTAGAGTCAAGATGCCCAAACACATCTTGCTAGGTACGAATAATTTTTCTTTTGTTGAGCACCTAGAGGATCTGATGAACAAGGGACATTAATGTATTCCCATTGTTCGTCATCAAAAATACTTGCCATTAATGAATGCAAGACTCAAGGTGTTTTTGTAAGGATTCTAGACTCAAAGGACTATGGAATCAATAATTTTCATTTAAGCAAGGTTTATTTGCGAAATTAAAAGGATAGGAGAAGGAAAATGGAAATGGAAGATGACAATGGAAAATGACAATGGGAAATAGCAATGTAAGTGAGATTTTTTCTTTTATTTGTGGGTTAGGAGAAGAAAAAAAGTAATGGAAAGTGTATGTGAATGAAGAAAAATGAACAATTTACTCTTGCTCGGAAGATAACTATGACTTGTTTTGAATTTCTTGGTTGAATTTATAATTAAAAAGGGAGGAAAAGTAATGGTCTTGATGGATATAGAATTGGAATTTTTCTTATGTTTCTCATGAAATCGGTCCTTTGAAGACCAATTGTGCATGAAATTTGTTTCCTTCAATGATCATTCGATAATCCCAAACCTGTAAAAAAAACTTGGCATAAAGAACATAAGTGTGTTAAAAAAGAAATAGCCAATTCCTCTCTCATTCTTACACAAAATTTGAATGCCACAATAAAAAAGATTAAGGAAAATCAAAAGTGTTATATTCATTCCAATTCATGATATCGATAACAATCCATTTTTAAGAAATAACCATGAAAAATAAATTAACTCCCTCTTGTCGGATGACCTCATGCAATGTGCTCAATAATAAGATTAGCATCACAAAGATTCGAAGTGTTGTGAAAGTTAAAGAATCATAGAAAAATATAGAACAATAATATTTTTAATGCTAAATATTGAGAAATCATCTAAATAATCTTCCAATTGTTCTGCAAGTCATTATTAAATTCATTAAATTGAATCGTCATCTATGTTGCAATTGTTTTTATTTTTATTTTTATTTTTATTTTTTTGATAGGATAATGTTTTTGGACATTTTAGGATCCCAATTAAATCTAAAAAAAAATATAATGATGCAATTTATGGATGATCTATTATGTTGGAAAAATGCCAAGTGGAATTGAGCAAGTGAAATTTGCCACAACTCTCTCAACTGATTTTATTATTATTATTATTATTTTTTAATCATGAGACACATATGTGTCTAAAATAAAATTTATTAAATAAAATTGGACTCTTAAACCACATGACATGTGGATCAGAGTTTGTTATTAACTTGGATTCTTCTGCTTTCATATTGCCATGTTTAAACAATTCAAAACAAACCATTTTTTTCCTCGCGTAATTTGCAAAACGGAGCTCTGAAGAACCCTGAATTTCTCCAAAATGGTTGCGAAATCTAGAAAATTAGTCTCGTGATACCTAGTTCACCCCGTTCTTGAAAAAACACATCTTTTTTTTTTCCTAATTCGCCTCAGTTTTCTCAGAAAATGCATTTTAAAATTTGGCTTTTTTAAGAGTTACGCATTTCTGGAAATTTCGTTTTCTGGAAATTACTTCTGCAACAAAATAAAATTGTTGTGGTTTGATTTTTTTATTTGCAGGTTATGATGTGTAATGGATTTTCGCTCAAAGAGAAGTTTAGATTGATCTCCCTCATTCCAATCACCTGCAATGTAATCTGAAATCTTCTCTTCATCAATTTTTTTTTCATGTGATACACTTTCATTATCTGTCTCTGCAATTGAATTTCCAATATTCCCTTCATCAGCAATTTTCAATATTCTCTTCATCAACAATTTCTTCATCTGATACACCCTCATTGTCTGTCTCTGCCACTTTTAAAATCAATTTCTAATAACTGCTGCTTGAGGAAGATCGAATATGGAAAGGGGAAGGTTATTTTTTTTTATTGCAGTGCATGTGTATTTGTGTGGATTGAAGGCTGACACATATGCATAAGGCCAAGATAAAGGTTGGTCTCATGCATATGTGTGGGCCTCCTTTCCATGCGCAAAATAAAGTTTTTTTTTTTTTTTTAATTGAGAAAAATTGTGCACATGAAATTCAATAAATTAGAAAAAGATTGAGAGGATACAAAACATTTAAAATTTGTAGAACTGAAAAAAAAAGGATCATGACTCAAATGCAATTTTTAATAGTATTGTATATCAATTTCCAACAAAAAAATTTAACGAATTTTTGAATTTTAATTTTTAAATTGACTGATATGATTTATTGATCCTCCTGGTCGAAAAGAGGTGCCAGAAGAGAGCATACTAGTCAGCTTCCTCAAATAAATTCATATTTTCACACACAAATTTTATTTCTGATGGTGATAAAAAAAAATGAAGTGATTCTTATTGCATCACTAATATTTATTCAAAATGAATTAATCAGCAAAATAGAAAAAAAAAAAAATCTAAAATTCTAGCTAAGTTTGGTTTTATTTTTATTTTTCTCATCTATCTAAAAACTATTTTTTATATTCATTTTCAAGTATAGTCATGCTTCCAATGAAGCCATTTACGGATTAGAATCTTTGAAATATTCATATCCAAACTTGAAAAATGTACCTTATTGTTTGTAAGGATATGCGAAATCGACTTGATCTTTCGATTTACCGCAAGGTTATCTTGAAGAATTGATTAATGTTGTGGCACAATCACTTTTTAATACCATTCCTCAATGTAGTCTTTGGTATGCATTCTAGATCCTCAATCTGTAAATGGTTTGTAAAGAAAACAAAAAAAAATAAAACACACTCTAGAATGAAAGTTAGTTCCTATGCAGATTTCCCCGGCAACGATGCGAAAATGTTGTGGAAAAGAGATTTCCTGTCATTTAATTTGTCAACCTGGGGGTATTGTAAAATTTTGAAGCATGCATGCGCTGTATGTGTTAGAAATTGTCTTTTAGTTTAGATTAAGCTAACTACAAAATAATGAAAACCAATTCATCTAATCTATGAAATCAAATAATGAAAATGAAATTCAACTAACCTATAAATTCAAATAACAAAAAGAAGAAAAAAAAATCAAAAGAAAATATAGCGCGTGCAATCACACTTGCAGGAATTGAAATTTTAATCTAAGAAATCATTTCAAAACATGTAAAGGAAAACAACTAATGTATATTTAGTTACTCCAACATTCAATATAAAGTGTCACCTTCTTGAGATGATGTTAAGTGACCAACTATACCTAATGATGTAGAAAAGCGAGTAAAGTATGCAGAATATAACTCAATAATTGCTTTAATTAAACATTCAATCATTCCGTCTTCAAATATGATAGAATCAACTTCTTGGAATGACATTTAGGAATATCAGTGATGAAAATAAATGAGAATATAAAACAAATGTAAAAAGCATGTAAAGTTAACTAATGTATATTTTGATTTACTTCAACATTCAATATGAAGGATTAACCTATTGAGATGTTGTGTAACAAATCAGCTATACCTTAGTTTCTAAGTTCCTAGAAAGAAAGTAAAATGTGCAGAGAAAAGACTCAATAACTGTATGAATTAGAAATTCAATAAGTTAGTTTAGAATCATCATCTTGAAATGACATTTAAGAACATCCATTGATACAATTAATTGATATTCCTAATCTAGGAAAGAAAATGAAAAAACAGTAAAAGAAGCTATATAATTGTGAATTCTTATTGCTTCAAACTTAGTTCAATTTGAAAATAGAAAGATCTTTCCTCATGAAATGTTTCAGAAGAACAATGATTACACAGTTATTCTAAAACTAATACTAAGAAAGAAACTGAAATTTAATCTATAGAAGCAAGTAAATCTCACACATTTTAGGGAGCTGATCTAAAAGTATGAGAGATGGTAAATCGAGATGCTCCATATGTAGGAAAAACAAAATCAAAATGAAGGAACATTCATGAGTAAGGTGCCACAATCTAATTATGTATTCAAATCTTGAGCATAACTCCAATTTTACACACGATTTGATAGGAGAAAGCTTCCCCTATTTATACAAAAAATGAGAAGCTATCTCATTAATGAGTGTCCATGAATCTTTGCCTATATCTCTAGAGTTCCAATCCAAATATGAAGTGATAAGGCACATATCTTCTTAGAGTTACAATAGAAATAGGAAATGAGATACAAACTCACTCCACTTGTTAGGTATAAGTATGTGCATATTATTTTCTAATTTCTAACCACAAATTCACTTAAAAACACTAGGAATTAATAAAGTTTGGAAAAACATAAGTGTAACTCAATAATTGTAATGGTAAGGTAAATGTAATCAAATAGAGGTGGAGTGAAGGTGATAATATGGAAATATAAGTGAAAATATAATGGAAGTAAATGACAATTTCAAGGCCAAACAAATCGTCAGTGTGCTTGGCACAACAAGGTAGGATAAAAAGTATATTGGTATATTTATTTATGCAATGACAATTGTGTGGTTATGAAAATATGATGCAAGGGATTACACGGAAAGAGACTTCCATGAAATATTGAAGAAGGCTCGGGTTGAGCTTTCCTTGGAAGTATTGGGAACAATGGAGATTGAGTCATGGTATTTGTTGTAAAGTATTGTGCTTTTGGTCTTTTATGATTTGGTTGCGATTGATTTGTAGTTTTGATCGCATATAGTCAATGGCCATGTCACTTTGGCACGGTGTCATATTTGTTTTTCTTATGATGGTCTTCTTATTGCTCATTTTTTTTCTGCCCTTTTGTTTGAGAGTCTTATAAAGAGGAAAGTTAATGGAGCTTGGCAAGAGCTCTGTTGTACCTAGCAAGTAATGTAAGACATGAATGAAACTCAGTGCATGAGTAATTGCAACGGAAGGTAATATTATGACATTCGGTTGGAATGGTTGGGTCCATTGTGGTAAATGGATGGTGGAAATAAAAACATGAGAAAGGAAACATAAAAGGTAAAATGAATGAGGTGTTAGATGGCTTGGCTATGTTAGGAACTCTTGTTCTCAAAATTGTGCATGTTGTGCACAAATAAGGAAGTTCTATTAACCTAGACCTTATGATATCTAGCCATTGCATTGTGATAATGATTTTGTTGATGTTTACATATGTATAAATGTATGTATGTATGTATGTTGTTGATTGTGAGGTTAGTCATGGATCTTGATGGTTTTATGTTGATGGTTTGTATGTATATATGTATGTATGTATGTCATTACATGATAGGATCATGATTGTTTTATGATAATGATTATATATATCTATGTGTGCCTGTATCTATGTCATGGTATGATAGGGTTTGAAGGATCATTCTTGTGGAGGAACGATTTCTTATGTCTAGGTGAATGGCATGAAGAGGTTCCTAGATATGAGGAATCAAGTGGTAGAGTAACTTTGAGAGATCTATGATGTCACTATCATGTGGATATTATTTAATGTTATATGCTTGTACTATGCCTATGTTTATGGACATGTAATGCTGAGAGTTACATCAACGATGTGAAAGTAGTGTGATCTACAACATGTTAGGATAAGCATGGATAGTGGAAAGACAATAGAAGCAAGGTTACTTTTTGGGTCAGTGTTTGGTCTATGGATATACAATGCTATTGTTGTGTATATGTTTTTCATGTTGTATATTCAGTGATTGTACCTATGGTGATGTGTAATGTTGCATATGTATTATTGTGTGGATATCAAGTTTTATGCATGATGTATATATGGTATTGTGTGTATATTTCATATGTAGTGCTAGGTATAGATGGTTCTATGTGCATGTTGGATATGTGGTGTTGTGTACGTATCGTATTGTACGCATGTTGGCTATGTGGTATTGTGTGCATATGGTGTTATGGGCATGTTGGATATGTGGTGTTGTGTACGTATGGTGCTATGTACATGTTCAATAGGTAGTGCTCTGTACATATGGTCTTGTGTGTGTGATATACATATGGTGTGACGTTCTTTTGGTGTTGGCTGCATGATTGTACACATGGGGTTGTGTGCATGTGCTGTTCTGTATAGGTTGTACATATGGTCCTATGTGCAGGTGGTTCCATGTACATTTCATGCATGTGGTGCTATGTACATATGGTGTCATGTACATGTCATTCATGTGGTGTTGTGTACATGTGGTATTGTGCACACTTTGTATGGGTGGTGCAATGTACATTTGGCATTGTGTACATGTTTTTCAAGTGGTGTCCTGTACATGTCATGTTGTGTACAAGTGGTACTATGTACATGTTGTGCATATGGTACTAGTATACATGTGGTATTGTGTGCATGTCGTACATGTGTTGCAGGCATGTAGTACTATGTATGTGGATGGTGTATTCATGGTACCATGACATGTGTATTCGTGGTGTTGTACTATGTGTATGTATACGTATTGTGTTGTGTTGTACATTATGTGTAGGTGTACGTTATGCATGTCAGTTTACGCATATGTATTGTGTTGTATTGTACTCTAGATGTATGTTTATGTACATTTATTGTGTTGTACATAGGTTATAGGCATATATATTTTGTTGGTGTTGTACACTGGGCATGGGTGTATGTATTGTATGGTGTTGTACGCCTTTTATGGATGTATGTGTTGTGCATTTTTTGTATGTGTACATGATTGAGGAGAATGCACTAGGTGCTTATCAGGTGTGGTAACCGATCCGACATGTGTACATAAATAACAAAGGCATAAGCAAGGATTGATGAAGGATATGTATTTTACTTTAGTTCTGTTATGAATGTGGTATATTATTCTGAGTTATGATGGTTGCATGTGATTTATGATTATGGTTTATGACAATTTCTTGTGATTTATGATTTTGATATATGATGGTTGCATTTTGAGATAGCTTGATATGATCTGTTCATACATGATGGTTTGATCAAACAACTACTTTGACTTGTGTGACAGGAAATAAATAGAAGTACACATGTACCTTATTGAGGAGCTACTAATGAGGTATGATTTTAGTTTATTTCAATTTATTTTGAATCTAATGGTAGTTGTGTGCTTGGTATAGGAAGAACATAAATGCCCGGTTGGGTTGTTGAAACCAAATGCAAGGACTAGTAGCAGTGGGAAAAGTAATTGGAATAAGAAACAATGTGCTAGTAAAGCACTTCAAGAGAAGGGCCATTGTGGGACACTGGCACCCAATAGTGTCCATTGATTTCCATGAGAATGATATGACCGGTATGATGGTTGAGGTAGTTTTATGCCTTGTTTTTTATACCTTCTGATGTAAGGAAGCCTTTCCAAGGGATGGAATCCTCGAGATGGGGGTGCCAAAATAACTTGGAAGGTGAGTAACTGCATGGAAGGGGATGACCGGATTACCTGAGGGACTGTGTAGCATAGAAGGGAAGGTCGGGGATGTAATTTTTTTGGTCATTATCATTCTTAGATGGGATGAGATGCACATTGGGAGTGTGACCTAGAACAATGAGCTAATAACTGTTCATTGAAAGGACAATTGACGTATTATGGTGGTGATGGACATTAGATGGAGATTTGGATATGACAGTGGATTTTGAACTTCTGGGGAAGGAAGTGAATCATGTCACTACTTTTAGGGTGGAAGTGTGAGCCTCTGGATTCCTTTGTTGCTCATATGAGCATCGTATCCTTCTATTTTCTAGTTGAGGAATTGTGTATATGTGTATATTATTGAAAATAATGTAATGAGCTATGTTATAAAGCTCCAGTACATGGTATGATTGTCATGATGGTTTTTCTTTTGAGAAGGATATTCATTTTAAATATTGTAATGAGCTATATTATAAAGCTCCATAGGCAACATGATTTTTTTTCCTGGTTTATAAGTTTCATTGAACATCAAGGACGGTGATCCCCCGAGGGGGATATTTCTATAAAATTCTTGGTAAAAACATTCATGTAGAAAATATATAAGACCAAGGTCAATGGGACAAATATTCCAAGCGGAGACCAATCTATGAAGGTTAGTGATGTCTAATAGTGAGGTCAAATCTGTGGTTTGGGGTTGATATGGTTTGGTCTTTGGAGCCCTTGTTTGGTGAGTATTGATGTGTTTGATAAAGTCCCACATTCATGCCCAGAATATGGCACAAGGGTGACTGGCTAAATTGATATTTGGCTAAGCCATGTGTATGGTCGGGTGGAATGTGGAAATCCCATTTTGGGTTAGTTTTTACATTCAGTAATGAATGGTTTAATGCCTTGGTATTTGATTCGTATATGAAATGGTTTATATATTGATTCTATTTCCTATATATCCATTGTATTTATGTTGGTATTATGCTATTTATGAGCATGTATTGTGACTATGATGAGATATGGATCTCTCCAAGTTGTTACTTGTAAATTAATACTTAATGAATCTATGGTAAAATTTATTTTATGATAGCGTATGATGTATGGGAGAAATTCTTCTTATCCATTCTCAGATAAGAAAGAGACCCCTTTGTTTAAATTTATTGTTTATACATGTAGATGCTATGTTTGTGACATGTTTGACGAAATTAATGTCATGGCTAGGTGGGGTCAGATGAGTTATGGTTTATGTGATTACTTCCATATGTTTGTTTTAATGTTATTTACTCTCTCCCAATTTTATAGGAATTGCTAGACATTGACCTGGGCTCGAGGGCTGAAAATGTGCCACAGATCCCTCTGCTACAGGTGTAAAATTGGTTGTTTAGGCCTTAACTTCTCACTTGACAAGGTTAGCCCATGACTATAGGGTGTATAGCTACTCCCTTTCCTTTACAAGCCCATGGCTAAGCCTCAAAGAGGCTAAAAATAAGTCCCCCTTCAAGGAACATGACCTTGCAAGGTTGGGTTACCTTCTGACGATGTCAATGATGCAGTGTAAGGTGAATTTTGGTGTTTCCATCGGTTCCACTTCCTTAAGGTCATATATGAGGTTGAATCTCATATTAGTAGCCTCTCGTCACATATTTACCCCAGTTGGATAGTTACTTATGTAGATGTGGGAAGAGGGTGTTACATTAGCTCTTCTAGGCCTTCCCAAGAGCTGGCATAGTTACCAGGACTCTCTGAATGGGAGGGAGTAGCTACCACAGTGGGAGAATTCGTGGTCTGACTTGGTAATAGAAGAGATAAGGTAGAGCAGCAGAGATGAAACCTCTCAAAAATACAAAGAATAATATTTTTCATTGGTCAAAAATGGAAATAAATCCAAGGGAAAGAAGTTCCAAGGAGAAGAGGGAAAGAGAGACTTGTCCAAGATCAAGATTTTTCACTATCACAAGCCCGAGCACTATTCCTCGAATTTTTCATAGAATAATGCAAGCAAGAAGGTGCCTACAGTTGCATCAGGTTAAGAGATAATTTCACACTTAGAGCTTGATTTTTCTCTCATTGCATGTGTGGCCAACACTGTAATGAGATTCATGTGGTATCTACATAGTGGTGCCTCGTTACATATGATGGGGAATAGTGATCTCCTTAATGAGTTGGAGTAGAAGGAACTCGAGCATAACATATACTTTGGAGATGACAGGAGGTATAGCGCGACCGACATAGGTACAATTACCTTTCAAAGGGAGTCAAACTCCCCTCCCAGACTGACAGATGTTTTATATATTCCAGGACTAAAGAAGAATCTTATCTTTGTAGTGGTATTGGAAGACCATGGTTATGATGTCATGTTTGGAAAAGGAAAGGTTTTCCTTAGAGACATCACAAAGGATGAGTGAAACAAGTTGATTTAAGAGTCAAGAACCTGTATGTTCTTAAGTTCGAGGAGGCATGTAAAGAATTGAGGAGAAAAGTAAAGATGAGTGACTTGGTGATTGAGAGGGAGCAAAAATTACCTCTCAAATTGCACCCTTAGAATAAATATCATAAGGTTGTGGAGAAAACACAATTGGAGAATATGAGAGGAGACCGAGTGGATGCATCCACTCAAGCAGAGACCTCCAAGAGGGGGAAATTTCAATCCAGATGGGTAGAGGGAGAACATGTAGCCATACCTCCATGTGAGAGGTGGGGTGGTGTGAAGACATAATCCCAAGAAAGAAACGTGGGCAGGATCCATTGAGATGGCTTGTCTCATGGATAAGACCTAGCTACGGTGGGCCAAAAATACATTATACAAGGAATAATTTATAGGGATTGATGAAGTGAGGTATCAGAATGACATAAATTAGATCAACATATCTTATATATTGTAGTGCAGATCAACATTTTCATCAGTGTAGATGGAACATATGTAGAGTTAGCAGCAACGCAAAGTGTCGAGTAGACAATGCAGTAGCTAGCAGCAGTCAGAGACTCTTATGACAAATGCATCATACTGATTCAGTTTTTGGAGGCTATTTAGTTTCAAGAGTTGCACGAGAAAACAACTCTAGAGAAGTGTTGCATGCAAAATATTCCAAAGGTATCATATCGAGATAGATTGAATTCATTTTTTGTTGAGAGGGAGTGTTGAAATTGGCAACAAGAAACATTGATAATGGAAATGAGAAATGGAATCCAGAAAATAGCACCCATAAATGGTACCATATGAGGCTTCTGATTTAATTTGTCCTTAATTATATTGGAAGAAAAATTGTAATTTCATCTCATGACAACTTGTATTAGTTAAATGAGTGAAGAAGACTTATTTAGCTTAGGAAATTCGAGTTAGACGTGAAAGAGGAGGCACACCGAGGATTTTATATTTTAAGGGGGTCCAATTAGAGTTATTTGTGAGTTTTAATTAGTTAACACAATTAATTGAGTTAAAATCAATCTAACTAGTTCTAAATGAGTGATGAGCTAGTGAGAGGTCAACTGAATTAAATCTGATTTAATTCAAAAGTAGTGATGAGCCAGTTAACTAATAATTCAATATAAATAGTTGTTACATGTAAGTTCTAAGGAAGACCGAGTTGTGACTGAGGTTAAAGGGAAGATATCTATCAGTTGTACTATTAGAAAATTGTGCAGCTCATGAATGAGGTCATCAGGAAGGTCTTCAATGATTATGCAATCATTAATTGGTATTTTCCTAATTAATAGTGGCTAAGTTATCCAAATAATTCATATGGAAGGCATGCCATGTAGAGGCAAGCAAAAGGTTAAATGTTGGACCAATTTTTCTTAGATCGCAAGCCACATCCAAGCTAGATCAAAGTGAGACAATCAGAATATTGCATAGGTTTTTCACTGGAGAAAGAGCATTGTATTTTTTCATGATATTGACCATATTCAATATAGAGGTAAAGGGGTTTTGAGCATTCAGTTTCCCCAGATACATATTTTTTTTATGCAACTGATAATTTCCTACTCTTACTTGCTATGCCATTGTGTGATCGTATTTGGTTTCTGGAAATTGTAGGAAGGATTCAGTGTTTTGTTTGAGTACATTAAAATATCAAATTGGATCACGTGGTTATATTTTCTACAAGCACATAGGGAGATGGAAGCTTTAGTTCTTTGAGAAAACCATCCATATGCCACCACAAATTCACGATAAGGACGTAAGGGAGGTAGTGCCTACTTTCTTTCTTTACTAACACCAAGTCCTCATCCCGAAAATAAATGAATGAAAAAAATATTTAGTTAGAAGAACAAGTAAAAATGATTTCTAGGTTTAGGGCCACTTACTTTACTCATACTTAAGGTAGGTGTGATGTGTATTGGAATGAGAAAAAACATGTAAAAAGGATAGAGGATCAGGGTAACTTACTTAAATCATCCTATTTTTAAGCTATGTTTGTATGCCAAATTTCAAAGTAAAATATAAGAAATTACTCTACTTGTAATGGTTAGTAATACAAGTTGGTTAGTAGTGATTGTGTTTTCAAGGTCAATAGTGCACATACAAAGGGTTTTAATTGCAAGTATCTAGATATGTGGTTCATTATTCTTTAACAAAATTCTCCTAATTACAATATTTTATGTTTGTGAGCTTATAGAGACATGGAAGGTTTAGTGCTTTTATAACAGGTCCAGATGCCACTAGAGGTCTTCCATAAGGATGCAAGGCAGGCATTGACTGCTTTATTTCTTTACTAACAACAACTCTAGGCCTCTAAAATAAATTAATGAAAGAAAATATTTGGTTAGAAAAACAAGTAAAAAATATTTATGCTTTTAGGGTCACTTACTTTCCTCCTACTTAAGCTATGTGTGGTGTGAATTTCTAACATACCCCGATAACCTTGCAAGAAAATGCATAACGTTAGGATTTTTTTTCAATATTTACGAATGTGTAACCTTATAAATTACTTTTTATATTTCTGCATTAACCATTTGAATAACCATCATCATCACTTAGAGAAATATTTAGTAAAAATAATAGTGAATTACACAACCATTAATTTTCCTTGTTGTATCATATTAACTTAATTTTCCCTCTATATCTATTCATCGATCCCATGATAATTTTAACTCAATTATTAAATCACCTAATTTATAATATAACATCACATCATGAAACAAATTAACATCATGAAAATTACACAATGAACAATCACATCATTAGACACCAATATACCCTGGAAACCCCGTAGGGTGAAAACCAACAAATGTTTAATTTTATTCTTAAACGCCCATGAGGGCTGTAACCCCTCACTCAATGGTTATAAGGGAGTCGATCCCTTGACCATTGTAATAAAAATTACATATAAAAATAATCTTAATTGAAACATGACTAGTTATAAGCTATTACAACCTTCATAATGCCATTTACCCACAGATCCTCGGTCTGAGTCTTTGTAGTCAGGTCGTTTCCTTCAGTGGGTCATCCTGCAGTTGGAACTACTAAGCCTGCATGGACTAACAAACCTTTGTCTTCCACATGTTAAACTTGAAAAATCCTTTTCTCAAGTCATCCTTCTTTCCGTCCATTGCTCTCGTTAGCACACTTGATATCATGATTAGATAAAATATTAATAAACCAATAATAAATCTCTATTTGTGACACTTCAACAAATATTTTTATGCATGTATAAAACATAACGAAGTTGACATGAAATGCCTTCTTTAGCATCATTTCGAATGCATTAGTAAAAAATAAATACTATCAAGTGTCATCTTTCTAACAAATGCTAACAAAATCTTGCATACACTTTCATATTATTTCCAAAGGAGAGCTAACATAATATATAATAATATTGTACATGAAAATACATAACAAGCCTTCAAGATAACTATCCCAACAAGAAATTTCTTTTTTTCCCACACTTATGTTTTTTTTTTCCAAAGGGATTACACAATATATGTTATACTTATACATGTGAATGCATATTCTTTTCCAAAAACATCTTTTCCACCCAAGAGCTTTTTATAATGGATATTATGTATAACCATGCCAACTCATTTTCAAACAAAGTTAACATACTAGTTATAATTTTGTGCATGCAATAACATAGCTTGTTCTTCTTGCATGTAAAACATATATTTCTTTCCAAAAGAAACTAAATAAATATTTCATGGAAAAATAGACACATTTCTTTTATGAGGGGTAAAACACATACCGCTTATTCTTTCATGCATGCAAAGGGACATATCCATCTCATCCAAAAGAAATAACCCAATAAATATTCATAATATTCTCCCAAATAAATGTAATACCATAGCTAACCCCTTTAGGTTTGTAAAATACATATTATTTTCCGAAAAGAAGGCTAACACAATAAATATTATGTGTTTGCATCTTCCTTTTCTCTAGAAATAAAATACCAAAAACTATACTTTTCCAATGCATGCAAGCATATATGTTTCTCTAAATAGTATTATAGAATAGAGCACGTGATTACTACTTTTCCTCTCAAATAATATATTCCAATAATGTGTACAAGGATATATTTTTCTCTTCAATTCTTTTTGAAGGGTTCAAACATAATAATTTGTTCCTTGCATACAATTATATATATCTATTTTCCAAGGAATTTAACACCTTAATTATTATTTTTCCAAAAGATAGATAACTCAATAGCTATTATGCATGAAATACAAAATATTTTTATTATTATTTCACATATTAGAGAGATTTGTAATATTTCCTCAAGAAATAATGTGAATACAAAATCCTTCTCAAATAACACAACCAATTGTCTTTTACGCAAATGTTTTATGTGAGATACCCCTCACATAAGTTATTTATATCTTTTTACATGACTAAAGCTCCTCATCCGTGTAAAATGACATAATAATTTCTAGTAGATCAAATATACTATATAATTATTCATGTGCACCTAAGCACATACTCTTTTAAAGAGTCCAATATTTCTCTTTAACTTTTAATGCGTATGCATCATGAGAACATACTTGGTAATCTCTTAAAATAAATAATTTAATTCCTTTTAAATAATTATCAACATAATTATTATGTCTATATGTACGTAACCAATTATTTTTATCCGGTTGAAATATCAAATAGAAACACTCTATTTTACTATGTTTTGTTTTTGTTTTATCCATTAATTTTGGACGTGTATTATGAACATATGCAAACAAATTTCAGAAAATCAAAGGAGGTTTTTGTTTGGAACAAACTTATTAACAATAAGATCTCTCATTTTTTTCACAGGTGTCACGGTTTTAAATATTCAAAGGAAGCTTTGCTACCCATTTTTCCAGATTTAAATATTAAATAATTTCATGTTCTTGTCATCAAATTTGTACATGGTTTCCGACCAAATGGGCATGATTTTTGGAAAACCCAAAGAAGTTTTTGTTTCTAACAGGTTCATTAAAAATAACCTATCTCATTTTTTACACAGGTGTTACGGTTTGGAATATTCAAACAATATTTGGAGCTCATTTTTCCAGAATTAAATATTAAATAATTCCCTGTTTTTGTCATTAATTATGGACATGGTTTTCGAGACATGGGAAAATAATTTTTAAAATATGAAAGAGGTGTTTGGTCATAACATCCTCTTTTACAAAAATCTCTTTCACTTTTTTCATATTTAGACCCTATTTTCCAATAACTCATGCAGTTCATAGAACTATTTAGCCATGAAAAGCTTTTATCTATTCATGACACATGAAATATTCTCATAATTCAATGAATAAAACACTTATTCCTCTATGAAAAAAAACTTTATAGAGACTTACTGAAGAATTAATCTTAATTCTTTTCACATGAACTTTTTTTTGCAAATAAATTCAATCATGATATCATCATCGCCCATATGCAAGGAAAATAATTTTCAAATAATATGGTTACTTATCTCTTGATGCATGCTTGGAATTCCTTCTTCCTCTTCCTTGGCTCCATTCTCCATGTATTCTCTCATTCCCCTTCTAATTTTCTCATCGGCTTATAATAAATAGAATTAATAAAATAGAATAGTTTTTCTAAATAAATAAAGCATTCCAACTTTTCTAAATCATAAAAGCATTCCATAAAGCATCCATAAATCTGATTTTCCCTAAATCACAAAAGAATTCCATAAATCTCTCATGCTTTTCTTTTAAAGGTAGTTTTTCTTTTTCCTTATGAGAAAAATACCACTTATCCATAGTTTTTCCAAAACTATTACTCATTATTTCTAAAACTCTTAAAAGATACCAACTTGGAAATATAATTTATTTCTATAAAAGAATATAAATTCTTCTAAATAAAATAATTAAGAAATAATTCTTCCAATATTATTATAATTAATAATTACAAGAATCTTCTTCATGTAATATCAATATAAGAACAAATAATATTTAATTATTTAACAATCCTCATTTTACGAGAGTTGGCTTAAGCTAGGGATATTACAAACTCCTCCCCTTAAAGAGAACATCGTCCTCGATGTTCTTCTCTTGTTGGAAAATTAACCTTTAATTTTCATTACTAATTGTTTAGGAAATGTAAAATAATAATTAAATCATAATACTTCCACAAAAACTGAAGGAGAACTTAACCCTTGAATCATCAAAATGATAAGAAAACTTCATAAAGTGCATGTTGTATTTTATTTTCTAGTTACACTCATCTTTCTCTCCCAGTAATGTTTTTTGCAAATTACTATGTTTCTCCCCCACAATAATTTGAATCAAATTCGAACTCATGGCATTTATGTCCAGCCATTTTCCTCTAGTCTGTCAAGAATTTAGAGTTAAATAACTCATTATTTTATCTAACATGAGTTATTTCAATTGGATATATACTTCAATTTATTTCCTCTATGAATCCATATATACAAGTCATTTATGACATGTTCATTTGCTCATAAAAATATATAACCATAACCCATTTCATCGAAATTGTTGTTAATATAATTTTATATGTCATGCATGCAAAACTATAACTCATGGAAAAAGTTTGAGACATGAAATTTATAGTCTATTTTAACATCCAACATCTTTAGATAATTTTGAGCATAGACATAATTTCATCTAACCATAGTTGATTTCTGGGAATTATTGAGGACCAGAGCATATTCCAACCAACCATAATCTATCTCCAATAGTTCCCCAATGAGTTAAGATCTACTTTCCACTAGAATCAATAAACTCATTGATTCCTTGGTGCTTTCTTCCTAGAAGATTTTTAGCACCGTCCTCCTTTAAGTCCTGCCAACCTTTTTGCCTAAGCATTTTTGTTTTATATTTTTCGAAAAATATACTCTTCTTTTTCTTTAAAGCATGCCTTTCTCTCCCTCTATGATTTATTTTACCCCACTTATTATTTATCTCAAACTAAGTGATTAAAATAATCTCTCTCTCCCATTATGTTAATATTTCCTCTTTATTATTTTCTCCTAGGGATTTTTAGGAGAATTTTAGGGAAGGTCCATGTTGAACTTAATCACCAGTACCTTTTCATAAGCTAGAAATAAGTCTTATAAAACTCTAGAGTTATTTCCTGAATACCCCAACCAATGTATTCATTAACTCAATAATAAAATGAAATATTACATCATCACATTAGCCTCATCATGGCTTCCATAGCAATTGAATCAAATAATAATTCAATTTCTAAAAATATTCAATGTCTACAAATCCATTGTAATTGACATAATTGTCCATTTGTATTTTTTTTTCAAGGTAAAGCTAATTATGTTATATCATCAACAAAAAGTTACAGTGCACATCCTCAGAAATCGACAAGTCCATTTCAGAGGGAAAAGTGACAAGCCTGCTGCCTGGAGCTACACTTCCCTGAGAGGGGAAACAAGTCCTTATAAACAAAAATAAATGAGATGCCCTTAGTGGGAAACCAACCATAATACTATTCAAAATAAAGCAAAGGTAGCAAAGAGTATCAGTTCAAAAAACCAAACTATTGCAAAGAGCTGAAGAGGATGCTCTAAGGAGAACCTTCATGCTTGTCATTGGAGGGAGAGGCTTCATTCAGAATTTGGTAGATGTAGCCATGATTTTGAGAGTCAAACTGATGCGCATAATCATCATTTGAAAAGTGAGGAGAAGCAGGAAGTCCGAGGTGCTCTGTTGGAGTATCAAACTGAGCATCATCCTGCAAGGTGGCCCGAAGCTTCAAGGAGGCATCCAAGCTTCGAGCACTTTCGGACCAGAGATATAGTCCTCCCCTGCAAGCTTAGGGTTGGTGTCATCAGATTTAGTGCTCGAGACAGGCTGCACGGGGAGGGCTTTGAGCTTTCACGGAATGAAGGTCAGCTCTGGGGATATAGTAGACTTACGGGCTCGCTTTTTATGATGGGAAGAAGAAGGAGGGAGGGAAGGGCTAGGGAGCTACATCGAGAGCTGAGTGTTCAAGAAGGTTGGGGGATACAATTCAGGAGAATTACAGTCCAGGGAGAGGTTAAAGTCACAGGGGAAGGAATGGGATAGGGGAGTACGCGAGGGAAAGCCCCTCCCACTTAGACGCCTGCAACGCATTATGTGGTGATGAGGCATTGAGAAAAATGGAGAAGATATATGAAACATGAGTGAATTCAAAATGAAATTGAAGGCCCAGCAGCCACCCACCTGGATTGCGAAGGGCCAAAGACAATGCACCAGAAGGAGAGCAGCGAGAGTAGGGCTATAAGTAGCGGGCGAGCGAAGCAGAAACCAGGCAAGAGAATGATGGGGAGTGACAAAATTCATCCTAAAGGGTGGCATAAATATTGATCTTGCCGAGTACGTCACCCCAAGGGTGTCGTATGGAGCTTTAAAGCTCATCCCAATGCTGCCCCATGGCATTTTTAAAATCTAACATAGACCCACATCCGGGGGAAGAAGATCTTTGTGCACCAGCTGAGTGCATTCTTGAATGAGAGCATCATCATCTAGTGAGGAGAGGTAGCCCACGCAAAGGGGTGAAGAGTGAGAGACTCATTTTTTCTTAAGAAGATCAGCTACCTTGTTAACAGATCGTTTAATATGGTGGAAGTCGATTGCAGTATTATTGTGGATTCCCTGCATGAGAAGGTTGATGCGTGAGGCCAGTCGCCAACTCTTGATAAGTTTGGTGGCTGAGGAGCTTGCTTGAAGACACTTGGCCATTTCAATGAGTATCTGAGAATCTCCCTCAATGTATAAGGGGGATAAATTGTGTTCTCTAGCAAGGATGAGCCCCTGAAGCATGCCCTCAAGCTCAACAGAGTTGTTAGTGTCGCATCGCAGGGACCTGTAGAATACTAGTAGCACCTGACCAAGAGAATTTTGGAAGATGCCCCCAAATTCTAATTTCCCTAGGTTCCCCTTGGAGGCGCCATCGAAGTTGAGCTTGAAGATTGCTATAGGCAGTGGGGACCAAAGACTGGGAAAAAGAAAATTTTGGTTTGAGGGGGGCTCAGAAATAGGGAAGGAGTGAAGCTGAAGGTTCCAAATATCCCAAATAATACTTTCCCTCTGGAGAGAGGGGAGGTCTGAGTCTTGCTAACAATGAAGAGCTAGAGTCTCTTGAATATTTCCGCATACAATGTTCCATAATTTATCAAGAGTGGTGCGTTGGTCTTGGAAAATTCTGCGATTACGCTCCTTCCAAATGGTCCATATAATGTGCCCCGAGAGAATGATCCAAAGAGCATTGAGAACGACACTTTGAAAGGGAGCAGAGGGCCAACTTCAAATGGTGTTGAGAATGTTTCCAAGAATTCTATCATATCTTCTGCTTAACAAAACCACTTTTTCCTAGAGATTCATGGCCATGGTGCACTCATTGAAGATATGCTCAGTTGATTCCTCCATGGTCCCACAGTTAGGACATAGGGAAGGGCCTATAAAGCCTTTACTATAGATGTTGTCCCATGTGAGCAGTCGATGTTTACTGAGGAGCCAAAGGAATGTGGAAATATTAGGCCAAATTTTGGGATGCCATATTTTCTTCCCAAATGCAATCTTGATGATCCAAATGGAAGGGGAGGGTCAAGCGATAGGATTCCTTGGTGGAGAAGGTTACTGATGTGGTGTATCCCCAATGAATGATATTAGGTTCTCTAGAAACCCGCAATTGTCACTTCTCTAATTCCTTGTTGATATCGTTGGTGAGTTGGAGCCCATATTGATACTGAAGATGATCTGCCGAGAGCCATTGATGGAAGTGGCCCAGGGGATTGATCAAATTATTCTAGAAGATATTAATACAAGGACAAGGAAGATGCTCGAAAATTCCTTGCGAGTCTAAGTTGGGGAAGAGAGAAGAAAGCTTGGGCATTTGTTACCATGAGTTGTGCGAAAAATTAGCTTAGTCTCCTGATCTGAATTCCCAGAAGCTATGATCGCGAACAAGGGCTTGTTTTTGTTTGGCCACTTTCCATATGATGTATCCAGCCTGGTCCATTTCAAAGTGAATGAGGTTGTTTAAAGGCGAGCTGTAGGCATATTTGGTTGCCCACAGCTGCAACCATGGGCTGTCCATGTTAGAAACCCACTGCCACGAGATTTTTGCTCCCATGACCTCATTGCTATTCTATGGATCTCTTAACCTAAGAACCCCAGATCTTTTGGGGGCACAAACCTATTTCCAGTTAACTAGAGCCCATTTATTTTTAGCTTTGGTTCCTCACCAAAGAAAATTTCAGTGGAGACCTCTCATTGCTTTGAGTACCCATTTTATGGTTGTAAATGGAGAAGAGATAAAGAGGCATGGAATGAAGAATATATTTGACCAAGATGACACAACTAGATATATTCAGGGCTCGATGAGTCCAAAGAGAAAGACGAGATTCAATCTATCCAAAATATCTTTCTAAGACGAGTGCTTGAGGATCGAGTCAGTGAGGGGGGTGCCTAAATACTTGCAGGGGAGAACAGTGATAGGGAAAGCCAAAATGTGAGATATGTTGCGTTGAGTGATCAGGGGAATTTTGAAGAAGAAGATATGGGATTTAGAGTTGTTGACTAAGGGGCCGGCTGCTAGAGAGAAGAAATTGAGAATAGATTTGAAAGAGGAAGCTTCTTGAACAGAGCAATGGCCAAAAATCATGTTGTCATCCACGAACTGTTGGTGCGATATAGGAGGGTGATGATGAAGATATAGACCCCTTAAGGATTGCTCCTAAACTTGGGCTTTGAGAATTATACCTAGCCCTTAGGCCATCAAAACGAAGAGGAAGGGGGATAGTGGATACCCTTGCTGGATGCCACGGGAGGGGGAGAAATGGGGGGAGGGAGAGCCATTGAGGAGAATGGAATAAAAAGGGGAAGTGATGAGACTCATAATCCACATGATCCAGGTTTGATTGAAGCCAAAGGCTGCAAGAAGTTTTTGGATATAATCCCAGCTAAGATTATCAAAAAATTTGAGAGATCGATTTTAAGAAGCATACCTAGAATCTTACAAGTCTTCAGAGAATGCACAACCTCATGCATGAGAATGATGAAGTTAAGAATTTGGAATCCTTCTACATATCCCATTTGTTCTTGGGAGATGAGGAGGGGTAGAAGGGGCTTGAGATGATTAGTTATCACTTTGGAAACTACCTTGTATAGGATGTTGCAGAGGGTGATGGGGCAGAATTTGCTAGGGGAGGAGGCTTGTTCTTCTTTGGGAGTGAGGGTGATTAAGGTGGCATTGAGAGCATAGAGCATCCAATTCATAGAGTAAGATTCTTCAACCATATCCCAGACATCGTTCCTGACATCGTCCTAGAAGAAGTGAAATTTTTTTGTTGTGAATCCATCTAGACCATGGGATTTGCCCGCTTTGAGTTGTGCCATAGCTTGATCCACTTCCTGAATTTGAACCGACATGAGCAGAATCTGGTTGTGTTCATCCATGATTAGTGCTGGAATGTGTCATGTGATTTGATTGATAGCTTCCTAGATGTTGATGGGTGGCTCCATAAGAGTGTCCTTGAAGTGACTTAAAAGTTCTCGTTCAATCTCTTCATGCATCTCCAGATTGAATCCTTGTTCATTTCGAAGGATAGAGATGTGGTTAACCATTCTCCTTTGGATGGTAGATCGGTGGAAGAATGTGGTAATATTCTCACCTTCTTTGAGCCATCGGATTCTGTATTTTTGTTTCCAGAGCATCTCCTCCTATATTTTACTTTCCTCAATTTGTGTTCTGAGTAGCTTCTCCCGGTTGTCCAGTTCTTCAGTTCGTCCTGAGATGATGAGACTCTATTGGAGCTTTTCCATTCTGACCACCAAATCTTGTTGTCCATAGAAGATATTTCCAAATGTATTTTGATTCTAATGCTTCAACCTGGTTTTGATAATATTGAGTTTCTGTTGTATTTTGTACATAGTGGAGCCATTGTGGGGGATGATGGTGTGCCACCAATGAACAACCATCTCTCTAAAACTTGGATGAGGAAGCCAAAATTGTTTGAAATGGAAAGGTTGGTGTATACCGTGATCTGGTCTCTCCTAGTGAAATTGGATGGGCCAATGGTCTGAGCCTGCAGTGGGGAGAATAGATGAGAAGATATCTCCTCTTGCTTGAATGACAGAATCAGAGACAATAAAGCGGTTCAAACAGGAGGCAATGTGGTTGGGCCAAATTCTACGGTTATTCCAGGTGTGGAGACCATTGGCTATTGGGATATCAATGAGACAATTTTGGAGAATGAATTTTTTTAACTGTAGAGCGTCGGCTTCAAGGAGATGGCGTCCTCCACGCTTTTCGTGAAGGCTAGTGATCATGTTAAAGTCACCGCCAAGGATCTAGTGTAGATGGGGATTCAAACTGGATATGGCGGTGAGATCATCAAGGAACTGGATATTGTTGGTAAAGGCTTGAGAAGATAAACATTGGTAAGGAGGCCTTTGAGTCTTGTACCGATGAGATGAAAAGAAACTTGAAGAAAACTATGGGAGGCATGGAAATTAGATAGGGAAAGGAGGGTGGGATTCCAGGGTATGGCAAGGCCTCCAGAGGCACCAACAGAATAAACGACAATAGTATCACAACCTGGCTAGAGTTGGGAGAGAATAGAGTGGAAGGTGACACTAGTACATTTGGTTTCCTGCATAAAGAAGATGGCAGGCTTATTGTGTCTGAGATATTTTTTTATCATTTGACACTTTGAGGGGATATTGATCCCTCGAATGTTCCATGAAGTGAGATTCATAATATACTGGAAGGTTTCAGAGCTTTGAAGAACTTTGTCAGCTTAGGGTATTTACCGGATTCCACCAAGTGATCCCCGAGAGTGATTAACCTTTTCAAGTACAACGATCACCCTCTTTTCCTTGATTCTCTGATAATGTTAATAGTTTCCCTAGGTATAAGCTCCCCCTAGATCCCAAGATGGGCACTTCCTTTGAGTAGCTGAGCTTTCAGCAGGGCTTCCTCGAGGCTGTCAATTTGTCTAGGGGGTAAGGTATGAAAGGCCTTGGAATCATAGGCTTTTTCCAGCCCAGTTAGATGGAGATCCCCAAAGTCAATATATTTTGTCTCCTCGATCATGTATGAAACAGAGTCTGGGGCAGGGCTATCCCCAGAGTTTCTGGTTTGATCCAATGGGAGTTGAGGATCAATATCCATAGAGGCCTGCAGTTTATGAATATCGATCTGAGATAACGACGAGGGGAAGCTCGAATAATCCATTAGATTATCATTAGGCATTTCTGCCATCATTGATGGTTTCTCTAATTGGTCAGGGAGGGAGAAAATAAGGGGAGGTAAAGATCCAAAAGAGGGAGCAGTGGGAATGAAAATGTGAGAAGGAATCATGGCTTCATTATGATCTGGATCAATATTGGCTAGGAGGTGGAAGTTGTTGCTGGAGGAGGGATGATATTTGGTGATTGAAGAGGGCTGGGGAGACTCACGGGGGACAAGATTCGTTTTTGAACGCCTGTTGCGGTGATTAACTTTGGTGAATCCATCAGGATCTAAAGTGATGGGAGGCCCTGAAGGGGTGGGAGGGTGATTTTGAGGACAATCTCTAAATAAATGACCATTCATGTTACATTTTATACAACGAAAAGGAACATGTTCATAATCAATGGATTGGATCCATTCGAAGTTTCCATGCCAAAGGATTACAGAATCGGGGAGAGATTTTGCAAGATGCATATAGACACAGATCCAAGCATAGGTAGTATATCGGTTGTGTTTGGTTTCTTCTGCAACTTTGACGAAGTTCCCTACATAGATTCCAATCTCCTTGAGGGTGAATTCCTCCCAATAGTCCTGCGGCAAAGAGTAGAGATGGATCCATACTGGTACCCAGTTGAAACCTTCTTTTTCAGGGTTGAAGCACTCAACCCAATCCCTAAGAAAGAGCCCTACTGCATTGAAGAAGTAAGGCCCACTGTCCATGATTCAGTTTTTGTGTTCGAGGTAGGTGAAGATAATATTGAAGAAGCCCTTGGGACCCAGCTAAAGATCAACTTGCCCCTTTGGCTTCCATTTGGCCTTGATCCATCTTTAAAGGGCCTTCTTAGTTGGAAAAAATATAATAAACTTGTGGATCAGTGCATGATCATGTATATACTGGATGCGACTGTTGGTTCCTTCAGTAGGGAAATGGATCTCGGGCCTCTTGGGCTCGATTAGAATGTAGGTGGAAGATTTCTCCAGTTGCACTTCTTTGGTTTCCATCCCATCGCGAGGCTATTGCATTGATTGAGAAATGGGCTGATCCACTTCAAACTTCGATGGAAGGGTGGATTCAGAGTTTACAGTTTCGTTGCGGTCGACGTCGTCACGAGAGTCCCCAGAGATGGGGGGGGTGGGGTGACACCGCCCACCCCTTTGGATTCCTCCATGTAGGAGGCATAAAATGATTGATATGATGCCAACAACAGGGAAGAACCAGAAGCAGTGGCGGCACCCTCAGTGAGGTGGAAGGGAAACCATAGGGTTTCAGGCCTGTGCTTCGATCTCAGCTTGCAGTTCTTCCATCCACCTCATTTCATCCATTGCCATCAATGAATTCCCAATTATTCATGTCCTTTCCATTTTTATATTATCATTAAAGAAAAGTAATATTTATATAGACAACACATCTATACTTGATCCTCAACAAGGGTCCCACAATTTGTCAAAGTACGTTGAGAACAATTCATCACATGTAATATAGGTGGTATACATTCAAAATTTCCACATAATAATAACCATGTAACTTAGAAAAAATACATTAACATATCCTAAATACCATAGCAATATAATTTCTTAAGGTCTCACCTTACTAGCCATCAATATTGTACAGAAATAACAGTCCCATTACCACTAGGACACAAAATGCAATTTTTTTCTTTCCTTATGATTAGCTTGTAGCTATGTAAGTGAAAACCATTGAGGAATTTTGGAAAAATAATTTGTAATCATGCAATCTACTACCACTGTGGACTTTTATCAAATAGTGTGCAAACATGCAATATACAACCAATTCGACATTACAACAAACAGTTTGCAAGCATTGAATCTACATCCATTAAGGAATTTTAACAACAATTTGCAAGCATTCAATCTATGGTCAATGAGACATTCTACCAAATAGCTAGAAAAAATACAATCTAGTACCATTAAGGGACTAGTTAGCAGACATGAAACAAATTTCCATAAATATGTTTAAACTATCAGAGAGATAGTTAAACTAGAATTTATAGAATAACATGAATCATATTAATATCATCATTGGTACAATTTCTGCCAATAAGACAACCAACAATCCCTATAGGAGTGCCTAGTCAAAAAAATCGACCAAGTTATGGATCCAAGTATAAAAATAAATTTTTCTTGGAATCAAAATGTGGGTTACATGACCTCAAGGTATGAATACCCATTAATGTTAAGATGAATCACATCCAAAACTTCCACGGATGCAATTATTTAAAACAACAAAACTTTGGATCTCACTTATTTCGAACACATGGAATGCAAACTTTCCTCTACAATTCTAAATGAAGAAAGGGAACCCACAAGTATGCTACTACGAGTTGTTCATTGACATTACGTTCACTATGTGAGTTGATCCACTTCACTCATTGCTTATTTTTAACTAAAGAGGTTCGCAATTTTTTTTATTTTTTTTATTTTTTTTTACAGCATTCCATTTTCATATTCAAGGTCAACCCCAACTTCTATATTATTTAGTTATCACACCAAAAATACATGCATTAATTCATTATAAGTAGTGCATGGGAAATTTAAGCATGTTTTTTGACTTTTTTTTCTTTCTTATGCACCATAATCATTATTTTAATATTATGCATGCAAAAGTTGGTCATTAATCCACACGATAAGCAGTGAGTGCTCAGGATGGTTCATACATACAATAGATGATTTACTATATTTTATCCACATCAATATTCAAATTTCATGAGCACAACTTTTAAAGAAAAATTATAACTTTCTACTCTTTCATGCGGTCATTAATCATGCATCATGCATCTCATGTTAATTGTAGTATACTACAAGTTTAATTAAAATCATACCTGAGATGATGCGCACTAGAATCACATCTCTACTTCCTTTTTGCATAATGATTCCCAAAAGGCGCCAGTGTTGCAACCTTTTTCTCTGATACCATTTGTAACATACCTCGATAACCTCGCAGGAAAATGCATAGAGTTAGGAAATTTTTTCAACATTTACGAATGTGTAACCTTAGAAATTACATTTTATATTTATGCATTAACCATTTGAAGAACCGTCATCATCACTTTGAGAGACATTTAGTAAAAATAATAATTAGTTACACAACCAATAATTTTCCTTGTTGTAGCATATTAACGTAATTTTCATGCTATAACTATTCATTGATCCCATGATAATTTTAACTCAATTATAAAATCACTTAGTTTACAATATAACATCACATCATGAACATCATGAAAATGACACAATGAGCAATCACATCGTTAGACACCGATATACCCTGGAAAACTCGTAGGGTGAAAACCAGCAAATGTTTAATTTTATTATTATACGCTCGTGAGGGTTGTCACCCCTCATTAAATGGTTATAAGTGAGTCCATCCCTTGACCATTTTCATAAAAATTACATACAAAAATAATATTAAATGAAACATAACTAGTTATAAACTATTACAATCTTCATGATGCCATTTACACACAGATCCTCAGTCTTTGTCTTTGTAGTCGGGTCGTTTCCTTCAATGGGTCATCCTGCAGTTGGAACTACTAAAACTGCATGGAATAACAAATCTTTATCTTCCACATGTTAAACTGGAAAAATCCTTTTCTCAAGTCATCCTTCTTTCCTGCCATTTCTCTCTTCAGCACATTTGATATCATGATTAGATAAAATATTAATGAACCAATAATCAATCTCTATTTGTGACACTTCAACAAATATTTGTATGCATGTATAAAACATAACGAAGTTGACATGAAATGCCTTCTTTAACATCATTTCAAATGAATTAGTAAGAAATAAATCATTATCAAGTGTCATCTTTCTAACAAATGCTAACAAAATCTTGCATGCACTTTCATATTATTTCCAAAGAAGAGATAACATACTATATAATAATATTGTACTTGAAAATGCATAACAAGCCTTCAATATAACTATCCCAACAAGAAATTTCTTTTTTGCCTACTCTTATGTTTTATTTTCCAAAGGGATTACACAATAGATGTTATACTTATGCATGTGAATGCATGTTCTTTTCCAAAAACATCTTTTCCACCCAAGAGCTATTCATAATGGATATTTTGTATAACCATGCCAACTTGACTTCAAACAAAGTTAACATACTAGTTATAATTGTGTGCATGCAATAACATAGCTTGTTCTTCTTGCATGTAAAACATACATTTCTTTCCAAAAGAAACTAAATAAATATTTCATGGGAAAATAGACACATTTCTTTCCCAAGGGGTAAAACACATACCGCTTATTATTTCATGCATGCAAAGGGACATATCCATCTCATCCAAAAGGTATAACCCAATAAATATTCATAATATTCTCCCAAATAAGTCTAATACCATATCTAACCCCTTTAGGTTTGTAAAATACATATTATTTTTCCCAAAAGAAGGCTAACACAATAAATATTATGTGATTGCATCTTCCTTTCCTCTAGAAATAAGATACCAAAAACTATACTTTTCCCATGCATGCAAGCATATATGTTTCTCTAAATAATATTACATAATAGAGCATGTGATTACTACATTTCCTCTCAAAAAATCTATTCCAATAACGCGTACAAGGAAATATTTTTCTCTTCAATTCTTTTTGAAGAGTTCAAACATAATAATTGGTTCCTTGCATACAATTACATATATTTTTTTTCCAAGGAATTTAACACTTTAATTATTCTTTTTCCAAAATATAGATAACTCAAGAGCTATTATGCGTGAAATACAAAATATTTTCTTATCATTTCACTTATTAGAGAGATTTGTAATATTTCCTCAAGAAATAACATGAATACCAAATCCTTCTCGAATAACACAACCAATTTCCTTTTACGCAAAGGTTTTATGTGAGATACCCCTCACATAAGTTATTTATATCTTTTTACATGACTAAAGCTCCTCATGTATGTAAAATTACATAATAATTTCTAGTAGATTAAATGTACTAGATAATTATTCACGTGCACCTAAGCACATACTCTTTTCAAGAGTGCAATATTTCTCTTTAAATTTTAATGCATATGCTCATGAGAACATACTTGGAAATCTCTTAAAATAAATAATTTAATTCATTTTAAATAATTATCAACATAATTATTATGTCTATATGTACATAAACAATTATTTTTATCCGGTTGAAATATCAAATAGAAGCACTCTATTTTACTCTGTTTTGTTTCTGTTTTATCCACTAACTTTGGACGCGTACTACGAACATATGGAAAAAAATTTCAGAAAACCAAAGGAGGTTTTTTCTGGAATAGACTTATTAACAATAAAAACACTCATTTTTTTCATAGGTGTCACGGTTTTAAAGATTCAAAGGAATATTTGCTGCCCATTTTTCCAGATTTAAATATTAAATAATTTCCTGTTCTTGTCATCAAATTTGTACACGGTTTCCAAACAAATGGAAATGATTTTTGGAAAACCCAAAGAGGTTTTTGTTACTTATGAGTTCATTAAAAATAACCTATCTCGGTGTTTACAAAGGTATTACAGTTTCGAAGATTCGAACAAATATTTGGAGCTCATGTTTCCAAAATTAAATATTAAATAATCCCCCTTTTTTTTGTCAACAATTATGGACACAGTTTTGGAGACATGGGAAACTAATTTTTAAAATATGAAAGAGGCTTTTGGTCATAACATCATTTTTTACAAAAACCTCTTTCACTTTTTTCATATCTATTTCGGTTTGGGATATAAGAAGTTATATTTAGACGTTATTTTCATCAATTCACAACACATGAAATATTCTCATAATTCAATGAATAAAACACTTATTCCTCTATGAAAAAAATTATATATAGTTTTAATCAAGAACTAATCTTAATTCTTTATCACATGAATTTTTTTTGCAAATAAATTCAATCACGATATCATCATGAGCCATATGCAAACAAAAGAATTTTAAAAGAATATGGTTACTTATCTCTTGACGCATGCTTGTAATTCCTTCTTCCTCTTCCTTGGCTCCATTCTCCATGTATTCTCTCATTCCCCTTTTATTTTTGTCATAGGCTTAAAATAAATAGACTTAATAAAAATAAATAGCTTTTCTAAATAATAAATATTAGAAATTGGAGAGAGCAGAGATACACACACAAATAATTATTTATATATCTTCAATAATTAGATACATCAAATATATAATTAAACTAATTCTAATTTTAGAGAGAGAAGTTGAGAGATTCTCTCAACTTCCTCAACAAACCCAATCCAATATATACTAAAGTAAGCATAATCCTAACTAATTCTAATACCCTCCCTTAATGCTTACTTTACAAAACATATAATTAATCACAATTACAACACTTTAAACTTTTCGTGTCTTTGTATGATCTGGTCTTCATTAACATCTGTACCCACTCTGAGATCTCATAGGAAAAGCTCTTTTCTCCACCATTTTTGAGCTACCATTCAACCCATTTAAAATACATTGTTTCTGACCAGCAATAATGAACTTTGCAAGATCAACAGTATTGACAACTCGGCTCATCGGGGCTTCTGCGATAGAGCTGACAAGTGATGAACCATCCTATGGACCAATTACCATCTGTCGGATATTTCACTTTTGGCTATCCATCAGTGGCTAGGCAAATGTTCTGAATACTGAATGTGTTCAAGAGCTAATATAACAACTTGACCTGCTTGTAACCTGTAACTGATGCTCCTTGGCCCGTAGCACAACAAGATCAACATATAACAAATTCACACAATCAAATTAGCCAATTGTTCTCTCGTCCTTGTAGAACGTCAAGAACGACTAATTTAAATTATGCTAATTTGTTCAATAATTGGTTCTCTAATACACAAATCTCATAAATCCTATACAAATTTGCAAACAATGCCCTATTTCAAGGTGTGGAGAAATGATTGCATGCAAGCAACCCAGTAAATGTTGCTCCTTTTCTAGTACAACATCGAATTCATGTTTAATAGAAAGAGTTATTGAGCTGTGGACTAGATCGAATGGAGACAACTGATTGAACGCTCTCTCCAACAGATCGAACAGAGATAACTGAAGACTTGAGTTTGAGCTTAAATGACACTTCCTTGGTCGAGGACATTCGCTCATCCAACTGAGAAAGTACTGTAGATACATCTTGATCAACATTCAAACTGAGGAATATTTGGGTTCTGAATCCTTTGATCGATACCTAGCAAATGCTTCGGCACACGATATTATTTACACCAGACAGTCCCATGCCAGTGCTAGCTTCAACATCACCAGCTTGTGTATCCAATCTGAGAAGCAAACTCACCTGCAATTCGAATCTATTATGGCTCCTCCATTGCCTTTAAATAAGCAGCATACAAATTATATCTCACAGTAACCTATAACCTGCGATCCATGTATTCAAGTTAGAGTTCATCCCATTTTGAAGTCGAAATTTCTTGTTATTTCCTTTTTTTGATGGTTGAAAACAGGATATACCAAACCCAAACCCATTTTCTAATTAATCACTAATTTCATCAGTGTCATAACCATGATAAACGACAAACTCTTCCTCACCAAACACTGTAAATTGCACCTTGGGTCAGTTAGTACACTGCGAGATTGGCACATCGTAAGGAAATTTATTACAGCTTTGAGAAAGGTGGGCATAGCACCAAATACAGAGGCAGGTGGTGAGAAAATAGGAAAAAATGGGTTTCATCACAACATGATTACACAAAGTGTCGATCACATCCAACCTACCACCGCAAAATAAAAATAAAACTTCTATGCCTTCACTGCATTTCGAGATGGAGTCGATTATCATCTATCTACATACATCAGAAATTTTGAAGTCCAGAAATACTTCATTCCCGGAATAATTACTAGTCAATTGAACTCGACCTTGGTGAGTGCGTGACAAGTTCGAGTTAGCAGCGCACTCCTTTCCTGCAGAACAGTACGCCCGCGGCTGGAAGGCCTCGCTGGCAGGCTCGCTTCTTTTACATATGCCGAAGACACCCTATTACATATCTGTTTAATATACCAAAATATACGGAAATAACAATTTTGACAGAAGCAGAACAATCAGAAAACCGAGACTCAAAATCTGGCTACCATAGTATCTATCTAATCTACTTCTATACAAAAATTCTCTCTCAAATTATTTCATTTTCTTGGGCACTCCCATGAGGGATTAAGCCCAATTAGGCTCTGATACCATATTAGAAATTGGAGAGAGAAGAGATACACACACAAATAATTATTTCTATATCTTCAATAATCAGATACATCAAATATATAATTAAACTAATTCTAATTTTAGAGAGAGAAGTTGAGAGATTCTCTCAACTTCCTCAACAAACCCAATCCAAGATATACTAAAGTAAGAATAATCCTAACTAATTCTAATAATAAAAGCATTCTAGCTTTTCTAAATCATAAAAGCATTCCATAAAGCATCCATAAATCTAATTTTTCCTAAATCACAAAATAATTCCATAAATATCACATGCTTTTCTTTTAAAGGTAGATTTTCTTTTTCCTTATGTGAAAAATATCATTTATCCATAGTTTTTCCAAAACTATTACTCATTGTTTCTAAAAATGGAAATATAATTTATTTCTATAAAAGAATATAAATTCTTCTAAATAAAATAATTAAGAAATAATTCTTTCAATATTATTATAATTAAGAATTACAAGATTATTCTTCATGTAATATCAATATAAGAATAAAAAATATTTAATTATTTAACAACCTTCATTTTACATGAGTTTTTTTGGTGGCTTAAGCCAGGGATATTACAGAATTGGAATGAGAAAAAAAATTAAAACAGATATTTTTATTAGGGCCACTTACTTAAATCTTCTTATTTTAAGCTATGTTTGTGTGCAAAATTTCAAAGTAACATATAGGAATCTCGTCTACTTGTAATTGTTACTAAAGAAAATTGCTTAGTAGTGATGATCTATGCAAGGTGAATAACTTTCGCATACAAAGTGTTTGAATTGCAACTATATGGATATGTGGGATGTGGTTCCCGATCCTTTAATAAAATTCCCTTTATTACTCTATGTGATGTTTGTTCCTTGCAAAATAAAATGTGTGCAGAGATAATGGGTCACTTCTCCAAATTATGCTATATATGAGCATATAGCAAGATGGAAAATTAGTTCTTTGGAAAACATTATATTTTCATTACCATATAAATTGTATTAAGTAAACTGATTTATTTAAATTTCCAAAATAACCATTCAAATATATGTATATTTACCTAAATTAATAGGAATTTATTAATATTTACCCAACTTATACATGATTCCTAGAACAAATTTGAGTCACAAGAAACAATTATAATTTAAGCATATGAAAAAATAAATTAGATCATACCAAGCCATTAAAATAGCTATATTTTGTTAGTTATGCATAAATCATTACTTAATTGAAAAAGGCATGCCACAATTGAGAACATCCAATAGAGGAACCCCGATGTAAATGATAAGGAATTTTCAAGCTAGTTGAAGGTATGCAATTTGTAAAATATTTGCACTTAAATTGGTATTTTACATTTTAAATATGATCCTATTTTAGAAATTAAAAATTAATTCATTTATATATAAATTTATATTATAAAAGTAAATTTATATTTTATGTCAAATCATAACTAGATGTATGAGGAAAAAATTAATTAATTATATAGACATTTTAATGATAGATTATAATTTAAGTGTTTAAAAATAATCATTTGAAATATGTATTATATAGTTATAATGTGTGGTTATACATTTCTATAAAAGGTTAATAAAATACAATATTGAAAAATTCAAAATAATTTATTTTAAATTTATTTTTTATAACTTTTAAATAACATAATTCAAATTTGTTAATATATTATCTTCTTTAGGTAAAATTATTGTATTTAATCAATTATTTCAAGAAAATGTACCATAATACTAATTTATTTTGGAATTTATATATTCGTTTAATACTATAAAAAAATTTAAAATTAAATCTATAAATATGTATTTCTTTAATATTTCATATTTTTTAATATATCTAACTCCATCTCTCTATTTACCATGTGAAGCATTTCACCTTCTTCAAAATTAGTTATTCTTAGCAATAATTTTTCATTTCTACAAGAGACTATATAAATCCTGAACTAAAAGTGATCTCTATAACAAGGATGTTATTTCTGTCATATACATCATTCACGAAATAATTTAATTAAAATCTAATTCCAACTAAAATGGATTGTGAGAAGTGAAGGAAAGAGATAATTTTTAAAAAAATAATAGGTGTTAAGAATAAAATTAGAAAATTTGGATTAAATTGTCAATACACCAATTTCCTATGTAATCTAGTTCGACAAGCAATAATCTCTCTTCACTCTCCCCCCAACACATGTTTAAGAAATGATAAACGTTAACCACTTTGGCATAGGATTGAAGGGTGTGTGATAATGGTGATCTATTGTTAGATATAACCCCAAAATTGTACTAGTGAATCTAGGTTTGAAGCTTTGCTTGGTTTTCAAAAGAAGTCACAATTACCAAGTGAAGCATTTGACCTTTTTCAAAATTAGTTCTTCATAGAAAAAAAAATTTGTTTCTTCAAAATACTATCGAAATCCCAAACTAAAAGTGATCCCTAGTATAACAAGGATGGTAAAATTATTTTGTTCATATATCTCATTTACCAAACATTTCAATTAAAATCCATTACCAAGTAAAAGGGATTGTGAAAAGAGAGTGAAATATATTTAAGTGATTAAAAAATAATAGGTGTTACGAACAAAATCAGAATATTTCGAGAGTTTACTAAAGAATCCAAAGAGAGTAGCTCAAAAATGAGAAGATGATGAAGATCTAGCAAAGTTGATGAAGAAGGTATTGTATAATAATTTCCAAGGTTGTTGAACTAAAGAATTATATAAATTAAGTTTAAATTTTTATTTAGAAAGTCTAAATACATATTTTTGAGGGAATTATTACTAACTTAATGATATGGAAAATTTCTTGAATTTGAGTCAATGGGCGATTATTGAAAAATCAACCTAGTGATTACGAAACTGAAGGGCCAAGTTTATTTCATTAGAGAAAAAAATCTTTATGGCTATAAATTTCTACAAAATTAATTCTCTATAAGCTAATTTGTGACTAAAAAATCATATAATACATAAATATGAACTCTATGATATAGGAACGAACATATTAAACTAGTTTTTAAGTATGTTAATATTTGAAATCTTACTATACAAGATGAAATTAGTTGGAAAAATCTTTCTAATTAGAAACACCATATCATTTAGAATTTTAAATTGAGTAACAAAAATTACCAAAAAACAATGGTAAAAATAACTTTCTTAAAGGAAAAAATTATCATAACTACAAATAAGTTCACAATTCAAAACAGAAAGTGGAATAAATGTGGGATGTGTATTATGAGAAAACAAATGAAATTGTTGATAAGGAAAAATAAATAAATAAATAAATAGAGGTTTTAGTGGATTTATAGAACAAGGAAGATTCTTCAAGGTCTTATGAACAATGGATGTACATTGTTATCATTTGTGGTGAAGAGGGGCACAAGTTGTTAGAGTTTTTTTTTTTTGGAAAATATACATAGAAATTTTAGAAAAACAATCAAGTAGGCCAACAGGAGGGGTAAGAGGATTTATAAAACTATATATTTCTATAAGTTACCCTTTTTGTGCACATGAAAAGATATATATCGAATGTATTTTATGTTTTCAAATATTTTCTTCATATCATGACAAAGTTTAACACAACTATATGAATTTAATCGACATTAGATTGCCACAGTTTAAGAACATTAACATTCTAAAAAATTCTAGAATATCATCGATATGTGCATGAAAAATTATTTCTTTTGCATTTATTATTTATGAATTTAATATTGATCAATCACATGAAACTTCCATGTAGCATGATATAGTAATATGAAATAATACACTCATTTTTGTGCAATAAAAAATCCACATTACACATTGTATGCATTTAAAATATTCTCATAAGATTCATGCGAGGTTTTCAAAGGAAGGAATAATCATTTAAGATTCAAGAACCATTAAATGTTATATATGATGATGGCTATCATGAAAATTTAATTTTTTTATATGTTTAACAAAAAAAATCTTCTCAACATGCACATTGGAAGGAGGGGTACTATTACTTCTTCTATATCTTGACACATTTTCTCTCTTTATGTCTTACAGGATATCAAGAATCAATAAAACTAATGTTTATAATTTTTGAAGCACCTATGTGAAAACCATTTTTTCTAATCCCCCTTGTAAATAAATTTCCATGAATTGCAATTCATGTAAATAATATACGGAAATGTAGTGGTTTTCTTTGGTTAAATCAAATCCTTATTTTTTTTGTTATCCTAAACCATTATAGTTCAAAGGTAGTTCATAATTTGCATGAATTCAAATGGTTTCAAAAAATTCCAATACAACATGGTTTCAAGTGGATTTCAATCATTTGCATGGTTTCAAGTGGTTTTCAATATTGCATGGTTTCAAGTGGTTTTCAATATTGCACGGTTTCAAGTGGTTTTATTTTGTTGTTGTTACATCATAATTTTTAACTACATGGTATTACATTCAATTCTTGATTTATCTTAGTTATACTATTTCATTCTCAAATTTTTCTTGTTTTCAATTATATTTTCTGATGCATACAATAAGGATCAGGTAATATGAGAACTGACACAACTTGAATTACCTACATTTGCATCAACTTCTTGAATTCCATGATATTCTTGTTATCTCAATGTTTGTCATTTTTTTCTCTTTTTCTCACATTTCCTCTATGGTTTTAATTTTCTTTCCTTTTCGAGATTGAAATCTCTAGTTTCCCATATTTGTTGTGAATTCTTGTATAATTTCTATGTTGCAATATTTTTCTATGAATGAATGATTGTTCTTATTTTTTCATGAATTTGAATTTTGACTATTAACTTTTTTTTGTGGACAACAGGAGCTCAATTGATCTCCTAGTCCATAGCATTTAACATAAATTCTATCAATAAAATATTTTATGTTGCCACTTTTTAAATGGCTCAATCAATCTATAAGCTTGATCTAGACATTGAATATCCATGTTAATGGCTCAATCAAAAGTTTCTTTAACCATTAATAAAAATATTTGAATTTTGAACTCATGTGCTCGATCGAGGACTTTAAGCACTCCTTCAAGCTACTGAGGTCCTAAAAACCATAGTTTTAGCACCCCTTTTGTAGATTTTTTTAGTACAACATTTTGTACCCTATAATATTTGGGTCATAATGGTTCCTTAAGTGGTGAATTTCATCATGTTGGATTCATGAAAGAATCCTCTTTCCAATGGCATATGAGTTTGACACTTTTGAATTCATATGATATTTTTCATCTAATTTCTTTTAAACATAGTGCTTAATTTTTCTTTCAGATACTTTCAAAGGGTCTAAATAAAACATGAATAACATAAAGCATATAGAACAAATTTTTTTTCTTCTGAAAATACCAGTGTCTTTGTTTACAAGACCTCTTCAAAAGGGTATGGTTTATGATTCCTTTTCAAAAGGGTACTGTTTTTTTTCAATTTATTTAAACAGTTGAAAAAATAATACACAAACACATGTGTGTGCAAAATTCAATTGAAATATTACTTTGTGAACTTCGAAAAATTATAAAAAATATAATTTTACATCAAAAATTAAATTTTTATTATGAAAAACTTAGTCCTCGCTTTGTATATCATACTGATATATATATTTTTTAGAAATTACACATTTTAGACTATGTTATGCTACATGAACATACACATACCTCCTAATATGTGAGAAAATTTCCAAGGACAACCATTTCATTTAATGGAAGTTTGACAGAGTATAAGGCACTAAATTTTTTTGCAAAAAAATATCATTAGAACAACAACATAATCCTTCACAATTATCTTTTTAATCTGAATCAAAATTTGCAATAATTATGTGAAGTTTTAGGGCTTAAATTCTATAAAGGAGAAAAAAAAATCATCATCACATGATCATGTGATCATTTCCTTAGTGAAAAATGCTCAAAATTTGAACTGATCAGAATTGGTTGAAACTAGAATGAATGGATAGGCCTCGTTGATATGATCCTTGTGCCATGAACGACACTCAAACCCAAAATTGTATGTGAAATTTATTCAAGTTTGAAAATTCACAATTTCCTTCAAAAGACCAATTTGACCAGGGTTGACTTTGACTAAAAAATATTTAAAAAAATAATATTCCACAGAGTATTCTAGGAATATTCCACAAAATATTCCTTCAAAAACCTATCATAGCTTCAAATTTGGCATTCAAGGATTGGGTTATCAGTTGAATTTATGTTTTTGGGCCATTCAACAAGTGCCACGTCGAAGGACCGGAGGCCACCACGTGCCCCCAAGACTGGATGAAATCGCAATGGTAAAAATTATTTGGAGTTGGTAGGATTTGACCGTCCGTCGAGTGGGTGCCAGCCCCAAGGCCTTACTTCTCGGGCTCGTGGTGGTTGTTAACCACTATGGGTCAATACATATATATAAATTTTTATGATGGTTTGGTTGGGGAAGAAAGGGGGCCAGCCCCCTATACACGGGACCTCCGCTGGAACCCTGGCCATAGACCCCGACAGTTACGTTAATAATTTGTGGTCAGTAGTCGTGTTCACATGTATTGCGGCGGGAGGATATGAATAGTTTTAATGCCATGGTTATGAAACCGTTGGGCCAACGGTTAAGTCCAACAGGTTCAGACGGTCCATGTGACCGTCGACCCATAAATGTTTCACGCCACCCAAAACGCATGCTAAATTTGGATTGGAGCCCCCATTTTCAGCCGAAAGTGCTAGTTTGGTGGAGCTAACAGTAGTTACTCCAACGTTAGTGGATTTTTTTTAGGCCAGATTGGACAAAACTTCTTTTGGTCATAACTTTCACATTACTGAACCTTTTGGAGCGTTTTTTTTTTTTATATCGGTTATTCTCAACATTATAGAGAAATTGGAATAGGTTGCAAGGGCATAAAAGGTGTATTTCATCCATTTTTACTACAGAGAATCTTGGGGAGCCATTAAGGCCTTAAGGGAAATGGAGATGCATTAGACTACACTTCACTGTTTTAGGTGAAATAAGAGTCATTCTTAGCTTCTTTCTATGTTTTGAATTCATTTTCATAGCTATTTTTGTCTATTTAGCCCCTTTTCTCACTGTATTATCAATTTGAGCATCATAATATATCAAGGAAATGCCCATTGGGAGCCTTAGACCTGACATATATAGCCCAAGAGGGGTGAACTTCCTCATCATGTTGTTGTGTGTTTATGGTGAAGTTATTTTGCTGTGTTATTCAGATTAAAGTTGTTAAATAGTAAATTAAAACAACATTCCCTCACACCAAAATTCATAAACAGTTATCAAAAAAACTTTGTTTCACTTGCAAGACTATCAAAACACTTTGCACACTTAATTTAATGGAAATGAATACTTTGAACAACAAAACAAATACTTTCATTTTCAAATCAGTTGGTATCAAAGCTCGGGATTAGAGCCTTAGAAGCTATAGTTTTTACTCAGCATTTATTTTGTGCAAATATTAAGTTATTTGTTTGCAAGTTTTCATGCTTACTAGGCTAAAACTCAAGAGAGGTGAAGGAAACTTGGTTAGTGCAAAAAATAATACACAACCAAGAAGGGTTAGAGAACCACCTCCAAGAGCTCTAGAAGCAGCTACAAGCATGTCTTTAGGATAAGGAAAATCTTTTGAAGAGATGGATCCCAAGGAAGAAGAACAGGTATTCCGGAAAGCTTTCTTGGATATGACTGAAATGGTAAGAATCCTCTATCAAGAAAGAAATGATAGGATTTCTGGAGAAGGTTCTAAAAACCAGAAGTAAGGAGAGGATTCCTCAGGAGGAAAGAAGAGTAATGATCAGTCTAAGAAAGGACACGGAGAAAATGGTGATCCACCATCTCCATCTTCATCCTCTTCCTCTACATCGTCTTCCTCGACTTCGGTAAATCAGTCTCATAAATCTAAAACCACTGGTAAAAATCCTTTTTTAAAGCATGATGTCAAATTTGAATTACCTATGTTTAACAGTGAAGTCAACGCAGAGAAACTTGACAACTAGATAAGACAGTTGGAATTTTATTTAAGGATTCAAAACTTACATGATGACGACACCAAGATTCAGTTAGCTTCATTAAGGATGGAAGGAACAGCATTGGTATGGTGGGAAGCCAAGACCAAGGATGAAATTTGAAAACATGGTAAGCTTACTTTATCATGGGTTGTATTTATTTTTGCAATTAAGAATCAATTTTATCCTCTTGCTCATTTACAAAAGGCTATAATGAATTGGCAAATTTTTAGAGAACTTAAATGAAAAAAGTGTTCAAGAATACACTCAAGAGTTTAGGAGAAGAGTACTGTTGTTAGGAGTAGACTTAAAAATTCAAGATACTTTTCTGAAATATATAGGTGGTTTGCATAATTACCTTATACATACTATCCTTATGTTCAATCCTACTAGTCTAGATGAAGTTTTTGTACAGGCTACGCATTTAGAGGCTAGAGGGAAAAACACTTTTGATGGAAATGAAGGTAATGATTTGAAAGGAAAAGGAAGAAAAAGGATTGCAAACTCTAGAAAGGAAAAAGGAAAATTATTTTGCAATAACTGTTCAAAAACAAGCCACGATTAAGACCACTGTTGGAAGCTTCATCTGGAGATGAAACTAGAGAAATATAAAAACAAAGACAAAACCAAAGAAAAGGGAAAAATTGTAGCAACTTTTGAATAGGACTTAGGGTCTGAATCAGGTGATGAGAATAAAAGTATCTCCATGGTATTAAAGAACATAAAGGGGAAATAGGTTGTACAAGAAAGAAATCTTATTTATAGCACATTAAACTGTCACAAAGAAACTCAAAATGAAAAGAGGAGGATAGAGCTATTTCATGTGAGGATAATCTCAAACCACACAAAGATAGAAAAACTATTTGATAGTGGGTCTCAAGCTAATCTCATCTCAGAAGACCTGGTTAAAAAGATGAAAATTGAGACAATTCGACATCCAAAGCCTTATCCACTTGGGTGGATTTGCAAGGATGCTAATTTACAAGTCTTAAAAAAGTGCATCTTGCACTTTGCCATAATAGCTCATTATGTTGATTGGGTTGAACTGGATGTAGTACCACTTGAAATTACAGGTGTTGTGTTGGGTAGTCCATATTTATATGATAGAAAGAAAATATTCCATTGCCATGAGAAAAATTATCACTTTTTCAAGGATGGAAAAGAGTATATTGTGATAGCACATAAGAAGAAGCTAGAATCTTCTTTATTCCATGCATGGCAATTGAAAAGGCTAGTTAATGCAAGTCAAAATCCGACTTTGTTGATGGTTAAAAAAAAATATTGTGTACATTTTCCTTTTCATGATATTGCTGATATAAATGATGATATGTTTCAGTCTGATAACAATTCGTCTTTGAAAGAAGATGACAATATGTTGCACAAGGTACCTTTGGTGTCGATTGGTGCAGAAAACAAAGTTTCGGTGCAAAGTGGTGCAAGAGTCCATGATATGGAAGGCATGCAAGCAAAGAGGGCACACATTTCATCAAGGGTAATTGTTGTTTTCAGCATGACAGATTGGTATGGCGAGAAAACCTGGTCGGGATTCGGCACAAGTACATGGCTCATTCGACAAAAAATTTCCACGTGGACAGTTGGCAAGGTGAATCTTATTTTCAGTCTTATTTGGAGTTTTACCATTGTAGAAACATTATGCTTTCTACAAATTATTGTTGTTCAAAAAATTTCAAGAATTTGCATCATGACTCAGTCAATTTTAGCAACAGTCGGTCAGTGGATTCAAGGAACAATTTATCTTTTTATGAGAATCTCAATTTGATGAAGTCAGGAAGATTTCAGTGGTTCAAGGTTGGAAGAGTGGAGAATCAGTCTCCTCATCTTCATTTTCTTTAATCAGAGATATTTTTTGGGTCCAAAAGCTTCCCATTTGGGAGGTGTGATCAGGTGATCATTTCCTAAGTGAAAAAATGCTCAAAATTGGAAATGCTCATAATTGGTTGAAACAAGAACGAATGGATAGGCCTCGTCGATACAATCTTGGTGCTGTGAACGACACTCAAATATGAAATTTTATGTGAAAGTTATTCAAGTTTGAAAATTCACAATTTCCTTCAAAAGACCAGTTTGACCAGCATAGACTTTGATTAAAAAATATAAAAAAAAAGAATATTCCACAGAATATTCCAAGAGTATTCCACAAAATATTGCATGGAATATTCCTTCATCAACCTATCACAGCTCGACACTTGGCATTCGAGGATTGGGTTATCAGTTGACTTTGTGTTTTTGGGCCAATCAGCATCTGCCACGTGGCAGGCCCGAAGGCTGCGATGTGGCCCCAAGACTAGATGAAATCATAGTGGTAAAAATTATTTGGAGCTGGCAAGATTCAACCGCGGTTCGAGTGGGTGGTAGCCCCAAGGCCTTACCGCCCGGGCTCATGTTGGTTCTTAACCAATATGGGTCAATACATATATATAAAGTTTTATGATGGTTTGGTTGGGGCGGAAAGGGGGCCAGCCCCCTATACATGGGACCTATAGCTAGAACCCTGGCCATAGACCCCGAAATTTACGTTCATAAGTTGCAGTCAGCAGTCATTTTCACATGTATTGCGACGGGAGGATATGCATAGTTTTAATGCCATGGTTATGAAACCATTGGGCCAACGGTTGAGTTCGACAAGTTCGGACGGTCCATGTGACAGCCGACCCATAAATGTTTAATGCCACCCAAAATGCGCGCTATATTTGTATCGAAGCCCCCATTTTCAGCGGAAAGTGCTAGTTTGGTGGAGCTAACTAAAGTTACTCCAAAGTTAGTGGAATTTTTTTAGGCCAGATTGGACAAAACTTCTTTTGGTCATAACTTTCACATTACTGAACCTTTTGGAGCAATTTTTTTTAAAATTTTGGGTACTCTCAGCATTCTGGAGCCATTTGAATAGGCTTTAGAGCCATTAGAGGTGTCTTTTAGCCATTTTTACTTCAGATAATCCTGGGGAGCCATTAGGGCCTTGAGGGAAATGGAGCTGCATCGGACTACACTTCGCTGTTTTAAGTGAAATCAGAGTCATTCTTAGCTTCTTTCTATGTTCTAAATTCATTTTCACAGCTGGCTTGGTCTGTTTAGACCTCTTTCTCACTATATTACCAATTTGAGCATCATAATATATCAAGGATATGCCCACTGGGAGCCTTGGACCCGACAGATGTAGCCCAGGAGGGGTGAACTGCCTCATCATGTTACTGTGTGTTTATGGTGAAGTTATTCTGGTTTTTTATTCAAATTAAAGTTGTTAAACAGTAAATTAAATTAACACTCCCTCACACCAAAATTCATAAACAGTTATCCAAAACACTTTGTTTCACTTGCAAGGCTATCCAAACACTTTGTGCACTTAATTTAATGGAAATGAATACTTTGAACACCAAAACAAATACTTTAATTTTCAGACCATCACATTTTTCCAAAAAAAATCTAACCCATCTTGATGCATTCATCCATTAACACCAAATTTTAAATTTAAAAAATTTAAATCATTTCAATTTAATTGTTTAAAATTTAGTTTTCATATTTATGTTAAATATTTTTACATTTTGACTTGTATAATCATCATCATGTTAGAATGTTGTTTAAATTATTTATATGTAGTGTATAATTTTGTTTTAATCATGTCAATTTATATCCTACATAATATTTTAAAAGTATTATATAATGACAATAATAAAAATATATTTTGTTGTAATAAAATTCATATATATATATATATATATATATATATATATATATATTATTTTCAATTCTAATCAAATTATTTTTATTTTTATTTCTGCTGGTTTTTCTTTTTCTAAAGAATAAATAAGATTTATTTTCAAAAAGTGTGTCCCTAAGGAGGGTGGTTATCTGCAAGGAAAACTCCCATTACTTCATATGATCTTGGAGAGATTAAAGGAGAGGGTAGACTAGCCACCAAATGGAATTTTCATGTTTGATGGTACATATACGAATGCAACATATTTTTTCTTGTATGTGAGAGGTTGGAGGTGATGGTTATAGATACATGGGAGCTTAGGGAAGGACAATCCATCCTGCACAAAGAGTTGTTTTTATTTTTATTTCTTCCAGTTTTTCCTTTTCGAAAGAATAATTAAGATTAATTTTCAAAAAGTGTGTCCCTAAGGAGGGTGTTTATATTCAAGGAAAACTCCCATTAGTTCATAAGATATCGGAGAAATTAAAGGAGAGGGTAGAGTAGCCACCAGATGGAGCTTTGCATGTTTGATGGTACATATATGAATGCAACATAATTTTTCTTGTATGTAAGAGGTTGGAGGAGATGGTTATAGATACATGGGAGCTTAGTAAAGGACAATCGATCCTGCACAAAGAGTTCAGGAGATGAAAAGTGTTAATCATGAAATAATTTGAGTGGAAAATGGATTATTATGATAATATATAGGTTAAGAATGTCAGGGAAGGAGAACCTACAATTTCTATAGTTGATTGGGAAGCTCCTCACACGTGGATCCTATGGGAAGGTTTTCTCTTTTACATAATTACCATTGAAAAGAAAAGAATTTTAAGGAACTCAATATACTAATATCAATCAGGAAATGGATACAATTTTGTATGCAAGGGTGATGGTCATTTTGACCTAAAATATTTTGAACTCATAAAAGAAAATTGACTACACTGCAATGACAAAGGAAGACTCTTAGGCTCACAATTTTCTTCATAACTATCTTGAAATTTTCCTTTCTGGCAGAAGATATGGAATCAATGTCTTTTAGGAATTTTCATCTTATTTTATTTTTTTATTATGTGCACCTTCTAGGATTATTTAATTCTGGGTGGAATTTTCTTCATGGTCTCTAACTTGGCTCTTAAGCCTCTACACAACCTTCTTGACCTCATGATCTCTCTAGTGAGGTTATCAATTTCCTAGTTCATTATTGGTTTTTCTACAAAACTTTTATCCTTTTTTTATGGTCCCACACTTTCTACCTTGAATCACTTCCCTATATATTTTGACTTGTCCATTTACTCCCCCCATATGTTTAATTTCCTAGGGTATTTTACTCTAGTTTTTTTTTCCTCATCACTAGACACCTCCTCTCAACCTCCCATTATGGGAGGAGAAGAGGATGATGGGTCCCTCCCTGGACCAAAATTACCCTCATATTCTTGTTAAAACCTATGAAGAATCATCTCCATGTGTCACCATGGATGGATATAGAAAAATTATTGTTCAAGTGGTGTACAAATCTTTCTTAGAAGTGCAAGACTAGTCACAACAAGGAAAAATATTTATTCCTGACAAACATGTTGATAGAGAAACTAGGCTTTTGATGACTAATGGAGGGATATCTATCGGGGATTTGTCCTCCTACACATACACAATCATTCTATACTAGGACATGAAAACCTTAATGGGTATAGTCTTTTGCTAATAAATTTAACACACAACCAGAGATGATAATTTTCTTGGCTAAAATTGTGGATAAGGTTGAAAGATAGAGAGGAAAGTCTTAGGGCATACAAATTCATTAAAAAATTATGACATTTCTTCCTCTGAAAATAGTAGTAAACAACATCCACCTCTACAAGTGAATTATCCTTCTAAAGTATGATGAAGGAAATAAGTTATCTCAAGGGAAAGATAGTTCACTGAAGTGTTATGACTATCATTATATTTTTTTCCCTTTTAATTCATAGTTTTAATTTCACTTTAGAAGGATAATATTAATTCATAGTTCCATAATAATATTTATCAAATTTCCCCAAAGTAATAGCTGATAATTTCTTACTGTCTATATTTTATTTTTTATAATATAAAAAAACTTATTTAATTATTTTTTTCTTTTGTGTGAAACTTTCTCAAATTTTATATTCTTAAAATATATATATATAGATAATTAATTAATTAATTTTCATATATTTATTTTGAATAGAAGATAAAATTTTATAGCATACCAAAAGGACTTTTAATTGTGCCAAACATATATACATTGTACGTTAAAATTATTGTATTAAAAATGGAATGAAAATTGAAATAGAAATATGTATACAAATGGATATAAAAATAAGCATATTTACTAAACTAAAATATTGGTTTAAATATGAATGCATTAAATCAACATTTTTATTTTAGTTTTAGTCAATTTATTCTAAAATAACACTTCCAATACATAAAAATGAACACATTAATATAAATAAAATTATACTATACAATATGGCTAATGCAAATATCTCTTGCAACCCGATATTATGATTTTATTAAAAACCATCATTATTTCAAACTTTGGCGCTTTAAACCTTAAATTTAAAATTTTGAAACTTCATTATTTAAAATTTCTATTTTATATTTCTATTTGTAATTAATAAAATTTGGATTTCGAATATACATTAAAAACACTATTTTTAGAGCCTATCATATGTTATGAAGGTGATGTATTTTTTTTTTTTTTTTAATCTTTTAAATCCACATCGTTTTACACATAATATTTTAAAATAGTTATAAAATTATAATAACAAAAACCAACATATATTATTTATCTTTAAATTCGATTAATTAATATTGTATAGTAACCGTGATTTTATGAAAAAGTGAAATACAAATGGCTATAAATATTGGCATTTACAATGAAATTTACTAATTAATTCGAGTATTAATTTAACATGTTTTGCTTTATTATTCTTATTTTATTTTTATTAAACTTATTTTATACTTAATTTTGGAAATATAATTTTAAATAATACTTTATGTATTTAAAAAAATTAATTAAATTTAATATTATTATAATAATAATAACGAAGGGAAAATAAGATTAGCGGAATTGATACTATTTTTTTATATATAAAAGTGAGTAAATTTCATATTAGTGGATTAATTGTAGATATATAAAATGTTGATGGTGATACAAATTTGATGTGATTGATTATTATTGTAATCAATTTAAATTTATCTTAATTTTATAATTTATTAAAGATCAAATTTATCTTAATCTTAAATCTATTAAAGACTAAGAAAATAAAATTTCTAGAAATACAAATTTATTTTAGAGTGTAAAACTTAAAAAAATATTTATTCCAAAAAAAATTCTCTACTTCTAATAACTTAATAGAGTGATTAAAAAATAACATGAATTTAAGTTATTATAGTCTCAACTATAAAATACTTCCATGTAAATATATGCTTTCATGTATGATCATATTGAAATTAATAAATGTTTTTTTTATGTAATCTAAACTATTAAATTTCATACCTATTATTAATTGATTTTGATAATAAAATTTAATTTTTTATTTGTATTTTCTAATTTTAATTTTAATATGATTTTATACATTTAATTTTCTTATATTATAAATATATAGTTATGTTTCAAAGATTTTTTTTTAATTAAAAGAATATAATTTTTGGTATATGAAAATAAATACATATAATAATAAAAAGCAAGTAAATTTAACTCGATAATTTTATAATTATATACATTTATAGCATTTTAGTAATTACTATCACGATAGAAGTATCTATCTCTGAAGAAACATCAAAACATCAGTAATTCATATTTTCATAGCATTATACAATTTCCAATAATTATATTTTACATGTCTATGTTATTATTAACTCGTGCCTTTATTATTTTGATTGTTTTTTATTTGTTTATTAAACATATTGTTATTATTATGTTTTTTTTAAATTAATTTAAAAATTAATATTAAATAATATATATATATAGATATATATATTTTAATAACTTGTAAAATTATAAATATTAGATAAGTTTTTATAAATTTATAAAATGTCATTTCATAATTGTAAAGAGTTTTTTAAGGGCTTCATCATGAATGAGTTTGATACCTTATATTTTTTGAGAGCTACTAAGACAATAGGCTAGTTTCATTATATGCTATTACATTGAAGAATGATAGACAAGTGTATCTATAAGTAATACACATATTTGCGAAAGAAATTTCAAAAAATATTAATAAGGAGTTTGGGTAATAAATAATATATTTCAGTAATGTTATTATTTGAAATATTCCATTATTAGTTTTAAATCTTCATATTTTTAGATATATTATGTATATAGATGCATGAAATTTATGGAAGAATAATTTACTTTCTAAACTAAAATATGTATGCTTAATACGCGATAAATATAAAGCTAACATAAACCTAATATATTAGTCAAAACATTTAATAAAACCACTATTGTCAATTGAACTACCCCTAAGAAGTTATAATGATAAACATTATCTTCATCCATATTAGGTTCTATTTTCTTCTTCCTTTTTAATTCTATGTTTTTTTTAAATGATAATGATAAAAAACAAAGAGTATTAACTAAACATTTAAATATTGTTTTCTGGCATAAATATCACCAAACGTAAGCATAATTTTTTTTACATTATTTTAAAATTTTAATAAAGTAAAAGTAAAAATAATAATTGTGAAGTTTTCTCATTTTTTATATATCAATATATCAACCAATGTGAATCCATCATAAGTGATTATGTTCGAAAGAGAATTGTACACCACTATAACACCACCTTAACTTAATACTTATTTAAACTGATAAAATACATTGAAATGCAAATCTTTCTCAAGTTTTGCTCCAGAAATGGTGTTTCACATATGGCTTTGGCTTAAATCCCTCTCAATAGGTCGAAAGAAAATCAAATTGTCCATAATGAAATAATTTAGTCATCAAATATGAACTTCCAAAGTTCATGTAATTTAATAATCAACCTACGTGTTTAATGAATTTGGTACTACTATCATATTTAGCTATATAAAAACAATATAAGTCTTTACCCTTGAGCCTTTTCTTATTAAAGTTTGATTAACCAAAAGTAAAAGTAAAAATATAGTTATTAGAATTTAGTAAATTTAAATTTAAAATAAATCTCTATTCCTAGATATATATATTTTATATATTTATTAAAACATATTTGTAATTATAATAGTCAAATTTAATATCATGGAAACATATGATGCAGGCTGGCTACAAAAATACCAGAATGCGCCTTGGAACTGTGTTTTATGATTTCACACAAAAATCCCTTAATCACAGTAGAGTACAAATTTGGGGTTTATTAACATAAAGACGCACACGAACAACAACGCTTATTTAAAATGACCACACATAAAACCCAAAACAAATGCAAGTATGCAGGATTTCTTACCAGAGGGTCCCACAGTTGTTCTGACGAATCAAAAGTGCTCGCATTTCGCATGGTTTACAATATAGATTAAACGCTAAAATCTATTTCTTGGGATTTTCAATGTTATGTGCTAATGACACATGCCTCATCTACTTCACATCGTAAAGCTTTTAGTTTACCTTGTGACGGTCCTTAACATTAACCCTTAAAAATTGCGATTTGTGAAATCACTCCTAGCGCACTTTCAATCTTCATCATTTAATGTTTGCTAGATCTGACGACCCATGTCTGTCTTCACCATATCACTTTGCACCACAAGTTAAATACTTTAACTTGCGAAGTCTTAACTGTGACTTCTATTTTCTCTGATGTGTGAAAACGTTACAGTTGCAACGTGTTTTATCACCATTGATCAGTATCAGATCTACGGTCCTTGTCGAGCCTACAAATCTGATTGCTATTGGTTTTGCGGTTAACACAATGTACAAGATCTATGGCCTCGTTGTGCTTGCAAATCTGATTAGTCTTCTTACTGTCCAAGTAAATACAGATGTTCAATTTCAATAGATAATTAAAACAACTGATAATCGAGAGTCCGAGCAAAGCACAAAAAACTTGGAATTTATTTTCAAGTGAAATACTGTTTTAAAAGAGAGAGCCCGATCAAGTAAAAAACACTGGGAATTAATTTAGAAATGAAATTTCACTCCCTTTCTCTCTACAGATGGTAGAAATCCACAATGTTCGGTTGGTTTGGTTTTATGCCTTTCCCAAAACCCCCATATGGTTGAGAAACTGTCATTCAGTTTTAGAACAATTTATTCAACTAAATACTTAACTAATTATAATTTACTAGATAAAATACATGTTGTAAATAAACAAATTCCCATTGTAAAAATGATCATAATAAGGGAAAAAAAATTAAGTCCAATAAGAAAACCCAGCTACCTAAGTAAATCTAAATAGTAGAATCACAAAAGAACCCGTATCCAAGCAAGGGCATAAATTAATAAAGGCAAAAGATAGGTAATACAAGCAATAAAAGAAAAGATAATATAAGCTGCGTCCACCAAGGTAGGGAGAACCAATACACAAGTTGAAAGAGTCAAAACATGGATAGGTGGAGAGCGTGGTTAGTACATAATCTACAAGTTACCATGCTTGTGTTATCCCAAATCAACTTAAACAAAGTAAAATATAATTCAAATCTTCTTCTTCTATTCGGCAGAAGAAATCAACTCGAGCAGTAGCCTTTAAATTCAATGCTCCTGCATCAGGCTCCCATGGAAAATTAAACTCATCGCTCCTGTCCATGAGCTCTTCAATAGAGTACCTAGCACTTTGAATTTGGGCAACATCAAACCAAGAAAAATCCTCCATAAGATGGTCCTTCCATTTGAGTAGATACTCTAAATATTCTTTTCTTCGTGTCTTCTTTGCTACCTGTGTGTCCAGAATCTGTTCAATTTTCAAAGGCTATGCTAGAGGCATTTGTTTAATCCATGATCTCTCCCCATCCTGGGTGTCCCGTGTTCGTCTCTTCGAACTGTCTTCTTCATTAACAACCGTGTATGGGCACATATCTACCACATTAAAAATGGGTGAGATTCCTACACCCAAGGTAATCGTAACTCGTAATCATTTGCAGAATTTACTTCCACAGAATTCTACAAGGCTTGATCTTTTTCATCTTCAATTTTTTTGTATTCACCTTTAGGAAACCTCTCCTTGTGCAAATGTTCCAGTACCAAGTCTCCTACTTCAAATTGTACCTCTTGAATTTTCAAATCTGCTCGATGTTTATATTTTTGGTTGTTGTCTTGTAGCTTCAATTTGACCTGTTCATGTAGACCACTAATTTCTTTCGCGAAATCTTCACCATCAGCACTCCCGCACTCTAACTGACCCAAATCGCGCAACTCAAATACTCCACGTGGGTTAATTCCATATAGGATTTGGGAAGGACTTATGGCTGTGCTTTTGTTGGGTGAGTCATTGTAGGAAAAATCTGATTGTGCAAGCACACGATCCCACTTTCTAGAATTTTCATCAACCAGACTCCTCGGCAGATTCCCCAAACTCTTGTTCACAACTTCAGTTTACCCATCTCACTATGGATGATAAGCCAAACTAAAATTTATTTTGGTGTCTAACTTCTTCCATAATGTTCTCCATAAATGGCCACTAAAATTTACATCCCTGTCGGAGATGATTGACTTGAGCAAGCCATGTAATCTCACTATCTCTGAAAAGAACAAGTGTGTCACATGTGTGGCATCACTTGTCTTTCTGCATGGAATAAAATGTGCCATTTTGTTGAAAGGATCTGCCACCACCATGATGGAATCAAATCCTCATTGTGTCTTTCATAGGCATAAGACAAAGTCAAAGATGAACATGTCCCATGCTCTATTTGGAATGGGTAAGTGTGTATAAAACCCAGCATTCTAGCTGTGTCCCTTTACATGTTGACAAAATTTACACCTGATCACAAAAATCTACACATCCCTTCGCATTCTCGACTAATAGTAAAAGTGTCTCAGCTGATCCAAATTCTTATCTATGCCAAAATGTCTGGCCAAACCTCTACTCTATCTTTCTTGGATTAATTTCTATCTCATAGAACATTCTAGAATACACAAATGTCCTCCTTTGAACAGTAAACCCTCTTGCATGTTATAGTCCAATTTTGGACTATTGTCTCTCAACAGTGGATTTTTGAAAGATTCATAAGCTTCCTTGAAATCTGCATCCACCTCATACACGTATTTGAAATGCTCAAATCCCAACATGTGTACTGTGCTTTCTTGTAATATCAATATTCTTTTTCTTATAGCATCCGCTACCTTGTTGGCTTGACCACTGATGTGTTTCAACATGAATGTAAAACTCTTCAAGTACTCCACCCGCTTCGCATGTTTATGATTCATCTTGTGCTACTGCATAATGTATTGTAATGTAGAATTTTCTAAAAACAAGACAAATTCATTAGCCAATAGATTTTGTCTCCAATGCTTCAAAGCTTGGATGACTGCATAAAATTCTTTGTCATAAGATGTATACTTCTTCCTAATCTCTTTTAACTTCTCGCTAAAGTATGCCACTGGCTTACATTTTTGGCTGAGTACTGCACCAATGCTTGTCCCACTGGCATCACAACAAACTTTGAAAATTTTGTTGAAATCTGGCAGTTTTAGGATTGGTATTTTAGTGATTTTTTTCTTCAAAAACTAAAAAATTCTCTCAACAGATTATGTACAATGAAAACGTTGATTTTCCTTCTTAATGGTATCCACCATAGGTACACAAATACCACTAAATTTCTTAATAAACTTCAGATACAAACTTTCCAATCCATGAAAACTTCTTACATCAAACATACTTTTGGGAGATGGACAACTAACTATGGCTACAACCTTCTATGGGTCGATCTTCAACTCATTTTTAGAAATTACAAATCCTAGATAAATCAATTATTACCTGAAAAAAGAACATTTTTTTAAATTTATTAAAAAATTATTTTGCTGTAATTTTCCAGCACATACATGACATGCCGAAAATGTTCTTCCTTCATCTTGCCGAAAATAAGTATATCATTGAGATATATAATCAAAAACTTGCCAATGAATTCTTTCAACATCTCATTCATCAAATACATGAATGTGCTAGGAGCATTGCTCAGCCCAAATGGCATGACCAACCATTCATACAAGCCTTTGTTGGTCTTGAAGCTATCTTCCATTCATCGCCTTCTCTAATCCTGATTTGGTGATAGATGCTTTTTAGATCTATCTTTGAAAAGTATGCTGCTCCACTCAAAAAATCCATCATATCATCCATCCAAGGTAAAGGAAATATGTACCCGATAGTGATCTTATTTATTTCCCAAGAATCAATCCACATCTGCCATTCACCTCCTTTCCTGAGAGCTAAAATTATTGGAATAGCACAAGGACTCAAACTCTCTCGAATCATTTCTTTATCCAACAATTCCTGTACTTGCTTCCCGATCTCCACATTTTCTCTCAGACTCGTCTAGTAAGCAACCTTTTTTTGCAAACTAGCTCCTATAATAAAATCAATATGGTGACTAATGCTCCGCTTTGGTGGTAATTTATCTAGAAAATCATCTACCACAATATCACTAAACTCTTGCAACATTTCCTGTATTTCCACAAGAAAATCAGTAATTTCTATATGCACCAATAATACTTGTAGCCTCCACACAACTGAATAATTCACCTCATTCTCCTCAATCTATCGTAGAAAATCCTTTTCGCCTAGCAACAATGTTTTTGTCCCACTAGTTTATACAATATCTTCTTCTTTCATTGGAAGTAGCATATGCTTTATCCCATCCTTCACAAAGCTGTAACAATTATTTTCCCCATCTTGGACATCCTTCGTGTCATATTTCCATGGTGTCTCAAGCAGAATATGGTACAAGTCGATAGGCATGATATCGCAAGTCACCTTTTCCTTGTACTTGCTAATTTGAAACTCCAACTCACAGTGTTCATCAACGAGCAGTTGGTGTCCTTTTTGCAACCAAGACACCTTATAGGGAGTCGGGTGCTTTGACTTCTTCAAACCAAAATTTTCCACTATCTCAGTGGATACCAGGTTATTAGTACTTCCACTATCTATAATCAAATTGCTACATTTTCCATGTGACTTGCACATATTCCGTAACAATGCTTTCCTTTGTGTCAGGTTAGGCCCCTACTTAACTGGTTTTAGTAAAACATTGTTCAACACCAAGGCCTCTCCTATTTTAGGCACATTCTGTACCTCTTTGGGTCGTGCCTCTACTACATCAGTTTGAGCAACATATTCTCCCCTCTATCTAGCTTGCTCATTTGTAGGACATTCAAAAGACTTGTGCCCCCATTTGTGACACTTGTACCGTTGGTTGGAATTTCATCTGCCTCTGCCATTACCTCTTCCTCGCTGGTATGTCCTTCTACCTCTAGTGTTACCTTACTTCTTAGTTTGTCCTAAAGTCTTCGAACTGCTACCCTCTTCATTACTGTCGGTAGTTCTACGTGTGCCAAAGGACTGTCCTCTTCCTCTACCAGAACGACATCCTCTTCTTGCATTCTGCTTCTTGCTAATATTTTCTTCTGCCTTCAAAGTACACTAGTATGCCTCCTCTATATTTTTAGGGGAAAAAATACTAATCTCATCTAATATTTCCATCCATAGACCATTATCAAATCATGTTGTTTTCTTAGGGGTATCTTCAACATACACAACCCTCAAGTTCAATTTATAGAACTCCTCTGTTTATTCCTTTATAACCATCGTTCTTTGTCTCGGATTTGTCACTTGTTTGTAAAGGGAAATTTGGTAATATTTAGGCAGGAACTTGCTTTTCATCATTCCAATAATCCTATCATATATCTTGATCAAAGGCTTTTTCAGTCTTCTTCTTTCTGCCTGCACACTGTCCCAACATAGGGCGATGTGTCCTTTCAATTTAGTAACAAGAAACCTAATTTTTCTATCCTCACTAACTTCCTCATACTCGAAGTATTTATCTAACTCACTTATCCAGTCCAACAATGCTTCTATGGAAAAAATCCCATCATAATTGGAGAGCTCTGGTCTTTTCTTGCTACTAGCCATCAAAACATATTTCAATAGTTTTATTTATGGTGTCTCGTCCTCTAACCCATCTGTTTGTTCCATTGGCTCCTCATCACTTTCATCTCCACCTTTTGGATCCCTACGTTGTTTTGCTTCCACTGCTGCCAAAAGTGCTGACAACACTCTAATCTCTTCACATAGTCCTTCATTTGTTGCTCCCCTTGCAGCTCTTCCCTGACCTCTTCTTCCTACTTCCATCTTCACTTAGGAAAAAATATTCTCTCTGATACCAATTGGTGCAGACTAGATGCAAACATACCAAAATTTGTCATGTAATTGTATTTTATGATTCTACACAAAACTCCCTTACTCACAACAGAGTTCAACTTTGGGGTTTATTAACATACATATGTGCACGATAAAAAATGCTTCTTTAAACTGACCACACATAAAACCTGAAACAAACGCAAGCACGTAGGACTTCTTTTCAGAGGGTCCCATAACAGTTTCGACCAATCATATATGATCATATTTCACATCGTTCACAATATAGCTTAAATGCTAAACTCTATTTCTTGTGATTTATGAAGTTGCATGCTAACGACACATGTATCCTCCACTTCACATCACAAAATGTTTAGTTTATATTTTGATGGTAATTAACTTTAACCCCTAAGCATTGTGATTTGTAAAATCACTCTTAAGGCACTTTTAATCTATGTTGTTTAATCTTTGCTCAATCCAACTTCCCACGTATTTCTCCACTATATTATTTCACATCGCAAATTAAATACTTTAATTTGTGAAGTCTTAATTGTGACTTCTATTTTTCGGGATGTGCGAAAACGTTAAGGTTGTGACATGTTTTATCACCGTTGATCAGTATCAGATATACGGTCCTCATTGAGGCTAAAAATTTGATTAGTATTCATTCTATAGTTAACACGATGTACAATGTCTATGGCCTCGGTGTGCCTGCAAATCCGATTAGTATTCTTGCTGTGCGATTCAATACAGATGTTTGATTTCGACAGAGATTTAAAACAACCAATAACATAGAGTCTGGTCAAAGCACAAAACACTTGGAATTAATTTAGAAATGAAATTCCAATCGCTTTCCCTCTACGGATAGCAGAACCCCACAATGGTCAGTTTGGTTTGGTTTTATTCCTTTCCAAAAACCCCCATATGTTTGAGAAACTATCATTCAGTTTCAGAACACTTTATTCAACTAAACAATTAACTAATCCTAATTTATCCATTCTTTTAATCTGCAAATTACAATGGTTGTGTTAGCCCAAGTTAACTTAAACAGAGTAAAATAGAATTCAAAACTTATTCTTTTCTCAAGAAGAAGAAATCAAATCCAATTGTAACCTCAGTTGAATTCTCTTGCATCAACATAAATCATGAAAATAAACTTGTGACCTAAAATAATAGAAAATAAAAATTATATATCATAGATAAATTTTTTAATATATTTTCAAAATACTATAGTCCTATTTCATCTCAAAATACTACTAATATAGATATTACTTTTCATATATTTACATCTCTAATTTCCAATACTAATTATCCTTTTTATTTTTATTTTCATTTTATATTGAAACATAGCTATAAATATTTACAACATACAATAAATATATAATATAATTTAAATTTATAGATTTTAAATTTTTAACATTTAACATGTAATGTTTAACAGCTAACATTTTTAATTTAATGTCAGTATTTTTTAAAAATAAATCTAATTTTTATTATGTATAAACAAAATATAATTTTAAAATATAAAGAGGTTTACGAACAATAAAAAAGAGGTATGGTAAATAAATATAAATATATAAAAATCATGGTAAATAAATAAAACCTCTTTTTATACTTACTCGAGAAGTATGGTAAATAAATAAAAATAAAAATAAACTACAAGTATTATAAATAAATAAAACCCCTTTTTATATTTACTAAATAAACCCCTTTATATTTACAAAAACTAAAAATAGAGGTTTTATTTAGGTGAAACCTATGAACCAAATACCACCGGAAAAGTTATTGTTAATACCATGATCCAAATTTCATATTCATAAAAGAGGTATAGTAAATAAATAAAAATATATCAAATATGATTAGAAATCAACACCTAATTATATAGCAAACATATGGGCCAAATACCATGGTAAATAAAAAATGCATGGTAAAAAAATAAAACCTTTGTTTATATTTACTCCATAAAGCTATTTATATTTATATTTAAGAACACTAAAAACAAATTATTTAGATGAAGTCTCTCTACCAAATACCATGGACCAAATTATTATTAATACCATGCCAAAAAAAAATATTATAACCCTAATATTAATATTAAAAGATTAGTATTATTATTAATATTAAATCTAATATTCATATTAATATATTATAATATTAATATTATTAAATTTAATAACTTTGAATTAATATAATATATATTTTTTATATTATCATATATATTAATATATCAAGATATCATAATATATGCAATGTGCCAATTAATATGACAATCATTCTCACAATGTTACAATACATTGCAATTTATTCAGTATCACCTTGTGACATTTTAAAATTTGGTTTTCATAATAAGGTTTATAATATTGGGTTTAATATAATCCTAGGGTTTATAATATTACTTGCCAAGTTTTCAATATTAACCCTTGAATTTTCAATATCAATGAGAGGATTCATAATATTATTCGTAGGGTTTAATGTATTAAGCTTAAGGTTTGATATATTAATCTTAAGATTTATAATATTAATCCCAGGTTTAATAATATTTATCTTAAGGTTTAATATTAATCCTAGGGTTTATAATAATGAACCTAGTGATTAAAATATTAATATTACGTTTATAATATTGGGGTTTATAATGTTAGGGTTTATAATATTAATATATTAATCATAGGTTTATAATATCAATGTTAGGTTTTCATATATTAAGTCCTAACATTGTGATGAACCCTTGACTAAACTGATAGGGGGAGTGAATCAGTTTATTCCATTCATATACATTAAAATTATTTTATTAAATTAATTAAAACAACCATTACATGAGCATCTCAATACATAATCATCAACAAACTGAATATGTGAACAACAAGAAATAAGTAGAGTAAGACATCACATTAAAAGATAATAATAATACACATGGACACAAGATATAAGTGGAAACTCATAACGGAGAAAAACACAAATTTATTATCGTTGCGATGCAAAGGCAAGCTCCTACTTCTTATTGCATCTGACTTTTAATAGGCTCCAACCTACAAGAATATGCTACCTCAAATTTATGCAAGCTACAACATGCAAGGAAGATCCAACTCCCGTGTGTTTTCTGCAGGCTACCACCCACAGGAGGATCCTACATCAACCATCTTCCACTGAACATTTTATCAAGACACAACTTGAAAGGAGACAACAATCCACTCACAGAACATGAAAACAATATGATGATTTACCTGGTTATAAACTCTACGTATCTCCATATTGACTTATACCTCCTATCCCTTCAAATATGATTCATATCAGTTCCATATCTGCATAATATCTTAATCAACTCTCTCACATTTTCTATCTCTCTCACCTCACTATGCACTCGAAAATGAAATGTCTTGTAGAGAGTTTGATGGTTGTTTGTATTACACATAGAATAGGAAGATAATAGGCTTGTATATTTTCCTTCCATTCATTCGTTTCCACACACTTCATATTTTGAATATTAGTCCACAAAGTACATAGATAATCCAATAATAATTTCAGCCACATGTAATTATTGAATGAATCAACTTAATGCCAACATCAAATAACAATTTATATCATTAATGTATCACAAAAAGTCATCTTATTGCATATTTTTATTTGCCTTAAATTGCCTTTGCCTTAGAGACTTGTTTTTTCCTTAGAGACTTTCCTTTGCATCACAAAAATTTAGCTCAAGAAATCATTTAACATTATTAAAATTTCTTCAATGTAGCAGTTTTACTGCCCTTTTCTCTTATTTTCTTTGTTATTCATTTATACCTTTGTTTATCTTGATCTAATCCTTTGTCATCAATGAAAATATTTCTGACAATCTCCCCCTTTTTCATTGATGGCAACAGATCGCTCCCCCCTTCATTTTTAGAAATGTCTTCCTTCCTCTCATTACCTCCCCCTTTGACATCAATGGCGAGGGGGTTACACATTTTTCAGTGTAGTTTCCATCATTGCATTACTACTTCGTAATGTGCAATGAATATTACCTCTCAGTAAGTTCCACATAAACATTTTTCATTCTGTCATTTTGTTATTGAATGAATGCCAATTCATATGGCTTGTTCAGGCTGCTCTAGTTTGAGAGAGTGTTGCTTGAAGATGAATACTATTTCATATGGTATATAATTATTGTTGGGAGAACACTTTGTAAGTAATTTCAATTGCATGTATATACACAATAAGCATATACCATCCAGATAAGTGCCTTACATTTGCATAATGTAGTAGATGATAACATAGTATATTGAGAGGAACCAGAATAATTTGGATGTGTGCACTTTAAATAAATTGTCTTCTCCAACATGAGTAAAAGATATGAAAAAATCCCATAATGGTGATTATAAATGTGCTCAATTATCTAAACCAATACTTTGACAAACATGGCTCAAAGAGGGAAGAAGAAGCCTATATACAAAACCATTTCAAGAGAAACAAGCCATCTATGGCCACTTGGACATCCTTCATCTCATTTCCAATGGCAGTGCGAAAGACACATCTAGCATCAGCTCAAAAATAGTGGGAATGTAATACATAATAGTGTGGACACCAGTTCATTTTTGAAACACCTTCCAAATTTCTGCTTCAACTATACCAGAGAGCTCTTAAATTTCACTCTTTCAGCCAATTCCATTATAAAAAAAATAGCACTAATGATTGTATCGAGGAAAAAATATGTTCTTTATAAAAATGGAATATTTTGAGAAGGGATTGATCTAAATTAACATATATTTTTCTTCCCACCACTCTTTAAAATCATTTGTCCATATCTCACATGAACTATATTCACTACGTTCAAGATTTCTTGCAAAATATTTTGTCCATATCTCACATGCAATATTATATAAAACCACTCCTGCAATAGGAATTTTGTTGATCATGCATTTAAATGAAACATCCATTATATTGACACACCAAAAAAATATCACTAATTCTTACTATAACTCCCCTATCCTTATTAATCAACCCAAACGTTAAGCTTTTCTTGGCAATTTTAGAAATTTTTTTTTTTTCACAAAGGATAGCCAATAAGGCAGTGACTACAAACGAAGCTTGTACATGGAGTGTTAAATCAAGCCATATATTCTCATTAGACTAAGGAGGTCGCAGTATAATAGGAAGATCGATGTATATGCTCCAACAATATCAATACGGTCACATTCCATGTACCATACTGGAGTGATATGTTCATAGCATAATATTGAACTTCCATCGACAACAACATTCTCCAATAGGAATTGTTCAACCCATATTGAAATAACCAATATACTGCACTTAAATCTATCTCTCAACAATATATACAATGTTGTTCAATAAAAATTTTCCAATAAATATTGACATTGTATATTGATTTCAACCCTTTCCATAATACTGCTGGGAAATATTTACGCTCACCATATATATATATAATCCTCCCTGACTCGATCGCATCTGCAGTATGGATATCATAGTGATCCACAAAAAAAACAACATCAAAATTAAAATTTCACACCATGGAACTGATGTCGCCCACTAAATGATTCTTTGGGACGATCATACCACTGCACATGTTCTTACTCTTTCCATCAATCTTGATGCTTTATATTTTTGCTACGTATGGAGGCTTTTTGGAACCATGAGAATTCATCAATATATTTTCCTTGACTTTGTAAGTGAATTTTTTAATCAGGGTGTGAAATAATGGTGGAATTTCTAGCCATGAAATTCAGTTTTTCACTAGCCATGGTTGAACACGAGCATCAAGCTACCCTATCCTTTGACAAATATCATAAACATTCCGAAATAAAATGCTTTTGACATGGGGGTATACATGGTATCATTTATGTAGTTCAGTGCTATCCTCAAAAAAATTTCCATGCAGATCTGTCCTCTTGCTCGACAATATTCACAGAATCACAAAAGGTTTCGGGGAGATGGAAACCATCCTATTATTTTGAAAAAAAAATAACATATTTAATAAAAGTGACGAAGAAAAATAGAGAATATCATCATCTTCAGCTTCAACATTTCCCTGTGGTCAAGCATCAAACAATGCAGCTTCACATGTTAGGGACCATTTTATGAATGATTCACCATGTTCAAAATCACTCATTGTTTCATCAGTCAATGTCCAGAATATGGAAAATTTTCTAGTTATAACCTGGCGTTGTGAGAACTCTTCATTGACTATTCCACTTAGTAATCGACTACTCATAAATTAAGAAAGAAAAGGTGTTGTTTCCCCAAGGAAAGTGCATGACCCTACCTTAGCTTACTCTTCTTATCCATCTTGATATTAGAATCCAATCACGTAAGTATATGCACAGAGTGCTGAAAATGAAAAGGAACCAACTTTGTGTGTGTGCCTGTCCTGACTAAAGAACCTGAGTGAGAGATCGGCCATATAGTTAAGTCATTATCTGGTAAATAAAATAAATACTACCCATTTCTGATACACCATGCCACACCATGCATGAGGAAATTCTAACCAATTGTTGATACACCACACCATGCCTCTCTCTTTTCACAAGATTCTAACTCGACCCCCACAATCCAAGTAACCAATTTTTTTTTTCCATCTGTTAGGTCCCTATATTACTAGTGTAGTCCCTTATTGTTGTTAGTGTATCCCCCTTATTGTTATTGTTCTACCCTTATAACCCCAATATTGTTATTATTTTAGTCTTACATTATTATTGTTGGGTCAACTAGGATTATATTGTGACCCGATGGACTTCTATATATAGAAAGAGGTGTTGTCATTTGTATCATCCAATAATTGTTTATTTATGTAATTTAAAGGAGGTTGCCCCCTCTAACTAGATTATTTCCAAGGAGTTGATCTCTCTTTTCTTCTATTTTTGGAGCTGGTTTTATAACATTTGGCACGCCATACAACTTTTCTCTACTAAACCAGTCCATAATTAGGTCATTGTGGGAGACTAGGCATAACTTTGTCTTGAAGAATCCAAATCAGGTCAGACCCGTGGCATTCAAAACAAGATTCAAAGGGCTACTATAGGACTTGATTTCCGATATTTAAGATCCAAAAGCGCATAGATAATTCAGTTTCAATATCGAGATCCTCAAAACCAATAAAAAGGTGTGTATTTTTTTTTCTTCAAATTGCATAGTTCTTGTTTGAAAAATCGGTTTGAATTTATTCCAAGGGAATATTGTAGAATAGATATCAGTATTGGGTTCTAAAATGCCCCCTAAAAATAATTGAACACCCACTAAGCCTTTAGAAGGCTCTACTATGACTCATGAAGATGAAGAAGTACAACACGACATATCAAAATTACAAGAGAAAGTGCACAAAATTTCTTAGTCGCAAAGAGCTAAAAAAAATGAAATGGAAGTTTTGAAGAAAGGCATGGAATCTAAGTTGGATGGTTTGAAGAAAGGCGTGGAAGATAAGAGGGATGGTTTGAAGAATGGCATGGAAGCTAAGATGGATGGCATGGATGCTAAGATGGATTACATGGAAGCTAATATCGATGAAAAAATGAAAGAAAACATGGAAAACATGAAGAATGATCTAAAATCAAACATGGAAGGTTTGACCAAGCTGATACAAGAAATTTTTCCTAATTGTGAAAATATAGTAGAAGAAACTCATGACGAGAACAAATAAATGTTAATCGTGATTTCATAAACTATAAATTTGATGGAAGAACCACGATATTGCAAAGATGGATATGATAAAGTCTTATGGCAAGGATTTCGTAACATGGATACTAAAGATGGAGAAATATTTTGATTTCAATAATGTGAAAAACACACAAAAGGTGCACATTGTAACTTTACAGTTAGAACAAAATACATTTGGTTGGTATCGATGGATTTTCTCCCATAAAAAAACTATCACTTGGCCAATTTTTATGGAGGAAATGATATCACGTTATGAGGATACAAAGAGAAACACCTTCTTTATCCAATTGATAAATCTCAAACAAAAGGGTTTAGTGGTGGAGCACATTGAGGACTTCCAAAAGTTGAATATAAGGATAACTAAGATTCCAGAGGAACACAAGATTGATGTCTTCATAGGGAATTTAAAGCATAACATCTAGCATGAGGTTGGCTTTTGCAAACTGATTCATTAGAGAAGGCATTCATGTTGGTAAGAAAAATTGAATCTAAAATTATGGCGACAAGGAAGCCTACCACTCACATCTATAAAGATGGAAGTGTTGCTACTCCTAGACTTCCATAACCTACAAGGTTGACACCACAATAATTGGAAGAAAAAAGATAAAAAGGGCTTTCATATAGTTGTGATATAAAATCCACTAAAGGTCATAAGTGTGCTGATAAGAAATTATTTTACATAGATTATGAAGAGGAGGATGAAAATGAACAAGAAACTTTAAAAGAAGAGGATATACACTAGGAACCAACCCTAGAAGAAGAGTAAATGAGTTTGACCATCTTGTGTAATGCATTCGCAGGAATTACCACTCCTCAAACACTCAAGATAGAAGGAGATATCAAGAAGAAAATGGTAATAGCATTGATTGATTCGGGTAGGACCCATAATTTTATTCATCGTAAGGTAGCCAAGGAGTTGAAATGTTTCCTATACCCAGCACTAGAATGTCAAGTGATGGTTGAAAATGGAGGAACTATAAATTGCTCTGGAAAATGCCATAATATCAAGCTAACCATGGGGGAATATGTATTGAATAGTTCAATGCTTTCCATTCCAATGGGAGGTACTTATGTTGTAATAGGAGTACAATGGTTACAATATTTGGGGATGGTAGATTTTAATTTCAAGAAATTTTCTCAAAAAAATTTTAGAATGAAAGGAATTCCAATTACAGGGTATCACAGGGAAGCTTAGAAAGATAATACGCTCTAATATCATGAAATAGCTTGTGAAAAAATAACAACAAGGCATAATTGCACAATTATTCTCATGAGAAGTTCCAACATCAAAATCATCTATTTCTCCATATCTCCAAAAAGCCTTGGAAAATAATTCCAAGGTGTTTGAAACGCCCAAAGGACTCCCACCTATTCGTGATCATGATCATGCTATCCATTTGGTTCCAGGAAGTGTTCCTCCAAACATCAAGCCTTACAGATATCCTTATGTCCAAAAGAGAAAATTTGAACGTATGATTGCAGAAATGTTAGAGGCTGGTATAATTCAACCTAGTCAAAGTTCTTTCTCTCCTCCAGTAGTATTGGTGCAAAAGAAGGATGGATCATGATGCATGTGTCTAGATAGGGAGCTCAATAAGCTCACTATTAAATATAAATTTACCATTCCTGTGATTGATGAATTATTGGATGAATTACATGAAGAAATTGATTTTACATAGTTGGATAATTGTTCAAGATACCATTAACTTAGAATGAAGACTAAAGATATTCTGAAAACAACATGTCAAACTCATGAGGGTCATTATGAATTTTTTTTCATGCCTTTTTTCCTTACCATACACCTTCTACATTCCAAGGGTTGATTAATTCCATTTTCAAACCCTTCCTTTGAAAATTGGTGCTAGTATTTTTTGATGATATACTAATCTACAACAGGCCTTGGAAGGATCATGTTCAACATGTTGACAAGGTGCTCAAACTATTGGAGGAGAAGAAGTTATATGCAAAAAGATCCAAATGTTTCTTTGGAGTACAAGAGGTGGAATATCTCAGTCATATTGTATCTCACGAGGGTGTCAATATAGACCGTAATAAAATTAAAGCCGTTAAGGAATGGAAAGTCCCCACGACCATAAAGCAGTTGTGAGGATTTATTGGGTTAACAGAGTATTATCACAAGTTTTTTAACAATTATGGGAGAATAGAAGCACCTCTCACAAAATTATCGAATATTGATGGATTCTTGAAGCAACTAAGGCCTTTGAACATCTTAAAGAGGAAATGTGCCTAGCACCGGTCTTAGCTACGCTAGACTTCACAAAAACCGTTATTGTGGAATTTTATGCCTCAAGAAATGGAACTAGTGTTTTTTAAATAGAATAAGGAAGACCCATTGCTTTTTAAAGTCATCTAATCAAAGGAAATTATTTATAGACAGCTATTTATGAGAAGAAAATGTTTCCAATACTACATGCACTAAAGAAATGGCAACCTTACGTAATGGGAAGACACTTCAAGGTAAAAACTATTCATGATAGTCTTAAACACTTTTTGGAACAAATACTATCTTCAGAAGAGCAACAAAAATGGGTCACAAAGATGTTGGGTTATGACTTTGAATTCGTCTACAAAAAAGGGAAGCTAAATGTTGTTGCAGATGCACTCTCAAGAAAGGATGAAGAGGTGGAAGCATTGCTTTGTTTTTTTTCTATTATCAAACAAGATTGGATAACTGAAGCAAGGGATGAATGGAAGAAGGATGAAGAAGTGTGTACACTCATTCAAAATTTGCAACAAGATCCTAGTAAATTTGATACATTTAGTTGGAAAAATGATTCCTTATGGTACAAAGATGGCTTATATCTTTGTAAGAATTCCTATCTAAAACAAAATATTATTTTGGAATTGCACGCTTCTCCTTTAGGAGGACACTCCAAATTTTTAAAAACTTACCACAGGGTGAAGAAATAATTTTTTTTGGATGGCCTTAAATCTAATATTCAAAATTTTGTGGCGGAAAATTTGGTTTTCCAGCAAAATGAAGTTGAGACAATTAAGACCTCGGGTCTTCTACAACCTTTATCGATTCCAATTCAATATTGGGAGGATATTTCAATGAATTTTATCATAGTTTTACCTAACTACGAAGGAAATAGTGTCATCATGGTGATAGTTGATAGACTTACCAAGTATACATACTTTTGTGCATTATCCCATCCATTTAAAGAAATTACAGTTGCTACTGCATTTATGGAAACAATTCAAAAGCTACATGGAAACCAAAATATTTTTGTAATCGACAGAGATCCCATTTTTACTGGAAATGTTTGCACGGAATTATTTTCTCGTCTGGGTACTTAACGAGCTCATAGCTCATCTTATCATCCTCAATCCGACGGTCAAATTGATTTAGTGAATAAATGTTTGGAAGGATATCTTTGTTTTTTTGTATCTGAAAAAAAAACACAATGGTTCAAGTGGTTACCTCTCGCTGAATGGTGGTAAACATTTCCTTCCATACTGAAAGAAAAATGACCCCATTTATGGCGCTTTATGGATATCATCCAGCATCCATCACATCATCTCTAAGAGAAAATTCTAAGGTTCAAGCAGTGCAATATCACATCGAGCATAAACAAGTTCTCCAACTCTTAAAGGATAACCTAAATCTGGCACAAAATCTAATGAAACGAAAGGAAAATTAACATCTTAGCGAGAGAATTTTTGATATAGGAGACTGGGTATTTTTACCGCTACAACCATACAAAAAAATGTCCCTCAAGCAAGCTAAGAAGGATAATAAATTATCACCAAAGTACTATGGTCCTTAAAAGGTGTTGCAAAATATTGGTACTATGGCATAAAATTTTTAGCTTCCTGCTTCTTCGCGAGTGCATCCAATTTTCCATGTTTCATGCTTAAATAAGGTTATAGGTGAAAAAATTCATGTTCAAACAATATTTCCAGAACTTGAGGAGCAAGGAAAAATCATATTGGAACCTGAAGTAGTCATGGAAACAAGAACTCAACAGCTACGAAATCGATCAACTTTTGAGTATGTCATAAAGTAGAAGCACTTACCCATTAAATATTCTACATTGGCGGATAAGAATTTTATATAGAAGCATCCAAAGCAACTCAAGCATTGAGGACAACAATTTTTTTAGGGAGAGGAACATGTTAGGTCCCTATATTACTAGTGTAGTTCTTTATTGCTGTTAGTATAGCCCCCTTACTATTATTGTTGTACTCATGTAACCACAATATTTTTATTATTTTGCCTTTACATTATTATTGTTAGGTCGGCTATGATTATATTGTGACCCGATGGACTCCTATATATAAAAGGAGGTTTTTTCTTTTGTATCATCCAATAATTGTTTATTTATGTAATGTAAAGGAGGTTTCCCCCTCAGAGTGGCTTATTTCTAAGGCATTGATCTATATTTTCTTCTATTTTTGGAGATGGTTTCATAACACCATCTACCTACCTCAATGTGCATCCATTTCCGAACCGCGTCGGAGAATAATTTTTTTTGCAAAATTTTCTCTCTTGTTTACTGCCTCCACAGAATGACCACTTTTTTTCATAAGAGATTCATGAAAGACGAGAGAAGGGTGATATGCAAAGGGTGAATTGTTGATGCTAACACAATGGCATAGGGTGGTGCCTTGAGGATTTGGTGGCTACTCCTCGATGAAGTTTTGTTGATTGGTATTTTCTTCTGAATTTCATAAAGAAAATTACCAAGTATTCCAGGTCTCATATCTAATATCAAGGGATTAATTGGAATTCATGAATTGGTATAGCGACTGAGGATTCCATGGTCGGCATACTTTTCGGAAACATTGCCCTTTTTTAAGGAAACTATTGTATATTCCAGATCAGTCATCATGTTAAATTATTTCATTATCATTTACACTATATTGTTTCTCTAACACTGATTTCTTCTGACACTGATAACGTTCTGTTGTCATATAAATGAAAAAAAAATTATGCGTTAGGCACATCATAAATTCCTGAGATATGGAAACCAAAGAAAATGGATAATGAGTCAACAAACCATCCAGGGTAACTAGTGCGACCATTATTATGATAGCATATATTATCACACCTATTAATATCCTTTCATGACTACTTAAAACAGTTAAACTTAATACTATTTTTTCGGTCGCCTCACATGAACACTTATGCCACTGCATGTTTTGTTTCCACTCTAATATAACACATATTAAAAATAATGTTCCTCATCATTTATAATTGATTCTCATTTTCTCATTTAATGTGAAGACTATTCTTACCCTTTTTTTTTCTCCGACTTCTATCACCTGGCAGGTCTCTATCCCAACTTCATTTGATTCTTCAACATGTTCTATCCCATTAATATTGTGTGATATTCCTTCCTAGTTATGGCATTGCAACATATAAATTGCATTAACACTCATGCCACTGCACCTCTGTCTATTCTTTTGCAACGTTCCTTATTTGGATATTGTTCCATTCAAATTTATCTGTCTGTCTGATCTATATAGGCTTTCATCTAGAAATGACCACCTTGCATTCTTCTCACCTTTTACAATCCATCTAACGTAAGATGTCACACTTTCAGACATTGTAAGGCATGTTGTAACACATAAGTATTTGAGTAATGTCATGTGATTTTTTGTCACTTATGTGGTCGGACAGCCTTGAACGTTTCAAACACTAAGTGAACGCATGGTAAATAACATCATTTGACAAAGCCTTTTCACCATATATGTTTCCTCTGTTCATAACGCACGCCTCCATGTTTCGCATAGATTAATTTTCCACTAATTCTTGTTGTCAATGCACAAAGCACTTCACTGTTACTCAAATTATATTTTGTTATTTTTTTTTCACAATTTTCTTTAATACTCTATTCATTATTGTATGTTGATGTCTAGGTGAAAAGGCACTTGACGCTCAGCCCATGGCCACATGAAGATTTCATCTTGCAATTGCAATTGTAGTTGTTAAACATCATATTCTAGTGCATCATGATGACGTCAAAAATATAAGTGCTTCTTTCTGCAGATATAATTTTGATGCCAAATTTATATTCCATATTCTTCCTTGCCTTCATTTGAAGCATTACCATGTGACTTTTCCTAAGCAACGGAGTCAATATTATTATTCAAAACACTTTTGTAGCATCAATGGAGAGAACTCGAAAGTGCAGATAGTTTGCAGACATGTTATTTGTGAAATCAATCTTCCTCCTTAATGAATATGACAATGATTGAATTTCCCTTAAAAATATTTCTCTTTCTTCTTGTAAAATTTCATTCGGGAGCATATTCTCCTTTTCACTAGAGACTTGATTATTGGCAGCAGCAACCACTAATTCCAACCAGGCTTACCTTAACAATACGTAGTGTAATTTCATATGATTTACCTCACAATACAAAATGGAACTCTTATGGAAGATCAGTTCTTTTTCTACATTTATTTCAATTTTATACCAACGCTTTCATGCCTTTTCACCTTTTATTATCATATATTTGGTGAGGGAAGATGTAAAAGGTCTACTGGTTGCATATATTACGTATAATTCTATAATATTTCATGTACTCATCTACATGATCCTCAACATTATCATTTAAATATCTTTCAAGTTGACTTTATTATCCATCATCATTTCAAGGATCTTAACAATGATTTCAATTTTCATTAGTTTCTTTGGCCCTCCTCATATTTTCTCTTACCTAGTTTTCTTGTCTCCAATGAGCATTAATGGAAATTATATCCTCCTTATTTCCTATCTTTTGTTATAGGAAGAGTTTCTCAAATCATGGTTGGGTGATATATATCTAAGACTTTGAGAGCGTATCCACAATTTTTTTTTCAAGGATTGAATATAATAGAAGAGGTTGTCATTATTTTATCCATAGAGGCATATGCACTATGTGAATCATGATGTTCATCAGGAGTAGAATCCCCAATATGAACTGGATGGTTATTATTTGTAGCAGCTAAAACACAAGTAGTTGGATCTGAAGCCAGCATATGAGAGTTCCAACAATAGTCATTAACCAAATCTCTCTCATGGGTAAAAACCCCTAGGACGTTGCTTATCTAATACTGATATATTTTTCTTTTATTCCATGAAAAACTCCCCCTAAGATCAAGCTAGGTCACTGGATTTTCTTCGTTCTTCCTCCTCCACACTTTAGTAAGTTGTTGTCTATTGTCTTGTTTCCTTTTGTCAAATTTTTGGGTTTTCTTACAGTGTACATATTTTGTTTGGGATTCTTTAGGGTATGTGATAGCTTCTAGTCTTTGGCTATGTAGCTTGGATTGTTATGCTTACAACACCTTGTGTCTCCCAGAAAATGTTTGTATTTTCTATTTTTTGTTTCAACATGTTTGTAATCAGCAACCTTATGTCCAAATGCATAACAGAATAAAAAATGACCATAGAAGAAATTTATGTAACTGATCACATATGATTTTCTAGTAGATAGAGGTCTCCTTCAATTTCTTACTTGATGTAGCTTCTTTGGGTGCTGCATCTCTTGTTGATAATATTTGGTTTGGTTTCTCCAACAGTGTGTTTTTTTATGGCCAAGTTTATCACAATGGATTCACGTGACACTTCTCTTCTCAATTCTTGCAGGCTTCATATCTCATATTTGGTAGCAGATTGCACCTTTTTCAATCCATTTTTTTCATCCTGATTACGTTTCCTACCTTTGCTTTTATCCTTGTTAACCGCACCACTTTTATCATCTTCTACATGCATTTTCAACATTGTGGTGTCATCTTGAATATATTATTTTTCTGATCTCTTGATGGAGATATTTTTTTCTTCAAACGTTATATATAATACATTCTTTTCAACTAGCTCACTTTTAGTTGAAACATTCTCAGCCTCTAATATCTCACACTGTACTTATTTCTCTTTTAGCCGATTATTTATCATCACCTCTATTATCCTTGCTTATTCAAGTTGTGTCCTTAGGATAATGATTTCCTTCTTCTATTCATGTTCTCTTTCATCACATATCTGTATTAATTATTCAAATCTTTATTTTAATTCTTCAATATTCATATTTCAATCAAAACCAGGTAAATTTTGGCTTGTTCTTCAACAATAGTTTCTTCATGGAAATCATGTCAATTCATAGTAGCAGGTACCTCGTTTGATTGAAGCTTTTCCTTTTGAAAGGGATTTATCTTCTTATTGTTTATCTTCTCCTTCTTGATAATGCAACCACTAGTGCGTCCTTCATGCATGAGATGCAATCTATTGTAGACTTCTTTTGCAGAAGTTAAATCCATTATTGTATCAAGATCCTTGTTATGAATACTGTTATGCATTGCAAATTTTTCCTTGGCATTCCACTGTTATTCTTCCAAAGAGGGAGAGTCTTTGCAGTAACCATCGCATACAAGTTTCCATATATCAGGTCCATAAGAAATTAAATATTTTTTAGTCTTTTCTCTCCATTCATGAAATTTTGATGAACAAAACACAGTTACACTTTTATAGTCCATGACTCCACCATACCAACCTTCAAGATGTTATACTTATACAGAAGGAACCTGCTCTCATACCAACTGATGAACCCTTGACTACACTGAGAGGGGGGCGGGGGTGAATCAGTTTAGTCCATTCATGGACATTAAAATTCTTTTATTAAACTAATTAACAGAACCATTACATGAGAAACTCAATACATGATGATCAACAAACCAAATATGTGAACAAGAAGCAATAAGAAGAGTAACACATCACATCAACACATAATAATAATACACATGGACACTAGACATAAGTGGAAACACATAAGGGAGAAAACCATGATTTTATTGTTGTTGTAATGCAAGGCAAGCTCCTAATCCTTATTGGATCTGATTTTTTTTAGGCTCCAACCTATAGCAGGTTGCTACCATAAATTTTTTAAGCTACAACATGCAAGGAGGCTCCATCACCCATGTGTTTTCTACAGGCTACTGCCCATAGGAGGCTCTTACCTCAACCAACTCCAACTAAACATTTTATCAAGACACAACTTGAAAGGAGACCACAATCCCCTCACACAACATGAAAACAATATGATGATTTACCTCGTTATAAACTCTGCATATCTCCATCTTTACTTTTTCCTCTTATCCCTTCAAATATGCTTCACATTAGCACCGTATGTGCATAATATCTCAATCAAATCTCTCACATTTTCCAATTCTCTCACCTCACTATGTAATCCAAAATGACATCTTTTGTTGAGATAGTTTGATGGTTGTTTGCATTCCACATAGAATAGGAAGTGAATAGGCTTCACTCTTTTCCTTGCATTCATTCGTTTCCACACACTTCATATTTCTAATATTAGTCAACAAAATACATAGATAATCCAATAGTAATTTCAGCCTCATGTAATGATTCAGTGAATCAATTTAATGCCAACATCAAATAACAATTTATATCATTAATGTATCACAACAATTCAACTTAATGCATATTTTTCATTTCCTTGGAGTCTTGCCTTTACCTTAGAGACTCGTGTTTGCATCACAACAATTTAGCTCAATCAATAATTTCACATTATTACAATTTATTAAATGTAGAAGTTTTACTGCCCTTTTTTCTTCTTTGCCTTGTTGTTCGTTTATACCTTTTCTCATCCTGATCTGTTCCTTTGCCATCAATGACAATATTTCCAACACATTGCGACAATCATTCTCACAAAGTTTGTAATATTAATATTAAGGTCTATAATATCAATGCTAGGGTTTATAATATTAACATTAGTGTTTATAATATTAATCCTATGGTTTATAATATTATCTTTTTGGTTTATAATCCTAGGGTTTAATATATTAATCTAAGGGCTTATAATATTGGGTTTTATAATGTTACAATTTATAATATTAGGGTTTAATATTGTGACATTTGAATGATACATAAATCTAGCCAACGTACCCTCGTGACAAACATTATCTCAATGTGATAATCAATTTAATAATCATTCATTTTTGCAATGTTACATTACATTACAATTTATTTAACATTGTGTTGTGATGTTAAACACATTAAGGTTTAATAATAAAGTTTATAATATTAATCGTGGAGTTTGTGATCATAATACTTAATATTAATCCTACAGTCCATAATCCATAGGGTTTATAATAATAACTGTATTGTTTAAAATATTAATATTAAGATTTATAATCTTGGAGTTTAATATATTAAACTTAGGGTTCAATATATTAATCTTATGGTTTAGAAGATTGGGTTTTGTAATGTTAATGTTTATAAAATGTTGTTTTACATTAGGGTTTAATATTGTGACGTTGAAATGGTGTAGAAATCTATCCAATATTAAAATATGACAATCATTATCATAATGTGACAATCAATATAACAATTATTGTCACAATATTACATTACATTACAACTTATTAAATGTTACATTATATTGCAACTTATTCCATGATTGATATATTTCTATCAATATATATTTGTGTGTTATTAAAAAAAAAAAGTACTCATTGAGACTTGAATAGATAAAATCGTACTCATATTTCCTTTATCATAGTAATGTGAACCAGCAAAGATGGGTGGCCCTCGTGAATGCGAATTCGGAGAAAAAAATTTATTTTTGTACGAAACTTGAGAAATAAATGAAAACGAGCACTATGATCACATCTATGGGATATTTAATGTTAAGAATCTTCGCTCAATGACAAATGTTAAAAGTCTCACTGTTTTTCTTTTTTTGATGGCCCCAGCAAATTTGAAAAGGCACGAGGACGGCCTAGTTGTGATGGTTCTCCCAACTCTTTGGCTCTTCTACCGTCATCTCACATTCAATTCCTCTGATACCAAATGTTTCAGTTATCTTTATAGTCTGGACATTTGACTGTAAAATTGTTTTTTCCGACATTCCATCATACCTTTCTTTATCATTTTTAGTGCGATGCTCTGTACCACCTAATATTTTTAAAAAGTGAAAGCGAATTCTCTCTCACTCTCATTGGTTATTGCTTCAAGATTCCTAGTGATCTTTAGCAATTGATAATTCAAGGTTCCTCCTAATCTGTCACTAGCGTACGCAAACAGATAAAATCAATATCTATGTGCATTCCAATTCTATACTTCACGGTTTTATTCTCTGGTCAGGTATTGTGACAGGAGGTGCCCGGCGACAGAATCATTTTTTATACAGTGGGTTTATCTATCATAATTTAGTAGGTTTATCTATCATAATTCAGTTGATTTGACAAATAAAGTGTCACAGTTAGCATTCGCTCTTATTTACTGATGTTGGTTTTGGTCTTTGAAACGAAAACTTTCGCACTTGCTAAATATCTCTAAATCTGAACCTTTTCAATGTTAAATGGTTAACCCATTTCAGACACTTCTAACTAAATAAAACTATTTCCAACTTGTGACAGGAGGTGCCCGGGGACCGAATCATTTTTTATACAGTGGGTTTATATATCATAATTTAGTAGGTTTATCTATCATAATTCAGTTGATTTGACAAATCAAGTGTCACAGTTAGCATTTGCTCTCATTTAGTGATGTTGGTTTTGGTGTTTTGGTCCTTGAAAAGAAAACTTTCGCTCTTGCTCAATAGCTCTAAATCTGAAGCTTCTCAATGTTAAATGGTTAACCCATTTCCAACACTTTAACTAAATAAAACTATTTCAAACACTTTCTAACGAAATAAAAGCAACTTTAGAATATACTCAGGGCCCAGAAACTAGAAGTAACGTACGTATCATATCTAGTAGAAAACTTGGATTGTAATTATATTCATAAATGGAGAATTCATGGAAGAAATGATAACTTGTACATTCGCCGAATATCCGAAAGTTGAGCAATCAAGCAGCTATATCAAATCAGTTTGCAATTTCAAATCATGGATTGAGACATGTATTATTCACAATATTAATACAAATAGGATGTGCTCTAATAGTAATGGCAGTCTCTTTCTTTTGTGTCTGACAAAGGTTCCATATTCAACACAGCAATTATTATTTACAAATTCGGATACGATGTAGGTCATGAAAATTCGTATGTCAAAATTTGGAAAAAGAAAAAAATAATAATAATTTGCATGTTCCAGAAAATTGTATTTTTGGGAGCAAATAATTGAGCGTTTCATAACGATTTATGAATGACATGTTCAGTGAAAAGAATGGATGTCCCCAAAGATTGTATTTTCGGGAGCAAATAATTGAGGGTTTCTTAATGATTTGTGAATGATATGATGAGTTGAAAGGACATAAATATAATTTTATGAAATGTTTATATTTATTAATTTAAAAAGTAGATATAATGTTAGGTTCATTTGCATTATTTCTACGTTTTGAGGGATATTTTACGACTCCTCCTGAGATCGATGTGCAAATTTCATATATAATTTATTTTTCATATTTAAAAAAAAAAAAATTTAATAAAAAACTTACAAATATTATAAATTAAATATTTTAACCATTACTTTAATTCAAATAATTTTTTTGTTAATAAGAAAAATCAGTTTAAATTAAATATATGTAAAGAAATACACTGACTGAAAGTCAAATACTTGTATTCACTTAAGTGATTGCTACCTATCCAGTTTAGTATAAGAGATATATATCATTCATTTAATATTTTCATATTTGATATAGAGCTAACCTGTGAAATTGAAAAATATTTTTATTACATTATTTGAATATTTAATATAAATAAAATAGGTTAATATTAACTTTAGTTAAAATAATTCATATCAAATTTATATAAATAAATTAAATAGTTAAAATAAATGGTTTGATTGTGTTTTACTTTTTCTAAATAAAATTTAAATTATTTTTCATATTTAATACAAAGTATAAAAATATTAAGATCTTAAAAATTCAGTATGAATTAGAGATAAAATATTTCAATATTCACATAAAAAAATTAGTTACATATCATCTCGTATAAATCTTAATTTCAAGTTAATATTAAATGGATCATGTTATAAAACCTATTAAATCTATAAGAATAACAATATTTCTAAAAAAAAAAGATGATTACCATAGATCTTAACTCGATATCAGAGGAGGAAAGATGAAAACCCTAGCAAAGCTCTGCATTAAGCTGACTACCATGACCTAGGATTTGGGGGATTCCACATTGGCTGCCCCAAGCAAACCTCCGTCCCCAGACTGTTAGGCTGTCATCCCTTTCCCAGAAAGCTTGAGGGTCACCGGTGACCGACTCTAGTGGGGGTACTATTGCTCCCCCCATTACAGGCCAACCTCCCACCAGGGCAGCGATAGGGGCTGATACCGTCAATCATCAAAACCTTGGCTCGTCTCATGAAACTACAGGGGCGACTTCGAGAATGTAGCAGACACACACACCAACAGCAGAAGAAGCAAATACTAATTCAGCAACATGCATTCTGAAGAAACGAAAAAAACATTGATCGAGATCCCAGCACATCGCATCAATGGAAGAATCGAGTTCATGAAGGATAACACACTAATAGGCAAGTTCATGGGCTTCTGGGCCACTGGAAAATCATTGAGAGGATGGATAGCTTCGAAGTTGAAACCCAAAAGCCACATTGACCTACAACTGTGTGTGAAAGGCTTCTTCAATGTGCTCTTCACATGCACTAAAGATAAAGACAGGATCATGGATGGAGGGCCCTACTTCTTCAACACTGGTGGCCTATACCTCCGACCTTGGAAAAAGCGATTCAACCCCGAAAAATAGGATCTCACATGGGCTCCGATCTGGATTTGGCTCTATGCCCTCCCCCAAGATTACTAGGATGAGCTGACCCTTAGAGAAATAGGAAATTCCCTGGGGGAATTCGTCAAGATCATAGAGGAGACCAAGATCAACCGCTACGCAACATACTCTTGCATATGCTTCTACATGGACTTGGTGGAACCACTATCAGGTGAGTTAAGTCTACTACATGAAAACTTTGAATGGATAAAAACTGTAGATTATGATCATATTCCTTTCAGATGCAGGAATTGTCACCAACATGGGTACCTCTTCAGATATTTCCCCCTAAACAAAAAAGCGGTGGCTGAAAAGGAATCCAACGATCACGAAGAAGAAGGATTCATGAAGGTAGCAAGCAAGAAAAGGCACAACAATAGAACCACCCCTCACCACAATAAAAAATTTCATGTGACTAGCAATAGCTTTGCAGCTTTAAATCAGTCGAATGAGAATGAGAATGAACCAGTCAACGAAGCCGAGCACACCTCTACAGAGCAGGCGCAGTCCTGAAAATCTCAAAAGAAAAAGGTCCCTCTTCAGACCTTCGTGAAACCTCAAACTGCTAGCTACGCAAGGGAAAACCCTGTGCCAAAAGGCAAAGAACAGATCATGGATAGAATCCCAGGAGCTATGGAGGAAGAACCATAAATCATTGACCTTGAGGGCCTGGATCTCATAGGGTTATAGGATACTTGCATTAATAAGTATTTCAAATCAATACCAGAGCAACATGTCTAAAATATGGAAGGAAAATATGGAAGGAATCCTTGCCCGAGTGCAACAAATCCCCTCTGTGGGTATTTAGGGGGGTACGCTCATAAACACAAAATACTTCACAAAAGAGTCCTGTAAAGAAATGGTGGATTCAGGGAGATTCCCCAAGTTGAAAATATTCTTCACCTACACCACCAATCCCACACAATTAAGACCATCTCATGGATTATAAGAATGCTTAATATCCCCAATAAGCATAGGATTATAAAAAAATAATTACTGAGGAACGCCCTGTAATATTCTACATAAAAGAAACAAAATGTTCTAGCTCCACTCTGGATACAATCTTAAAAAAAATATGGAAACGTAGCAATACAATATTTTTTGATGCCAACAGTGCGTCTGGAGGCCTGGAAATCATCTAGAACCCCCAAATCATCTCACTAGAGAATTTTCATGCCAACAAGCACTTTATCTAGGCCAAATTTCACCTAATTGGCATGGATATCCATGGTCTGCTCACAAATGGCTATTTTCCCTAGAATATCCATCAGAAAATAGAGCTTATGGATAACTTAGCTAAACTCAATGAAAAAAGAGCCTTTCCACTCTGGCTCCTAGGATGAGAATTCAATATGATAACAAATCTACAAGAAAAAAAGGAGGAAGGATGCATTTGGATTTGGATAGTAATGGATTCGAGAACTTCATTCAAGTAAACCACCTCATCGATCTTTAAACCTCCAATGGAATCTTCACCTAGAATAATAGAAGAGGAGGTGCCCACCAGATAGCCTCAAGACTGGACAAATCCCTCATCACAGAAGACTTCATCCGTCTTAGGGGAGACATAGTTGCTACCATCATCCGTGATGCAAGCTTTGACCAATGGCCAATACAACTTCAATGGTTATGACCAGGCAAGCATGTTCCCAAAACTTTTCGCTTCAAACACTGCTGGCTCTGGCACCTAGGTTTCAAGGAAATTGTTTCCAAATGGTGGTCATCCCTAGTACCTCCACAAGGTACTAATATTCTCTAGTTCCAGAAAAAACTAAAAATTCTGAAATGCAAACTGAAGGTCTAGAAGAAATCAACCTTTCGTAATATCTTGACAGACCAAAATGAGCTAGAGGAAAAAATGAAGAAGCTGCAACAAACTATTATATAGGAAGGACACTCATTCGAGTCAGAGAGACAGGAGAGGACCTTAAATACTCAGATGGAAGAAAGAAGGATCTATAAAGAAATCCTATGGAGAAAAAAATAAAGAATCTGCTGGCTAAAAGAGGGAGAATGAAACATATAATTCTTTCACCGATCCACCATTCAGCACAGGATGCATAACAGAGTCACTGTCCTTAAAAAACAAACTGGAGAGTAGCTCGAAACACAACAGGACATTACGAAGGAGCTGCGCAACCACTTCAGGAACATTTTGCAAGAACGCAATCAACAGAGGCATGCGACGATAGGGAAAATAACCAAACACATATCCAAGATAATAACGAATGAACACGACCGGTTGCTGCTCAAAGACACCACCCTAGATGAGATGGAATAAGAAGTATTCTAGTTAAAAGCTAGGAAAGGTCCAGGTCTTGAAGGATTTACCACTAACTTCTTCCACTTCTACTGGGATACCATCTGAGATAAAGTCGGGGATGTAGTGGAGGAATCGAGCACCTCTCACTAGCTTCTTACAATGCTTAATGCCACCTTCATCACTCTGGTTCAAAAAGAAGATAATGAAACCTCGCCAAGTAATTACAAGCCCATAGCTCTTTGCAATTTCATTTAAAAAATAATCTCTAAAGTTATCACTAATAGGCTGAAGCAGCTCCTTCCATTAATCATCTCACCAGAGCAAATAGGTTATGTCAATGGGAGGAAAATTCTCAACAACAAAATCTTAACCCATGAGGTCATTCACTCTCTCAAAACTTCCAAATAGCCTCACATGCTTCTCAAAATCGATCTCTCTAATGCTTTTTACAAACTCGGCTGGGACTATATTAGAAACGTACTCATAGCCTTCGACTTTAGCCACACATGGGTATGTTGGATCACAAGTCTCATCACCTCTCCTTTTCTTTCCATTTTGTTCAATGGTATTCCCTCAGTAACCTTCAACCCCTCAAGAGGGATCTAACAAGGGGACCCTCTTTCACCTTTAATCTTCATCATTATGGCTAAAGGACTAGGTCGCCTTCTCAAAAGCTCCATTCAGTCAGGTGCCCTGTATGGTTTAACCCTCCAAAAATTACCTCCCTCTCCCCATCAAAATTTTGTGGATGACAATATGATTATGGGTTACCCCTCGGTCTAGGAACCCTGCACCCTCAAACCTCTTCTATAATCCTTATCTTAAGCCTACAGTACTAAGTTCAACCCTGAAAAATTGAATTTTTTTTTCTTTTATACTTCCTCTCTCTCTCAACGCAACATTGCCAATATCCTAGGCTTCTCCATTGCATCTTTGCCCTCCAAATACTTAGGAGCCCCCTTAATGACTCTGCCATCAATCATTCCTCTTGGAGAGACCTTCTGGACAAAATGGAAACTAGGTTATGCAACTGGACCCAACGTACCTTCAATATAGCAAGCCACTTGGTCCTCATCAAATCTATTTTCCAATCCCTCCCCATTTACCTCTCCTCAGTCCTGGCAGCCCCCAAATGGGTCCTTAAGGTCGTGCAGAATTTGCAAATATCTTTCCTATGGGGTGGCATCAAAGTGAAAAACAAATGGGCCTTAGTCAACTAGAATTATGTTTGCATTCCTAAAAGTTAGGGCGGGTTAGGACTGCGCGACCCTTAGCACAGTAATAACATCATGGGAGCTAGTATCTAGTGGAAATGGGTCTCCAACCCCAATACTCCATGGGCTAATTTTTGGGCGGCCAATTATTCCCACTCATAGACCAAGGAGGACCAAACCCGGTTCAAATTAGAGTCTAGTGGATCCCAAATCTGGAAAGTATCAAGCAACCAAAAGCAAATGATACAGAGCCATATCTTCTGGGAGCTACACAGGGGCACTCAAGCAAGATTCTAGAAGGACTCCTAGCAGCAGTTTCCGAGCCTATCCTCCATATTCCCTAGACCTACATAGAGTGCCGCTATACAAGGTATGAAAAGACAGAATGTACAGGACTTCTGGATGGAAGAAATAACTCAAGGTTATAGGAAATGGCCACACATGGATCGATGGCAAGAGGAATAGAACAACGAGTGCCACACATGCATTTGGGAGGAACTGAGCACCGAAAGAAAAATTAGAGTATAGCCAGGACCTGACATCCTTCTCTAGGGGCATACGCCAAGTGGAAACTGGTCCACCAACTAATCTTACAACATCCTTCATCAGCAGAATCGAGTAAAAAAAAATCTCATCTAGAAAACAATATGGTTGGCTAATCCCTGGCCTAAAGTAGCCACCTTCCTATTGCTGCTCAGTAAACTATGCATCCTCACATGGGAGAATATTTTGAATAGGGGGTTTGCAGGACCCTCCAGGTATCCCCTATGTCAGGAAAACTTGGAAACCATTGATCACTTGATGGACCAATGTCCTACCACTAATTATTTGTGGGATAAAATTGGGGTCTTATGTCATCGTTCAAACTGAGTAAGGGGAAATATCATCAGCACTATCAATAGCTGGATGGAAAATCCTTAAACCATCACTCTCTTGAACATACTATGGTAGATAGTTCTCAGTGTTCTTATTTGGAATATATGGAAGGAAAGGAACAACCATATCTTCAAAGATAAAGCTTCCATATCAAAGTAGCTCTCGTCCCATATACATGGCAACCTCTCTGAAACCATGGCCTTATATGCATGGAGCCAAGAGGACCTTCCCACCTCTCTAGCACAGAACCTCATATCAAATAATTGGCATATGAGTATAAATACTCCCCTCAATATCAATCCTAGAAGTGTTGGCAGAACCCCTGTCCCTAAAAAATGGAACCCCCCCCCCCCCCAAATGGATTCTCTAAATGAAACTTCGATGGTGCGTTGAAAGGCAATCCCGGAAATGCAAGATTCGAAGGAATTATAAAGAATTCTCAAGGTGATCTTCTCTTGATTTACTTTGATAATATGGGATGGGACAAGAACAATTATCCGGAGTTGGAGGGGCTTATTCAGGGTATTCAAATCGCAATTGAGTTTCATTATTTCCCCTTGGAAATGGAGGGAGACACAAAAGTTATAACTATTTCAACCACAAGGATCCTCCATGGAACGTCGTTCTCAAAGGTAACCACCAGTTTGGGGTTAGCCCGTAGGCTTAAGCTTCTAGAATAGCTGATACTTAATCACAGAGCTATCACTTTTTTCCATGTGTTAAGGAAATAAAACTCAGCTGCGGATCTCCTTGTGAACAAAGCAGGGAAAGCCACTGAGTGTTGTATCATTCCAACCTTACTTAGGTATAGGAGGATTCCTTAAGGCATGAATGTCACACTCTCATTCAAAAGTATCTTCTCCAGCCAGATGCGGGTGACAGAAGTGGCACGAATGATAATCATCTGTCCCATGCCTTGTGGATGGAGATCTTCCACGCAGAGCCTCACCTGTTGTGGATCCTCAACCATTAGCCATCTTCACGAGACAAACAAGATAAGGCATGATGATGAGACATTGTGTATAGTACTACCCTCTCCAGGGTACCCCTGTGCAACCATCATCACAAATAATTAACATAATTGAACTGACTATTAGCCATCACTCTTCCCTCGAGTCTGCTCAAGAAATTGGTTATGGGATGTAGCTGCGTGTGAGGCTTACTCCTTACCATCCCCCTCGCATATGTTCGAGACCCTATAAAAGGATGAGCCCTCAGCCTTGAGAAAATAACTCTAAATTCCGTTTGTCTTTCCTTTTCATTCTGCTTTGGAAGCCCCCACCACTAAGCTCGACTCCATACGATCGTGTACCGCTTTGCCCAGCGTTGCAATGTGCAGACCCCTTTGGGCTATGACTGCCCAATCTGCGCATCTCATTCCTGGCCCTTTCGCTCCCCTTGTCTTTGAAATTGTCTTTCCCCCTGCCTCACACCCATCCTCTAAATCCTCTCCCTTGCCTCATAGTCCAATGGCTCCCAGATTGCACCAGAGAACCGTCTGAGGTGGACAACGAGGGGCTCTCCCTAGACGATACCACCATGGAGAGGAAAATCATTTTGAGTCTGTGGAAGGCTCCTCCTCTGGCAGTTTTGTGAGACAGAGCCCTGATCCTAAGCAAGATGAAGAAATTCCAGTGCAAGCTACGCAGAGAGATAAGTGCAACCCCCGGAATTCTACCATCATGCACCGGGCACACTCCCTGCCTCGCAAGACTGATCTGCACTGCCTGCTCAGGTGGAGGAAGACGATGAATTTGATGTCTGGTTTATGGATTCTAAAGGCACTTGGACGTGCGTTCCTGACAATGAGGATCGAGAGTCCCCCATCCTATACGCACCTTTCCCCAAACCCAGGCGTCCAGTAGCAGATTCTGAGGAAGCGGCTACGCAGGCATACACATGCCCCATAGAGGAGGAAGTCCCCGACATTGATGATGACGATAAAGATTGAGGATTGTGAAGCTTCTCAGCTCTTGGTTTTTTTCAATCATGCTACCACCACGTAATTTCAGGCTATACCCTTGTCTTTGCATATTTTGTGATTTATAGATACTTTAGCACTGCTGCACATTTTTTAATTTCCTGTCTCAAGAAATTTCCGAGTTGGTTTCCTCCAAGAAGGTAGCCCCGAAACCGAGAAACTAAAGTAGAATTGATTAAGTGTAGCTTGCCAACCACGTATGTAGCATATATAATGTTTATTTCCTCGAATTAATATAGAATATCCTAATTTACCAAAAAAAAAGTTTGAAAATAAATAAATAAATTCCATTATCATTATAATAATGATTACAAACAATTTCTTTTAAAGTAAGGTAATAATTATATTTAATCAAATATTATTAATATTAAAAAAATTTCTTCATCACCAACAATTTAAAAAACAAAAAATTTAAAAAACAAAAAATTATATTCCTTTAAATAATAATTAAAATATTATTTAAACCACTTTGTTCTAACACTATTATATTTTGTTCCATTTTTTCCATTTTAAGTTTCGTATGACATGGATTAACAACTAATAATGTTAACTGAGTAGCCCAACATTATATTTGGTTTTCTTTTTATTTTTGGTTTCAATGGGTGTGGATAAGCAAAGAGGGGAAAATTTACTTTGTAATCTTCTTTATAAAATAAGCCCTCAATAGAGGGGATGGATTTCATTTTGGTAGCCTCTAAAAGACGAACCTTAATTCCCTTTAAACAACATTTCCTGCAATGGATATTCAATAGTTGAATTTATTTCGGTATTCTCAAAACAAAAATATGTTTAAGTGTATGTGTTTATCATATTGATAATTTAATATTAATATTAAAAATATAGAAGAATATGTTTAAGTGTGTTTATTACATTCATAATTTATTATTATTAAAAAAAAAAAATAGAAATTCAATATTTTCTAATTTAAATGATTATATAGTTGTGTAAATATATGTTAATTATTTATTTATGATGGGTAGAGAAATGATTATATAGTTATGTAAATTTATGTTAGTTATTGATTTATGATGGGTAGAGGAGGATAGCGTTAATATTTTTTTGAATTTTGGAACATGATAGATTGTGTAAATATTTTCTTTAAATTTGAAACATGATAGATTTGGAGTTTATAGCTATCACACAAAAACATTATTCTAAGTTGCATCTCTAGGTTGAGCATAACAGGAATTACACATGTCCCATGATATAAGCAACATCATATGTATAACATGTGCACTTAATTAGAATTTAATACTTTAAACACTATGTCTAAAGGGATCCCTTATCCATAAAATAAGTAGTCTTATAAGCTAATTACGTTGCTTCTTAACACACATAAACATTATGCTAAGTTGCATCTCTAGGTTGAGCATGAAAGGAATTACACATGTCCCATGATCTAAGCACCATCATATGTATAACATGTGCACCTAATTAGAATTTAATACTCTAGAAACAATGCCTAAAAGGGATAGCTTCCCCATAAACTAAGTGGTTTGATAGGCTAATTACAAATAGTAAAAAAATTCTTATTTTATGGATGTCCCCTTTTTACTCTGTAGAATAATGGAGTTGTAATTCCTTAAATGTTTAAGATCAAATTTAAATTTAATTTTTCAATATTATTAAAAAAAAATGTATTTCAAGGTAGAACATAAATGAAATATTTCAATATCCACTCTAACTAAAATAAATCATAGACCTTTACACTAAAATTTCCATGCACAAAAGCCACATGCAATAGAATTGCGATAGTCAAAGGGGCCTACTTTCCAATACAAGTAAAAAGGATCTCTTGGTTTACATCTCTTAACTTTCAATGATAACATAATTAAAGCTATAACATAATTGTACTGCAACCATCTCCACCTCTATTACCATGTTCTCTATCGATGTGTGATATAAAAAGGATAATATATCTAACAACCATTAATATGATAAGGATTGTAAAATTGCTATAAAATTGATTAGGAATTCTCATAAAAAAATATTTAAAACTTGATAACGTAAACATGTACAAGGTTATCATTAAAACGAAGAAATGATATTATACAAATACAAATCAAGGCCCATCTGGCCATCCTTTAACATACATTTACCACCATATTTTCATTTGACGACACTTTTTTGGAATATATGTTGTTCATTACGGAGATTAAGGAATATGTTTCATATCCTATAGCCTAACATGTTGAATGTGCAAGAAAAATATAATTTATTATGTAGAAGTAAGTTGGATACCCATTGGAGGAAATGTAGGATGCTCGTTCCTTGCATTAACTCACCAACAATGCGATTGGCTATTGGGTAGTTTCTACTATCAATAGTTGGGAGGATCTTAGGAGGGTAGATCTACTTTTACAGGGATTTTAGAGGGAATAAACGCTCCTTCCAAGGATGCTCCACCCTCGCTCATTTTGTATAAATAAAGGATCCCAAGATCTTAGTATGATTTGAATCTTTAAAAGAGTATACTCTCTTCTAGAGTGAGAGTTTGTTACATGTCATTTCAAGTTCCATATCATGTTTTGAACACTTGTTGAGATAAACAAAAAGAATTGTGTTGCCTTCAGTATGAGTTTGTTTTCAGAGGTCTAAGTTACCTTGGGTTAGGACCAACACAAGCACTCTAATATCTCTACATTGGACATTTCTGAGATGCATTTTCATTTTTGCACTTACTTTAGCAACATTTCCTATTTGCAATATTTTCTTATGTGAAAATATTTTGATTTGCAGATTTATAAATCATTACTCTTGGAAAGTGTGGTTGTAGGTTTTTTAATGACCATAAAAATATTATATTTCTTTTCTTTATGCAATTTTTAGATCTTTATTAAAATTAATCTCATCCTTTGCTTTACAATTTAATTTTTTGCATTTTGTATTTTTGAAATTATTTAGAATTTGATTTATTTCTACTTGAATAACGTCCTTGTGTGTAAGGGAGACTAATATATTATAGGGAAAATCACCATACTTGTCATTTCTAATTCTACCATTAGCGTTCTCTTTATATTCTCATCCATTCTTCTACATGGTCTGTACAGAAAAAATTCATTACAGATTTTTTAGAGGGTATTAGGCCGCATTTTCTTTGTCCAATATGCACTCCTCAGGATGAATCGGAAAGGACTTCGATACCCTTATCCAACCTTATACCATCCTCTCTAACCTGTAGCATCATGTTGCAATATTATAGCATCATCTACCACAACATAAAATCCATAAGAATTTGACAAGAATTTCTCTTCAATTGTAATTGTTTCTTCTTAACCCTTCAGAATGTCTTCTAAGCCTTGGGAACAAATTTGAGGAAGATCGAATACCTCTTAAAACTCTTCTTTTCATCACTATAATTTATTTATGCAATTAGAGTTAGTTTCTTTGAGCATGAATGAAATAAGATATGAATAATTTACATTTTTATTTCACGGAAAATTTATTGAATATTGTAATTAGAATAGTATTTACTTGGGATGAAGTTACTGAGGGTTGATTTTATGCCACTTACTTTATTCGGCTAGACTAGGTTTATTTTTCTGTCATTTATTTCATGCAAAATATTTGGATTTATATTCCAAGTATTTCATTCCTTCAAAATAGATTAGAGATTATCGTACGCAGAAGGACAGAAAATAATTTCCTCTCTTACAAAATTAGATTTAGTAAACAACCTTCTTTAAATTTTGAAATGATCTATGTACACTTTGGTTTGATTCACTGCCTCATAGTAGCTTAGGTTGAGCTATGATTACTATGCATACAAAATTTCCACCTATTAAGTTTATAGGAATATCAGATTGATAAATTAAACCTGGTAGCCCTCGGAATCACAACATTATTGTTTTAATACCATAACTCGTAACTTTTTTGTGTCGTTGCACGGGAGGTGCCAAATTATGTTTTCTTTCTAGTTTGAGTTGTTATTTCTATTCATTGTATTTCTTTATATATATATATATATATATATATATATATATATATATATATATATATATATATTTTGCAAAAAAATTATTCCTATCTCGAAAAATAAAAAACCAAAAACAAAAACAAAAAAATACATTTATTTCATTCCTCATAAGATTAAGGACAACTTATGAAATTTTTTGCCTAAAAATCTTACTCCCTCAAGTAGTCCAACATCACTCTTCATTTTTTGCTATGGACCTCCTACTTTGACCATAGAGTATTGGAGAACTCTTTGGGTGAGCGACCAGAGATATTTGGAGAACCTATAGGGGATAAACAACCTACATCACCTACCCAAGAGATGGTTGGATACACAGAACCTAAACCCTTTCCTATCAGAGAAAGAAAAGGGGAGGTTATAATGAGGAACATAGGTCCCATTTCTCTCCCAAATTTCCATGCCATAACTTTTGAGGACTCTCATGCATTCATGTTTGAGTTTTTTGTTGTTCGTAGAACCTATGATTACACTTCTAATGAGAAAAATATAAATCTGTTTCCTTCAACTCTTAAAGATACAACCCTTCCCTGGCTCATGAGTTTGGAAGGAGGTTAGATTACCACTAGGGTTTAAATGCAACAACCCTTTAATGGAAAATAAAAGGATTATTGGAGATTTAGGGAAATAAAAGAGGAAATGTTTAGAATGACTCGAGGGATAAATGAGTGCCTATAGAACTATGAATAATGCTTTCAACTCAGCATTAGGATAGCTAATTTCACTCTTGACCCAGACTCGGTAAAACTTGTATTACTCAAAGGATTCAGAGATGGGATAATGGAAACCCTTAACATGTTGTTAGGTGGAGGTCATTTCTCTCTAAATTATGATGACATAGAGACAATATTCAAGACTTACTCTAAGGATGCGAGAATGAGAAATATATCTATTCAAGGTCTAGTAAATTATTCATCATTTACCTCAACTATAAAACATGAAATAGGGAATATTATAGAATATTTTAAGAGTGAATTTTTGTATAATTTTTCCTTGTAGATGGAAACCATGCAAATTTACAAGAAATAAGAGGAGGAAGAAAGGGAACTAGCTATGTTTTTCCTTAGATGCACCAAGATGCACCCTAGAAATGAGTTCCCACTAAATGTAATATAAATCCACTCAGTTTGTGAATAGAATGAATAAATTGACAAATTCATGTCTCTTGCAAGTCTTAAGTTAGTATATCAAGGGATAAAAGGTATATTGGAGTAGCTTTTCACTATCAACCAAAGGATTCCACAAGGAAGTCAACCATATCAACAAGGAAATCAAAGTATACACTATCATCATTTTAATTCAAATTATAATTCACCCTTCTAACCTTGGTATCCTCCAACCAACTGACCCTGGTCCATTCCTTCTCCTTGGCCTTACCCTCATAACTATCCTCCTTATCTCGTCAATCCACCCTTCTAGCCATATGAGCCCCAACCTTCTTAATGGGAAAATCCTTCACAAGGATGGAGGCCTCATGCGACCTAGCCACCTGCCTTAATATGCCCTCCTCCTGCTCATCTACAAATACCTCACAATAATCCACCTAACCAACCTGGAATTCCTGCTCAACCTAGTGTGAACATAAAAAATATGAAGTCCTAATATATTTATAGTGGGGAAACCTCCTACCCTAATTATGTTGTGTGAATCTATGAAATAAACCTTAGGTATTTGCAGGTACTTCTAGATGCTCACCCAATTTCTCCATTAGAATATATTGAAGAAGAGAAGGAAGAAAATACCCCTAAAGAAAATATACCACCCTATCCTGAAATGGTGTTCCAACCTAGGTATCACACCCCATAAGAGCATGAAATTTTGGGAGAATTGAAGAACCTGTGTATTAAAATAACCCTCCTCTAGGCCATCAAATATGTTCCCATCTATAAGAATCCCATCAAGGGAGAATATCTCAAAAGTCCCAAAAGGAGGACTAGAGATGCCCCAGTATCAATGTTTTTTGGGGAAATGGTTGATCTAATGCTTGGGAAGGTAATCTCCCCAAAGTATTTGGATGTTGGTATCCTATTAATGGATGTAAATATTAAATATTCCTTAGTACCCAACATAATAATTAACCTCGGGGCTGCATCCAATTTCCATACCATGGAAAATATGTTTAATATTAGCCTACAAGGAGCCCTAAAGAAAACCACCATAGTATTGTAACTTACAGAGAGATCCACAATATCCCCTAAGGGTATTATTGAGGATGTGATTGTCTCCATCATTTCCTGGGAGTAAAACATTGAATTCAGCCTTGTTGATTCATATATTAGTTGTAGATATGGAAATATGAAAATAAAATATTGGCAGCTCACAAAGAATATTGTATTATACCCCCCTGCTCAACCCCTTGTTGAGAATTATTTTCCTATGTGGGTAGAGGAATAAGAAGAAGAAGAATATTATCAACCATCCCCCTAGCCAATTTCTACATTATAAACCATAATAGGGATAATACAACTAGTTGAGGATGATATTATTGACAATTGTCTACGAAATTGGCATCCTACTACCATGCGAATTGACGAAATATTTGAGGAATATTTAGGGAAACCTGAAAAAAACCCATGCGAAGAATTATTTAATACTCATTTTTATCAAAAACATGCTAAAATTATTGAAATAATTCCATCTAGAACTCTGAATATTAGTCCTTCCCTTTAAAAATACAAAAAGAGAAATTGATCATTATGTTGAGACAACATCTCGGTGCCTTTTCTTTGGACTATAAGGAAATGAAAGGGGTCCATACCTAAATTTGTACACATTAAATATACACTAATGAGGTATGTAAACATGTGTGTCAATCCTAGAGAAGAATCTACCCTCCCCTTTAATACATCGTGGAAAAATTATTGTAGAAATTTGTAATTACATGATTCATCTATCTTATTTGACATAGTGAGTGGGTGTAACTTCTTATTATTATGCCCAAAAAAGAATGGGAAGTGGATATTTTTTGTTGATTACATGGAACTTAACAAGGCTACAAGAAAGATCATTTTCCCTTACCTTTTACTGATCAATGTTTGGATGGTCCTATAGGAAAAAAATTATTTTCATTCTTGGATGATTTCAGTGGGCTCAATCGAATCCAAATTAGCCATGAGGATTAGGACAATACCACCTTCACATGTTAATGGGAGACCTTTACCTATAGAGTCCTTCCCTTTCTCTTGTGTAATTCCCTTGCTACCTTCCAAAGGGAAATGCTGAGTATTTTTGTTCATTTTATTCATGTGCACAGTTGAAATTTATATACATGACTTCACTTCTTATGGGGATGATTTCAACGAGGCCCTCTCACACGTATGTAGTTTTTTAAAGAACTGAATTGAGATGAATCTTGCACTAATTCTAATAAAGTATGAATTTCTTATGAATGTAGATATTTTCCTAGGTCACTTCCTCTCTAACGAAGGGAACCAAGTTGATCCTAACAAGGTTTCTAGTATCAAAAGGGTACATGTCCCTTAGAAGAAAAGGGATGTTAGGAGATTCCTAGGGCTACTTGAATATCATAGGAGTTTTATTCTAGGGATTTTAGTAAGATGGCCTCACCTTTGTTTGGTTTGATAACTAAAGTTTCATATTTTTTTTGGATAGAAAAGAGTCAAGAATCATTTGACGAACACAAAGAGAAATTCACCACTACACCAATTCTTAGGGGCCCAAATTGTGCATTTCCTTTTCACATTCATATAGATGCATCCAATATAGTTATAGGGGCAGCCTTGGGAAAAGTGGAGGGTAACTTGCCTTATGAAATCTAATTTATAGATAATAATCTAACCAAGACTAAAATCAACTAAAAATTTACTTTAAAAAAACTCATGTTTGATGTACACTGCTTGAACAAGTTTAGTCATTAAATCATCGGGTGCCAAGTTTTTGTGCATATTGATCATGCAACCATTAAGTGCTTCATGAACAAACCTTATATCAATGCTAAGATCATTAGATGGTTATTTTTGTTACAACAATTTGATCTACCAATTGGTGACAAGTGAGGAAATGAAAATACCGTAATTATCAATCAAACACACACTTCACAGAGTTCTCACTTTTTAGAGGTTGCAAAAAATCATCAGTTTTTGAAAGGTGTTGAATTTGAATAGACATTTTTTTGGAGAATACTTTTGACACTGTATATTTTCTTATGTATTAATTATGCATATATATTTCTAAGTGTCATTCTAATTTTGGAAAATTTTGATGCATCGTGAATCTCATTTTTCTAGGCTTATCTTTTACACTTTAAATTTTCTAATGTATTATGGATAATTTTTTTGAAATGTTGGTGATTTTCATGCTCATGAATTATCAAATTTTTTTTCACACTTTAAATTTTATTATGGCCTAAATATAGATAATCATTTTTAAAGTTTTGGTTATTCAACCACTTTTTAAGTTGTCTTATTGCTCGTCTTATTTTTCATCGAATGATATTTTCCTTTTAAGGGTTTTTGGGCTTGATTTGTTTTCTTTACAATCTTTCTTTATAATGAAATTTTCATTTTTTCGCAAAGTTAAGAAAAATAATAAAAATAATATTTTGAAATTGTATATATATATATATATATATATATATATATATATATATATATATATATATATATATATATATATAATACTTGTCTAAAAGAAAGTAAACATTTGAGAAGAAAAACACATTTTCTATATAGATATAATTAAAAAAAAAAAACTTTTTTTAAGACGTTTTCAGGAAAAATAACATACTAAATAAATCCTTTTTTAATAAAAAATGAATACAAAATGTTGAAAAAATAACAAATTTATGATTTTTTTTATTAATTTTAGATCCAAAGATGATAACATTTGAAGTTTTTATTTCCCAAAAATAATGATTTAATTAAAATTTTAAGTAATATATATATATATATATATAACCAAACCAAAAAAATTTAAAAAATAAAAAACAAAATTCATTTAAAACAAAAACTGGAGAAAAAGTTATGTAACAAAAAAAAATAACAAATAAATAAATAGAATTATAATTAAAATAATGAAAAGAAAGAATATGTTAAAAAAATAACGTTTAACATACAAATTAAAAACAAAAAACAAATATTAAAAGGAAAAATTTAACTATATATAATATTAATTTTTTCGAATAAGAAGAATATATATAAAATATAAAAAACCATGATTTCAGCATACACACTTTTCATTTTTGAGTTATTTTTTCATGTCTTTTTTTTGGATTTATTGGCTACAGTTCTCAATTTTATATCACAATTCTCATTTGGTGAGTAACTTTGTTCAATTTGGTTGCATATTTTTTTCTGTGCTAGCATTAACTACAGAGAATGAAGAGATGATAGATGATCATCACCATAATGAGCACACATTTTTCATTTTATTCTTCTCCCCTTGGTTTGTCGACATAACGCACGTCTTGGTTGATGGAAAATTTCCTCCCAAACTATCCTCCAAGAAAAAGAGCTCATTTTTCAGAAAAAATGCCCCTTATATTTACATTGGGGGAAACCCTTTTAGATTCGAGCTAGATCAGATTTTCAGGAGTTGTGTAAGGGAAGATGATTTCTTTTATATCCTTTGGCCATGCCATGATGGGCCTTCTGGGGGCCACTTTGTTTGCAAAGGGAAAAACTTCAAAATTCTCCAAGTTGGGTACTATTTCATCAATTCACTTTACTTTCTCCAGGGGCTCAATTCACTTCTAATTTCATTGACGAGATTATGAAGCAGCATCACATTATGAATAAGAATTCCACCCGTATAATCCCCAGTAAAAAAAGCAGGTGGAGGTGACAAATATACCTTTGGAAATCATCCTAACGAAGTTTGTCCACAACAATAAAAAGGATTGGGCAGCAATATTGGTGGAGCCCAATTGGTCCTATAATACCACATGTAATACCACAACTCGCATTACTCCCTTTGATTTGGTTTATGAAAAAAAATAGTTTTGCATTGATTTTAATTACAACACCCTAAAGGTGGTAGCATGATTGGACCTGGATATCACCAATATCAGTAAGAGAGGTTTCAACATAGAAAATTTTATGGGGTGAAATTTCGCCCGTGGGTGAAATTAGGGGGTTATTTATTTTGGTTAGGTGATTTTTTTACCAATATTGGTTTAAATATGCATTTCTTCATATTAATTTAAAAAAAAAATAGTTGTAAATCGTTAGCCCATGGGAATTTGATGAAGAGAGTTTTAAAAATTATTTTACCATGCAAAATTTAAGCTAAGTTCTCCTATTGACCTTGCTTTTAAGGTAATGGAAATTATCAAGATATATTTCACCCTAATTTTATGGTAATACCACTTATTTTGACTTGTTTGTGTTAGTGGATTTTTTTTTCAGTCTATCATATTTTTCTACTAACCCAAAATTGTTGGAATTTGTTTTTTTCAGTAAAATTCAAACAACATTCTCCTATTCGCCCTATTTTTATGGTAATGGCCAGTATAAATATAAATTTCACCATATTTTTATATAAATACCAATCATTTGAATTTGTTTCTCCTCTTGCAATTTATTTTCACTTCATTATATTTTTCTATTAACCCAAAATTGTTGGAAATTTTTTTTCTTTAGTAAAATATATCTTGCACTTCATGGAATGTGGAATCATGGGTTTATAGGAATTGAGGAGTTATATGAAATCCATTACATCACTAATTAAATAACCATTGCAATGGAGATATGACTTTGTTAATTCCTCCATGTTGATTTGACATCTTGTGAACACGGTTATTCGCCTATCTAATTTTAATTAGGTAAGCATTTTCTAACATTCGTGTTGTCTAAATTTTCAAATAAATAAACTATATGACATAAAAATATGAACATAATTATTAAAATTTTATGTTTTATTTTATTTTTCATCTGGATAAACTATTAGAAAATTTTCTTATTGTAATAGTGAAGACTATCAATAAATATCTATATAAACAGTAGAGGATCTCCCATCCTTTTATATTTTATATGTATAGATTAAAAAAAAAATGTATCTAGTAAATCATTTAACTCTCTCTATAAAAGAGAGCATATTTTATAAACCTAAAATACTCTTGTTTCAAGGCCATGTTAATCATAGGCATTAGTACATCATTCACTATCGAAGTCGTCAAAATTGTTAAGGAATCAATAAAACAATAGTCTAGAAAAAATTGTTGTCGGGTTCAAAAATTCATTTAGAATGGACACTTCATGACATTCAATGGGTTTGATCTACCATGTATCATGAAACGGTGACTGTTCTCATAACTATGTAAATCTCTTCTTCCTAATTCAATTAGCTATAAAAATGATGACAATGAGGGTGGTGGAGATATTTTCCAATGAATATATAGAAACTACTAACTTGTAATGTCTCTCTTTTACCTACCATGGAATTTTTAAGAAGGATACATAATAATTAGTTTCTACACATTGAGATTCACATTGACTCGTTTTCATGAAACTTTAAAGGTTTGAAATCACCTTCAGAAATAATAATTTCTAAATTCCTTTTATTTCACATCCATATTTGTGTTTTTCTTGAGTGTAGTAGCTTATATGTTCCTTTAAAAGCTTATTCATGTTTAAGGTATATACTATAAATCCTAGATATTAAAAAGCTGCGCACAATATATTGCCTGCCATCTCCCCTCGTAAATGTATGTATATATATATATATATATATGAATGTTGTTAAAAATTAAAACAAACAATAATTCATTTGATAGATTAGCAAGATTACTTTTGAATTGAAAATATTGTGTTTTCTATAAATGGAAGTATTTATGTCTACAAAAATTACATGATGATTGTGTTAAGAAAAAACCACCTACTTGGGTAGTTGGGACAATTAAATTGTGTCATTAAAGAAATGTTTAACAAAAAAGGTTAAGGACCAAGAGGGTTAAGAAACTTGCGACACTTGAAGGAAAGAATAAAGGTTTAAAGTATTGTTAGGAACACATTTATTTCCTTTCTGTTATCTTGCTGGTTGGCTAGGGGAAAACATAACCTTTTCTAGTCATAGTTTCTTGGACTAAGTCTAGTAGGGAAAAAATGGTTGACAATAGTAAAAAAAATTGTGCAAAAGGGGCTTTTGTCCAAAATCTACCCTAGAGCCATAGTTAGCACGAGGGGAGACTAAGTCAGCGACTTGGTTACATTGGTTTGGAGGAAACTTCCTCTTTTAATGGGTGTGACCTTTTATAATAATTAAACATAGTTGTACTGGTATGAATATTTACATTAGACATTTACATATAGTTTTGTCCTCGAAAAGAGTACTTGCATCGATATTGCTAATGTAGGACTGTAATAGTAATGGAAATATAAAGAAACCATTATGTAGAAAATTATTTACATATATCTATAGATATATATAAAAGAATGTAAGAAAAATGAAACGAATCCATAGAAAAATTAGTATGTGCGAGTGTTGTTCATAATTATGTTTTAATTATGTTTATTTTTAGAAAGTATAGATAACATACTGTGACGAAATTGAATGATGTGTATTATTATAACTCGTAGGTATTTGTATCTAGGTTTTGTTTGAGACTGAAGGTTATGATACCCAGGAAGGGGAAATATGAAAATATTGTATGACGGTAGTCACAGCCCCTGTGGAGGGAGTGAATGGGACTTAAGTTGAAGCTGGAACACATTAATGGCTTCAAGAAACCAACTGGAGGACAAGATCGATGGATAAAGTAAACATGCTCACCTTGAAAATTAATTACTGAAATATTTACGCGACTAGGAGTGCGGAGTTAGTCCAGGCTTGCTGCCTTCTAGTGGTTACCTGTAATAATCTCACGGCTACATTTTGATTCCTTAGCCATAAATTAGAAGGAATAATGTAGCATCCATGTTGAAAACAAAGAAAACCTTTCAAACAAGGATAATTTAACCAATCAAAAAGTTTATTGTAATTCTTTTAAGAAAAGCGAATACTCATTTCGAACATCAAAATTAGAGAAACTGAACACAAAGTATACAAAGCGGCAAAAAAAAAAAAATTCAAATAAAAACATACGGTGTTCATTTATCAAAAAATAACTAGGATACTTGAGAGGGTCATGGGAAAATTAACTTGAACAACTAAATATATCAATACATAAGGTCTCTCCCTTTTTAAAATAAATAACTGAATTGTTTCAAAACCAACTCACAATATCAAGGGTCAGACCCTAACTTGATAATATATATATATATATAACTATTCCAAATCTAGAATAATAATTAGCTAGCAAAAGCACAAAATTCGTAGAACAATACCTCGTCCAAACTATAAAGCAAATGCAACTTTGATGTAATATCCCTAATTTTAATGTTTTTATTAGAAAGTTGAAAATTATAAAGGTTAAGTGGATTTAAAGGAAAACAATAATTGTAGACATATTATATTTTTAAAATTTATAAATGTGGAATTTTAATTATTGTGCAAAATACTAGAGTGAATTGGAGGCAAGGATTTGAAGTCTATGAGGTTGGAATTAAATCATAAGACTTTCCCAAATTCTACAAAAATCTTTGGAGAAAATAAATTAAATTAAAAACATTATATTGGAGATAAAAATATAAAATATACCTTCGTAAAGTGGAAAGTTACTTAGAAGAGGTGAAATAAAACTGGAAAGAGGAAAAAGCTAGTTTTAAAGTACTTTTGTCGAAAAAACAAAAGTAAATCCTAGGCAGAACGGAAAAAACATAATTATTTAACTGGACGTAGTTATGGAAACATGTTAAAGTGAAATCAATGTTAAATAAGATATTCTTGGGTAGACAAGAGTTTTTCTACACTTTAGAGGAATTGGTCTCTGGTCGAAGGGAGCTGTGGAGAGAAAGCTCAAGGTTGGGTGGTAAATAGTCTTAGGAAAATTGGTATGCAGAAGTAATTAAATTCTTCCTCATTAAATTTTTGTTATGATGAAGGTTAGAATAATGATGATTTAGGAAGAAAGAGTTGTGAGAAATCATATTTTCTGTACTATTAAATTTTGTAAAATGTTAAGCTATATAGTCTGATGTATTTAGCAGAACATGCTATGATAAATATAGTTAGCTCTGTATAGTTACATAGACAAATGAAATTTGTAAACTAACAAATAGAATGTCTAAACCCAACTAGTAGGGTTTAAATCTGTTGTTAGGTTGTAAGAAAGTAATTATTAATTACAGAAATAACATCAATACATGCAGAAAATAGGTACAAGAAATAATGAAGGGTGTAACCAATCATTGAATAGAAATATAGGTACTGTAAGAGATAATTGTAAATATATTAGGAAAAATCATTTTACAAATTACAGTTAAATACTCTTTTGTATTTTAACAAGAGGGTTATATCTAATCATTCATTGTTTTATTGAATAAGAAATTAAATATCAAGTAAATAATAAAGTACTAGAGAATAGTACATGAAAAGTAGTGCAATGTAGACAAATAAATATGCCAATGATTTATAGCAATGAATGGTTATTATTATAAACATGACATAAAAATTGTATTATCAATCATAGAAATTATCATTACAAACTCTCATAAAATCTTTCACAAATTCCATTGTACTGTATAGTTTATTACATGAATTATAAATATGGAATTAGTCCTCAATTTAGAGGAGTGAATTTTGTAGATGATATGGAATAACTTGTAATTAAGGAAAAAATACACTGTCAAAGATTGACAAAATGATTATTCAAAATTGAGAAATTGTAAACTGAGAGTCGAGAAATACATGCAAAAAAAAACATATACAAGGATATATATATATATATATATATATATATATATATATATATATATATATAAAAGTTAAAGAATCTAATAAAATATAAACAATTGATGAGGGTGATTGAATTAGGAGGATTACCTTGTTGGTATTAAGAAAAATTAATAAGTGCATGCATGTAAATGAACAAAAAAATAAGGTGGAAAGTGCATGAAAATATAAAAAGTAAATTACCTGTATTCTCGTAGATAGGTGATGTACTGGGAAACTGGAGAGATCTTGTAGGAAGAACAGAATTATTGTATAATCAATTATTCTACTAATTTGAGGAAATTAATAAAATAAGAAGTACTAATAAATAGAATAATTGCAAATTTTCTCTCAATCAAAATTTTGAACAAGTAGCAGAGATATGATTAATTTAAAATAAATAGGATTATGAATTAATAACAAAATCATTACAATTATATTTCTGTTTAGATATAATTACAAAATGGATTCAAACTGTAATGAAATTGAGTACCCAGTTACAAAACATAAAGTAATGATTGCCCTATATACTATGGATGATACAGTATATACAAAGAATTAAGTGAATTTGAATTATGGTGAAGAAACTCCAAACCTAGGAAATGTTATATCAATCAAACTGGGAAACATACAAGATAGTATTAAGGAAGAGAAATTTTTAATTTATAAGAAAATCGAATTTCGTTCCCTAAAGTTAGGGTTATTGTGTCAATTAGAAATTTGATCTTCATGAGGTAAAAATGATGTATGTAGTTGTGAAAGGAAAACTATTGTAGAATGAAGTCATTCTAAAATGAAACGAAGGATGTCAGTCATTATAAATTATTCGTAGTGAAGGAAAAACAAATCTGAATGAAACATACAGAGCATAAAATTTCATTGTATAGAAAAATTTATACTTAAATTAAAGAAACCTTTTCATATGTTTAATATACAAATACAAATTTGATTACAGAAGATCTCATATTTGATTTAAGCCAGAGACTAAGGAAAACAAATTAGATTCCTTTAATGGGAATTAAAGGACAATAAATCTCCGTGTAAGAACCCAAGTAATTGAGGAAAATCGAATGCATAACCCAACGATTTTTACAAAAATCATATCACTGTATAATGATGAAACTCAACAGTAAGAGAGTAAACCCAAAATAATTTAATTGAGGAACTGTATCGAGATACAAAGAAAACAATGACAGAGCTGAATGCATGGTACGAGTGATTGTGTCTCGTAGAATGGAAATCGTATTTCCCATAATTTTTTCATGGGAATATGACATGAAGAGTGAAAAAAGAAATGTATGGATACTCTGTGTTGCAAACCAAGCCACGACCACATATAAATATGAGAGAGATAGATATTATTAAAATAAACTGAGGCTTCATGGGATCCTTACCTGGATGCTGCCAAATTTAGGTTTACCTCCAACCATCGAGGAGCGAAGACTTCTGAGAAGGTAAAAATTCAAGTAAAATGAAAACCCTACAACCATTGAATTAAAATGAAATAAGTTGCAGAAGAAACCAAATCCAAAACTAATAAAAACGAAAAAAGCATCTGGTGGAAAAAAAAAAAAAAGGATGGAAAAATAAATAAAACAATGACGATTAGTTACCTATTGTTGAATGAGTAAAAAAACGAGCAGGCTATGAGAAGGCTCACTGGCCCTGGTGGAGAAACAAAGTCTGGGATTTTTCTTCATGGTAAAAGGTAAATGAAAAATCCAAAAAAGGGTAAGTCATCGAAAATCCAAATGCACAATACAGAGGGATATGATACAAAATCATCCTCAACGTAAACATGGCCTTCACGTACGGTACAATGAAATCGAAAAAAACCAATAGGCCATGTGACAAGTTAATTCACGAAGTACCCTACATTAAAATCTTGCTAACATCGAACAGAGAAAGGACCTTTGAGGAGTTGTCAACAATTATGGAGAGATACGATGTAATTCCCATACAGATCTCCATATCCAAATATTTAAACCTTAGTATAATATGTCATGACAATTAAACGATACATAGGATACTTTAAATTAATCATTCAATGCAATGTTATCATGAGGGTAGAACTATATAAATATATAGTATTCGAACTTGAGAATTCATACATGTACCCATCTAACGTTAGGGTATAAGCTCAGTTTAGTAATATGTTGTCGAACAAAAATGTAATTGGAATAATGATGTAGGATATGGTAAGGGTAGTATATTGGATTGTCATATGATATTCATTATCAATTATATCCATACCTTTTTAATAAGTATGTTACATAAGTTAATGTTTGGGTTAAGAGCTAAGTCTATATATGGATAAATAGCCTTTACATTAATCCTTAAAATGAGATTAAAAATGTATGCGTAAAAGGAGAGAAAATAATTAGAAGGGAAATCTTTGAGGATAGTTAAAATATTAAAATATAAGTAGATATTCTAATATGAAATTTAATGTGATTATGTCAATAAGAATGACAGAAAATGCATAATATTCTGAAGATATTAATTATTAGTAAAATAAGTTACCAATATAATAAAAGTGTGAATAGTAGAGAAATTTCCCAAATGAAAGTTAAGGCTGAATTAGAAATAGTGGAATCATTGAACGCTAGTGTAAGGATCATTACCAACTGTTGGGAAAAATACTGAGAGGGGGGGCTGAACCAGTATTTAGGGCTGAAATTTTTTTAATTTTTCTTTCTCTTAAAACCATGTGCTATTTTACAGAATCCAACGTGTATGTCCAGAGATCTTATTATGTCTTTACTTAGATCATTGCATCATTCATTCATCAGATGTTTAATCAGAAGTAAGTATGAACAGAAATAACAGAAAAAACCATAAAACGTAAGTCATACATATGAACACCAGTGTTTAAGGTGGAAACCCAATTTGGGAGAAAACCACCGCTGTTGTTATCTCAGTCTTCAATATTTATTATAAAGAAAACTTCTTACAATTTATGCTGGCGCAGACTTATACCAGCACGCATGCACCTACCTGCAGAAAGGCCACAACCTTCTCTCATTTACCAGCTACCACTAGAAGGGAGCTACAACCCCCTCACTAAAGGCTTCAACCTTCAGCACCACTGCAGACCATGTTCCATCAATTTTCATACTGGATCCACCAGTTTCCACATGACATACCTTGCAGGCCACCAGATTTATTCATTTTTTTTCAGTACACTCGCACCAGTTCTTCATGATTTCGTCAGTCGATCAAACCAGAGATTCATCATCGTCAGATCATTATATCCATGGGTGCATCGTAGATTCAGATTTTTCAATTAAGAACAGAGTTCGTCCATGCAGATATTCCTTCGAGAAATTTATTCACTCTTCACCCTTACACATGCACACCTTGTCCAATAATCGTCTTCTCCTTATATAGTTTTTTCCTCTAGTAAAACCATGAGTAAAAACCATTCAACCGCTAATGGTATTCCTTTGACATTATTTCCTTTAGTTTACCCCACGTGCCTCTTTGATTTCTTTTTAATTTATTTATCAATTTGAAGAAATTGACAAATAAATATATTTACAACTTTGAACTGAACTTTTAAGATTAAAGTTACAACCCTTCGTACTTTAAGGAAATATCCAATGCTTTCAAATAATTAACCTTATGATAAACCTTTGACCCCAGGCCCACATATATAGTCAATATCCAATCAAATACGTGCATGGTACCATAAGTAAACTTCACGCAAGTCCATCTTATGATCACCGTTAGATAGCAAGCTTCCAGATCAACGACATATATGCATATCGCTCGACCTCTGATGCTGAACGTTAACATGCAATGGCCCACCGTGCTTTGGTTAATTTTTGTGCATCTTCCTCATACGACCACCATTTGATGGCTTCCCTCCAGATCAACGACGCACAACAATATCGCTGGGCATCCTAGGTCGAACCATAACGCGTGATGGTGCACAGTGACAAGCGGTTTTCCGTGGGTCCTCCTCGCCACGTGTCGAATGATTTATGGAATCACTCCCAACTCCTTGAATACCACTCACTCTGCATAGGTTGTGTGATGAAAACCATAAAACGCCTTTACTGTTCACTCGGTCACGGTTCCGCTCTTCCACATAGGGTTCCATTGCTCTTCATTCTACCTCTTTCCTTCCAGGTTCCGTTCATGATTCCAAAGGGTTAGTCTCGGTTTGCGCTATCCTTCTTACTTAGTTAACTCTGGTCTATCTTCAGCAGGATTTCCAATAAACAACGAACAAATGTAGTTCTCTTCCGACGGGATGTTCACTACCATTAGGATAGAATTAGTTATACGCAGGCTTCCTCTATGAGGGGAAAGAACCAATGGACGAGATTTCCTCACAAACATCAACTCAAGACAATTCAATGTCATTCTGTATTCAATTCTGTTATAATATGTCAACCTTCCATTGCATTTTCGGAGTTCTATCCTGTCATAGTTCCACTTCAAGTTTTTGATTCTGCAAGAAAATCCATCATATCTCTGCAACCATTAATTCCTTCAATGGATTTCTTACTTATCACAGATTCCATTAGGGTGAATTACCATTTACAAGAACATTCACTTATTATGTTCTATTCGATAGCCTTTTTTTTTTCCTCCTACTTTGTCTTTGGACAATTTTTCTTCAATTATGCACTCTTCTTCTGCTGCTACTTTGTTTTTCCTCTTTTCATGGTTACTGTTTTAGATGCTCCTTCTTTGCCAATTCTTTTGCAACTTATGTTTCCATCAATGACAATATTTCTAACAATCTCCCCCTTTGGAATTGATGGCAATACTCTTCCTCTGATTGTCTTATAGAAACCATTTGTTGCTTTTCCTCCCCCTTTGACATCAATGGCAAAGAGTTGATCAAGATTCTTTGAACCGACAATACCATGCTCCCCCTAAGATCATGCTCCATCTTCAAACATAATATAACAAAATGACTTATAAATTCCAACAGTGCAGCTTCTTCATATGACCAATGCTCCCGCTTAGCCTGTGCATTCAGAGATGCCCAAGAGCACCTCACAACCAATTTAATCTTCTTTTTTTAAGTAGATCTACTCTTCTGCATGGCAAAGACTACTCCCAGTTTTTGTCTGAGATATTCGAACGCTTCCCTGGGTAGAGGTTTGTTAAATATATCAGCAACTTTTTCTTTGGAGGGAACATACTCCAATTTCACCCTTTGTTCAAGCACTTGTTCACGTAAGAAGTGATATTTGATGGGAATGTGCTTGGTATTGGAATGCATAACATGATTCTTTGAGATACTGATGGCACTTGTATTGTCACACATGATGGAGATAGGAGGTGACCATTTGATTTGAAAGTCTTGTAAGGTTTGTATCATCCAGAGAAGTTGAGTGCAACATGATGCGACAGCCACATATTCTGCTTCTACTGTAGATAAGGCAATAGAGCTTTTCTTTTTGCTAAACCAAGATACTAGTCGGGGTCCCATATAGAATGCACCACCACTAGTGTTTTTTCGATCATCAACATTTCCATCCTAATCTGCATCAGTGTATGCATGAAGAGTTAGATCAGCATTCTTTGGATACCATAGTCCAAAGTCTTGAGTTCCTTGTAGATATTTGAATATTCTTTTCACAGCATGAAGGTGAGACTCTTTTGGATTAGCTTGGAATCATCCAACAATTCCAACTACATGCATAATGTCTGGTCTTGTCCCAGTGAGATAAAGTAGACTTCCTATCATAGATCTATATTCTGGTTGATTCACCGTGGGGCAATCATCATTAGAACTGAGATTACATCCGATTATCATTGCTGTACTTATAGGTTTGCAATTTTCCATGCCATACTTCTTCAGGATTTGCTTGAGGTATTTTGCTTGTGATAAGAATATGCCATTTGTTGCTTGTTGCACTTGCAAGCCAAGAAATAATGTTAGTTCCCCAAGTAAAGACATTTCAAATTCTTGCTGCATATCAGAAGCAAATTTCTGACTCATATACTTTTCATTACTTCCAAAAATGATATCATCAACATATACAACCACAATCAATAGTTTGTCATTTTCAGTTTTTATGTATAAGTTGCTATCAGCAGACCCCTTTGAAAATCCTTGTCGATGAAGATATTTGTCAAGATGATAGTACCATGCCCTTGGAGCTTGTTTGAGACCCTATAGAGCCTTTTTAAGTCTACAAACAAGTTTTTCATCATTTCCCAAAATGAATCCTTCTGGTTGTTCTATATAAACTTCTTCTTCTAGATCACCATTGAGAAAAGCAGATTTAACATCCATTTGATAAACTTTGATTTGTTGGAAGCTTGAAAAAACAAGAAACATTCTTATGGCTTCAAGTCTAGCTACAGGAGAAAAAGTTTCTTCAAAGTCTATACCTTCTTGTTGAGCATACCCCTTGCAAACAAGTCTAGCTTTATTTCTTATAACATCCCCATTCTCATTTAACTTGTTTTTGAATATCCATTTAGTTCCAATGACATTTTTGTCATGAGGTCTTGGTACAAATTCCCAAGTGTGATTCTTTTCAATTTGATCAAGCTCTTCATTCATGGCTTGAATCCAACATTCATCTTTGCTAGCTTGATTGACATTGTGTGGTTCAATAGTGGATAGAAATGCCAGATAGCTAGAAGATCCCACAAGAGTCCTTCTTGTTTGTACACCTGATCCCTTTTCTCCCAAAATTTGAGATTCTGGATGATTCTTTTGAACATATATGGATGGAGCTTTTTCAGATAAATCATCTTCGGGTTCTTCATTGGGTTCACTGTCTATATCATTCCTATTTGATGTAGAAGGATATATGTCATCATCGTCTTCATCTGTTGTTTGTTTTTCTTCTTTTGGAGCTGCAGGAGACTCATCAATAACAACATCTATACATTCAACAATCTTCCGAAGTCTTTTATTGTAACATTTATATGCCCTACTCCTAGAGGAGTAACCAATAAATATTCCTTCATCTGCTCTGGGTTCAAACTTGCCAAGTTTTTCATCATTATTTTTGATAAAACATTTGCTTCCAAAAATTCTAAAATGCTTTACAGTGGGAGAATTACCATACCAGAGTTCATATGGATTTTTATCACTATTTACACGAACATGTGCCTTGTTAAGAATATTTACTGCTGTATGTGCTGCTTCTCCCCAAAATGTGTCAGGTGTTCCGGAATCATCAAGCATAGCTCTAGCCATTTGTTGAACTGTTCTATTCATTCTTTCTGCTACGCCATTTTGTTGTGGAGTGCCAGCTACAGAAAACTATCTTTTTATGCCATGTTGTTCACAAAATTCAAGGAATTCATCTGATGTATATTATCCTCCTCGATCATATCTAAGACACTTGATTTTTAGATCTAATTCATTTTCAACCAGTGCTTTGAAGATCTGAAATTTCTCAAATGCTTCATCTTTGTGTTTAATCAACCTAATCCAACACATTCTAGAGAAATCATCAATGAATAAGATATAGTATTCTTCACCGCGTGGTAAATTTTTCCTCATAGGTCCAGATATGTCAGTATGAATGAGTTCAAGAGGCTTACATGATGATCCTTCCTTGGCATTAAATTGTACTGTGGTTTTCTTACCGAATTGGCAAGATTTTCATATGATATTTTCAGGTAGAGTAATATTGGGAAGATCACGAACAGCTTTAAGTCTTCTTCATTTGTTGATTTGAGAGAAGCTCAGATGCCTCAACCTTCTATGCTATAGCCAATTTTCTGAATATTTACTCAAGTAACATTGTTCTTTGCAGTTCTTTAATACATACATGTTGCTTGGAGTTCTTTTTCCTTTTATAATTGTTTTGCCTGTATCAAGATCACGTACCATGCATTCTTTTGAATTAAAGACAACTTTGGTTCCTTGATCACACATTTGACTTACACTTAACAAGTTATTCTTTAATCCATCCACATACATGGCTTCATTAGCTTTCACCTTTTCTTTTAGAAAATCATACCCTTTTCCCTTAATGACCGCAAGAGTATCATTTCCAAATGTAACATTCTTTTCCTTTTCTAGAGCACTATATGTAATAAGTTTTTTTTGTCACCTGTCATGTGTCTTGAGCATCCACTATCAATGTACCATTGATTTTCTTCATCTTCTGCAAATAACGCTATGCCACAATTTTCAACCTCTAGTTCCTTCTTTTTCCATACTTTGGAGCTTGAAGGATCATGTTCTTTTGGCTAAACTTTGCTCCTGCATTCAGATTCTTCATGGCCAAAGTTATTGCAATAAGCACATTCAACTTCATTTTGAAGAGGAGAAAAGTTGTTATAAGTATTCTTCTTTGTTTCAATATCAATCCTTTTCTTTCTTTCTTCTCTTGTCATGATGGTTTTATATACTACACATTGAACAACTTTATGACCAAAATTGTGACATGAGAAACATTGTCCATTGAAGAGGAAATTTCTGCGATCATGAAATCTCCTACTTGAATTTACCTGTTGATTTGTGTTTCTTTGAAATATATTCCTGTTAGTGTTCTTTGAATTGAGATGATCATTCTTTACCTGCAAAGATTCTTTATTGCCTTGCTGAGTGGCAGCATGTTGTATACCAGTTGTAGCTGCTTTTAGATAATTTTTTGCTGAAGCCTGAGAAGATTCTCTGATATATCCAAGACCTGTCTTTATAAGAGGAGAATGTTGTACCTTGATAATCTCATCTAAGGTTTCAGATCCTTTAGCAAATCTAAGATTCAAAATCTTTACTTTCTCAAGCTCTTTTCTTAGACTTACTACTTCACACTCTAATTTCTCATTGTGTTTCTCTTTTTCTTCAAGATGATTTTTCAGAGTTTCTATGGTTATTTTACTCTCTTCTAAGAAAATGTTGAGTTGATTGTTTTCATCAAGAAAATCATTGTCTTCTAGAGCATCCACAAAAGTATCATTTTCATCTCTAGATTCCTTTTCAAATGCCATGAGAAGTCTAAGATCTTGTTCACATTCTTCCTCACTATCAGATAACCCATCACTGTCTTCATGAGTATAGTAACTTTTTCTAGTGCTAAAACGATTCTTATTCCTTATTGCTACTTCCTTCCCCTTGTTATGTGTTTCTTTATGAGGACACTTAGCAACATAATGACCAACTCTTCCACAATCAAAGCATTTGAAAGGAATCTTACCTCTGAACCATCTTGTGCCAAGTTGAAGTTTCTTTACAAAGTTTATCTCATCTTCTTCTGAGATATATCCTGATCCTTCTGTTTTTTGTACTTCCTTCCCTTTTGTAGAAGTTCTAAAGACTACTTATTTGACTTCAGATGGTCCTCTTCTTCTCATTTCATATGCGGTTAGTATGCCATGAAGTTGCACCACAGTAAGATTTAGAAGATCCTGCTTTTCTTCAAGAGCAGAAACTTTTGACTCAAATTTTGCCGTTAGTAATCTTAAAATTTTCTCAACCAGAGTAGATTCGGTTATTGTTTCTCCCAGATTTCTCATACGATTTACAATATCATCAAGACATAAAAATAAATTTGCAATGCTCTCCTCATTATCCATTTTTAGATTCTCATATTGAATTCTGAGAGTTTGGAGTTTAGCACTTTTTACCTTTGCATCACCTTCATAACTTAGAATGATTTTGTCCCATATTGCCTTTGTTGTATTTAGCTGCATGACTTTGACAAATTTTGATTCAGTTAGACTTCCCAATAAAGCATTGACCGCTTTTGCATTGGTTTCATAATTCTTTCTTTCTGTCTAATATGTTGGTACTGCAGCTGGATATTGATATCCTCCTTCAACAATTGCCCATACATCTACTCCCAGAGACTGAAGATAGGATCTCATCCTTGTTTTCCAGAAGATTAAATTGTTTCTGTTAAAGAGCGGAGGCCTGATAGATGTCGTTCCATCTTGATTTCTCATCTTGCTTGATCTTCCTTCTAGCGGTTAAGCTTTTTCAGAAGGACCTTCTCTGATACCAATAGTTTGGAAAAATGCTGAGAAGGGGGGGTGAATCAGTATTTAGGGCTGAATTTTTTTTACTTTTTCTTTCTCTTAAAACCATATTCTATTTTACAGAATCCAACGTGTATATCCAGAGATCTTATTATGTCTTTACTTAGATCATTGCATCATTCATTCATCAGATGTTTACTCAGCGGTAAGTATGAACAGAAATAACAGAACAAACCATCAAACATAATTCACACATATGAACACCAGTATTTAAGGTGGAAACCCAATTTGGGATAAAACCACCATTGTTGTTATCTCAGTCTTCAATATTTATTATAAAGAAAACTTCTTACAATTTATGCTGGCGCAGACTTATACCAGCATGCAGGCACCTACTTGCAGAAAGGCTACAACCTTCTCTCATTTACCAGCTACCACTGGAAGGAAGCTACAACCCCCTCACTGAATGCTTCGACCCTCAACACCACTGCAGACCATGTTCCATCAATTTTCATACTAGATCCACCAGTTTCCACATGATATACCTTGCAGGCCACCATATTTATTCATTTTTTTTTTCAGTACACTCACACCAGTTCTTCATGATTTCATTAGTCGATCAAACCAGAGATTCATCATCGTCAGATCATTATATCCATGGGTGCATCACAGATTCAGATTTTTCAATTAAGAACAGAGTTCGTCCATGCAGATATTCCTTCGAGAAATTTATTCACTCACCACCCTTACACATGCACACCTTGTACAATAATCGTCTTCTCCTTATATATTTTTTGCCTAAATTAGTAAAACCATGAGTAAAAACCATTCAACCGCTAATGGTATTCCTTTGACAGTATTTCCTTTAGTTTACCCCACGTGCCTCTTTGATTTATTTTTAATTTATTTATCAATTTGAAGAAATTGACAAATAAATATATTTACAACTTTGAACTGAACTTTTAAGATTAAAGTTACAACCCTTCGTACTTTAAATAAATATCCAATTCTATCAAATAATTAACCTTATGATAAACCTTTGACCCCAGGCCCACATATATAGTCAATATCCAATCAAATATGTGCATGGTACCATAAGTAAACTTCGCGCAAGTCCATCTTCCGATCACCGTTAGATAGCAAGCTTCCAGATCAACGGCATATATGCATATCGCTCGACCTCTGATGCTAAACGTTAACATGCAATGGCCCACCGTGCTTTGGTTAATCTTTGTGCATCTTCCTCATATGACCACCGTTTGATGGCTTCCCTCCAGATCAACGACGCACAACAATATCGCTGGGCATCCTGGGTCGAACCATAACGCGTGATGGCGCACAGTGACAAGCGGTTTTCCGTGGGTCCTCCTCGCCACGTGTCGAATGATTTATGGAATCACTCCCAGCTCCTTGAATACCGCTCACTCTGCATACTAGGTGGTGTGATGAAAACCATAAACCACCTTTAATGTTCACTCGGTCACGGTTCCGCTCTTCCACGCAGGGTTCTGTCGCTCTTCGTTCTACCTCTTTCCTTCCAGGTTCCGTTCATGATTCCAAAGGGTTAGTCTCGGTTTGCGCTATCCTTCTTACTTAGTTAACTCTGGTCTATCTTCGGCATTATTTCCAATAAACAACGAACAAATGTAGTTCTCTTCCGACGGGATTTTCATTACCATTAGGATAGAATTAGTTATACGCGGGCTTCGTCTATGAGGGGAAAGAGCCAATGGACGGGATTTCCTCACAAAAATCAACTCGAGACAATTCAATGTCATTCTGTCTTCAATTCTGCTATAATATATCAACCTTCCATTGCATGTTCGAAGTTCTATCCTGTCATAGTTCCGCTTCAAGTTTTTTATTCTGCAAGCAAAACCATCATATCTCCGCAACCATTAATTACTTCAACTTATTTCTTACTTATCACGGATTCCATCAGGGTGAATTACCATTTACTAGAACATTCACTTATTCTGTTCTATTCGATAGCCTCTTTTTTTTTTCTCCTACTCTGTCTCTGGACAATTCTGCTTCAATTATGCACTCTTCTTCTACTGCTACTTTGCTTTTCCTCTTTTCATGGTTACTGTTTCAGATGCTCCTTCTTTTCAAATTATTTTGCCACTTCCTTTGCCATCAATTACAATATTTCCAAGATATTTTCAAGTGGCAAAGGTGTAAGGGTAGTATATTGGATTGTCATATGATATTCATTATCAATTATATCCATACCTTTTTACTAATTATGTTACATAAGTTGATGGTTGGGTTAAGAGCTAAGTCTATATATGGATAAATAGCCTTTACATTAATCCTCAAAATGAGATTAAAAATGTATGCATAAAAGGAGCGAAAATAATTAGAAGGGAAACCTTTGAGGATAGTTAAAGTATTAAAATATAAGTAGATATTCTAATATGAAATTTAATGTGATTATGTCAATAAGAATGCTAGAAAATACATAATATTCTGAAGATATTAATGATTAGTAAAATAAGTTACCAATATAATAAAAGTGTGAATAGTAGAGAAATTTACCAAATGAAAGTCAAGGCTGAATTAGAAATAGTGGATTCATTGAATGCTAGTGTAAGGATCATTACCAATAGAGGTTAATTCTGTTCACAAATAATTATGTCATTAGCAAAATTATAATGACGGAAAGTATACATATGTTGAAACATCGAAATATGATGACATGTAATAACATTGAATGACGAAAAAGTAGCATAAAGAGTATAGATAGAAAAAATAAAAATTCATGTGTAAGTAGAGTAGTTACACCTGAGGTTTTCTCAAAAAACTAGTATACCTCGGGTTTATGAAATTAAGGGTCATAATACTTGCCAACAGAGACTGGATAAAGCCGAATGGCTAACCTGGCTACAACAAGGGTCAGTTCTCCATAATTTACCAAGAGACCTGTCGTCGTAATAATAAGACAAACATTCCAAATAATTGAATTGAAGAAGAATTAATAATAACACTATAATTTAAAAAATGAATCACCAAACGTAAATGATCAAGGGAAATAAGTTAAACAAAGTTAACTGAAAAAAATAGAAGAGGGATGATCTAAAATGGGTGGCTGATTTTTTATGCTATGCAAGCACCTCCCACTCAGTTAAAAAAATTTAAGACCTTGGTTATACTTGATAGTACAAAATTGAATACTTGAAACAAGTGTATGTGTTTTAACTGTTATAATGCTTTATGTGTGAGGAGTGAAACATGTTTTTTTGCTGAATAAAAGTATGTACAACAAGCATACATTTCAGAAAATTAATCATCAACACATGACAACAAATTTAATAAAGGAGTTCACCCGAATGCCTTGGGCTACGTCTCCTTGAGAAATTGTCAATTGACTTCGCTCTTTGGGATTATGATGGATAATTTATTTTACAAGTAAATACTCAACTCCAATGGTTATTTGGACTATACCAATGGGTTTAGAATACCATCATACCCTTGATGGCTGCTAACTCTCTAGAAATGGACCTAGGCTCCATTTGACTTGATTTCTTCTGTCAGTGCCCTTAAGCTTCCCTAAGCTTCTCTGTGGAAAAAACTCCCTTATAAGTCCTTCTTTATCCCTAAAACCTTTCTACTATCTCCAAAACATATCATCCATCCAAAATATTCTGTTCATTTACTCCAAATGACCTCTGGCTCCCAAGTCTAGGCCTCCAACTCTTGTTGGCCCTGGGCACCCTGAAACTTCCCTGTGGCTTCTTCAGCTCTAGAAGTCTCCAAATGGCTCTAAAAATCCCTCTAATTGATTCAAAATTTCCAAAATACTTAGCCTAGTCTATTCACTTGCTGAAATTGGCCTGAGGATGCTTTGGTTACGCCTCTAACAACTGGTGGCACCCTGTGGCTCTAAGCTCACTAAAAAAATTCTCTGAAGAATATCAGAATTCATAAGTCTCCAAATTATTTTTAAACTCATTCCATTGGATTTATAGATTCAATATAGTCATAATATACTATTATTTTGTTGAGAATGGTCTCTGGCTACCTTAGCTAGGGCTCATTCTCTTATTGGCTCCTGGAGGCCCTGATGGCCCTCGTAACTTCTATGAAGGAAAATCACAATAAAAAGTCCTCAGCTACCTCTGAAAACCTCACCAATGGCTCTGTAATATCCAGGATAGTAAAAATTGACTATTGATTTTATGGGAATGGCCTTTGGCTCCCCTGGCTAGGCCTCATTCTCTTGCTGTCTCCTGGTGGCCCTAATGGCCCTTAGAACTTCTCTGAAGAAAAATCACACTTAGAAGTCCTCAGCTAGCTTTCAAAACCTCACCAACAACTTTAAAATTCTCCAATTAGCTATGAATGACTCTCTGTTCACTCAGAATGGTCGAAAATTGAGTCTCCAACAGATTTTCCTAGTTACACCTGGGAAAGCTCCACTAATTGTGGAGGACTCCAGTTAACCTGAGTCAAATTAGGCACTTCCTCCTTTTTGGGCATGATGGAAAAATATCCCACCAATACTAACCACAAACTTCATGTTATGGTTGGGTGGCCACATGCCAACCAAAACCATACGGCCTAACCGTTGGAGGTCGGCGAAACCATAGGTGATAACCACAGGATTAGTTTTAAACTGGAGTTGAAATTGTGGTTAACGAAACCACCAGAGAAAACTGTGTGGAGGAAGTTTGATAAATATTGTGATGTGACATGTCAAACTACTAGCAGAGATGGTTGCGGTTACGTTTGTTGTTGGAGTTTACGGTTGCGGTTATCTACCATGTGAACGCTCTCACGGGGACCGCTGGCGGGTTGGGACTGTCGACAGTCCCCAACCCCAAAAATGATTTCTAACAAAATCTAAATAGAAACTAGAAGCCATAGCGTTAATAAACAACTGAGTGGCATTTTGGCATGCATGTGTGCTAGCCGTGGGGAGGTCGTGGGTTCTAGCCTTGCCTCCGATATAAAATTTTTCTATCCACTATTGGGCCCACGTGGCAGCCTCCAGGCTTGCCACATGTGCTCTTTGATTGGCCCATCAACCAACGTACAATCCATCCATCAAATAAAAACCTTCCACTTGTCCTCCTATAATTAGCCGAAAAGGAATATTCCAGGAATATTTCAGGAATATTCCTTGGAATATTATTTTTGCTGACTATACCTTTGCCCAGTCAACCCTAGAAAAATGTCAAAATTTGCAGTGTACTGGACTTTTCAAAATGTGATAACTTCTTCATACGGTGTCGGTTTTTCGAACCATTCACGATGCTAGAATTAGGAAGACAAGATTTATTTAGTCACTCAGGTTTGGCATACTTTTGAACACTTTGAAATTTGAGCTACCACTTAGGTCCTTGATCTAAATCTAATCACTCCTCCCCATTGGGAAACTTTTGGACCCTGAAATATTTGATTACCTATTCAGTAGATGAGAGTACAACTTCCTCACCTTTCCAACATCCATCCACTTTCCCTTTCTTGGCTTAGTTCCTTTAAGCCCCAACTTGAAGGTAGTCAACAATTCCCCTTTTTGATACTGTTGTCCTCCTGTCAAGAATTGTATCCTCTTTGATCTCATCCAAAAAATTCTAGTGAGAAATCTTCAATAGAAGGTAGTTTAACATCACTTTCTTGATCATCGATCAAAGGTAGCTAATACAAACGTAAGTTTTCAATAGAAATACATGCATAAATGATTGAAATTTGCATATGTACAAGTGAATGTATGCCTTACTGAGTTAAGAAGTCAAACCACTTCTTACCAAGCCACTTCCATGGTAATTTTTCTTGCTGAAAATCTTCTTCATGTAAATCATTTAGACTCACATCGATGATGGAATCCTTGGTTCCATTTTCGCCAGTATTTTTATCCTATTGCTTCAAATGCTTAGGATGATTAGTTGGATGCAATGTCCAACATTGGGAAATGAAATGTCCCTTTTTCTGGAAATGCATGAAAGTATTTTGCATATTTTGTTTAAGTTTCCTTTGCTTCAACTATTTCATGTATGCCTTCATTCACTTCCAGCATCTCGAAACTTCATGGTTACACAAACCACAATAGGAACCACAACTCTTTCTTCCATTCGTGCATGCACATTTGTCATGCTTAACATAAAAATAATCAACTTGACTATGGGAATAATTATACCTCGAATATTGCTTTGCATGTCCATATTTTTTACCTTCTTGAGGTGACGAACTTGAAGAGGTTACAGCTCTCTTTTGAAGAACAACATCAGTGTTCATGTCTTGATAGCTGTCAGAACTCTCTTTCTTGCCATAAGTTGCATGTCTACAAACATCTTCCTGCAACATATGCTTCAAACAATGGCATTCATCTTGAATACAAGCTTGACATGTTTGTGGGTTTGAACTCGCAACAAAATTTCTTCTTGGAGTTGTCTCAAATCCCTTCATGGCTATAGAGTTTTTGCCATAAGATTGAACCTATTATGGTTGAGGAAAGGCATAAGAAGTTTGGTCTAGGGAGATTTGGATCAAGGGACCTCATGAAGTCCTCACTAGAACAACGAACATTAGGAACTAGAAAAGGAATAGGAACAAGCTTGGATCCATGCACAACAAGTAAGGGAAATCATTATGAGTATGGTAGCTAATCCTCACAATGTCTCTACAGTGTGAAGGAATATCCACAATTATTTAGAGGATAAATAAAATCGTTAAAATACATTTGAAAATGAACATAGAAAGGAGGAAAGTTCTACCCAGAAAGTTAGAAGAAAGTGTGGAGGCTAGTTGCAGAACCCTGATTCGTTGGGACAATTTTGAACTGAATGAATCCTTTGTGGCACTAGAGAATGGTTTTTAGTTACCTCATCTGAAATCCTCACGTCCACATTGTCCATTCTAAGGTACACTCTAGGGCCATTAAACTTTCTGAAAATTCTACCTTCCATAGTGACAAATGGACATACACCATCGCATCGAGAGAGTTTGATTTCGAGCTTGGGAAAGATACGCCAGGGTAACCTCACCTTGGTTGGGTGTATGGGTGCTAGTTGTAAATGATATAAAAATAAATTGAGTCGAGCTGCCAATGTATTATACCAAAGTTTTAGCTCAACGTTAAGGTTGAAAAAATGTATATATAAAACACTCCTAATGTAACCATATGTTATAAACTTGGGTGGTATTGATCTAGTAATAAATGCTCAATATAAATTCAATAATATAGTGGGAGTGTTTTCTTGACTATTAGCGAATATGTTTTGAATATAGGGTTAAAAGGATGAATGCGGTAAAGAAAAATATGGAAGGATTAGATGAACATTATTTTTATATTCTCTAGCAATAACATTATTGGTTAAAGTTAAAGAAGAATTTTTTTTTTTGGATTTATTTTCCATGGGAAATTCATCTTTGGATATGTGGAAATTGGTATCAGAGCGCCAAGTTAAAAACTTCTTCCTGATTACGTAAAGTGGAATATAAACATATATAACTATTTATAATGGATTTGGTTGTGTGCTTAGGTTAAGAAATAGTGACAAGATGAGAAGAGCTCGATCAATACCACCAACTAGACCCAGAGCAACACAGTATCCTGAAGTTAACCCCAAAGTTTGGGTCCAACTAGGTGAAGGATCCTGAAATGCCAATGTTGCATTGTTTGAAACCATGCACTAGTTAAAAATTGAAACGGCGAGGTTAATATAAGACAACAAATGACTGATGTTTGAGTAGGAAAAAGTTATGAATATTTTTTCACATCAAAAAAAGCATCGACGCGCCGATGTATAGAACATGAAAATAGAACAAAAACACAAAGGGGAAGGTATAGTCACCCATAGACGAAAGGTGATCAGGAAATAATGAAGATAATCTCATAATGTCTCTGATCATAAGGGATATAAAAGACATAAAGTGGAGTTGCATTGATAATTAAAAAATATTAAACCTCCCACATTCGATGGTGAATAGGAAGAAGCCATTAAATCATGGTTGATTAATATGAAAAAATACTTCGATATTTACAAATATGATCATAACTTAAAAGTGTAGTTTGAAATCTATAGGTTAGAGGGTAAAGACACCCTATGGTGGGAGGAGGTGAAAAATATAAGAAAATTTAAGAAGATGAAGTGAATTGGGAAGAGTTCCAAAAGCATTTCAAGGAAAAATATTTGACACAATGATTCTATGACGAAAAGGAAAAGGAATTCCATGATTTATGACTAGGACAATTATCTGTGGATGATTTTATCACCAAATTCAACTCATTATTAAAATATTTCCACTATATACGTGAGAAGAAGGTGAAGATACAATGATTTTTTAGAAGTCTTCCTATATTTATGAAGGAGAGGTTTGAATTTGACAACCCAAAAACTATGGATGAAATTATTCAGAATGCCTGAATTTGTTACCAACAAATGAAGTAGAAAGGAGATGGTAATAAAAGGTGGACAGAGAAGAAGGGGCATACACTATCAAAAATATAAAAGGGAATGAAGACATTGAAATTTAAAAACTCTCATAAAAATCAGCCAAATAGGAATTCATTAAGAACTCCACAAATTTTGAAATAAGCAAATGAGATAATAATTCATAAAAAACCAGGAAAAATGGAATGACAACCAGTAACCACACTCCCATTGTAGTGTTGGGGATGTCAAGGGCCACATTACATCAAGAATTTCCGTGTCAGAAAAGGTGGGGAACAATTTTACAAGATCGAGGAAGCCTCTACCATGGTGTGAGTAGAAAGAATGTTTCCAAATATAAATATTGTGTTGGATGATCACCATGCATAATATCAACCCACTATGGTGGAGTTGGAAGGTACTATATTTGACAAAAATTTGTCAATATTAATTGATCCCAGAGCTAGTCTGAGTTATATAGATCTTAACTTAGTATAAGAATGTCATTTATAATTTGTGAAATTTAAACAACCACTGTTGGTCCAGTAAGCCATTCGAGGGGGGCGGGTAGAGTACTAGCCACGGTAGATAAATTCTCAGTAAAACTGGTAACTTAACCGATAACAACAACCTTCAATATAATACCTTTAGGGTAATATTATATTCTAATTGAAATGGATTGGTTGGAGAAGCATTGGTCTCTTATACACTGTAAGGATAAAACCATTAGTTTCTTGAATGATGAAGGAATGAGACAATATATCCAGGAGGTTAGGAAACATTTAAAACTAAGACTAATCAGAATTTCTCATTTGTCAAAGTGTGTAAGGAAAGGATGCCAAATTTATGGTGTGCAAGTTGGATTTTCTAATTCTAAGGAAAAACACTTGCTACTTTATAAAATATACCAATAATATAAAATTCCGTCAATGATTTTCTTGAGGAGATATTTGGATTTCCTTCTAAGAGAGACATAGAATTTACTGTTGATCTTATCCCCGGAGCCACTCATGTATCTACAACAAAGTATCGTATGAGTTTTCCTAAACTAAGATAACTAAAAATGCAGCTACAAGAGTAATTGGATAAAAAGTATATTCTTCTGAGTGTTTCACCCTAAGGGGCTCTAGTACTCTTTGTTAGAAAGAAGGATGGCAACTTATGGTTTTGAATATACTACTGACAGTTAAATAAGTTTACAGTGAAGAATAAATACCCCGTGCACTGCATAGATGATTTGTATGATCAAGTAAAAGGGGCTATTTTGTTTTCTAATATTGACTTGCACTGATGGTATGACCAAATTAGAATTAAAGATGAATATATATATAAAACAACATTTAAAACCTTCTATGGAAATTATTAGTTGGTCATCTAACCTTTTGCGTTAACTAATGCTCCAACAATGTTCATGTGTCTCATGAATAGTATATTTCATCAGCACTTAGATCAATTTGTGTTCATTTTCATTGATGATATATTACTCTTATTCCAGGAATATGGAGGATGACAGAAAGAACTTACAAAGTGTACTGCAAACTCCAAGGGAGCGCCATCTATACACAATATATAGAGAACGTGACTTTTACAAAGAACAGATTCAGTACTTGGGGCATGTGATAACCAAATATGGAATCGATGTAGACCCAAAGAAGGCACGAACTATAATGAAATAACATTTTCCTAGGAACATGCCTTATATATGATCCTTTATGGGCTTGGTAGGTTACTATAGATTATTTATTTAGGATTCTTGAGGGTGTCTTATCCCATTACATCCTTGGGGAATAAGGGAAAAACTTTTAAATGGAAAGATGAGTGTCAAAACGACTTTGACCAGCTACAACACCTATTTACTACAATCTTTATCCTAAAAATTTCTTATTTAAATAAATAATTTACGGTGTGCATGGATGCTTCCAGGGAGGGGGTCGGTGGAGTGCTAATGGAAGAAGATCGGATTGTTGCCTACGAATCTAGAAAGCTTAAAGAGAATGAAAAAAATTATTCTGCTTATGATTCATAATTGACAGTTGTTATACATTCCCTAAAAATGTGGCGAGACTATTTACTTGGAAAGAGGTTCATATTAATAACAAACCACAACAACCTGACAAATTATTTTAAACAATGTACATTTAATGCAAGACAAGCCATTTGGGTTGCATTCCTGAGTGAATTTGATTTTTTTACCAAGCATTTGTAGAGAAAGGAAAATTTGGTAGTGGATGCCTTCAGTATAAATATGAATTTTCTATATGAAATTTCATTTATTGAAGCTGAAACTGATTTCAAGGAATAGATTAATGAGACAGCTCAGAATGAATACCAATTTATTTTGAAACAATTAAAGAACTCAAACAACAATGAATGTCAATTGGGATATGACATAAATAAGGAAAACTTATTGATATACAGGAACAAGATATATGTTCCTAATTAGAACAACATTAAACATTTAATCCTTGATGAATATGAGAAAATTCCTTATGTTGTTCATTGTGGATACTGGAAATTGACTTGTTCTTTAAGGAAAGATTACTTCTAGCATGGTATGAAAAGAGAAGTAGGAAAGTACTTGTCCAAGTGTATTAAATGTCAACAAGTGAAGGTGTAACATCAACCACCAGTAGGCTTGATCCATCCACTTCCTATTCTGGAGTGGAAATGGGAGACTATTAGATCGGAATTTATCACGGGCCTACATAAAATAAGAAAAAATAATGTCTTTGTTATGATAGTAGTCAATAAGCTGAGAAAAGTTGCTCATTTCATACCACTACAATCCTCCTTTACAACTGTTCAAATAGCTGACATATTTATGAAAGATATTTTTAGATGGCATAGTTTACCAAAGATAGTGATCCCAGATAGAGATGTTAATTTTACATATGTATTTTGGAAAGATTTATTTAATGACTTAGGTACTCAGGTACAATTTAGTACAAAATACCACCCTCAAAATGACAAGCATACTGAAAGGCTGAACGAGGTGACTGGATTTATTTTAATAATGTATGTGATGCAACAACGAGCTAAGTGGAAATACTAAGTTCACTTAGTGGAGTTCGCTTATAATAAAATCTATCCTACCTCCCTTAAAATGAGCTTGTTTGAAGTATTATATGGGTGCAGGTGTAGAACACTTGTTAATTGGAACGGACCAAAGGATAATTTTTTGTTAGGCAGAAAATTGTTAAAGGGTACAAAATATGCAGTAAGGAAGTTAAGAGGAAACTTAAAACTTCCCAAGAGAGACAGAAGACGTATGCTGATAGGAAGCAGTCTTATCGATAATTTCAAGTTGGAGAGCATGTATATGTTTGATTTTAATCTAAGAATAACATATTAGTCTTGCCTAGCCATCTATGACTTTATAACGTGTTCCATGTACCGTTATTAAAAAAATACATATATGATCCTAGGCATGTTATTGATTGGCAAAGATTACATGTAAGAAACGGTGATCACATTTATATGGGTATAGTGAAAGGTGTTATATATATATATATATATATATATATATCAAATATTAATGAGTTTTAATGTTATAAATACAGGTAGAATTGGACGGAGAGTTCCTGGTCAAAACTTTGCATCCACTAGATCAGAGAGAAGTAACTTTGTGGAGGCTAGCTATCACCCATTGTGAAATGGAAACACTTTAGCCCGGAGAAACCAAACTCAGAGGATGAACAGTTTATGAAAAACAAATTTCCACATTTATTTGAGACAATGAGAACACAGGGAGAATGTTCTTCATGATGGTGGGGGAGATGTCATCTCCCTTAGTGAATATATATATAGATATATATTTATTTATTTTTACCGTGGTTAAAAACAAAAAACAAATACGAGGTTATTTGACATATTAGGCAAGGGTTACTTTTTTAATTGAAAGTATTTTGTGTGTTATAACCCCGTGTGCAAAAATTACATGACAAGGAAGTTAAGCAAAAACTACTTGCCTGGGTAGTTGGGACAATTAAATTGTTTCTTTAAAGAAATGTTTCACAAGAAAGGTCAAGGAAGAACAGGGTTAAGGAACCTCCAGCAATTGAAGGAAATGACAGAGGTTTAAATTGTTCCAAGGAACAAATTTATTTCGTTTCTGTTGTCTTTCTGGTTCGCTAGAGGAAAACAAAACCTTTCATAATCACAGTCGCTTGGACGAAGTTCGGTTGGGACCGAATGGTTGACAACAGTAAAAAAACTGTGCATAGGAGGTCATGTAGAAAAACTACCTTACACGAAAGGTTAACATGTGGGGAGACTAAGTTAACAACTTAGTCTCATTGGTCGTCTCATTGGTCGGGAGGAAACTTCCTCTTTTAATGGCTGTGACCTTTTTAGAATAATTAAACAGAGTTGTACTAGTATGAATATTTACCTTAGACATCTACTTATATTTCTTTCCTCTAAAAGAGTACTTGCATCAATACTTCTAAAGTAGGAGCAGAACAGTAATGGAAATAGAAAGAAATGATTTTATGCAAAATTAGTTACATATATTTAGATATATAAAGGAATGTACATAACAAAATGACTCCATAGAAAAATTAGTATATGCATGTGGTGTGCAGAAAAATTAATGTTGTGTAGTATTATAACTGGCAGGTATCTGTATCTAGGTTTTGTTTGATACTGAAGTTTATGATACCCAGGAAGGGGAAATCTAAAAAGATTGAATTCAGGTAGTCACAGCTCTTGTCGAGGAAGTTGTTGGGACCTAAGTTGAAGCTGGAACAAATTAATCGCTTCAAGACACCAATCAGAGGACAGGATCGATGGATAAATTAAAAAAGCTCACTTTCACAATCTAATTATGGAAAGATTTACAAGACCAAGAGTGGAGAGTTATTCTAGGCTTGTTGCCTTCTCGCTGCTACCTGGAACAGTCTTACTGCTACCACTACAGTCCGTACCCATAAATTAGAAGGAATAATGTAGCATCCATGGTGAACACTAAGAAAACCCTTACCAACAAGAAAAATTTAGACCGTCAAGAAGTTTATTGTAATTCTCTTAATAAAAACGAATACTCATTTGGAACATCAAAATTAGAGAAACTGAACAGAAAAGGATACAGAGTGGCAGAAGTAGTTTTCAAATAAAAACATACAGTGTTCATTTATCAAAAACTGAGTAGGATACGTGACAGGGTCATGGACAATTTAACACGAACAACTAAATATATCAATACATAGGGTTTCTCCTTTTTAAAATAAATAACTGAATTGGTTCATGACCGAGTCACAGTATTAAGGAACAAACCGTAACTAGAACTTTTATCTCTCTCTCTCTATATATATAATTTCAGTCAACGATTCCAAATATAGAATAATAATTCGCTAGCTGAAGCACAAAGGCGGTAGACCAATACCTAGTCCAAACTATAAAGAAAATGGAACCCCGAGGTGTTCTCAAAAACCCACCGGACCATGGGTTTAGGAAATTAAGAGACATAACACCTTCCAGCTGAGACTGGGAAAAGCCGAATGGCTAACCTGCCTATAGCAAGGGCCGTTTCTCTGGAATCCGTTAACAGAGAGGCCTATCGTAAGCATCAGACAAACCTCCCAAATAATAGAATTGCATAAGAATTAATAATAGCACTATAAGTTAATAAATGAATCACCAAACGTAAATGATCAAAGAAAAACAAGTTAAATGGAATTCCCTGAACGAAACAGAAGAGGGACGTCATCGAGTCCCCACCCAAGAACTTGTTGCCCACATATAGAGAAAACTCTGTAGAAAAGGGAATGCTAGGAACCAGAAAAGGAATAGGAACAAGCTCGGAGTCGTGCGCAACAAGGGAATATTGAGTATGGGAGCCAAATATATTAGCAGTGGCTCTACATCGCGGAGGCATACCCGCAATCGGTTAGAGGATGAATAAAATCGCTAACGGACATTTGAAAGTTGACAAAGTAGGCAGGAAAGTTCTACCGAAAAAGTTGGAAGAAAGCGTTGAGACGAGTTGTAGAAACCTGGTTCACCGGGACAATTCGAAACAGAATGAAGCCTCTACGGTGCCAGAGGAGGGTTTTCTGTTACCTCAACAAAACTCCTAGAATCCACACCGTCCATTCTAGGGTACACTGCAGGGTCCTCGATTAGTCTAACAACTCTACCTTCTGTAGTGACAGATGGATGCCCACCATCTCATCTGGAAAGTTTCACTCCGAGCTTAGGCAAGTTACACCAGGGTAACCTAACCTAGTTTGGATGTATGGTTGCCAGTCGTAAACCATATAACAATAAATTGAGTCCAGGCGCCAATGTATTACACCAAAGTTTCAGTTAAAAATTAAGGTCGAAAAACTGTATAGAGAAAACATTCCTAATGTAACATATGTTATAAACTTGGGTGGTATCGATCGAGTAATGCATGCTCAATAGAACTTCACTAATATAGTGGGAGTTGTTGCTTGACAATAGAAAATATGTTTTGAATAAATGGTAAAAGGATGAATGCGGTAAAGAAACATATTGTAGGATTAGATAAACATTATTTTTATATTCTCTAGCAATAACGATATTGATTAAATTTATGCTAGGTAATTTTTTTTTTAATGGATTTATGCGTCATGGTAAATTCACATTTGGAAATGTGACATTGTGGATATTAGTTTTCCTCATAGCTCAGAAACATTGTACTGCTTACATGTTATATTTTTTTGGGTAAAAAATTAATAAATAAAATAATAATTATTCTTTTTTATAAAACATTATTTAGGTTTGTGCCCTAAATAAAAAATAAAAAATATTTATATAGATGAAAGAGATAATAAAGTTTGTACCTGGAATAAAAGAATACAATATTTATATAGATGATTTGTTGGAGGAGACCAAGTGAGGGCAATTCCTTCCCTTCCTTCTATTTGTAGAGATAGATTGTCAATGTTTTTTGGTATAATTTAGATAAATTAGCTTAGAATTCAATTACAATTTTTTTCAAATATATATATATATATATATATAGATATATAGAACCATATACATAGTTAAAAAGTTGTAATTCAATGCTATAATGTTTTTAAATGAATTTTGGTGTAAAAAATTAAATGTGTTTTGATGTAAAATTGTAGTGACACGTGAGTTTGAATTTTTCTTATTCAATTTACTTGTTCCATTTAATTTTATTGCATTGTATTTCAAAACAAAAAATTGTTCATTGTTCATATTAATAATATTCTTGATTCATTTTATTACTTTTATTATTATTATTATTATTATTATTATTATTATTATAAACGTTACTATGAGAAAAAAAGCATGTATTTCACTAGTTTTGACATTTAAAATGACTAATTTTATAAATTTGAAAACAAATAGTAGAGTAATTTTTCCGTTTTAACATATTTGTTAAACAATCTCAAATTTTTATATTGATTTTTTTTTTTTAATTATATATCCAAATATGTTTCAATGTCATTTTCTAAATTAACTAGTCTAATTTTATTTGTATTGTATCATCATTTAAAAAATGTATTTGCACATATTGAATTCTTTCTATAATTAAAAATACAAATGATTTAAAAATAAATTTAAAAAAAAAATACTAATACTATAATTTATATTTTGATTAGATTGGAATTTATATATATATATATATATATATATGTCTTATATTTTTATAAAGTTATTAAATTAAAAAAATTATTTTTTCAAAAAAATTATGTGTATTTAAAATTATATCAATAAGACTATCACCAATTTAAAAAAATATTATTTTTTAATCAAAATGAAAGAAATAATATATATATATATATATATAATAAAAATTATTGGTTTTACATAAACCTTTATATCTATGTATATTTTCCTGTAACAAAAAATTCCATAAGACTTGTCAATGACTTAAATCCATATAAACATATAATGCTTCAAAAATAATGGATGTAAAGATACAATGAAACTATTTTATTATGAGAGAAAAAGACTTAATGTAAGATGTAATTTTATATTTATTGTCTTTAAATTTTTACCTAAATACACTAAGTGTTATTATAATGAATATATATAACTAAAAACATTATTTTGACATTCATTTATTCTTTATATAACCCAATATAAAATATAATATAAATAAAAACATATAAAATATAAGTAACACTTTATATATATATATATATATATATATATATATATATATATATATATATATATATATATATATATATATATATTTATATTTTTTATTAAAAATATTTATATAGGAAAATATTATTTATTTTAATTTATGTTTTAATGTAAAAACTATATACATCATATAACATTTGATCTCTTTTGTAAATATTAAAAAATAATAAACACAAAATAATAAATGTTTTTTTTTATTATTTTTTAATTATTATTGAAATAATAATAATAAATATGTTTAATATTATTTATTATTTATTATCTTTTTATATGTATTTTTTTAGAATTGGGTTTTTTAAATTTAAATTTTATTATGTTATTTGTACACTATTTTTTAATACTAGACAAATAAGGGTTTGAGATTTATCTTAAAAAAAATAACTCTTAACCATCCCAATTACCCCCCAAAGTCCACCAAACCAACCCTACTACAACTCAAAAAGTGGACAAAATTCTCCTAAAAAATGAGCAATCTGAAAACATGAAACCTGTGATTAGGTAAATAATGTCACATAGATTAATGGCCCTTTGATATTTTTCAAGATATTCCACATTTCTCGCTCAGTGCCAAAATATAACTTGTGACGGTGTTGAAAAATTTGAACATAGCATCACTAACTTAGCCACCAAAACATTATGTTGAAAAGTGACATTATTTTCAAATGTTGAGAAGCAATGCTATTTGTAATGACTTTACAATGTTTTATAATTTAGTCAAAAAATCACCAAGATCTAACAAAAAATTATAATTCAATAAAAAATTCGTGAAATAATTTTATACACATATTATACAATTGAAAAAATATCCTGTAGAATTTTATATGTACCATGGGGATTTTCCCATTTATTATACATATAATTTCGGGAGGGGGGGGTGAATCAGTATTTAGAGCTTACTAATAACTTTTACTTTTTCTTTACTGAATTCCAGACGCGACTTTAATTAACAAAACTCGCCTATACACGTGCATATATGAACAGAAACTTGCGTATACTGATATAATTTTATTGTTAGAAAAAATTTTAGAAACAATATTTAACTCAGCTTATTAGTTATGCATCTGTTAGTTAAGACGTAAATATGTGCAGTAAAAACAAAATAAATCATCACACAAGAGGATCACACATGAACACTAAGATTTAAGGTGGAAACCCAATTCAGGAGAAAACCACCGTTGTTGTCGTCCCTGCCTTCAATATTTTTTATATGGAAAACTGCTTACACTATTGTACTGATGTAGACTCATATCAGTATACATGAATCTACCTGCAGAAGGCTGCAACCTTCTCTTGTTTTCCATCTGCAACTGGAAGGGAGCTATAACCCCCTGATCTCGCTAATACCTAATTACTAAGGAGCGTTAACCCCTAATCGAACACGAAGCATCTACTTGAGGAAGTCACTCCATATTGAAGGCTTCAACCTCAAATCACTCCACCAACCACGCTTCATCAATATTCAACAGACCGGATCACACAAGCCTTCAACACAACCTCTCAGCAGCCCCTCCAACACCTCCAGACCACCATAGTAAATTGAGCCCCTTAAAACTAAAGAGAAACTATTAAGTCGCCAAGTCGCAAAGTTAAATTATTGATGAAAACCGCGACCTTGCAACCTTGCGACCCCAGGTCGCCAGGTCGCCAAGTCGCAGGGTCACAAATCCCCAAAATTAACGAAAAATGCGACCCCGCGACCTTGCGACCCAGCGACCCCAGGTCGCCAAGTTGCTAGGTCGCTAGGTCGCAATTATCCGATTTTAATGAAAAGTGCGACCCAGCGACCTTGCGACCCCGTGACCCCAGGTCGCCAAGTCGCAAGGTCGCAAGGTCGCAAAAACTCTGGAAATTATCAATTTGCGACCCAGCGACCCGCATTAATTGCCCGCACGTGCGACCTTCTATATAAGGGAGGTCGCCAGGTCGCATTTTACACATTCAGCGATTTGAAAAAAAACACCTCTGACAGCCCGATTGGCACGATTTTCCCGGGTAAGTTGCCATTTCCTCTTGCTGTTTCCATTTTGATGCATTTCTTACCAAACCCATGTCCCCTTAGGCCTTTAAATTGCCATTTTCCTGAGCTTTTATATTTTTTGGTGTTTTGTGAAACTGTTTGCTCCACAAATGTCCAAACCTCACCACTTTTCTGATTCAAACCCTCATGGCCTTGTCCCCTTGCTCGTAAAACCATCCCTCAGCTCTGCCTGGACCCAGCTAACTTTTAAATTCTCAAGAGGAGGGAGGGAAGAAGCTTTCGGCGGCGCGCGCGCGAAAACCCCCCGGGCAAGCATCATCGCGACCTGCGACCCAGCGACCTAGTCGCGAGGTCGCAAGGTCGCATACACCAGACATCCAAATTTTTTAAAGAGCTATAATTAGCGACCTGAAAAATGACTGTCGCCGTGTCGCAATACATTTTTCCTAATGACTGTGACCCACCCAGCGACCCAGCGAATTGAACAAGGAGGTTTGCAGGCCGCCGATTTTTCTGTAACCCGCGACCCACCACCCAAATAATCCAATAACCCAAGCCATGTGTCGCTAAATTTCATCACTAAACTATAACTGGTTTTATATCACCATGTCGTTCTTATCTTGGGATTCCTTTATGAATTTGACAGGTGAAATTCAAGAAGACATAGAGTGCATTCCTGTCTTATCAGATTCTAGCGACATGGCACCCCTGCTATCTCGGAGGAGGGACAAGCAAGTAGTGGAAGAGATCGATGAACTGGAAGTGGTGTCCCCACCCCCAATATACAGGGATACACTATGTACCTTTACAAAAGACGACAGCATGCGATGGTACCAAGTATATCATGAGTTCGCCATACCGGAAGAGGAATTTTCAGAAGATCTCCCAGACCGGGAAATATACTTGGTGGTGAAAAAGTCCAAACTACATCTGGCAGGGGCGCATCTAGCCATATTCCCATGTCCAGAGGTTATAGATTGGATCATACAAAAGACGGACCCCAAGAAGTTTGTGATCCGGGACAGCGAAGGCAGGGCTTTTGCTACGCTGTTAGGCGTGGATGCTCACGTTTATTACTCGTTACCTCGCCCAGATGAGCATTTCACTCCAGAATGGGCTATTTCTCATGCCGTTACGATAGTTGATACTATTAGACAATGGTGGGAGGAGCCCGAGAAGTTCAAGGTCAAGAAAGACCAAGAATACTCGGTGGCTAGCCTGAGGAAGGTTTATAAATTGGTTGCCGCCATGCTTTGCAGACTTTACGAGCACCCAGATTACTCCACTTTCAGCGGCAGTTGGGCTACTATCATGGAGTATGTGACAACATATGGCACCCGTCTCAACTGGGCCGACATATTGATGACTTCGATGCAGACCAACTTGAACGCGGCATTGGCCCCAGATGAAGGAATGCCTGCCGAATTCTACATGGCCTCTTACCTACGAGATGCTGTCTGCGCAAGAGTACACTTTGAGGGATGGGCGCAGAAATGGGATTCCAAGCAGTCGCACGCAATTCATCTAAAAATCAAGGTATTTTGGGAGTCCAAATACAAATAGGATATAGATCAGATTTCCCAAGTGTTTATCCCCTCTCTGTACAAACACTTATTTGGCCAAGACACCCCCTGCATGTCTTGGCGGGCCAAGGAGACTCTAGTCAAAGTGGCACACTGGTTCCCTTTCCCTGGATACACCTTCATCCGAGTCTTTGGAACTTACAAGGCACCACATGCTATGCCTCGCTTTGTTACAGACAAAATGCTTATTCAGGAGGTATGCTTTCAAATGTCGCACGGCTTCTCCAGCATCCTGTCTAAAGGCAAAAAGAAGCCATGGCCCACGCTAACCCTCACCATTGGTGCATGCACAGTTAAAGACTTCAAGGAAGTAGCAGCAAAGGCATAAGAAATGAGAAGTTATCAGCTCGGGGCGCTAGAACACCGAACATATGACCCAGAGAGAATATTTCCTGAACACTGCCTGAGAGCTAAATTCAAGTGGACTTATCATCATATTGAGCGCCCGGCGGAAGATGAGAGAAGGAACTGGTATAATGCTGAAAGACAAATTGCTCCGGGAGTAGACGTGGTCCAAGAAGACCCAGATGATCAGAGCCTAGAAGACAGAAGTCGTCAGTTAGGATGTTCTTCTTCCTCTTTACCCAAGAAATCTCAGACCAACACAGGGCTTACTCCATCCATCAAACAAAAAGAAGCTGAAGCAAAAGCCCAGCAAGAAAGAGAGAACAAGGTAAAAGAGGATGAGGAAATGCGTCAAAAGAGTGCAACAGCAACACAGAAGAAGAAGCAGGCCAAAGAGGCCAGGAAAGAAAAGGAGGGCAAGGAGGCACAGGTAGCGGCAGAACGGGAACTTAAGGGAGACCTGGACAAAGCAGAGGCTGAACGCCAAAAGAAAGCCGAAAAGGCTACTGCAGCTGAGCAGAAGAAGAAGGTCGAAATAGAAGCAGCAGTCGAAGCTGAACGCCGGCAAAAGGAAGAAGAAGAGAAGAACACAGAAGAAAGGGAGGATGACATGCTGGACGACATCGAAGTAACTCCCCTCGACATACCTCTGGGCAGTACCAAGCTCTCTGATGTTAGATCGCCCCAGGGACATGAAGAAGATGTATTTGACCTTACCAGACTCACATTCGATCAATTCTCTTTCAGAATCCGACAAGAGAAAAGAAGGTCACTGGCGCAAAGTCCCTCCGCCACATCCACAGTGGCAACAGGCAAAGACATAGTCCTTGATACCAGGACTAATCCTGTAATGATAGCATCAGCGTGTACTACTTTCGCCGCAGCTACGGAAGAGAATGTAACTAGAATGAGTAGAGAAATAGTCTCTCTACAAAATAGACTGCAGGCAGCTGAGCAACGCGAGAAGAGAGCAGAGCAAGAGAAAGCAGAATTGCAAGCAGAAGTTCAACAACTTCGAGACCAGACTCCACCAGTAAATGAAGTCCCACTGGCCATTTCCAAGGAGTGTGAAGTGTTGGAAGTAACCATGAGGCAGGTGTATGGTGAAATGTTCACCAAACAACAAACAGTCGCCCCATTGGCAAGAGCACGAGCAGAAACCAGGCAAAGGCACGAGCAGCTCAGGGAGGCTTCACAGGCCTTAGACAAGATGATGGGCTGGACAATACAGTACCCTCAGGCACCTGAAAATTTTCCTAAGAGGGACTGGATTCACACGCAGGATGAAAAGGTTCAGCTCCGCATGGAGATACAATCTAAAGACAAACTGTCTAAGGACCTGGACAAAGTAATGTCCTCGTACAACCACCTGATCAGCGGTATCGACTCAATGCATACTTTTCACCACATTCCATCGCTTGGGACATTGGACGAAGAGAAAACCTGGGAACAAGTGGACCAGGACATCCAATCATTTTTGCAGCCTATCAAGCAAGCCGCTGCTGATCCAGAGCCCTCAACATCTCAAGAGAATCTGAGTCAGTTTATTGCCACTCCAGCGTAGATTTATACCAAGCTTGCCTCGCTTTCAAATAAAATCGCACAGAAAAGGGAAACCTTAGTACCAAATGCGTTGGATTGTATGCATCGGTTGAAGGAGGAGGTCCCTCTGGTTTCCCCCATAGCGGAAGAGTACCGGACATGGCAGGATTTCCTCAAGGAGCAACAGATTGACATCCCTGACATTAACATTATGCGTCCATCTCCACAGCCCGGTAGTAGCAAGTCATGAGCAGCAGTTAGAGCTAGGTCGCAAGTCGCACCAACAGGACAGGTCACAGGTCGCACCGCCTACCCAGGTCGCAAGTCACGCATACCAGACAGGTCGCAGGTCGCAACGTCTTCGAGGTCGCGAGGCAACTCAACAGGCAGGCAGGCGAAAAGTCGGGAAGCCCAAAGGGCAATTTTGGTGCTATAAAACCCCCTACGGGGAAAGATACAAAATGGGGGCTTTTTCTTTTTGGAGACTCAAGAGCTACATTGCATTGTATTAAAAGATTATACTCTTATACATGTGTATACGGATACTTGTCACAACCCCTTTGTTTGGATGATGTGTTTTACTGCGTGAACACTAAGTGTATTTCCTCATACAGTTTCAGAACATCTTTTGATTAATGAAGTTTCTTATTTTAAAGCATCGTTTATGCATCATAGCTATCTGTGTTTGTATTGATGATGTACAGTTTACCATTTGCTCTATTAATGAATGTTAATGAACTATTTTGTTAGCATTTCATTTTATCTTTCAGAATTAAAGGGATATCTCGCCATAAAGAACTATTTCTATTGTGGTCAGACTACCTTACAAGCAGTACCCCAAAGGCGTGTTGCTAACAACATCTCCTTAGGCGTACATGCTTTATTTATTGCCTAGCTACACTAGTGTTTTATTCGTGTTTAATGCGTCAGTCATGTATTCCGTATCATGTGAATGAATGTGTGTCCACAAGGTTCAATCAGGTTCTTTTGAGGCAGAAGGGAAGGCGTCTTAAGCGGTAGCCGGACCCACACCCTGGACGAGATCCCTACTCCAAACGGTTTAAGGTCTAATTGGGACTTTCTACCGGGGAGATCCCCTACTGTTGGCCGGACAAATTTTCCCGTCAATAGAATTGGCGCTAGAAGGAGGGCCCGATGGCAGCCTCCCAGCATACAACGAACTTTCCATCACAAACTCCCCAAGGGGAGGTCATAAACAATGAAACTGTCCCTCCCCCTCTAGAGGATATCCCAGAGAGGGAGACTCGATATTTTGAAATCACCAGGGCGCAGTTGAGAGCCTTGCGCCCAGCTGCCCGTGACCTTATCAACAACTTACGATTTACTCCAATCATGGAATATCTTGCCCATACTAGAACTCCTCCTGATAACATCACTCGGAATGGTGCCCTTGCGAGTACCATACCCGAGCTTGTAAATCTCATGTTGGAAGACCTCGCAAATGCTGTTGAGGAAAATGACCCGATTCTCCAAGAGGGCGAAGAATTTGCTGACACCGAACCTTTCCCTGACTCCCAGCCTAACCAGACTCGAAAAACAACAACCAGGCACACCCCCCACCCGGGGATGGTGAGGGAGACAGAGGCTGAGGAAATGTAGACGGGGGGAATAGGGCTCGTAGAAATGAAGGAGAAAGGAATAGAGCTCGCAGAAACGAAGAAGAAGGAAATAGAGGCTGAGGGGCCGGAGGTAGAGGAGATAGGGGCCGGGGTCAAGGAAACCAAGCTCGCAATCGTCACCCAAACCCAATGAGGCCTCCTGTACACAACTTGGGATATCTTAGAGATTTTCTGCACCGTGGGAGACACCAAGACGAACACTCCCGTCACGAGCCAGAAGCATCGGTCTCAGGTTCGGGAGGCGAATCTGAACATGAGTTTAGGCAACACCAGCGGGCTAGGAGAGTGCAACCTCTAGCCTGGATGGCTCAATCCCCATTAAATCTTCTGGGCCCACTCCAAGATCTGCCTAGACATCCGGAGAAACACCTCCCTAAGTTCGACCCTGAGAAAGGCACCTTAGCTGAAGATCATATCAGCAGCTTCTATTTGTCTCTGCAAATCATGAGAGTCCAGTCCTATGATGTCGCATGTCGTCTGTTTCCCCATACCCTCGAAAACAAAGCGGCCACATGGTACCGCTCTCTCCCCAGTGCCTCTATCACTTCATGGGACCAATTCCGTCGCACATTCCTGCATAAGTTTTCAGAAAATAAAACTCCCTCCATGCTTCTCACTGAATTGAGCACCATCAAGTGTCATAAAAAGGAAAAGGTTAAGGACTTCAACCAACTCTTCACTACCATACTGCAGAAATTTCCCCCAAACTTAGCGTTGGATGACTCAATCACCATTGATTACTATACCTAGGCCCTCCCTAGGGACATTGCCGTTTTCGTCAAACGTGAAGCCCGCGCTACCCTTACGGCTAATTATGAGGTTGCTCTCGCCATAGAGAAAGACATGCTTTCGATAGGAGCCATCGATCATGAAGGGAGAGATGATCACAAGCCTAACACAAAAAGAGGTCAGTCCTCCACTCCTAAGACCAATGATAGGGATAGGGATGCCTTTGATTTTGAAAGCATGGAAAAAATGCTCAAGCATTTAACGAATGAAGTCACTGACCTAAGGAGAAAGGGCAGAGAAGCCACAACTAGCACTAAACCACCCAAACCTTTCTTCAGAAAAAGTAATCCCAACACTAACAGACCTCCGTCTAACACAAATACTGCTCTCAATGTGGAAGAGATAGGGAAAGATAACTTCTGTTCTTTCCACCAAGCTTCCCACTCTGAAAAAACGTGCCCTCAATGGATTGGCAGCATGACAGCAGTAGTTAATCAGCTTTTAGATGAGAAAACTCCAGGGGATGTGACAGAGGATGATGTTTCAGATCACGATGAGGATCCGCCCTCAAACGAAGAACCAGGATCCTCTATCCTTGCTTTTGACATAATCCGAGGTGGGGACAACCTTACCTCCATTGATGTTAACATGGCAGATGCTCCCCAAGATCAGCCAGTGCGGAATTATAGCCTCAGGAGTAAAGGACCTGTTCCCGAGCAATCCTATGAGGACATGAAAAGGGCTTTCCTAAGGAAAATCATGCCCCCAGGAAACGGGAAACAATCTGTCCCGGAGAAGCACCCCAACAACACTACCCGAGCGAGTCAAAAGAGAAAACTTCCGACAGAATCCCCTAAGACCTCCGCCGAGCCTAGCCCTCAACCAGAGTCCAGCTATAACATTGTTGAAGATATGAAGAAAACAAGAGCAAACATTTCTCTCTACGAGCTGGCCCGCATTACTAATCAAAAGGAGCTCATTCTTAAGGCTTTCGCAAATACTTCAGCTATGAAGACTGTGAGCAACACATCTGCGCAAGCCGGACCAGATGTACAGTCTATAGTAAATGCCATCAATACCAACTCAAGAGGATCCACACCTCCTTTCCTTTTGTCCTTCGAGATTTTTAACTTCAACGTCCACAACTGTCTAGTTGACTCTGGTGCCTCAACAAATGTCATGCCCCTATCCATCTGTAAAAAGCTGAACATTCGCCCGGAGAAAACTGACGCAAAGATTATACAACTTGACAGATCACAAGTACCAGTCGTAGGAGAGTTGAACAATGTCATCATCCTCTTGTCGTTAGACTCTAGGGTCCATCAATGCATTGACATTGTGGTTGTCGACATCCCGGAAGCATATGGCCTATTGCTTAGTAGGGACTGGTCCAGCAAGTTACAAGGTTATTTCGCCACCGACTGGTCCCACTTGTGGCTTCCTTACAAAGGGCGGAATAATCAAATCAGGGTAGAAAGTGAACCTTATATGAAACACACCGTCACTGATTTGGATGTCGTTAATGAACCCATCAGCTTCGCACAAGAAGAACTTGGTATGTGTTTTCTGGAAGCCTTATTCGGATGCTACCAACCCCCTCAGTCTTCTGTAGGCCCTGAGGTCCAATCTGAGCTAGCACTTGTCGCGGAGGAGCAAGTCACCTCTATCTCACACTCAACCGAAACCCCTCCCCTACCTATTACCCCGAAGGAGCCGGAAAGTAACATGTGGACCTTGTATTATGACGGTTCCAAGACCCATGATGGAGCTGGTGCTGGTTGCATATTGCTTGACCCTCACAAGAATAAATACTTAATCTCATGTCGGCTAGAATTCCAGTGCACTAACAACACTGCTGAGTATGAAGCGTTAATCCTTGGACTTAAGAAAGCACTGGATTTGCAGGTAAAATGCTTACAGGTAATTGGAGATTCTGAGATTATCACTCGCCAGGTACGCAATACTATTCACTGTTTATCTCCACATTTAAAGACGTATCAAAAAGAGGTATGACGATTGATTTCTAGTTTTGATGCATTTGGAATTAGATCTGTTCTTAGAATGCACAATGCAGCAGTTGATACTCTGGCTAATGCTGCTGCTAGGTTTACCCCGTTGAGGGAAGGTTTTTCTATTGAAGTTTTATATAGACCCTCTGTGCCAGATAACATTACTAACTTATGTGTTTTTGACGATGATCAGTAGATTTTGGACTTTATGCTCAATTCTGAGATATTCAAAGACGCGGCGATAGATGAGGCAGAGCATGATCATGCTTTGCAGAAAAACACGAGGAACGAAAAGAGAACTCCATGCCCAAGAAGGTGGTGTCTTTAGAGAAGCTCTTCGATCTACAAAGCCGATTCCGTGGCCCCTCTAACACCAAAGTGCAAAGTTCCATATGGGCACATCGGCAAGTAAACTTGGGGTCAGAGGAGAACCCAAAGTTTATTAACCTCGGCAAAGACTGTAGTGATGAAGAGGCACGGGCATTCACCCAATTATTCCAGAAATATCGAGATGTATTTGCTTGGATGTATGAAGACCTACGTACATACGATACCCTGATCATTCAACACGTAATCCCCGTAAAGGAAGGCGTTAAGCCCTTTCAACAAAAACTCAGAAAAGTGCATCCAGCTTTGGAACCAATGATTCTGAAAGAACTCAAGAAACTCTTGGATGCACGCATTATTTTTAAAGTGCGTCACTCCACGTGGGTGTCCAATTTGGTACCGGTACGGAAGAAGTCTGGCGAGATCCGCTTGTGTGTAGATTTTCGTAATCTGAATCGGGCCTCGAACAAAGACAACTACCCGGTGCCACCCATGGAACAGATATTGCAAGCAGTGTCTGGATCTGAAATGTTCTCCCTATTGGATGGATTTTCTGGTTATAACCAGGTACTGGTAGCTGAGCCAGACTGATTCAAAACTACTTTCCGGACCAAATGGGGAACCTTCGCTTTCAGGCGCATGCCCTTTGGATTGATCAATGCGGGGGCAACCTTCCAACAAGCCATGGATATAGCATTCCGTGGTTTGATAGGGTAGAGCGTGGTGGTCTATTTAGATGACGTCACTGTATTTTCAAAACGTAGGGGCGATCATTTACGCCACCTCAAACAAATATTCGAGAGGTGCAGAAGGTACGGAATTTCGCTTAACCCTAAAAAGAGTGTTTTTTCTATGGCGGAGGGTAACCTGCTAGGCCACATTATAACCAAGCAAGGAATTGTAATTGATCCAGAACGGGCGAAAGCCATTGCTCAGATTCCTCCCCCGAACGGCAAGAAAGCGATGCAATCCTTCTTGGGGAAAATAAATTTCGTCCGTAAATTCATCTCTGATTTTGCCTAGATAGTTAGGCCACTGCAGGGAATGATAAAAAAGAATGCGATGTTTCATTGGAACCTGCCGGAAAAGGATTCCTTTGAAAAAATCAAACAGGCTATAGCTGAGGCTCCCTCCCTACAAAGTCTAGATTTTGGAAAAGATTTTATCCTATATACTTTTGCCTCAGATTCCTCACTTGCGGCCGTCCTTACACAGAAAGATGGCAACAACGATGAACGGCCCATTTCCTTCATGAGCACCGGTCTACAGGGAGCTTAGTTAAACTATCCATAAATTGACAAGCAAGCCTATGTGGTTTTTGTGCCACATCTTGAAAAATCATGTCACGGTTTTTGTGCCACACCCAGTGGTCCGCTCACTTTTCGTGCAGCAAGAGCTAGGCGAAAGGCGGGGTAACTGGGTGGCGTGTTTGCAAGAATACGATTTAGAGTTTAAACCGGCACATACCATTAAAGGACAGGGCTTATGCCAAATGGCCGCAGAGGCTGCAAGTGCCCGTGAAATTGAAGAGGAATGTTGGGAACAGGAGATCGACATGTATCAGAGAGACCATGTGCCTCAGCAAAGCAGCCCTTCTTGGTATTCGGACATTTCAAGATATTTGGCCCAAGGCACCATGGACCCTGCTCTTACTGCCTGACAGAAACACGCAATAAGACTCAAAGCCGCATCTCACCAACTAATCCAAGGTAATTTGTTCAAGAAACACCACAATGGGGTCCTGTTACGCTGCTTGGAAACCGATGAAGCGCAGAAAATCTTAACTGAGCTGCATGACGGACCAGCTGGAGGTCATTTTTCCAGAGATACTACTGCCCATAAGATAATGCGCGCAGGATACTATTGGCCTACTCTTTTTAGAGATGCGCATGCATATGTTCGGAAATGTATTCAGTGCCAGAAGTTCGCCAACCGAGAAGCACGGCCAGTTGCTCCCTTACTCTCAGTAGCAGTAGAAGAACCTTTCCAACAGTGGGGTTTGGATGTAATTGGTGAAATCACACCTCACTCTTCTAAACAACATCGGTATATACTTACAACTACTGATTACTTCACCAGGTGGGTCGAAGCAACGCCTTTACGCTGAATCAACGATCAGGAGGTAATATAATTCCTCACGCATTCCATCATTACCAGGTTTGGCGTTCCAACTTCTTTAGTTTTCGATAATGCTACTTATTTCTCATCTTTTAAATTATATGATTTTGCGCTGGAAAATGGTATTATTCTGAAACATTCTGCAAATTACTATCCCCAGGGAAATGGATTAGCTGAGTCCACTAACAAGAACCTTATCCGTATTATTAAGAAGACTCTACTATCCCACCAGCGCAACTGGCACAATGCCCTTCACAATGCACTGTGGGCTGACCGTATCACTCCCAAGTCCTCTTTAGGCACCTCCCCATTTTTCCTCGTGTATGGAAAAGAAGCTGTTCTCCCTTCTCATCTATCTCTCCCGGCCCTCCAACTGTCCCAAGAATGTCATGGTACCCCGTGTCCCACCTTACAGACTCGAATCGATACCTTGCTGAAGTTGGAGGAAGAAAGGCAAAAGACCCGGGAAAAGTTTGGCATCCATCAGAGCTGAATCAAAAGATGGTTTGATAAAAAGTCCACAGGGAACAAAATTTTTGAAGTAGGAGACCTGGTCCTTAAGTGGGATAAAGCCCATGAGGAAAAGGGGAAACATGCCAAGTTCCAAGCACTTTGGACAGGCCCTTTCCAAATTAATGAGAAGATAGGATCACACACATTCAGATTGCAAACCCTTGATGGACAAGTCGAGGTCCTCCCGGTAAACGGGCATGACCTCTAACACTATTTCACTTAGCAGCCCTTGGATGGCTATCTTATTTTGTACCATAGCTTCTTGTTTCACCTTTGTTTCAAAAAAAAAAAAAATTAAAAAAAAATTAAAAAAAAATATAAAAACAAAATTTAAGGAAGGATTTGTTAGAGCCACGCAATTGGCGTACTGCAACAGGTTCTACGCTGATGGAAAGCCTTTTCCGATAAACTCAAAGGCGGCAAAAGCTTGCTTATTCTCAGCACCTAAAGGTAACATATCACCGAGCTCGAGTCATCAAGCTGGAAAGTTTATCTCTCAGTCTAAGAGGGTGTACACAAAAGAGAATGCAGTGTAAGTGGTAACCAAGCCAGAAGGGAAAAGAGGTACTCTAGGCTACGACAGGGTATCTGGGAAAAACCAAAGTCCTCATGCCAGACCAGGAACAACCTCTCTGCAAGAAAAATAAGTCAGGATCCCTCATCCACCCAGGCTAAATTGCCATCTCAAATAAGTGCCACGAGCACATTTCAAACAAGTGCCTCCGGCACATTCAAAATAAGTGCAATAGCACACTAATAAGGGTAAAGGATTGAGAAAGGATTCCTGCGCAGAGAGGTGATGTAACGACTCCACCATGGTACTGACCAGGCTCGCTGGCAGCGGAGCAACGTTCACAATTCCTAGGCAGTGACTCCTCCGAGACCGAGAGGTTTGCTGGCAGCGAAGCAACACGATGAGGACAAAATAATCGTACTAGACCCTGTAGCCGCCTGAAGTTCTCCAACCCTTCCAGTCCGGAAACCTGAAGAAATGAATTTGGTTGAATGGCGCCCAAACAGGCTAGCAGATTGAGCAACCCAGCTAGGTGCCAAAAGTTAGGAAATGTCAACCACAAGGTAAAAGAAAACAGTCAGCATAGGCCCCTCCCTCCCCCCGCCAATACTAACCATCAGCAGAGACTCTGAGTTCGTCCAGTGAATCGCCATTTGTTGTAGCCCCTACAACACCCTCCAAAAAAGACCACCATTTCAAATTTTTGGAGCCCCTTAAAACTAAAGAGAAACTATTAAGTCGCCAAGTCACCAAGTCGCAAAGTTAAATTATTGATGAAAACCGCGACCTTGCGACCTTGCAACCTTGCGACCCTAGGTTGCCAGGTCACCAAGTCGCAGGGTCGCAAATCCTCAAAATTAACGAAAAATGTGACCCCGCGACCCCAGGTCGCCAAGTCGCTAGGTCGCTAGGTTGCAATTATCCGATTTTAATGAAAAGTGCGACCCAGCGACCTTGCGACCCCCGCGACCCCAGGTCGCCAGGTCGCAACGTCGCAAGGTCGCAAAACTCTGGAATTTATCGATTTGCGACCCAGGGACCCGCATTAATTGCCCGCACGTGCGACCTTCTATATAAGGGAGGTCGCCAGGTCGCATTTTACACATTCAGCGATTTGAAAGAAAACGCCTCTGACAGCTCGACTGGCGTGATTTTTCCGGGTAAGTTGCCATTTCCTCCTGCTGTTTCCATTTTGATGCATTTCTTACCAAACCCATGTCCCCTTAGGCCTTTAAATTTCCATTTGCCTGAGCTTTTATATTTTTTTGGTGTTTTGTGAAACTGTTTGCTCCACAAATGTCCAAACCTCACCACTTTTCTGATTCAAACCCTCATGGCCTTGTCCCTTGCTCGTAAAACCATCCCTCATCTCTGCCTAGACCCAGCTAACTTTTAAATTCTCAAGAGGAGGGAGGGAATAATCTTTCAGCCACGTGCGCGTGAAAACCCCCCCGGGCAAGCATCATCGCGACCTGCGACCCAGCGACCTAGTCGCGAGGTCGCAAGGTCGCATATCCCAAATTCTCAAAAGAGTTGCGACCTAGCGACCCAGCGACCTAGTCGCCAGGTCGCAAGGTTGCATTTTTCCTCAGTGATTCATAATATGCGACCTGGTCGCGAGGTCGCAAGGTCTCGCCTGGACTCTTTTCTTGCAACCCGCGACCCAGCGACCCAGTAATCCAATAACCCAGTTTTTCATGTGTCACAGCTAAATTTCATCACTAAACTGTAACTGGTTTTATATCACCATGTCGTTCTTATCTTGGGATTCCTTTATGAATTTGACAGGTGAACTTCAAGAAGACATAGAGTGCATTCCTGTTTTATTAGATTCTAGCGACATGGCACCCCCGCTATCTCGGAGGAGGGACAAGCAAGTAGTGGAAGAGATCGATGAACTGGAAGTGGTGTCCCCACCCCCAATATACAGGGACACACTATGTACCTTTACAAAACATGACAGAATGCGATGGTACCAAGTATATCATGAGTTCGCCATACCGGAAGAGGAATTTCCAGAAGATCTCCTAGACTGGGAAATATACTTGGCGGTGAAAAAGTCCAAACTACATCTGGCAGGGGCGCATCCAGCCATATTCCCATGTCCAGAGGTTATAGATTGGATCATACAAAAGACGGACCCCAAGAAGTTTGTGATCCAGGACAGCGAAGGCAGGGCTTTCGCTACGCTGGTAGGCACGGATGCTCACGTTTATTACTCGTTGCCTCGCCCAGATGAGCATTTCACTCCAAAATGGGCTATTCCTCACGCCATTCCGATAGTTGATACTATTAGACAATGGTGGGAGGAGCCTAAGAAGTTCAAGGTCAAGAAAGACCAAGAATACCTGGTGGCTAGCCTGAGGAAGGTTTATAAATTGCTTGTCGCCATGCTTTGCAGACTTTACGGGCGCCCAGATTGCTCCACTTTCAGCGGCAGTTGGGCTACTATCATGGAGTATGTGACAACATATGGCAGCCGTTTCAACTGGGCCGGCATATTGATGACTTTGATGCAGACCAACTTGAATGCGGCATTGGCCCAAGATGAAGGAATGCCTGCCAAATTCTACATGGCCTCTTACCTACTAGATGCTGTCTACGCAAGAGTACACTTTGAGGGATGGGCGCACAACTGGGATTCCGAGCAGTCACGCGCAATTCATCTACAAATCAAGGTATTTTGGGAGTCCAAATACAAACAGGATATAGATCAGATTGCCCAAGTGTTTATCCCCTCTCTGTACAGACACTTATTTGGCCAAGACGCCCCCTTCATGTCTTGGCGAGCCAAGGAGACTCTAGTCAAAGTGGCACACTGGTTCCCTCTCCCTGGATACACCTTCATCCGAGTCTTTGGAACTTACAAGGCACCACATGCTATGCCTCGCTTTGTTACAGACAAAATGCTTATCGAGGAGGTATTCTTTCAAATGTCGCACGGCTTCTCCAGCATCCTGTCTAAAGGAAAAAAGAAGCCATGGCCCACGCTACCCCTCACCATTGGTGCGTGCACAGTTAAAGACTTCAGGGAAGTAGCAGCAGAGGCAGAAGCAATGAGAAGTTATCAGCTCGGGGCGCTAGAACACCGAACATATGACCCAGAGAGAATAGTTCCTGAACACTGCCTGAGAGCTAAATTCAAGTGAACTTATCAGCATATTGAGCACCCGGCGGAAGATGAGAGAAGGAACTGGTATAATGGTGAAAGACAAATTGCTCCGGAAGTAGACGTGGTCCAAGAAGACCCAGATGATCAGAGCCTAGAAGATAGAAGTCGTCAGTTAAGAGGTTCTTCTTCCTCTTTACCCAAGAAATCTCGGACCAACACAGGGCTTACTCCATCCATCCAACAAAAAGAAGCAGAAGCAAAAGCCCAGCAAGAAAGAGAGAAGAAGATAAAAGAGGACGAGGAAACGCGCCAAAAGAGTGCAACAACAACACAGAAGAAGAAGCAGGCCAAAGAGGCCAGGAAAGAAAAGGAGGGCAAGGAGGCACAGGCAGCGGCAGAACGGGCACTTAAGGCAGAGCTGGACAAAGCAGAGGCTGAACGCCAAAAGAAAGCAGAAAAGGCTGCTACAGCTGAGCAAAAGAAGAAGGCCGAAATAGAAGTAGCAGCCGAAGCTGAATGACGGCGAAAGGAAGAAGAAGAAAAGAACACAGAAGAAAGGGAGGATGACATGCTGGACGACATCGAAGTAACTCCCCTCGACATACCTCTGGGCAGTACCAAGCTCTCTGATGTTAGATCGCCCCAGGGACATGAAGAAGATGTATTTGACCTTACCAGACTCACATTCGATCAATTCTCTTTCAGAATCCAACAAGAGAAAAGAAGGTCACTGGCGCAAAGTCCCTCCGCCACATCCACAGTGGCAACAGGCAAAGACATAGTCCTTGATACCAGGACTAATCCTATAATGATAGCATCAGCGGGTACTACTTTCGCCGCAGCTACGGAAGAGAATGTAACCAGAATGAGTAGAGAAATAGTCTCTCTACAAAATAGACTGCAGGCAGCTGAGCAACGCGAGAAGAGAGCAGAGCAAGAGAAAGCAGAATTGCAAGCAGAAGTTCAACAACTTCGAGACCAGACTCCACCAGTAAATGAAGTCCCACTGGCCATTTTCAAGGAGTGTGAAGTGTTGGAACTAACCATGAGGCAGGTGTATGGTGAAATGTTCACCATCAAACAAACAGTCGCCCCACTGGCAAGAGCACGAGCAGAAACCAGGCAAAGGTACGAGCAGCTCAGGGAGGTTTCACAGGCCTTAGACAGGATGATGGGCTGGACAATACAGTACCCTCAGGCACCTGAAAATTTGCCTAAGAGGGACTGGATTCACATGCAAGATGCAAAGGTTCAGCTCCGCATGGCGATACAATCTAAAGACAAAGCTTGGGGCATTGGACGAAGAGAAAACCTGGGAACAAGTGGACCAGGACATCCAATCATTTTTGCAGCCTATCAAGAAAGCCGCTGTTGATCCAGAGCCCTCAGCATCTCAAGAGCATCTGAGTCAGTTTATTGCCACTCCAGCGCGGATTTATACCAAGCTTGCCTCGCTTTCAAATCAGATTGCACAAAAAAGGGAAACCTTAGTACCAAATGCGTTGGAATGTATGCATCGATTGAAGGAGGAGGTCCCTCTGGTTTCCCCCATATCGGCAAAGTATTGGACATGGCAGGATTTCCTCAAGGAGCAACAGATTGACGTCCCTGACATTAACATTACGCATCCATCTCCATAGCCCGGTAGCAGCAAGTCATGAGCAGCAGTTAGAGCTAGGTCGCAAGTCGCACCAACAGGACAGGTCGCAGGTCGCACTGCCTACCCAGGTCACAAGTCGCGCATACTAGACAGGTCGCAGGTCGCAACCTCTTCGAGGTTGCGAGGCAAATCAACAGGCAGGCAGGCGAAAAGTCGGGAAGCCCAAAGGGCAAGTTTGGTGCTATAAAACTCCCTACGGGGAAAGATACAAAATGGGGGCTTTTTCTTTTTGGAGACTCAAGAGCTACATTGCATTGTATTAAAATATTATACTCTTATACATGTGTATACGGATACTTGTCACAACCCCTTTGTTTGGATGATGTGTTTTACTGCGTGAACACTAAGTGTATTTCCTCATACAGTTTCAGAACATCTTTTGATTAATGAAGCTGCTTATTTTAAAGCATCGTTTATGCATCATAGCTATCTGTGTTTGTATTGATGATGTACAGTTTACCATTTGCTCTATTAATGAATGTTAATGAACTATTTTGTTAGCATTTCATTTTATCTTTCAGAAGTAAAGGGATATCTCACCATAAAGAAATATTTCTGTTGTGATTAGACTACCTTACAAGCAGTACCCCAAAGATGTGTTTCTAACAACATCTCCTTAGGCGTACATGCTTTATTTATTGCCTAGCTACACTAGTGTTTTATTCGTGTTTAATGCGTCAGTCATGTATTCCGTATCATGTGAATGAGTGTGTGTCCGCAAGGTTCAATCAGGTTCTTTTGAGGCAGAAGGGAAGGCGTCTTAAGCGGTAGCCGGACCCACACCCCGGACGGGATCCCTACTCCAAACGGTTTAAGGTCTAATTGGGACTTTCTATCGGGGAGATCCCCTACTGTTGGCCGGACAAATTTTCCCGTCAACACCTTCATAAAGATCAAAAACTATAAACTTCACCCAACGCATCAATTAGAAGAATGAGATCACTATAATCAGAACACTGTAATAACCATATTACAGAATCAGTATGTAGAATCAAATTCAACCCTGAACATTCATTATCTCAAAAAGCATACGCTACTTTTCTTTACTAAACCCACATGTATACGAGTTTTCCTTCACACCAACCTGTGTATAGATCTGTGAATATTGATCTTCCAGAATATGGCCAGTCTTAGAACTAGATCTGAGGCTTTCACTCAGATACCTTTTCATTATTCCAGAACCCTTGATTAGTCAGACATTATTGAACATATTTACTCACTCATTGATCAGATTTGTAGATAATCACCTCAACAACATATACATCATTCAAGAAAATTAGATCTACATGAACACTACTTTGAGAGAGAGAAAAATTACAATAGTAATGAACATAAAAACCTTTGCAATAAGCTTCAGAAACCCTAACTTCCATACGCGCTTTTTCAGATACGAAGCCGCCTATATACGCGCTTTTACCAAGAGGAACTAGCGTATAGATCTGTAAATATTAACTTTCTAGAATGTAAGAGGTCTATAGAACTTACCCAGATTTCTTCATTTCACTTCAGCAAACAAGCGCCAAATCACAGATCTAATCATCTCTTCTATAGATCTTGCGGTAACATAATTGTTTCAGGTCTAGAGATCATGGTCCATCATTTTATCCATGGGTGCATCATAGATTCAGATTTATCAATAAAACCGAGTTCATCCTCTATAGATATACTTCAGAGAGAAGTATTTAGTAACAACACTTACATATGCACACATTCCACTTTGTTCTTCTTCTCCTTATATAGAATTAGCCTTTACCAATACCATGAGTCAAAACCACACAACTACCGATGGTATTCTTGGACCGAGTCAAATAGACAACATAGCACTCAATCTTGTGGGCTAATACCATGGTAATGCCCTCTAGTATCATATTTTTAGAGCGCAAAAGGCATATGTGACTTGGATATTTCTTATCTGCGTGTATACATGACTTGGCCTGTACAAACCCAGATACAGAACCTGCAATATGAAAAGTAACCAATCTTCTGCTGGACATTACACATTTCTTCTAATAGACTACTAAGCTTCTCCAGAAGATATATACTCCATCTTTTACTAGAGATTTTCCATTTAGCACAACTTATTAAGACATAAGAATCATATTGCCAATAATCTCCCCCTTTGGACTTTACGGAAACCATGATGGTGTTTTATTACTACAACAGATAGATACATTAAACATAACCATTACTCAAACACCCAAAATATTCTCTCCCTTTGACATCAAGGGAAAAGGGCACTATTTTTTCCATGCTCCCCCTAAGGTTAGGCTGAATTTCCAGAAAGATTTTTTTCAGACTCTATAACTCAACCGAGTATGACCTTTCCTATCACCAAGGACTCATACTTACATAAATGATCCAGCCAAGTGGAATTACATAATTGACTCAACTACCCAACCAAGTTGCTTTACAAATTTGAACAAGTACTTACATGACTGAATATAACAATTTACATCATGAGTATCAACATTTCCTTTTGCACCAAATTACAGAAATGAATTTTCATAAACAGGACAAAAAAATCTCAGAAGAGAAATCATATATTAGAAACCACTCATAATACCAAAAATGCATCCTTTTCAACAAGGCAAGTGCTCCCCCTAAGCTTGTGCATCTTTAACACCATTAACAACCAATTCATCAAAGCATCTTCATCAAGGAGACAAATATCAGAGAATGATATAGAAAGATTAGTACTGGAACAACAAAAAATATTACCCAACAACACCACAAATGTTATGAATGCTGACCCGAACAATTTTTGTCAGCAAAACCCATACGCAGTTTTATGCATATAAAATCACATATATACGTGTTTCGCCTTTATGAAACCAACGTATCGAATTTAAATTTCTAAAATTAAGTTGATTTGATCATAGAGGTATAGACAACTCCCAGCTTATGTCTCAGATATTCGAATGCTTCCCTGGGAAGAGGTTTAGTAAATATATCAGCAACTTGTTCTTTGGAGGGAACATACTCCAATTTAACCTTTTGTTCAAGCACTTGTTCATGTAGGAAGTGATACTTAATAGGAATGTGCTTGGTCTTTGAAAGCATAACTGGATTCTTTGATATAATAATGGCACTTATATTATCACATAAAATGGATATGGGAGGTGAAAATTTGATTTGAATGTCTTGTAGAGTCTACATCATCCAAAAGAGTTGTGTGCAACGTGATGCTGCAGCCACATATTATGCTTCTACTGTAGATAAGGCAATGGAACTTTGTTTCTTTTTGATCCAAGATATTAATCAGGGCCTCATATAGAATGCACCACCACTAGTGCTCTTTCAATCATCAACATTTCCATCCCAATCCACATTTATGTAAGAATGAAGAGTGAGATTAGATTCTTTGGATACCATAGACCAAAGCCTTGAGTCCCTTGTAGATATTTGAATATTATTTTTCCATCCTGAAGGTGAGACTATTTTGGATTAGCTTGGAATCATCCAAAAATCCCAACTGCATGCATAATGTCTAGTCTTGTCCCAGTTAGATAGAGCAGACTTCCAATCATGGATATATATTCCGGTTGATTCACAGTGGGAGAATCATCATGAGAACCGAGGTTACATCCACTTACCATTGGCGTACTCACAATTTTGCAGTCTTACATCACGTACTTCTTCAGAATTTGATTAAGATAATTTTATTATGATAAAAATATTCCATCCATTTCTTGTTGAACTTGTAAGCCAAGAAAAATCGTTATTTTCCCAGGTAAAGACATTTAAAATTCTTGTTGCATAACAGAAGAAAATTTTTGACTCAACACTCTTCATTACTTCCAAAAATGATGTCATCAACATATAAAACTACAATCAATAGTTTATCATTCACAATTTTTGTGTATAAGTTATTGTCAGCAGATCCCTTTGAAAAACCTTGTTGATGAAGATATTTCTCAAGACGATAGTACCATGCCCTAGGAGCTTGTTTCAGACCATATAAAGCCTTTTTAAGTTTGAAAACAAGTTTTTCATCATTTCCCAGAATGAATCCTTCTGGTTCTTATATATAAACTTCTTCTTCTAGATCACCATTGAGGAAATAAGATCTAACATCCGTTTGATAAACTTTGAATTGTTGAAAGCTTGAAAAATCAAGAAAAATTCTTATGGCTTCAAGTATAGCTACAGGAGAAAATGTTTCTTCAAATTACATACCTTCTTGTTGAGCATACCCTTTACAAACAAGTCTAGCTTTGTTTCTAATAACATCTCCATTTTCATTTAAATTTTTTTTGAATGTCCATTTTGTTCCAATAACTTTTTTATCATGAGGTCTTGGAACCAATTCCCAAGTATGATTCTTTTCAATTTTATCAAGTTCTTCATTCATGGCTTGAATCCAACATTCATCTTTACTAACTTGATTTACATTATGTGGTTCAATAGTGGATAAGAATGCCGGATAGGTAGGGGATCCTACAAGAATTCTTCTTGTTTGGACACCTTATCCCTTTTCTCCCAAAATTTGAGATTTTGGACGATCCTTTTGAACATACCTGGATGAAGCCTTTTCACATGGATCTTCTTCTGGTGCTTCATTTGGTTCACCTTCTATATTTTTTCTATTTGATGGGTGAAAATATATATCATCATAATCTTCATTTGTTGTTGTTATTTCCCTTTCAAGAGCTGAGAGAGACTCGTCAATTACAACATCAATACATTAAACAATCTTCTGGAAGTTTTTTATTGTAACATTTATATGCTTTACTTCTTGAAGAGTAACCAATAAATATTCCTTTATCTTCTCTAGCCTCAAACTTACCAAGTTTTTCATCATTACTCTTGATAAAAAAAATTCTTCCAAAAACTCTAAAATGCTTTACAGTGGGAAGATTTCCATACCAGATTTCATAAGGAGTTTTATCACTATTTACTCGAACATGAGCCTTGTAAAGAATATTTATTACAGTATGTTCTGCTTCTCCCAAAAAGTATCAGGATTTCCAGATTCATCAAGCATAGCCCACGCCATTTTTTGAACTATTATATTCACCCTTTCTGGCACACCATTTTTGTTCTGGGGTTCCAACTAGAGAAAAATATCTTTTTATGCGATGATATTCACAGAAATCAAAGAATTCATCTAATATTTATTCTCCTCCTCGGTCAGATCTAAGAAATTTTATTTTTGGATCTAATGCATTTTCAACCAAAGCTTTGAAGATCTTAAATTTTTCAAATGCTTCATCTTTATGTTTTAGTAACCCAATCCAACACATTCTGGAGAAGTCATCAATAAATAAAATATAGTATTATTCTCCACGAGATGAATTTTTCCTTACAAGACCACATAGATCAGTATGTATAAGTTCAAGAGGATTACTTACTGATCCTTCTTTAGCATTGAATTGCACCCTCGTTTGCTTACCAATTTCGCATGATTTTCATATGGTACTTTCAGGTAGAGTGATGCTGGGAAGATCACGATCAACTTTGAGTCTGTTGGATTTGTTATTTTAGAGAACCTCAAATGTCCCAACCTTTTGTGCCATAACTAATTTTCTGAATATTTACCCAAGTAGCATTTTTCTTGGCCACCTTTCAATACATACAGATTGCTTGGTGTTCTAGTTGATTTTATTATTGTTTTTCCTGTGTCAATTTTATCTACTACACATTCTTTTGAACTAAAGACAACTTGATTTCCTTGATCACACATTTGACTCACACTTAACAGGTTATGCTTTAATCCATCCACATACATAACATTGTTATATTTCACATTTTATTTTAGAAAAACAAAACACTTTCCTTTAATGACAGTAGGAGAGTCATTTCCAAAGGTAACATTCTTTTCTTCTCTAGAGAATTGTATGAAGGGAGTTTAATTTTATCACCTATCATGTGTTTTGAGCATCTGCTATCAATGTACCATTGATTTTCTTCCCCTTCTATAAAAAAATCTATGCCACAACTTTCAACATGTAAGTCCTTCCTTCTCCATACCTTGTAATTTGAAGGTATATGTTCTTTGAGTTGAAGTTTTCTCCTACATTCAGATTCTTCAAGACCAAAGATATTGCAATAATCACATTCAATTTCATTCTAGAGAGGAGAAAAGTTGTTATAAGTATTCTTCTTTATTACAGTCTCATTTCTTTCCTTTCTTGCTTCTCTGGTCATGATGGTTTTGTATGCAACAGATTGAGTAGCTTTATGAAAAAAATTATAACATGAGAGACATTGTCCATTAAGGAAGAAATTTTTGCAATAATGAAACCTTCTATTTAAGTTTACCTGCTAAATGATATTTTTGTCATTGTTCTTTCTTGTATTAAAGTGGTCATGCTTTGCCTGTGTATTCTATTTTTTATTTTTTTGAGTGAGTAAATGTTGTTGGCTGGCTTTAGATACATTTAGATAGCTTGGTGATGAAGACTAAGAAGATTATGTGATATATCCAAGGCCTGTCTTTACAAAGGAGAGCATTGTACCTTGATAATTTCATCTAAGGTTTCAGATCCTTTAGCAAATCTAAGGTTTAATTTTTTCACTTTATCAATCTCCTTTCTTAGACTTACTCTTTCACATTCTAATTTCTCATTGTGCTTCTCCTTTTCTATAAGCTGATTCTTCAAAATATCTATGGAAATTTTTTTTTCTTCCAAACATATTTTGAGATGATTTATTTCTTCAAGAAAATAATTTTCTTCTAATGCATCCATAAAAGTATCTTTAGACTCACTAGAGTCTTTTTCAAAAGCCATGATGAGTCTAATATCTTGATCAAATTCTCCTTCTTCATTATTTGATAGACCATCACTATCTTCATGAGTGTAATAGATTTTTCTATTGATAAATCGTTTCTTATCTCCTTTAGCCACTTCCTTTCCTGTTTCATGACTATGTTTATGGGGACATTTAGCAATATAATGACCAAATCTTCCACAAGAAAAACATTTAAAAATAAGCTTACCTCTAAACCTTCAAGTGCCAAGTTGTAGCTTCTTTACAAAATTTATCTCATCTACTTTTGAGACATAACCTAATCCTTCTTGTTCTTCTACGTCCTTTCCTTTTTCTAGCAGCTCTGAAGACAACTTATTTGACTTCAGATGGACCTCCTTTTCTCATTTCACAAGAAGTTAGAATTTCGTGAAGTTGAGAAATAATAAGAGTTTGTAGATACAACTTCTTTTTAATAACAGATACTTTTGACTCGATTTTGGGAGTTAGAGATGTTAAAACCTTTTCTACTAGAGTAGTGTCAGTTATGGTTTCACCCAGATTTCTCATACGATTTACAATATCATATAGACGTGAAAAGAAACTCATATTTTTTTCCTCATTATGCATCCGAGTTTTTCATATTGAATTCTGAGAGTTTGGAGTTTAGCACCTTTTACCTTGGCATCACCTTCATAGCTTAGATTGATTTTGTCCCATATCTTCTTTGATGTATTAAACTGCATGACTTTGACAAATTCTGATTCAGTCAAACTTACCAATAATGCATTGACCGCCTTTGTATTGGTTTCATAGTTCTTTCTTGCTGCCACATTTGTTGGAACTGAAGATGGATATTGATAACCTCCTTCAACTATTGCCCATACATCTACTCCAAGATACTAAAGATAGGATCTTGTCCTTGTCTTCCAGAAGATTAAATTGTTTCCTTTGAAGAGAGAAGGTTTGATAGATGTTGTCCCATCTTGATTGCTCATCTTCGTTTATCTTCCTTCTAGTGATTAAGCTTCTTCAGAAGGACTTGATCTGATACCAATTGTTTGGAAAAATATTGAGAGTGGGGGTGAATCTTTATTTAGAGCTTACTCATAAATTTTACTTTTTCTTTACTGAATTCCATGCATGACTTTAATGAACCCAAATCACGTATACACGTGCATATACCAACAGAAACTTGCGTATACATATATACTTTTATTGTTACAAAAAATTGCACAAACAATCTTTAAATCAGCTTATCAGTTATGAATCTATTAGTTAAGCAATAAAAATGTGCAGTAACAACAGAATAAATCATCACACAAGAGCATCACACATGAACAACAAGATTTAATGTGTAAAACCAATTTGGGAGAAAACCACTGTTGCTATCGTCTCTGTCTTTAATATATATTATATGGAAAATTGCTTACAATATTGTACTAATTTAGACTCATATCAGTACGCAGGCATCTACCATTATAAGTTTGCAACCTTTTCTCGTTCTCCTGCTGCTACTAGAAGGGAGATACAACCACCTAATCTCGTTTACTAGCCACTACTGGAAGGGATCTTCAACCCGCTAATTAGAACACTAGCTTCTACTGTAATATTCCCAATTAGCCCAAGCTAATGGGAATATTCATTTTTGTTTCATTTTCAGTTTTAGGAATAAAAATGTAAAGGAGGATCATAAAACTCCTGACTCAGCAAATAAATCAATGCCACATGTGAACAAGGCTAAATCTAGGCTATTTAAATAAACACTCTTAGGTGTGAAAGGGGTTGAATCTTTTGACTTGGTCAACCATGACCAAATTGACATCATTGTCTTGGAGGAGTGGTTATCAATAAGGCACAGCGCAGTTTTAGTTGGATTTGTTTCATGTGAAAGGAACTAATCCATTGAGATGGTTTAGGGTTTTGCAAGGTTTCAAGCTTATAAAAGGAAGAGGAGAGAAACATGAGAAAATTATTGATGATTATGTTATTTCTGAAGATTTTTTCTGTTTAGAAATTTCTTATTCTCCTTGATTTTTAGCAGAGAATAGTTTTGTTTAGCACTAGGTGTTCCTGATTGGGAATCCCATCTCTTTCCTTGAGAGGCCTCTTGGAAGAGTTTCCATTTCTTGTTCGCTATCAGGCATTTGGCCAAGCTCTTCTTTCAACTACAACGCAGATCCTGTTGAGGGTTTGGTTGTCTTTGTAAGCTGCAATCTACGAAGATCTAGGAAAATCTAGGGCCTCTTTTCATTTGGGAAGGCTTCTATCCCATTGGCAAGAGAGTATTGGATGATTGGAGCTACATTTTCACATCGTGTCTTGAGGCCAAACATGTTCTAGAGCCTAAAACATATTTTTCCTTCTAGGACTGCATTATTTGTAAGGGTATTGTTGCCAGGTGTTTTGTCACACTTTTCGGAGGATTGGTTTTCATGTGTTGGGGATATGCCCTTCACATTTGGGATCCATTTGCTGGGATAATCATATTGTATGTTTCAGATCAGATCTGTATGTCCATGAATTTCTTAATATTTTTGTAGATCTATAGCATTATATCTTAGACCTACTCCTTGTACTTCATGTTTTGTTGAAAACCCCAAGGGGCATTCGAAGAAGATCCTATCTAGTGTACAGATCTGATATAGATCTAAATTTTTGTACACATATCTTCTCTAGATCTGAAGTGTAATATACAGTAGTTGCAGCTAATAAAAACAACATTGTCAAGCTATTTCAGTCTTAATACATGGTTGAAGCTCCTCTTTTTTAGGATTTTCTTCCATAAAAGTATTTTATATCCTATTGTAAATCTCTTGGCATGTCTTATTCATATATTTTGCTGATGTATATGTAAATAATGAGCCTTCATATTGGCCTACTACTCTTTCTCAGCTTATCTGTGTTATTTCTCTGCATTATTGTTTAATATTGCTGCATTTCCCATTTGGGAATATTATAGTGGTATTGGAGCAACCATCTTAGCATAGCCTATAAGAAGCCAATATGTCTTCAGAAGAAGAAGAGCCTCTTATTGACAGAGAGAAAAGGTACCTAAAAAGAAGACAAAATACATTTTATTACACAAATGATGATAAAGACAAGGGTAAAGCCCCTGAATCTGGAAGTGATGAAGAAGGAAAGGACTTTGCAAAGATCCTTTTGAGATCCATGCAAGATATTTCTAGACTGATCAAAGGGATTAGAATGGACAAAATCAAAGTGTCTCCTAAGATATTTTATCTTGGAGAAATCTCTGGCATGTCTCACCACTGGAATGATCAACGAGTGCATCAGCCACAAATTTCCCAACGCTCTGCCATGGCTACCTTTTTCGATGTGGGAAATGAGGGGTTTCAAGATAAAGCATCCCTTGAAGACTATTTTGAAGAATCTGAGTCTCAAAATTAGAGATTTAAAGTTCACTTGTGTTTTCAAGAGTTTTTTCACCTGAAGGACAAAATAATACCAAGGCATTAGCATAGAGATGGTGGATTCACATAGACTCATGATTGACATCAATCAATGGGAAAATTATTTTTACCAAATTTTGATGGGTAATCCAAGTGTTCTACCAAAGCATGGGTAGAAAAACTTGACATCTACTTTTATTTGAACAAGGTTCTAGAGATGGAAGCTATCAAGGTTGCAGTGCTGCACCTTGAAGGTGAAGCACATGACTAGTGGTTCCATGGCTTTTCTACATTGGTTCACACCAATGTGACTTCTTATTATGAGTTCACTAGAAGGGTGGTGGAATATTTGACAGAAGAGATTTAGAGGCACCATTCATGAGACTTGTAAAGTTGAAGCAATCAGGTAATATAGAGTCTTATATTTCTGAATCTTTGAGATTATCTATTATGGTTCCTGATTTTTCTGCAGCAAGAAGGGTGTACATGTTCATCGATGGTCTACATGAACCTCTTCATGGGTTGGTAAAGTCTACCAAGACCACTACCTTGCATGAGGCCATTGAAAGGGCTAGAGACCTTCAAGATGCCTTGCCAAAAGCAAAGGAAAACTTCTAGCACAAGCCTTATTTTCCTTTTAAAGGAAAGGAAGAGAAAGATGATCCTTCAAATGAGAGCTCATACAAGAAGCCCCTCGATCATGAAGTCTGGAGAGACCTGAAGAAGAAGAAGCTATGCTTCACTTGCCAAGAATCATGGGCACCTGGACATCGATGTGCTACTGGAAAAGCACATTAAATAAAGGTATTCTCAGATATTGAGGAGGAAGAAGAATATGAACCAAGAAGAGGTCACAGCGCTGACATTGTTGGAGGAGATCCAACACCATCAGGAGATGGTAATGGAGCATTTTCTCCTATTGGAGGGACTCTCGCATATTTGAGAGTAGTACCTAAGTACTTGAACTTAAGATTTCAAGGTTCAATCTTGAATCATAGGGCTTCTGTATTGATTAATAGTGGGGCCACCCACAACTTCATTGATGCCCATATTTTGTGAAGGGGGGAAATACCCACTGATACTTTTGAGGTATTCTCTATTTTTTTCCCAGGAGATACAACAATGCAATGCATGGATTATGTCGCATCACTTTCAGTCACCATGGGTACCTACACTTTGGTTGATCACTTCTTTTTGGTTGACATACCGAACACCAATATGATTTTGGGTGTTCAATGGTTGATTACATTGGTGAAAGTCACCACTGATTGGGAGGCTTTGCAAATGGAATGGGTGGACCAGAAGAGTGGTGATTCTCAAATGATAAAAGGCATGCATACATACCCCTCACATACCACTTCCACATAGAAATCGAAGATGGATTTGCACAGTGGAAGAAAGGACTTTATAGTCCCATCTACCATGTTCATGAGATTTTGGCAAGGGACAGTCTTATCTAGTGGCAAACCACCTGGGAGGCAACCTGATTCAGATTATGTGGGAAATAAATCACAACATGAGGCTCCAAGATTAGATCCAGGAGGGATTGGAGAACTAGAATACAAAGCTACAGCGCTGTGAGTCTTGGGTAAGCTCAAGAAGGATGGAGATCTTCTTCCCTTATCATCATCACCCACTCTCATTTCTAGTTCTGCACTGTGGGAGGAGAAGAATGGAAGGAATGGACTTCCAACACACACATTTGGCATGGGAAATGTCGAGGAAAGTAGCAACATGACAAAAATTCCTATTGATACACCATCAGCATTGTCATTGTTGAGAATTTTAGATCTATATTGGAAATCCCAACTGTTGGTGGATTATTACAAAGATCTTCACACTTGTATGATACTTGATGACCATCTGCATGAAGAGGGCTATTTAATCCAAGGAGGATTCATCTATCATCATGGTAGGATCTTATTTTCCAGAGCATCCAAGCTCAAGAATAATTTTCTACAAAGAGCTTACAAAGAGTTCTATTTGAGCCATATGTATTCCATGAGCGTATACAACATCATCACGAGGAGCTTTGATGGGAAGGCTTGAAAGAAGAAATATATCAAAATTTTCAAGAATGCATCTACTATGTGGATTTGGGGCAGAAACATGACTCCATGAAGGAGTTATTTCAGCCATCTCTTCCTTATTTTGAAAGAGGAGAAAGATCCATGCAGCACTCCATTTGTATGAGGAGTATTGTTGGTGAAGAATCTGATCATGCAAATCATGTTTTATTTTCTGATTGTACATATTATTTCACCATGTTTTTGCAGGCCATGGCTACAAGGAGGAGTAATACATCATGTAAATATCATGACAAAATTTGGGTCACAATTTTTTTTGAATTTGGCCACTCCCTTGATCAACAAAGGGAGATCTTCTATCATGATGGGTGCTTTCCAAAGGCACTAAACATATCTCATACTTTCAGCCATAGTGAGATAACATGGACATCAAGTAAGTGGTGGGAAAACCACTTACCATATCTTCATCTGATGCATGTAGGAGATGCACTGTGCCGGTTTCATATGTGGGACTATGACCCACCTCCACATGCTCAAATTTATTTTTGTGTGTATGTAGTTTTTCTTCCATACATTGATGATATACTTGTACATTTTATGCAGATGAATGGAGGGAAGATGGGAGGCATGTATGTACCACATGGGATGGAGACTCTCTATGTACCTTATGTTACATGTTTCAGGGAGAGCGTTGGTTTAGCCATGTTTGTTTCATTTGATTTATTGAATCCTTGTGGGATGGACTATGTACATCTCATGATGACTTTGGAGGAACAATTCATGGAGGGTTGGATTGGTGAACACTTAGCTTATGTAGGGAGCTTAACATATGATGATGTTGTCCCCAATGGAGGAGGAGAATAGTTGCATTACTCACCTTATCAGTTGCTTCAGGAAAAGCAACATTGTGGAGGGGAGGATTGTAATATTCCCAATTAGCCCAAGCTAATGGGAATATTCATTTGTGCTTCATTTTTCAGTTTCATAAATAAAAATGTAAAGGAGGATCATAAAACTCCTAACTCAGGAAATAAATAAATTCCACTTGTGAACAAGTCTAAATCTAGGCTATTTAAATAAGCACTCTTAGGTGTGAAAGGGGCTGAATCTTTTGACTGGTTCAACCATGACCAAATGAACAACGTTTTCTTGGAGGAGTGGCCATCAATAAGGCACATCGCAGTTCTAGTTGGAGGTGTTTTGTTACACTGAAATTTGTCACCATGACATTTTAGTACTCCCTTAGAAGTCTACAACATCAAAGTTCCTAAATTCAAGTCTTCAAATTAAGAGAAAAGCTCATAAAAGTCTTAAAAACACTTGTACCACACTTTCTCTTAACATTTCTTGTGGTGCCACACTTTCTTGCTCTAAATCATGTGGAGCTAAATTTACTTTTTATTTATTAAAGGTGCGGACCCCTGTAAAAGATAAAACAAAGGCAGAAAGTAACATTTAGAAGCCCAACAGTCAAATCTGGAAGCTTCTAGAAGCAGTAATCCGGTCGAAGGTTCGCTCCTATCATATATGTTCATTCCTCCATTATGGCAGCCTACCCCTTGGTTTATGGAGCCCAATCCCTTCAAAAGAGAATTCTATCCCTTCTTAATGGGAACCATAACCTCCTCTCTTTTCCTATAAATTGAAGCCATAGTGCAGCATCAAAGGTTAGATAGAAAATTGGAGTTAGTGAGTTAGACTTGGAGAATTTTTTAGGAGAAATGTTGTGAAGACTCATACTCTCATAAGTTGATCATTATATGGGAATTATTACACACCCATGTGCTTTAGCTGAGAGAGTGCAAGGCTTGTCAGAGTAAAGGAAACGCCTATTCCGAACCCCAGGAAGGCCTGTATGACATCAAGGCGGACACGGTTGTAAGGATCTTCTTTATTTAAGTTAATACAAATGAATATTGTTTTATCAATGAGCTTGTTAAATTATGTGGCTGGTTTATTATGTTTTATCAATGGCTTATTTAATTAACTATCTCATTTCTTGAATTCCTTGATCATCAAGATAGGTTTATATTTTATGAATTAATCTATATCATGCAAGTGCTTCTGATTCTTTTGTGTTTGTGATTCCAGGTCCTGAAAAGAGATATATTTGGAGTGATGGGCACTCGGAGAAATAGGAAGGAAGATTAGCATTGGATCACAAGTAGGTTTCCAAAACCTGTTATAGATAATTCTAAAACTAAATCTAGATAAAGTAGTATTTATTTGTTCGTTTGTTTCTAGCTGTCCATAGGACACTTGGGAGGTCTGTCTTGTTCGCAAGAATGACTTATCCGTCCAACAAAATGGCAACTCCACTGGGGAATGGATCTTGAACTTTGATTTATTTTATTTTTGACTTGTGAATTTATTTTTTCTCTAATTTTAATTGATTTATACTGGCTTGGGTATTTTTTCCCTGTAGAATCCCTGAGAAATGATTTAGAGTTTTTTATTTTTTTTCTTTAGTTTTCTAGTGTCCGCTATTTTATTTTATAGAAAGTGCGGGTAGCTCTGCACTTTTCTTGTACCCACAGTGCGGGACCGCACTGGTTTGCATTGAATCTTGCAAACCCTGTGAAATTTTTTTGAAAATATTAAAATCCTCTTTTCTATATTAGTTTTTTAGATTCTCAGTGAATACCCAGACTTGTATCTTCTGTCAGGAAGCTTTGGTTAAGATTTTATTTCAGCATTTTTAGTTTTGAATGATTCTATGAAAGATCTACATGTTATAATGATTTTTTCTTTGTCTTTATCCGACTCAAATAGAAACCTTGGTATACCTTTAGATCACTGGTATGTCCTTGCTTTCTTGCTCAGTCTGATGTCATAGCAGAAATTGTTTTATGAGATTTAGATCCCATTTTTCTCATTTGCAAATATTTTAAAGAACTTTTGTTAATAAGTTTGGAATTTCACTCAAAAAACCAAAATTGGATGCTTTTTGAGTTCTTGCTGATCCGAGAAAATAATTCCTTAGTTAGATTTCAAGTTAAGCAAGACATCCTCAAAATATTTTAGGTTTTGATTCAAATTTCGTCTTTATAATTTTTAGATCTCAAAATTAGTGTTTTTAGCTTTGAGTGTTATTTCTAGAAATTGTAGCGTTCTTTTGAAGAAAAACTTGGTTTGTAGTGTCAATCTTGAATAAAAGGGATTTCTTATTTAGCAAGAGATCATTTTGAGTTCTCATTGAAATTAGATTTCTTTTCATTTATTCTTGTCTGAGGGAAATATTTGTTTTTAAAAGATTGCATTTCTCAACTTTTCCTTTAGATAGAATTAATTGAAAGAACAAGTCATAATAGATACATTTTTAATTTGTTTTGAGTCGGGTCACTATATATCATCAGTTTCATTTTCACACCTATTGTCCTATGAAACAGCCTTTTAAAATCAACACTTAAATTAAAATCAATCTAGTAAATTTTATATTTCTAGGGCTCTTTTCACCAATATAGCTTAGGCTAGTGTCTTGGAGTAGGGAGTAATTAACTCTCCAAGACAATTAAAACAAACAAGTAGTTGATCTTGCGGTATGAAAAAATCCAATAGTCGCTTGTATGCTCTGGGAAGCTCCCCTTAAAGGAGTCAAGCACGAGCTCATATCTGAACCAGTGAGATAATCAATTCTATCTCATTGGAAATGATAGAAGATATGCACGTATTAACAACGGTAAACCTCGGATAGACCATTATCGAGGAGACTGGGGTCACTTGTTGGTATACCTTGGATTATATGAAGGACCCTTCAAGGGGATTGAGCTTTGTTACTTTTCCCTTGCACGTATGTCAAATCGTAGACTGTTCCCCCAGGTATATTAGTTCTTTTTGGTAACCATAGTGACCATAATATTTATGATTTTTTCCTAAGGTGACGATGGAGGAAAGATCCCACTGTACCTGGAGTAGACATCGACTACACTCACTTGGACTCTCCAGAGGGTTATCTTCACTCGATATGGTTTAAGTGGAGAAACTTGCACCAGTCTATTTCATTAAGCAGGCTGTCGGGGTAACTATTATGATCGCCCTCTCTACATTAAAATACTATGATGTTGGATTTAATCACCAACTAATGTTTTTAGTGTGCGAAGTTACTGTTTGTGTGTGGATTGATCTCCTATATTTTTAGGCGTGTGATTCATTTTTTTGTTTCCTTAGCGACTCTAGGAGTTTTCATTGAAATTTTATTTGATTGCGTGTGATTAATAATTTTTAATTGTGGCTGAATTACCAAGAAAATTGTGTAGACTCCAAGGGAAGCCCCCTAAGTATACACCAAGCCAACTTGAAGGGCTGGGAGCTCTATTATTTCCTAGTGACAGTAGAATTATATCAATAGAAACAAGAGAGTCATCTATAGTTATTCATCCTGATTATCAATCACAAACAACATAGCATATTGAAGAGCCAATTTTAGTTTCCGAAGTTACTGGTAGTATTTCTCCTTCTAGTGAATTAGCTGAAGAACCTGAAATTTCTGAGCCTGACACTGAACCTGCTGTATTGGAACCATATTCAATATTTGTTACTTCGACTTCTAGTGATCCTAGTTCACCTAGGGTAAGACATTGCATTAATGAAAATCTTCCTTCTGACCTCATATCTGTTGAAGAACTTGTTGGTCCAGACGAAGACGTAACTCTTCCAGAAACCCAAGAAACTTTGAATCTTAGGGAGCATGAATCAATATTCTACAATCCTTTTAGAACTGACGCTTGGTATTTATCATTGACTGATTTTTTAGAAAACACAGGTCTTAGTTATTCACCACCCCGAATTCCTTTTCATCCTACACCAAGAGGTTATTATCCTTCATCAATTATGTTAGGTGAGTCATCTATGTTTTCGCAATCTCCGAAAACATTTTTAAATGGTGGTCCTTCTATTCCTTTAGGGTACCAGTCACTCTCTGGTGCTTTATTAGGAGCAACTCATTGACTAACTGAACAATTATTATGATCTGGTACAAATGGAACTAAAATTGAAACATTGAACGCGGAGCAAAGTTTTATGATGTTTGGTATTACTCCAAATCCTCAAACTAAAGGTAGTCAGTTATCGCCTGGGGGGAAACCTCAAGGTAGTTAGTTACTGCCTAGGGGCAACCTTCAGGTATTCAGTTACCGCCTGGAGGGAAACCTCAACGTAATTTTTTACTAGGACAAACTGTAGGAAAATATTATTTACCTTGAGAACAATCTCAAGGAGAGTACATACCTTAAGGTCAACCCCAGACTCAGTATATTTATCAGGGTCCATATCAACCCCAGATTCAGTACATGCCTCAAGGTTATCAACCTTAAGGTCAGTACCCAACTCAAGGTCTCCAAATTCCTTCCGGTCAAGCGTTATTACAAGGAGCTGGAAATTTACCAGTTAATTATCAACCCTATGTTCAAACAGGTTATGGTCCTTCATATGCACAACCTTCTATGGGTCAATACCCCGGAATGAACATGGTGTGGAATCCGTCTCAAATTCAATAGACTATGCAACCTAATGTGCAGTTACCTAATCAACCTAGATAGCCTATAGTTTCTGGTCCAACCCAACAACCTATCTAGCTTACTGTTCAAGTCCCTGCACCTGGTTCTGTTCAGCAACCTGGGCCTAGTACACCTCAGACTCCGCCTTAGACTGCTGCAGCTACTGCAACTTCCGTTCAACCTACAACACTGGTTTCTAGAGTATTTGTAGCTTCGGCTTCTTCTATCCCTACATCAGTGCAAAATCCTCAAGCCTCTGTGCCAAAGTCAGGACCTACAATTCAGACTATGGTCCAGATGCCTACAGGACAAGCTGGTACTAGTACGATTGTCTCTAGTCAATCGTAGTTTACTCATCAACCATACCAGGGACAGTATCAATTTGGATAGGCTACACAAAATCCAGTATATCAGTATCAGCTGTACCCCGGGTATACTTATCAAGTACCTCAACAACCCCAGTATGGTCTGGTTAATCCTGGTTACCCAGGAGGTTTCATAATTCTGAATGTACATCCAATTCGAGGGTATCCTAGATATCCTCCTCCAGGCACTGGTTTGATCACACAAGGTTATCAAGATCCTAGCCATCGGTTACCATTCATAGCAACTTTATATTTACCGGATCTATCGTGCCTTATGAACAATCCCATTTTTTATCTTCCATATTGGCCGCTGATGCCTAACAAGTTGCCCAGTGATATTCCGAAGTTTGAAGGTAGGTCAAGAATTATCACCTCTGGTGCGCATCTAATTCACTAATCGATGATTCAATTAGATTACATATTTTTAAGAGAAATCTCATTGGTCTAGCTGCCAAATGGTACATTGAGTTACCACGCAGCTCTTTTAATAATTTTAATGCACTAGCTACTTCTTTCTTAACCCATTTTCAGTTGCCTATCAGATATGAAAAAAATACAGAATTGCTGCCTTCATTAAAACATTCTACGTCTACGTACATATCTCATCACATTCATGAATGGAGACATAGAAGGTTTTTAGTGAAAGTCTCTATTCCGGATCAGATTTTGGCTGAATGGTTTATTAAATTGTTATTGCCCAAAATTACTGAAGATGTGGCCAAAGGAGGCGTTGTTACGGAAGAGCAAGTAATTTCTCAGGCTCAATACCTTTACCTTGTATATACTCAGTCAGGCACTCTGTATGATAAAATCCCCAATTTACCAAGACCTGGTCAATTAACTGCAACTCCTTCTGGCTCTCATGTCGCTGATGGTGTAATTGGTTTTGTTAGCACTGGTAAAAGTAAGAAGAAGTCTTCCAAGATCATTTCTCCTATTATCACTTTACCCGATTCACCGAAAGGAGATTCTTCCCTAGAAGCTTCCACCGATATTCACATTTTAGAGTCATCTACAACCAAATCTAAAACTAGTGGTAAGAAGAAAGGTAAGAATAAAAAGAAAAAATCTTCAAAAGATGAAAATGATACAACTAAACCAACAGAAGAAAAACACAAACCTTGATATCCTTGTCTCATCTATGACGAAGGATCATTTTACAAAAGAGTGCCCACATAGAGCCGAGGTATCAAAATTCGTTAACGGTTCGCCTATACCTGCTGTCTTGAAGGATCCCTTTCCCGCTCAAGATAGTAACATGGTTGGATCTTCCTCCAATACGCTTGATAATATCTTGGTGGTCGCAACGTGATCGCAAGATTACGGTAGTAAAAATACTGGTAAAGAAGAAGAAACATCCAATTCTGCATCATTTACATCTCCCTCAATTTCTGATCCATTACAGATCGAGAAACAAAATCTTGACTTAGTAATCAAACCGCCTGCTAAAGGTGTACTACGTAAATCAACTTTCAATCCACATGCGAGAGCTACTCAGAATTACAATATTTTTGAAGATTTGGCAATTTCCCCTTCAACAATGTCAGCTTTGGAAGTATTGTAATCATGCCCAGCCCAAAGAAAATTACTTTTTTCAGCCTTAGCAACCGTAGATCTCCAGGATTTGAACCTCATGATCTTCGATTTAGAGAATTTTACACCCCTCCTACCCCATCAAATGGCTTTTCAAATCCCGGTAATAGTAAAAAACAAATGTATCTTTCATACTTTTGTTGATGAAGGAGCTTCTACGTGTATTATGTCATTAAAATTTTGGAAATCACCTTGCTCTCTGATGATTAATCAATCACCAACTATTCTCAAAGCTTTTTAAGGAAGAGGTTTTCAGCTGTATGGTATCTTACAAGATCTACCAATAGAGGTCAAAGGAAAAATGGTTAATCTAGATGTGGAGGTGGTTGATGCCCCTCTGAATTACAACCTTCTCCTGGGTCGCAGTTGGTCTTATGCCACGACTACTATTGTATCATCGATCTTTCATCTCATCATGTTTCCTCATAAAGGAAATATCATTGAAATAGATCAGCTCTCATATTATGCATCCGACCCAGCCTCTACTGATAGAATCCAACATATTGGAAAATTGACTATCCCTTATAAGGATGTCGAAGTAGGCTTGATTAAAGATTCAGCTTTACTGGGAAATTTTTCCCTACTTGCTCCCAATGTACAACTTCCTATTGCTAATATCAATATGATTACATCAAGTAATATTTCCTTTGATGATCTTTGGATAGTACCTTCAGAATCAGAATTGGATTCTTATTATGGCCCGATGCCTTTGAGTCCTTTTGAGTTAGCATATCAAAATGTACAGTCATTTTCTGATACTCCTTCAACTAAGTCTGATCCAGTGAATGTGATCAATCAGGAGTCATTTTCAATATCGAGCTTAGCTTCGATACCAATTTGGGATCCTACTCAACAAGTATTAAATACTGATGAACATATTCGTGAATTCTTGTCGGTAGATGAGTTACCATGGGAATATCTTCATCATAGGTCTTCGTTTTTACCTGATCTCAATCATTTTGAGAATGATTTTTTCTCCATTTTTACCACTGATTACGTCAAAGAACCTCAAAATCCTCTCTCACATTTCGATTCTAAATTGAATTTAGAAAATATTTCTACCACGGTTCATCTTGACATTTCATTAAAACCTGGAATTGTTGAAAACATTCATATAGGTGCTTCTTGTACGATTGATGAAATACAAGCATATAAAGCCCTATCTCAGGATTTCCGTGACATTTTCACCTGGTCATATGAAGAAATGCCAGGAATGGATCCGTTGATTGTTTTTCATGAAATTAAGACATACCCCAAATGCTAAACCTGTTAGACAGATATTACGTCAGATACGTCGGACAAAAGATGCCGCTATTAAAGCCGAAGTTGAAAAATTACTTCGTGCAGGTTTTATTAATCCAATTCGACTCATGGAATGGGTATCTAATATTGTTCCGGTCAATAAAAAACAAGGAACAATACGAGTATGTATCGATTATAGGGATATAAATCGAGCTTGTCTAAAAGATAATTATCCAACCCCTTACATCGATCAAATTATTGACGATTGTGCTGGAAGTGAAATGTTCTGGTTCATGGATGGATTTTCCGGCTACAATCAAATCAACATACTCCCTGCAGATCAACCTAAAACAACTTTCATTTGTCCATGGGGGAGCTTTTTCTTATTGCAAACTACCTTTTGGCCTTAAGAATGCTCGCGCCACTTTTCAAAGGGCCATGTCTTGCGCATTTCACGAAATTAAGCACATTGTGCAGCCCTACCTCGATGATTTTCCTGCTCATTATTCATGCAGAGCAGATCATATTACTCATTTACGAGCCATATTTATACGATGTAGGTATTATAAGATTCGTTTGAATCCTCACAAATGTATTTTCTGCGTACAATCTGGACGATTATTGGGATTTATTGTCTCAAAGGCAGGCATTCGTGTTGATCCTTCAAAGGTTGAGGCAATCATCAATTTACCTCCTCCTTCTACTCTTTGCCAACTCTAAATTTTGCAAGGGAAAGAATTTTTTTTACGTCGATTCATTCCTAACTACGCTGAGGTAATGAAAGGCTTGACTAGGTTGTTGAAACAGAATATTCCTTTCTTTTGGGACGAGGTTGCTGATAGATCTTTTGATGCACTAGAAAATGCGTTGACCCATGCACCGTTATTGCATCCTCCCAAATGCAACCAAGATTACTTTTTGTACATCGCCGCTTCCGATTCCATGATAGGGATGGTTTTATTTTAGGAAGATGAATTCCATAGTGAACATGTGATTTACTATCTTAGTTGAAATTTGCATCCAACTGAGATCAAATATTCACATGTGGATAAATTGGCGTTGGCAGTTGTTCAAGATGTCCAATATTTTCGTCATTACATACTTTTATGTAAAAAAATAGTGGTCTTTGATTGTGGCCCTATAATGTACATTTTGAGCAAACAATTTCTAGGGGGAAAATACTCCAAATGGATTGTTATCTTGCAGGAGTTTGATTTGGAGTTTGAAAAATCCAAATCCAAGAAATCATTGATTTTTGCTAAACTTATGTGTGATTTCCCATGTACTGATACAGAAACTGTGGTGGAACAAAAAATCACGGATGAATCCTTGTTTCTTATTAGTACCATTGATCCTTGGTATGGAGATATTATTGTTTATCTTCAGACCCAATCTTTTCAGCCTAAGCTTTCATAGTCACAACGATGAAAAATACATTTCCAGTCTCCACAATATCATATTGTTGGCGACACACTATACCGTCATGGTGTAGACTCAGTTTTTCGATGTTGTTTAACCCATGAAGAAGCCGAAAAGGTTTTAAATGACTGTCACTCTGGAGCATGTGGCGGTCATATGTCTGGGTATGCCACAGCCCAAAAGATACTGCGCATAGGTTACTTCTAGTTGTCTTTATTTAAAGATTGTATTTATGCGGTCTGAAAATGTCATAATTGTCAAATATTCTATCGAAAAATGTGTTCACAACCTACTCCTTTTCACCCTATAATTTTTGTCGGTCCTTTTGAAAAATGGGGCATTGACTTCATTACATGTAACCCTCACTCGGCCGGGGGGCGTGGGTATATTATTCTGGCAGTAGATTATTTTACCCAATGGGCTGAGGTGATGCCTACATTTGCGACAGATGGAAATACTGCAGCTAATTTCATGTTCAATCATGTGATTTCTTGTTTCAGTGTACCCCAAATGATAATTAATGATCACAGGAGCCATTTTCAAAATATCATGATGACTGAGTTAACAGACCAACATGGCCTACGCCATGATAGTTCTACACCATATTATCTGCAGGCCAATGGTTTAGTTGAAGCAATTAATAATTTTTTAGTCACCATGATCAAAGGAATAATTGGAATTCATAATTCGAATTGGCATACCATGCTCTTTTCAGCACTTTGGGCATATCGAACCTCAGCAAAAACATCAACAGGCTTTACCCCTTTTCAACTAGTTTATTGTTTAGAAGCGGTATTACCCATTGAATGCGAGATACCATCACTCCAACTAGCCATAGAGTTATTACCGGCCACTTATAAAGAGGAGAAACATTTTTTATACTTGGCTCAATTAGATGAGAATCAACGCACTGCTGCATTAGCTACCGAGACTCATGCAAAAAAAATGAAAGCTCAGTATGATAGAAGTGTTACCCTTTGTAATTTTTCAGAAGGAGACCTAGTTTTGATTTATGATCAAGCCAATGATAAAGGAGGGGCTGGAAAATTTGAACCCATGTGGCATGGTCCGTATATTTTCAAGCGATAGCTTGCAAAAGGGGCCTATGAATTGATTGATTTTGATGGGGTCTCTTTAGGTAAACCTAGAAATGGAATTTATCTGAAGAGATATTACGCTTGATTTTTGTGTGGAGATATTATCTATATATTAGTTACTTTTTATATGATGTGCTATAGATTAGAAACATGTGCCTAGCTTAAGTGTGATTTTACTACTATTCCTGCTTATCTAGATTACTCTTGATATTGCAGATGTCGATGTCCTTTCAAACATATATTGGTTTTACTGATGGCGCTTGTCATAGTAGACGGAACATCTCTTCCACATCTTGGGTTATTTATTCACCCACTGACGAGTTAGTATCTATGCATGGGGTAAGCCTTTGTCAAAAAACAAACAATATTGCTTAATATAGTGCAGTTATCGAATTATTGTCAGAATCAATTTCATTTGGAATTCAGAGTTTAATCGTTAGTTTAGATTCTAAACTTGTTGTATTACAGTTAAACCAAGTATATGACATTAGAAACCCAGTATTATCAAGATTATTTTTAAGGGTTCGTCTCTAGGAACGAGAGTTCAATTATATTGAGTATCAACACATTCCAAGAAATTTAAACACATTAGTAGATGCAATAGCTTCTAGTGTTATAAATAGACATTTGCAATAATAAATTAATAAATCAACATTCGATAACATGATTGAACAGGTAACTAGAAATAATAGTATATCATAGTATAGATGTAGTGTTCAAAAAATAGTACATCATCTTCGATCAGAGGTTCAAAATGCCTTATGATTAGAAAAAGGTGATACAAAAATGAGTCTATACAGTCAATCATCCACTATCTGTGGTAATGATCACGATAATACACTACTGCTCATGCCACCCTAGTCAAAAATCTCCTGAATGGTCCAGGAACACCAATAACGTATCTCTGTAAACGGAGTGGGATGTCATCTATGGTAGTCTCAGAAATATCCATAGTTAGCCTTTCCAAATGGTGTTCTAAATCAATCAGGATCTATGTTGTCTGATCCTTTGGTGGTGGTGGTGCTGCTGCATCCCTTTCCCTCCGGTCAAAGGGGCAGAGAGTGGCTGGTCGATGTGGACCCACATCTGCATTTGAAATTTTTGTTATCAGTTTTGGACGATTTAAAAACAAAACAAAAATTAGAGATTAGAACCTGTCAAAGGTATTTTTTACCTGACTCATCCCACTAAACTCTTGGAGGAAGTGGCATATCTCGGTCACCACGGAAATCCATGCCCGCATGAGGAAAATCCTCTATCACAAAAAATTGGCATTCTAACCAACGAAAATAAGTCGAGGGAAATCGAACATTCTCCCCACCCTTGCTGTGATGGGCCATCAAAGCAACCCATCGAACCATCTGAGGCTCTCGAGGTCTACCAGCATCAACAGGAATATGTTGCGGGGCTAACATAGGAATCCTCTCTAAAGCAAAGGTAACCACGATAGATCCATACCTGAAGTTGTTTAACTTCCCATTTTTTGCTGTAGTTAGTTGACCTTTGACATTAGCCAACACTGCCTCGCACCAGTTAAATATGGTGCCTCAGAAATAATCTACTGCAATCCACATCTGAGATCCAATAGCTACATGCAAAGTTGCACTTCCGCACAACTTGAAAACGATAAATGCAATCACTTTTAACTCAGGACGGAGGATAGTTTTAATTTCAGTCCATTTTTCTCTAGGATTGGATTCATCATTACAAAACTCTAATTGTAGGCTGGCAAAAGACTGGCCACCTAGCCTAGCCCCAAATAGAGAAAGTGGTTCACCTCTCTTAGACAAACTAGTCAAAAAATATATGTCCTCCAGCTCAATTTCGAGCCAGTGGCCTCCAATCACGAAACACTGGTCTTGAATGTCCCACTTGTTTACCAAACAAGCAAGAAGATCTACTTGAGCTCTCATGCCACTGATAGCCCATAATTTGAATAGCCCACGTGCTTTCAAAACTTTCAAAGTAGGTTGATAAATCATTGCTGCTTCATACACCTCCTCATGTTCCCATTCTCGCCAAATGAGCATTGTAAATATCCTATAATCAGTAAAATGAAGGATTAGAATCATTTTAAAACAAAAAATTTGGGTAGTTTAGGAGGAAATTGTGTTTTTAAATTTGTTATGGTGCCCCTGCACTTTACGCTCAGAGATAGTGCGTAGCTCCGCATGGCCTCTATGTTAAAAGTTCGGGGCCCCGACATTTTCCTTTGTGATAAAATGTCAGGGTCCACATGTACCTAGTGTCCTACCTGCGAACCCCCGAGGGTGGATTTTTGAACCAATTTTCCTTGCAAAAATGAAATTTAGACCCTAACTTAAGAAAAAGAACAGATGAAAAGCAAGGAAAAGAGGTTGTGGATTACCTGGAGCAGACAGTTTTCGATTCCAATGGTCGGTTTTTCCAGAATCTTCTTCGAAGCATTTTTTTCCAAAAGCTCTAAAATTTTCACTCCAAACTCAAACGGTAAAAATGAACTTGAAAAACTCCTTTTTATAATTTTTTTTGAATAAATGAAATTTAAATTTGTTTATTTTTCACTTTAAAAATATTCTTTTTCAAAATATTTTTATTGAAACAGGTATGTTTAATTTTTTGAGCTTTTTGTGTAGAATACCAGATTTTTCAGGAAAAATGATCATTTTTTATGAAGAGTATAATTTTATCACTTTTTCAGGCTCTTTAAGATTTATGAAAAAGAGAAACCATGGAGTCCTCTTTTAAGCCCTTTTCAGACTCTCTAAAAATGAAAAGATTGCTAAGTACTTGACTATTTGAACTCATTAAAGTAAATGAACTGTCGTCCCTTCAGTATAAGTTTACCCCTTTTCCGGACTGAAATGGACTATTTACAAAAAGGGTATACGTTGACTAATCATGGTCTATAGAGTTCTCTCTCGCATTATTTTATCTTTTTTGGGCCTGAGAGACTAAATTTACGAAAAATTACACCCATAGAGTTTTCTTAAGTTTTTTCTTCTGACTCCCTAAAAGTGAAAAACACTGAGTTTCTCCTATACTAGACTCATTAAAATTTAAAAGTAAAGGACCTGTCAATTTCAAACATGAATGGACCACTCCTTCTTAGGGTTTGATTTTAAACTAAGTTGGACTCATCCGAAGGATGAGCTTATAAACAAGAAAATGTTATTCTCCTCAAGCTTGTTAAAAAATAAAGAGGTACTTGCCAGAAATGGTGGGGGAAAAGAGAGAAAACAGATCCATTTGTTACACTTCAATTTGTAAAAGAATTACACCACTCTTGAACATGACACTTTTTTTCACACTTCTACCTGGGTTGGGAAATCCTTTGCCTATCAGTTAATCAAACCATATTGAAAGTCTTTAGCCGGTTTTTGGGTATTGGCTTAGGGAAACTGTCATGAAACCCTCTGCAGTTTCATTATGTGTTCAAGACGAGAATCAAACAAACCATTCATTTGCAAATATTTGTCTCCATTCGCGTTGACCATCCCTGAGTCATTCCTTGCAAAAAAATTCTTCAAAACTTGACCTATGGTTTCGTGTCATGAGCTTGCTTACGACGGATCATTTTCTATCGACGACAACTCATCATCTAGGAATTTGACCTAGAATTCGTCAGTACCTTGGAATCTGCATGCCTTAATGGTAGGTTTCTCGCCTTCGATGACAGGTTGCATTATTAACCTTCCATTGAACGATTCCGTGAAATGTTCGACTTCAGATCACTTATTCACATTTCATGGATTGTATTGAGTACTTTGAGAGACATTGTCATTATTAGTGGTTTCTCTCACACTTGTTAACAGTTCACATCATTCATTGGTAATCAAGTGGTTACTACCATGTTCGACTTCAACACATTTAATCACATGGATAGAATCGTACTAGTTCGGGACGCAGAATTCAAGACCCTGGATCTAGTTTCCACCATCTAGGCTTTGAGGAGTTTTATTATTCACTATGCAGTAGACTATTCATTAGAGATGGCTGTGCCCATGCTATGTATACACTATTGATGTAATATTAAAATCATTTATGTATCAGAACAAGATTAGTTAGTTTTTATCTGAGTATGGAAATGCCTACCTCAACGATGATATATATATATATATGTTTTGCATTGACTGTTTTTACAGGGTTACGACTGGGGTGTCCACAGGCTAATCCTTGAAATGATAAATCACATCACTCTTCGAATGCTCTCAGACTTTTCACTTTAGGGGGAAATTTTTGACACTGAAATTTGTCACCATGACATTTTAGTACTCCCTTAGAAGTCTACAACATCAAAGTTCCTAGAGTCAATCCTTGAAACTAAGAGAAAAGCTCATAAAATTCTTAAAAACACTTGTACCGCACTTTCTCTTAACATTGCTTGCGGTGCCACACTTTCTTGCTCTAAATCATGCGGAGCTAAACAAACTTTTTATTTATTAAAGGTGCTGACCCCTGTAAAAGATAAAACAAAGTCGAAAAGTAACATTTAGAAGCCCAACAGTCAAATTTGGGAGCTTCTAGAAGCAGTAATCTGGTCGAAGGTTCACTCCTATCATGTATGTTCATTCCTCCATTATGGGAGCCTACCCCTTAGTTTATGGAGCCCAATCCCTTCAAAAGAGCATTCTATCCCTTCTTAATGGGAACCATAACCTCCTCTCTTTTCCTATAAATTGAAGCCATAGTGCAGCTTCAAAGGTTAAATAGAAAGTTGGAGTTAGTGAGTTAGACTTGGAGAATTTTTTAGGATAAATGTTGTGAAGACTCATACTTTCATAAGCTGATCATTATATGGGAATGATTACACACCCATGTGCTTTAGATGAGAGAGTGAAAGGCTTGTCAAAGTAAAGGAAATGCCTGTTCCAGACCCCAGCAAGGCCTGTATGACATCAAGGCAGACACGGTTGTAAGGCTCTTCTTTATTTAAGTTAATACAAATGAATATTGTTTTCTCAATGAGCTTGTTAAATTAAGTGGCTGGTTTATTATGTTTATTAATGGATTATTTAATTAACTGTCTCATTTCTTGAATTCCTCGATCATCAAGATACATTTATATTTTATGAATTAATCTATATCATGGAGGTGCTTCTGATTCTTTCGTGTTTGTGATTGCAGGTCCTGAAAAGAGATATATTTGGAGCGACGAGACACTCGGAGCGATAGAAAGGAAGATTGGCGCTGGATGAAAAGTAGGTTTCCAAAACCTGTTATAGATATTTCTGAAACAAAATCTAGAGAAAGTAGTCTTTATTTTTCCATTTGTTGCTAGCTGTCTGTAGGACACTTGGGAGGTTTGTCTTGTCTGGAAGAATGACTTATCTGTCCAACATGTTTCATGTGAAAGGAGCTATTCCATTAAGATGCTTTAGGGTTTTGAAAGCTTTCAAACTTATTAAATGAAGAGGAGAGAAGCATGAGAACATTATTGATGATTACGTTATTTCTGAAGATTTTTTCTATTTAGAAATTTCTTATTCTCCTCACTGTTTAGCAGAGAATAGTGTTGTTTAGCACTGGGTGTTCCTGATCGGGAATCCCACCTCTTTCCTTGAGAGGCCTCTTGGAATAGTTTTCATTTCTTGTCTGCTATTAGGCATTTTTCCAAGCTCTTATTCCAACTATAATGTAGATCCTGTTGAGGGTTTGGTTGTCTTTGTAAGATGCAGCAAGTGGAGGCTAGATCTACTCAGATCTATGAAAATCTAGTGCCTCTTTTCAGTGGGGAAGGCTTCTATCACATTGGAAAGAGAGTATTGGATGATTGGAGCTACATTTTCAGATCTTGGCTTGAGGCCAAACATGTTCTAGAGCCTACAACGTAGTTTTCCTTCCAGGACTACGTTATTTTTAAGGGTATTGTTGCAGGGTATTTTGGCACACTTTTCGGAGGATTGGTTTTCATGCGTTGGGGATCTTCCCTTCACATTTGAGATCCATTGGTTGGGATCATCATATTTTATATTTCATATCAGATCTGTATATCCATGAATTTTTGAATATTTCTGCTAATCTGCAGCATTAGATCTTAGATCTACTCCTTGTACTTCATGTTTTGCTGAAAACCCCAAGGGACATTTGAAGAAGAGCCTATCTAGTGTATAGATATGATATAGATCTAACTTTTTGTACACAAATCTGCTCTACATCTAAAGTGTAATCTACAATAGTTGCAACTAATAAAAATAATGTTTTCAAGCTATTTCAGTCTTAATACATGGTTGCAACACCTCTTTTTTAAGATTTTCTTCCATAAAAGTCTTCTATTTCCTGTTTTACATCTCTTGGGTTTTCTTATTAATATATTTTTCTAATGTATATTTAAATAATGAGCCTCCATATTGGCCTCCTGCTCTTACTCAACTGATATGCATTATTTCTCTGCATTATTGTTTAATATTGCTGCATTTCCCATTTGGGAATATTACATCTACTCGCAGGAAGCTTCTACTTCCATAATGATGGCTTCAACCCTCAGAATCACTATAGACCATGTTTCATCAATTTTCACATTGGATCACACAACTTCAACACAATTCTTCATAAATGTCAACAAAAATAAACTTCACCCAATACATCAATGAAAACAGTGAGATAACTGTAATCAGAACATTGTAATAACCAGATTTCAGAATCCGTATGTAGAATCAAATTTAACCATGAAAATTCATTATCTCAAAAAGAATACTGTACTTTTCTTTACTGAACTCGCATGTATACATGCTTTCCTTCACCCCAACCCGTGTAATATTCGCATTTTAGCACATAGCTAAATGGAATATTAAAATTTTGTTTTCATCACCTAGCAGCTAAATAAATGGGTAAGGAAGCCCATGATTAGTAAAACATGAATAAAATCCCTCAAATATAAAAATGGATAGTCATAAGAGTTTGATTTCACACCCCTATGTGTGAAAATGGATATTTGCATGAATACAAGGTCAAGTTTGACCAATTCAATAGCACTGGGAGAGGAGGAGGAAAACACTTTGATAGACAGCGCAGTATGATTTGGAAGAGGGTTATTTGGTGGAGGAAACCCTAAAGAGTGGGATCCATGGAGAGAGGGCTTTCACTTGTTTAAAATGAGGGTAAGGTAGCCATTTTTTTTCATGTTATGTGTTATTGATTTTATGGTCTATTCAGACTTTGTGTAACCTCCAGCTGTTTAGCTGAGTCGCAGTGCTACTTAGCACAAGGATCTCCTGCTTAGGAATCCTTCTCCTTCTAAGAGAGGCCTCTCGAAGGATCATGTACTTCATTCTCCACATTGAGGCTCAAGGCCAAGCCACCTCCTATAGATACAACATTATTTTTGCTCAAGTGTAACGTTGTGTTGTAGGGTGTTGCAGTGGAGGACCTCAACACCATTTCCGGAGCTGATTTTTAGAGGAGGGAGTCTCCAATCCTTTGGGAAGCTAGTGAGGAAGGTTTCAGAACTTATTGCAAATCTTGGCATTGGGCCAAATCATTCCCTTTCCCCTACAACGCAGTTTACTTTAGTGACTACGTTATTTCTAGTGAGCAATTGCTGTGGGGCTTTGCAAATATGTTTGGGAGGGTGATATCTTAGGTGAGAGGATTAGCCTTTAACTTTAGAGATCCATTGGAGGAGGTCTTTCATCGGATGCAACATCTTTAGCCTTCTTCACTTATTTCTAGTTCTTGAGTTGCAGCTGCTACCTAGCAACTCCGGCATTTTCCAGATTTTGTATATTATAACCAATCATTCCAGAATTGACTTGAGGTAGCCTTTGGGAGTTGAGATCTTCACTCCCAATGTTGTATGGGCCATGTATTTGTATATCCATGTATTTGAAATATGTTAGCATGTATTTTTTCTTATAAAACTGTGCAGTCATATCTTGGGCACACTTATGTAGTAGTATTTTATCATGATTTCTGTACTTGTCTATTAAGGCTGAGCATTGCTTATCTTGAGTAGCATTTTCCTCAAGATCTTGTATTAAATTTTTGCTGCTATTACTTAATAAGATGGCTATGAATATTTCTTACATTTCTATGATTTGAGTGTCACTGCTACTCCATTTTTGTGTTTTCATATTGCTGGATCTGCAAATTTATAATATCTTAATATATTCTCATTGTTGTAGAACTTCCCTGATTTGGGATATTATAGTGGTATCAGAGCATAATCTTGGCTCAGCTTGTGGATCTTAGCCATTATGCTATCAAGAAAAGAGAATATGAAGACTCCATTATGTGGAGAGAAAAAGGAGGATAAGCTTACAAAGCTTCTTCCAAAATATGTACAGAGAATTCATGAAGATTTCAAGAAGATAAGGAGGGAGATATGTACAAGATCTCCAAGAGGGTTTGAAACTAAGTCAAATTCTAGATTTTCTTATAGGGAGTGTGAGCATGCAGCCACACCCTGTGATTTACAGTGTAGTCTCATGTTCATTTTTGCTATGAGAGAGAGGGAGGAAGAAGGGATGCTTAAGAGGGGAACTCTTAGTGGTTTCTTGCATGAATATGAATCTCAAACTCAGAATTTTAGAAATCATATCAGTTTCCTGGAGTTTTGAAATGTTAAGCTAAGGAGGAGTAAGCAGCATAATATGGATATATTTCTTCTATATATCTTTGATGGTTCCCCTACATGTTCAGCTAGGGCTTGGGTGGAAGAGCTAGACACCTTTTGGCAGCAGCATCAGACTTCTGAAGATGAAGCCATCAAAGTAGCAGTGCTACACTTTGGAGGTAAGGTCTATGCATGGTGGTTATTTGAGTCCTTTACTTTAAAGAATGCAAATGCTTCTTCCTATGAAAGGTTCATTAAGACTTTGATGGAGAGATTTGGTAGGAATAATTCTAAAACACCTGTGGAGGAAACAAATACATTTAAAAAAACAAAACCCTTGCATGTGATGGAGGAGAACATAGACTCAAAATCACTTCAGAGAAACATAAAGGAGGTTGATATCTTGCATTATAATTTGTTGGAGGCAAGACCTTCATCTTGTATTTTGGCATAAGGAGGCAAAGAGATCCCTTTTCCAAAAGAGGATCCAATCATTGGAGGGTTTCCCACTCATGTTGAGGACGCTAAGGGCAACAACTCTGTCATTTCTAGAGTTGATCTAGCACCTCATGCAGAGGAAGGAGGAGCTCTTGCTCCAACTAGAGGGATTCTTGCATCTTTGCAAGGAAGTCCCTAGGATCTCATGTGTGGAGATCAAGGCACAACTCATTCTTTACAGGTGCCATTGATGATGAGGTGTGGAACTATGGAGATACAAGGAGGAGATAAGGATGATGACTAGCATTATGTGATGAGGAGCACACATTCTTGTCTATTTCATGAGGTTGATACACCTAAGAGGGAGACTGGATTGTGTAGTCAGAATAGGGACAAGTATGTTCATTCATATGTTCAGTCCACTCTTGACATTGATGTCTCACTACATGGAGGCATTCCAACAAGGAGGCCACCAGATCTATCATTAATGGAAGACATCTTGTCTTTGGGTTCACCGCTCTTGGATTTTGGAGAGGTGAAGGGTTTGGAGGATAATTTTGGCATGGGGGATGTCAAAGTAGCGAGAAGCATCATGAGGAGAGCTTCATATGCCAGATCACGAGTGTTGTCTCTTATGAGGGTTGATCCTTACTGGAGATCTCAGCTCTTAGTAGAGTACTCCAAGGATATTGGTGCATGCATGATTCTTGATGACCCAGATAGAGATGATAAGTATATAGTGGATGATATGGTCATCAATTGACATGGCAGAGTCTTCTTGACTAGAGCTTCTAGTCTCAAGGAGAAGTTTCTACTTGTAGCACAGGAGGACTTCTCTTCTATGCACTTTGATACATATTTCTATTTGAGGAAGGAGTTCACCTGGGAGGGCATCTAGCATGACATATTTCAGTATATGAAGATATGCGTAACCTAGAGGATGACAGACAGGATGTCACAACCACTTCCCTACTCATTAGAGGTGAAGGAAAGATCCCAGTTGAGCCATTTCAGCTCAAAATCTCAAGTACATGACGGAGGAGGTATAATTTCACATTTTGTATTGTACTTCTTTCCCTTGTTTGAGCAGCATGATGTGTCAAGAAGATTTATATTTTCTTTCATATTATATGATGATGTACTTTCAGCTACTTGTAGCATTGACTTTGGCTATCCATTTGGTGGTTTGTGGGGGAAGCGACATGATTCTTGGTTTGCACCATTGACACCACATTGTAACTTCATGTTTTCATCTTATGATATGAATGTGGCAGCAAATAAGTGGCTGGTAAAGCACTTGTTATTTCTCATTTTGATGTAGGCAAAGCATGCACTGCACTAGTTCCATGAGTGGAACTATGATTCACTCTCCAGTTGTCCTTTGGAAACTTGTTTTCATTGTACTTTGCTTCCATACAATGCTGATATTTTTATGTTCATGGGGAGCTTTGTTTGGAGGGTGGGCCTGAGAGTGGGGATGCCCATTAGGAGCATGATCCTACCCACTTTGCATGTTTTACGTTTCAGGAGGAACCATGGGCAAACCATGATTGCCACGTTACATTTTTTTCCTTCCTATGGGAGGAAACACTTGAAGAACTTGAGGAGGCACTTCATGGATCATGTGAAGATGAAGGAGCTAGCACATCCAACTCTTTTCCCTTTGAGGATGAGAGGAGACTCATCTATGAGCCACTCCATTTAGATGAGCAAAACATATGGTAAGAGTATTGTTGATTTTCATAGTAATTTTCCTATATGTATACACCTCTTAACCATATATGTGTAGGGATTTGCTCAGAGGAGGAATGTTCTTCCTTCTAAATTTTGTGGTCTACATAAGGCCATTATGGATGATCACTCCCTAAGAGGATATGGGGAGGAGATTTCTTATGAAGAACATCATCACATTGTAAATTACATCATTCACTTTCTCCAGACTTGTGAGGAGGTTGGGGCAGCAAGCAAATGGTGGGGAGGCCACCGATCATTTCATTTAATATGGCAGTTGAGAGTCAAACTACGTTGGCTACATCTAAGGGACCATTTTCCTTCTCCCTTACTTCACATGGCAGCCAGCATGATTCTCCTTAAGGTTCCGTTGGTTGATACTGCTAATGCTTTTCTTGGGAGCATGATTGGGAGAAAGGCACATTGGGTGAATATGTTCTTGTAGGGAGAAAAATCCCACACTCTTTGCACTACATGTTCTAAAGGGAGCATGGGGGATGGTATGGCCACCACAGAAGAATATTTTTTTCCTTATGAGGTGAGCCATATAATGAATCTGATGCCATATGGTGATGACTTCCAACTGATCACATATGAGATGATTTGGGCCAACATGTTTCATAATGTTGGAGGAGAGATCCTTAGAGCTCTAATCTTCATTTTTCCACTTGAGGGAAATACCATGGTAGCCCAGGATCAACATACACTCTATAATTATCCTAAGTGGAGAGGAGGAAAACGTAGGGTAGGCTATTTTGTCTACCAATATCATATTTTCCGCCCACCTACATTGACGGAGCCATAGGTGGAAGACAATTTTCACGAGTTTCCCTGTTGGGAGGTAACTCATTTTGCATGGATGATTGCTTGGGGAATGGAGGATGAACATGAGGAAGGTGTTCCTCACACATTTTAGACTCAATTCCTTGGGAGGAGGATTTCCATTTCTATCCTTACAGTTGCTTGAGGACAAGGAACATTTGAGAGCGGAGGACTGTAATATTCCCATTTTAGCACACAGCTAAATAGAATATTAAAATTTTGTTTTCATCACCTAACAGCTAAATAAATGGGTAAGGAAGCCCATACTTATTAAAACAAGAATAAAATCCCTCAAAATTAAAAAGGAATAGTCATAAGAGCTGGATTTCACACCCCTATGTGTGAAAAGGGATATTTACATGAAGACAAGGTCAAGTTTGACCAAGTCAATAGCGCTGGGAGAGGAGGAGGAAAACACTTTGATAGACAGCGGAGTATGAATGGGAAGAGGGTTATTTGGTAGAGGAAACCCTAAAGAGTGGGACCCATGGAGAGAGGGCTTTCACTTGTTTAAAAGGAGGGCAAGGCAACCATTATTTCCCACATTATGTATTATTGATTTTATGGTCTATTCAGACTTTCTGCAACCTCCATCTGTTTAGCTGAGTTGCAGTGCTGCTTAGCACAAGGATCTCCTGCTTAGGAATCCTTCTACTTCTAAGAGAGGCCTCTTGAAGGATCCTATACTTCATTCTCCACATTCAGGCTCAAGGCCAAGCCACCTCCTCCAGCTACTGCGTTATTTCTTCTCAAGTGTAACGTTGTGTTGTAGGGTGTTGCAATGGAGGACCTCAACACCATTTCCGGAGCTGATTTTCGGAGGAGGGAGTCTCCATTCCTTTGACAATATAGTGAGGAAGGTTTCAGAACTTATTTCAGATATTTTCATTGGGCCAACTCATTCCCTTGCCCCTACAGTGCAGTTTGCTTCAGTGACTGCATTATTTCTAGTGAGCAATTGTTGTGGGGCTTTGCAGATATGTTTGGGAGGGTGAGATATTAGGTGAGAGGATCAACCTTTCACTTTAGAGATCCATTGGAGGATATATTTCATCAGATGTAGCATCTTCAGACTTCTCCACTTATTTCCAGTTCTTGAGTTGTAACTGCTACCCAGCAACTCTAGCATTTTTGCAGATATTGTATATTATAACCAATCCTTCTAGGATTGACTTGACGTAGCATTTTGGAGCTGAGATCTTCATTCCCAATGTTGTATGGACCATGTGTTTGTATATCCATGTATTTGATATATGTTAGCATGTAGTTTCTTTTATAAAACTGCGCAGTCATAGCTTGGGCACACTTATATAGCAGTGTTTTATCATGATTTCTTTACTTGTCTCTTGATGCTGAGCATTTCTTATCTTGAGTAACATTCTCCTCAAGATATTTTATTCAATTGTTGTAGCTATTACTTAATAAGAAGGCTATGGATATTTCTCACATTTCTATGAGTTGAGTGTCACTGCTACTCCATTGTTGTGTTTGCATATTGCTAGATCTCAAACTTTAGAATATCTTAAGATATTCTCATTGTTGTAGAATTTAACTGATTTGGGATATTACAACCTACATATAGATCTGTGAATACTGATCTTCCAGAATATGGTTAGTCTCAGAACTAGATTTGAGGCTTTCAGTCATATATCTTTTTAGTATTGTAGAACCCTTGATCAGTTAGACATTATTGAACATATTTACTCACTCATTGATCATATTTGTACATAATCAAGTTATCATCATATACAACATTGAAGCAACCCAGATCTACATAAAAATTTCATTGACAGACAACAGAATTACAACAACAATCAATAGAAAAACCTTTGCAATAAGCTTCATAAATCATGATTTCCATAAGCACTTTTTCAGAGACAAAGCCACATATATACGTTATTTTACCAAGATGAACTAGCATATAGATGTGTAAATATTAACTTTGAAAAATGTAATATATCTATAGAACTTACCTAAATTTCTTCACTTCACTTCAGCAAACATGCGCCAAATCACAGATCTAATCCTCTCTTCAATAGATCATGCAGGAACATAGGAATTTCAGGTCTAAAGATCCTAATCCATAATTTTATCCAAGGGTGCATCATAGATTCAATTTTACCAATAAAATAGAGTTCATCCCATGCATATATACTTTAGAGAGAAGTATTTAGTAGCAGCCCTTACATATGCACACATTGCACTATGTTCTTCTTCTCCTTATATAGATTTAGAATTTACCAATACCATGAGTCAAAACCACACAACTGTCGATAGTATTCTTGGATGAAATAAAATAGACGACATAATGATCAATCCCATGGGCTCATACCATGGTAATGCCCCTTGGTATCATATTTTTAGAGCACAAAAGGCATACACGACTTGGATCGTTCTTATCTGCATGTATACACGACTTGGTCTATACAAACCCGCATATATAACCTATAGTATGAAAAGTAACCAATCTTCTGCTGGACAGTACATATTTCTTCTGATAGACTACTAAGCTTCTCCAGAAGACATATACTCCATATTTTACCAGAGTGTTTCCATCGACGAAAACATATTAAGACATAACAATCATATTGCTAACAGTCTCCCCCTTTGGACATGATCAGAACCATGATGGTGTTTGATCACCACAATAGATAAATACATTAAACATAACCATTATTCAAATAAAAAAAATACTCTCCCCCTTTGACATCAAGGGAAAAGGGCACTATTTTGACAATGCTCCCCCTAAGGTCACGCTGAATCTCCAGACAGATTTTTGTTAGACTCTATTACTCAACCGAGTATGACCTTTCCTGTCACCAAGGTCTCATACTTACATCAATGATACAACAAAATGGAATTACATAATTGACTCAACTACCAAACCAAGTGGGTTTACAAATTTGAACAAGTGCTTACATGACTGAATATAACAATTTACATCATGAGTATCAAAATTCACTTTTGCATCAAATTACAGAAATGATATTTCTTAAACAGGACCAAAAAATCTCAATAGAGAGATGATATATCATAAACCACTCAGAATGCCAACAATGCATCCTTTTCAACAAAGCAGGTGCTCCCCCTAAGCTTGTGCATTCTGAACACCGTTAATAACCAATTCATCAAAGAATATTCATCAAGGAGACAAATATCAGAGAATGATACAAAAATATGAATATTTGAACAACAATGAAGATTACCCAACAACACCACAACTGTTCTGAATGGTGACCCAAAGATTTTTTTTTTGCAAAACACATACATGGTTTTATGCACAGAAACTCACGTATATACTCTATTCACCTTTACGAAACCAGCGTATCAAATTTAAATTTATGAAATTAAGCTGATTTGATCAGAGATGCAGAGACAATTCCTAGATTCTGTCTGATATATTTGAATGCTTCCCTGGGAAGAGGTTTAGTAAAGATATTAGCAACTTGTTCTTTGGAGGGAACATACTCCAATTTAACCTTTTGTTCAAGAACTTGTTAACGTAGGAAGTGATACTTGATAGGAATGTGTTTGGCCTTGGAATGCATAACCAGATTCTTTGATATACTAATGGCACTTGTATTATCACATAAAATGGATATGGGAGGTGAACATTTGATTTGAATTTCTTGTAGAGTCTCCATCATCCAAAGGATTTGTCTGCAACATGATGCGCAACCACATATTATGCTTCAGCTATAGGTAATGCAATAGAAATTTGTTTCTTGCTAAACCAAGATACTAATCGGGGCCCCATATAGAATGTACCACCACTAGTGCTTTTTCGATCATCAACATTTCCAGCCCAATCCACATCTGTGTAAGAATGAAGAGTGAGATAAACATTATTTGGATACCATAGACCAAAGTCTTGAGTCCCTTGTAGATATTTGAATATTATTTTTGCAGCCTAAAGGTGATACTCTTTTGGATTAGCTTGGAATCGTCCAAGAATCCCAACTGCATGCATAATGTCCGATCTTGTCCTGGTTAGATAAAGAAGAATTCCAATCATGGATCTATATTATGGTTGATTCACAGTGGAATAATCATCATGATAACTGAGGTTACATCCAGTTACCATTGGCGTACTCACAGGTTTGCAGTCTTCCATCCCACACTTCTTCAGAATTTGCTTAACATTTTTTGCTTGTGATAAAAATATGCCATTTGTTGCTTGTTGCACTTGTAAGGCAAGAAAAAATGTTAGCTCCCCATGTAAAGACATTTCAAATTCCTGTTGCATAATAGAAAAAAAATTCTGACTCATGAACTCTTCATTACTTCCAAAAATGATATCATCAACATATACAACTACAATCAATAGTTTATCATTCTCAATTTTTGTGTATAAGTTACTACCAGCAGATCCCTTTGAAAAACCTTGTTGATGAAGATATTTGTCAGAACGATAGTACCATGCCCTAGGAGCTTGTTTTGGACCATATAGCCCCCTTTTAAGTTATCAAACAAGTTTTTCATCATTTTCCAGAACGAATCCTTCTCGTTGTTGTATATAAACTTCTTCTTCTAGATCACCATTGAGGGTTGCAGATTTAACATCCATTTGATAAACTTTGAATTATTGAAAGCTTGAAAAAGCAAGAAACATTCTTATGGCTTCAAGTCTAGCTATAGGAGCAAATGTTTCTTCAAAGTATATACCTTCTTTTTTAGCATACCCTTTGCAAAAAATTCTAGCTTTCTTTCTAATAACATATCCATTTTCATTTAACTTGTTTTTGAATATCCATTTTGTTCCAATAAAATTTTTATCATGAGGTCTTGCAACCAATTCCCAGGTATGATTCTCTTCAATTTGACCAAGTTCTTAATTCATCGATTCAATCCAACATTCATCTTTGCTAGATTGATTTACATTCTGTGGTTCAATAGCTGATAACAATGCCAGATAGCTAGGGGATCCTACAAGAGTTCTTCTTTTTTGAACACTTGATCCCTTTTCTCCCAAAATTTGAGATTCTGGATGATCCTTTTGAACATACATGGATGGAGCCTTTTCCGATAGATCTTCTTCTGATGCTTCATTGGGTTCACCTTCTATATTGTTGCTATTTGATGAGGGAAAATATACATCATCATCATCTTCATTTGTTGTTGTTATTTCCATTTTAGGAGCTAAGAGAGACTTGTCAATTACAATGTCAATACATTCAACAATCTTCCGAAGTATTTTCTTGTAAAAATTATATTCTTTACTTCTTTAAGAGTAACCAAGAAATATTCCTTCATCTGCTCTAGGTTCAAACTTACCAATTTTCTCATCATTGTTCTTGATAAAAAAATTTCTTCTAAAAACTTTAAAATTATTTCCAATGGGAAGAATTCCAAACCAAAGTTCATAAGGCATTTTATCACTATTTACTAGAAAATTTACTAGTAATTTGTTAAGAAATTTTACTACAAAGAAATTTTAGAAAGGCGTGTTCATAAGGCCTTGTTAAGAAAATTTACTACAATATGTGTTGCTTCTCCCCAAAAGCTATCTGGAGTTCCAGATTAATCAAGCATAGCCCGAGCCATTTTTTGAACTATTATATTCATCCTTTCTGCCACGCCACTTTCATGTGGAGTTCTAGCTACAAAAAAATGTCTTTTTATGCGATGATGTTAAAAGAAATCAAATAATTCATCTGGTATATATTCTCCTCCTCGGTCAGATCTAAGACATTTGATTTTTAGATTTAATTAATTTTCAACCAAATCTTTGAAGATCTTAAATTTTTCAAATGCTTCATCTTTATTTTCTAGTAACCCAATCCAGCACATTCTAAAGAAGTCATCAATAAATAAAATATAGTATTGTTCTCAATGAGGTCAATTTTTCCTTACAGGACCATATAGATCAGTATGTATAAGTTCAAGAGGCTTACTTGCTGATCCTTCTTTAGCATTGAATTGCACCTTCATTTTCTTACCAAATTGGCATGATTTGCATATGGTACTTTAAGGTAGAGTGATGCTCGGAAGATCATGAACAAATTTGAGTTTATTGGATTTGATTATTTGAGAGAAGCTCAAATGTCCCAAGCTTTTGTGCTATAACAAAATTTATGAATATTTACGTAAGTGGCATTGTTCTTGGCCACCTGTCAATACATACAGATTGTTTTTTTCTCTACTTCCTCTTATTACTGTTTTTTCTATATCAAGTTCACGTACTACACATTATTTTGAACTAAAGATAACTTCATTTCATTGACCACCCATTTTTCTCACACTTAAAAGGTTATGCTTTAATCCATCCACATACATAACATTGTTATCTTTCACCTTTTGTTTTAGAAAAACATAACCTTTTCCTTTAATGACAACAGGAGATTAATTTCCAAAGGTAACATTCTTTTCTTTCTCTAGAGAGTTGTATGAAAGGAGTTTAATTTTATCACCTATCATGTGTTTTGAGCATCTTCTATCAATTTACCATTGATTTTCTTCCCCTTCTGCAAATAAATTTATGCCACATATTTCAACCTATAAGTCCTTCCTTCTCCATACCTTGGAATTTGAAGGTATATGTTATTTTGGCTGAAGTTTTCTCGTGCATTCATATTATTCATGATAAAATTTATTGCAATAAGCACATTCAATTTCATTTTGGAGAGAAGAAAATTTTCTATAAGTATCCTTCTTTATTACAGTCACATTTATTTGCTTTCTTTATTCTCTCTTCATTATGGTTTTGTATGCAACATATTGAGAAAATTTATGACCAAAATTATTACATGAGAAACATTGTCCATTAAAGAAGAAATTTATGCGATCTTGAAACCTTTTATCTATGTTTAGTTTCTAATTGATATTTCTATTATTGTTCTTTCTTATGTTGAAGTGGTCATGCTTTACTTGTGTAGTCTCTTTGTTCTTTTTCTGAGTGAAAAAATTTTGTTGGTTGGCTTTAGCTGCATTTAGATGGCTTGGTGCTGAAGACTCATAAGATTCTCCATTATATACAAGACCTCTCTTTACAAGAGGAGAGCGTTGTACCTTGATAATTTCATCTAAGGTTTTAGATCCTTTAGAAAATGTAATATTTAAAGTTTTCACTTTCTCAATCTCCTTTCTTAAACTTAGTATTTCACATTCTAATTTCTCATTGTGCTTCTCCTTTTCTATAATATGATTCTTTAAAGTATCTATGGAAATTTTGTTTTCTTCCAAATATATTTTGAGATGATTTATTTCTTCAATAAAATCATTTTCTTCTAGTGCATCCATAAAAGTATCTTTAGACTCAATAGATTATTTTTCAAAAGCCATGAGTAGTCTAATATCTTGATCAGATTCTCCTTCTTCCCTATTTGATAGACCATCACTATCTTCATGAGTATAATAATTTTTTCTATTCATAAACCATTTCTTATTTCATTTAGAAAAATCCTTTCCATTTCCATGAATATCTTTATGGGGGAATTTAGCAGCATAATGACCAACTCTTCCACAAGAAAAAAATTTAAAAGGAAGCTTACCTCTAAACCTTCAGGTGCTAAGTTGTAGCTTCTTTACAAAATTTATCTCATCTTCTTTTGAGACATAACCTGATCCTTCTTGTTCTTCTACATCCTTTCCTTTTGCAACAGCTCTGAAGACAACTTCTTTGACTTCAGATGGACCTCCTTTTCTCATTTCACAAGCAACCAGAATCCCATGAAGTTGAACAATAGTAAGAGTTTATAGATATTTCTTCTCTTCAATAGCAGACAATTTAAACCCAAATTTGGGAGTAAGAGATCTTAAAACCTTTTCTACTAGATTAGTGTCAGTTATGGTTTCACCTAGATTTCTCATACGATTTACAATATCATCTAGACGTAAAAAGAAACTCACATTCATTTCCTCATTATGCATCCTGAGTTTTTCATATTGAATTTTGAGAGTTTGGAGTTTAGCACTTTTTACCTTGGCATCACCTTCACAACTTAGAATGATTTTGTCCCATATCTCCTTTGTTGTATTCAACAACATGAATTTAAAAAATTATGACTCAGTCAAACTTCCCAATAATGCATTGACCGCCTTTACATTGGTTTCATAGTTCTTTCTTGCTACTGCATTTTTTGGAACTGAATATGGATATTGATAACCTCCTTCAACTATATCCCATACATCTACTCCAAGAGACTGAAGATAGGATCTTGTCCTTATCTTCTAGAAGATTAAATTGTTTCCATTGAAGAGAGGAGGCCTGATAGATGTTGTCCCATCTTGATTTCTCATCTTAGCTGATCTTCCTTCTAATGTTTAAGCTTCTTTAGAAGGACCTTCTCTAATGCCAATTGTTGGGAAAAATACTGAGAGGGGGGTGTGAATTAGTATTTAGAGCTTACTGATAACTTTTACTTTTTATTTACTAAATTCCATATGTGACTTTAATGAACCCAACTCGCATATAAACGTGCATATACCGACAGAAACTTGCGTACACTGATATAATTTTATTGTTAGAAAAATTTTTGGAAACAATATTTAACTCAGCTTATCAGTTGTGCATCTATTAGTTAAGAAGTAAATATGTGCAGTAAAAGTAGAATAAATCATCACACAAGAGCATCACACATGAACACCAAGATTTAAGGTGGAAACCAAATTCGGGACAAAACCATCGAGTTGTCTTCTCTATCTTCAATATTTCTTATATGGGAAACTGTTTACAATATTGTATTGATGCAGACTCATATGAGTACGTAGGCATCTACCTCCACAAGGCTAAAACCTTGTCTCGTTCTGCAGCTGCTACTGGAAGGGAGCTACAACCCCCTTAATCTTGTTTACCAACCACTACTATAAGGGAGCTTTGACCCCCAAATCAGAACACCAGCTTCTACTAGCAGGAAGTTTCCACTTCCATACTGAAGGCTTCAACCCTCAAAATCATTGCAGACCATGTTTTATCAATTTTCACACTAGATCACACAACTTCAAAAAAACCCTTCATAAATATCAACAACAATAAACTTCACCCAGTACATCAATCAGAACAGTGATATCACTGTAATCAGAAGACTGTAATAACCAGATTTCAGAATCAATATGTAGAATCAAATTCAACCCTGAACATTCATTATCTAAAAAAGTATAAACTACTTTTCTTTAGTGAAAGCACGTGTATACGTGCTTTACTTCACACCAACCTGCATATAGATATGTGAATATTGATCTTCCAGAATATGATCAGTTTAAGAACTAGATCTGAGTCTTTGAGTCAGATATGTTTCCAGTATTGGAAAACCCTTGATCAGTTAGACATTACCAAACATATTTACTCACTCATTCATCAGATTTGTACATAATCAACTTTGCATCATATACAACCCAGATCTACATGAAGACTTCATTGATAGACAACATAATTACAATAGAAATTAACAGAAAAACCTCTGCAATAAGCTTCAGAAACCCTAACTTCGATACATGATTTTTCAAAGACATAGCGGTGTAAATACACGATTTTACCAAGATGAACTGGCTTGTAGATCTGTAAATATTAACTTTGCAGAATGTAACTAATCTATATAAATTACCCAAATTCTTCACTTAACTTCAGAAAAAATGCGCTAGATCACAGATCTAATCATCTCTTCAATAGATCATGCATGAACATAGGAATTTCAGGTATAGAGATCCTCATCCATCATTTTATCCAAGCGTGGATCATAGATTCAGATTTATCAATAAAATAGATTTCATCCCATGCATATATACTTTAGAGAGAAGTATTTAGTAACATCCCTTACATATGCACACATTTCACTATGTTTTTCATCTCCTTATATAGATTTAGCCTTTACCAATACCATGAGTCAAAACCACACAACTGGCAATGGTATTCTTGGAAGGAATCTAATAGATGAAATAATGCTCAATCCTGTGGGCTAATACCATGGTAATGCCCCCTGGTATTATGTTTTTAGAGTGAAAAAGGCATACACGACTTGGATCGTTCTTATCTACATGTATATGTGACTTGGCTTGGACAAACCCATGTATAGAACCTGTAATATGAAAAGTAACCAATCTTCTGCTAGAAATTACTCATTTCCTCTGATAGAATACTAAGCTCCTCTAGAAGACATATACTCCATCTTTTACTAGAGAGTTGCCATCAAGGACAACATATTAAGATTTGCGGAAATGTCCTAATGAGTTCCCAAGTTCAAGAATTCCAGAACAAGTCATGCACTTTGGCTCAGCCCTCCGAGGTACACACTCTTTCTGGAACAAGTGTTGTACTGAGCTAACTGACATGATCACGCGAATTGGAAGCCCAACATTTTTCTTCACTCTTAGTGCAACTGATACGAAATGATATACCATGTTCTGAGCGAAAATGTTGATTTCCATCCAGTTCTATCATACCATGTCGTGTTATGATATATTTCAAAATATGCAGCCAAAGCAGAAAAAAAATCAGAAATTTATCGCCAAATGTTATCACACCTCTCCGACAACCTTGCTCCAGAAGCACCTACTGTTACTATTCTCTAGAAACTGCTTACAGAAAGCATAGTATATCGACACATTGGGGCATAATAAATGTGTCATATGTTACAAAAGTTACCACTCTCACTCTTCAGTTGCACATTTGTTTCTATAAATGTTAATAGAATTATTTTTCAGAAATTTTTTACATGCTTATGAAAGTCCCCTCTGAGCACCACCATTTATTCTTGAATACATAAGTAGACCTGCTTCATTAGAATTGTCTCCTCTCCTTGAAGTTGCATGCTCTTGGTCATTTTCTCCTCCTCGGAGACAAAACCAATGGAAACACACCTTCCCTCCGATGATTGTCCATATCTTGCCATCATACACCACAATCCCTTCCCCTTATGATCCTTCTTATGCCATTTATTGTTGTGCTAAGTTAATATTGTATTTCCCTTTCTGCACCTTCCCCAATGATATTGGATCCATGAATGAGGAAATCATTGCACATTGGAACAAAAGAAAGGGACATATATAGCATGGCATGTTCATCGCGAAGTTGAAAACCCACAAACCCCACAATCCAAAGATCAATCTACTCCTGTCCCTACTCCTCTTGACCTCCCCCTTGACCCTATGCACATGAACCAATGGGAAATACTCTCTCATATTCACTGAGTTTACAACATTGAAATTGATAGCCTTGAAATCATTGGCCATCGTGACTTTCATGTTAATCATAATTGGCCAAATACTTCTCTCCCTATCCAATTGCAAGAAACTGCCATAAATTTCATTGAATTCATCCACTCAAATAGTCAAAACCAACATCGTCCTTCTTTAACCCTTCCTAAAAATCACATATTATCTCCCACCCAAAAAAAATCTTTCACACTTGTTATTTCTCACTTCAAAAACCCTTCACCAAAACCCTCACTTAGAATCGTCATACAAGGGACAACTAGGACTGGAAAATATTCTTTGATAAAAGCTTTTCAACGTACATTCATGGAAGACTCCCCAACAGGTAAAAGCCCATTTTTGTTACTTGCACTCACCGGCATTGTAGCTTTCATCATAGACGCCCTTACAATACACTTTTCCCTTCACATCCCTATCCAAACAATGCATCCTCTTGAAGGAAAATCGCTCCTACACTTGCAAGAGAAACTCTGCCATGTAGAGTACATCCTCATTAATGAAATGAGCTTCATCGGACCCAAAATTCTTTCCCGAATTGATTACTGCCTACAACAGGCATTTTCCCTTCATCAAAATACACCATTCGTCAATCGATCCATCATTCTTGTTGGGGATTCAGGCCAGCTACCACCTGTGAAATACATTCCCCTTTATGTTGTCACATCACGTGGAACTGCACTTTGGCACAAGTTTGATACTTTCGTAACACTTACAACTATTTTTTTCCAATAAGGTGCTGACCCTTCCCATGTTGTATTCTGCCATATTGTCACAAATCTCATAAATGGAACACCTACACCTGAAGATTGGAACCTCCTAATGTCAAGGGCAGATTCCTCTATTACCTATGAAAAGAAACAAAAATTTGAAGACTCCATGCACCTATATGCAAGAAACAACTCAGTTTCCTTGCATAATAAAAAATATTAAAAAAAATGAACATGTCTGTAGCACTATGCTCTACAAAAAAACAAAGGCAACAAAGTTTTACTACATCGGAAGAAGAACAACTAGACGCAAAGGTTCTCTTATGCAATGAACAAAAATTTATGCTCACAAATATGGCACAAAACAAGTTGTTTAGTTTGCATCAAGTACAAGGAGCCTAGCTGAGAAAAATTACTTCACTATTGGAAAAGAAGTTAAAGCTGCCTGGAATGCTATGGATAAATTTTAAATCCACTTAGTTAATAAGAAGTTTCTTTTAAGAGCAGATGCCTCTACTTTGAAAAAGGTATTAACTAAAGACATCAGAAAATCTGGTGAAGCCAAGTTTGCTAGATGGAAACCTTTTTTTGCTAATTTTGATATTGATGTTGAACACATAAAGGGGGAAGAAATTTTTATTCCTGACTTTCTAAGCAGAGAGTAGATTCAGCCTGCACAAGTTATGATGATAGTAATAGAATGGGATCCTAACCAACAACAAGAAGTGCTCAGATCAATTCCTGAGAATAAAAGCTGGTCAGAATACAGAGACCAATGGAAGCCAACATGGCAGTTAAGAAATACCAAGGTATTGGATGCAAATTTGTAGCCACATACATACATTCTCCATTTGGTACCATAAAGGAGAGTATACCCAAAATGAAACAAGTGGATACATGACATGGTGTACTGCAGAAGCATGATGGACTCCCATATTGCAGAAGAAAGCCTCAATCATGATTTTCACGACATCAATATGATCTGGTTACAAAGTGGTGATAGACGCCAGATATATCACAGATATTTCTACATTAATAGGACAAGAGATCTTGCATTCAACAATGGAAATGCTTTGTGGCCAGGAAATAATCCTTCCCTTATATTTCCTAACACTATCTATAATTTTGCAAGATAGAAAAAGATATGGTTGGATATTTTGAATGTTGATGGAAAAGGAGAAACCCACTATACAAAGTTAAAATTTGGTCCAATATGGAAAATGCAGAGAGGTCAAAAGAATGAATGGTTCCAAGATTGGTGGAGTGATTACAGAGTAAACAAAACTACCATAGATCCAGTCTACCATGAATCATGTCTCCAAGATCACTGTAATTGGTGTGCCAAAAGAAATATTGAATGTTTCCATCCTACATGCAATACAGTTAGTGATCTGCCCAAACTAGAAGATCGTGAAATTCTTCATCAATTTATGATAGGGCATTATGAATGGATAGTCATGAAAAAAATTAAGCACCAAATCATCCTTGGAAAACCAATGATTGTCAGGCATATCTATAAAAAATCTTGGGATGAGGTCAAATATAAGAAATATCGGTTTCCTGCTATTTCTATCCTTGAAGAAACTACTTAATGGTTTTCATGGATTCCAGAAAAATATCCACATTGTAATGATGTCTAGTCACAGACTAACAGTGACTGGTTTTCTCGTGGCCTTTCTGGTAAAAAGCCTCCATAGTGTAAATATTATTTTGAAATATTTTCTCGTGGGCTTTCATAAAAGTATCCACAGTGTTTGAATTATGATTTTGTACAATGATTCTGTCATTCGCGAGACTCGGAGCACTTCTCCGAAAGTTGGTGTAGTTTGACCCACATATACCCGATTGATTGATCAATGTACTAATATTCCTTACGACAAGTAGGACCAACACTCAAATTCTTGTCCCCTCTCCTTTCCTATAAAAGAAGGAGGGTAAGGCTCATTTGGGCATCGGATGTTGGTGAGTTAGGGAGTCTAAGACTTGTGTGTATAGAGTCAAGTCTGAGTAGTTTCCTACTCTGCATCTGCAGGCCTTAAGCCTGATCTGCGTGCATTACAAAATGAAGATTCAAGTCTGTAGGTCGACCTGAGAAGCCTGCGTATCAGTGTGCTACGCAATGATAAGAACCTAAAGTGGCCAGATCTTATAGTGTGTCTATAATTTTGTCTGTGTGTTTCTTGTTCTATAGACTGAGTCTGTAATCAACTAGGTAGCCTCTAGAAATCTATCTCATTTATTGAGAAGCCATTACTAGTAAATGTTGATACAGTCCATCTCAAGAAAGAATGGTTGAGCCTGTATTATCAAGCTCTGTAAAATCTTCTGAAAATAAATAAGTAAAGATATCATTCCGCATCATCTGAGTACTGTAAAATTTGATCTTTTATATTGTCTGTTGAGGTAGTATTTGTGTGACATTTTTATAGTATAGGTTTGCTCGAAGTTCACCAGAGGTTCGCCAAAACGCAGAAGGGACACCAGACCGTAATAGGTGAAGGAAGCCGGGAAGAAAGGTCGGCAGAGCATGAAATGCCCCAGTAGGTTCGTGTATGGGTTCATGTATGGGTTCGTGTATGGATAATTATTTTTCACACAAAGAAGAGACTCAGCATGGCCAAGATCAGCCTATGTTGCTACTGTAAGCTTCAATCAGGAAGCCCAATTTCTAGCAGGGGCTTCCTAACTGAAGCTCGCAGCAACAACACAGGCTAATCTTGGCCTTGCTGAGCTCTTCTTTGTGTGAAAATTAATTATCCATACATGAACCCATACACGAACCTACTGGGACATTTCATGCTTTGTTGACCTTTCTTCGCGGCTTCCTTCGCCTATTACGGTCTGGAATCCCTTCTGCCTTTTGGAAAACCTCTGGATATAACAATATCACACAAATAATACTTCAACAGAAAATATAAAATCTCAGAGTTTACAATACTCAAATGATGCGGAATGATATCTTTATTTATTGATTTTCATAATATTTTACAGAGCTTGATAATACAGACTCAAGCGTTCTTTCCTGAGATGGACTGTATCAACATTTACCTGTAATGGCTTCTCAATAAATGAGATAGCTTTCTGGAGGGTACCTGGCTGGTTACAGACTCAGTCTATAGAACAAAAAACACACAGAAAAACTTATAGACACACTACAAGATCTGGCCACTTTAGGTTCTTATGAGTTCCGAGCACACTGATACGCAGGCTTCTCATATCGACCTGGAGACTTGAATCTGCGTTTCGTGATGCAAGAAGATCAGGCTTAAGGCTTGCAGATGTAGAGCAGGAAACTACTCAGACTCGACTCTAAACACACAAGACTTAGACTCCCTAACTCACCAACATCCAATGCCCAAATGAGCCTTACCCTCCTTCTTTTATAGGAAAGGAGAGGGGACAAGCATTTGATTGTTGGTCCTACTTGTCATAAGGAATATTAGTACATTGATCAATCAATCGGGTAGATGTGGGTCAAACCACACCAACTTTCGGAGAAGTGCTCCAAGACTCCCGAATGACAAAATCATTGTACAAACTCATAATTCAAACACTGTGGATACTTTTATGAAAGCACATGAGAAAAGATTTCAAAATAATATTTACACTATGGAGGCTTTTTACCAGAAAACCCACAAGAAAACCGGTCACTGTCAGTCTGTGAATAGACATCATTATAATGTGGATATTTTTCTAGAATCCATGAAAACCATTAAGTAGTTTCTTCAAGAATATAAATACCAGGAAACCGATATTTCTTATATCTGACCTCATCCCAAGCTTTTGTATAGATACGCCTGATGATCATTGGTTTGCCAAGGATGATTTGGTGCTTAATTTTTTTCATGACTATCCATTCATAATGCCTGATCATAAATTGATGAATAATTTCATGATCTTCTAGTCTGAGCAGATCACTAACTATATTGCATGAAGGATGGAAACATTCAATATTTCTTTCAGCACACCAATTAAAGTGATCTTGGAAACATGATTCATGGTAGAGTGGGTCTATGGAAGTTTCGTTTACTCCGTAATCACTCCACCAATATTGGAACAATTCACTCTTCTGACCTCTCTGCATTGTCCATATTGGACAAAATTTTATCTTTGTATAGTGGGTTTCCCATTTTCTTTCAACATTCAAAATATCCCACCATAGCTTTTTGTATCCTACAAAATTATAGATAGTGTCAGGAAATATAAGGGAAGGATTATTTCCTGGCCACAAAGCATTGCCATAGGTGAATGTAGGATCTCTTGTCCTATTAATGCAGAAATATTTGTGATATATCCAACGTCTATCTCCGCATTCTGACCAGATCATATTGATGTCGTGAAAATCATGATTGAGGCTTTCTTCTGCAATATGGGAGTCCATCATTATTTTGGAGTACACCATGTCATGTATCCACTTGTTTCCTTTTGGGTATACTCTCCTTTCTGGTACCAAATGGAGAATGTCAGTATGTGGCTGCAAATTTGCATCCAATACCTTGGTATTTATTAATTTCCATGTAGGCTTCCATTGGTCTCTATATTCTGACCAGCTTTTATTCTCAGTAATTGATCTGGGTACTTATTGCTGCTGGTTAGAATCTCATTATGTTACTATCATCATAACTTGTGTAGGCTGAATATACTCTCTGCTTATAAAGTTAGGAAAAAATTTGTGTTCCCCCTTTATGTGTTCAAAATCAAAATCAAAATTAGCAAACAAAGCTTGCCATCTAGCAAACTTGGCTTCACCAGCTTTTTTGATGTCTTTAGTTAATACCTTTTCCAAAGCAGAGGCATCTGCTCTTAAAAGAAACTTCTTATTAACTAAGTGGATTTCAAATTTATCCACAACATTCTAGGCAGCTTTAACTTCTTTTTCAATAGTGGAGTAATTTTTCTCTACTGGGCTCCACGTACCTAATGCAAACTGAACAACTTGTTCTGTGCCATATTTCTTCTACTTAAGAATACCTCCCCATCCTTCATTGCTTCAATTAGATTCAACAATCTTATCAATATCATCATCTGCAACAAATAATATAAGAAGATTCCTAACCTTGGACTTGATATCTTTGACAGCAATAGTATGGTCTTCCGTCCATGGCTTAGGGTTTTTCTTGAGCCTTTGGTTTAGCAAAGTCCTGTCTTTGGCACAATCTTGATAAAAGTTGCTCACATAGTTTAAACATCCTAAAAATCTCTGCAACTGAGTTTTGTCAGTAATAACATCTGGAAAATTATCGGCAAACTCTAGAGCATGCTTCTATAGAGAGATCTTTCCATCTTTGATAGTATGGCCTAAAAATTTGACAGAGGTTTCAACCAACTCTATCTTTCTCTTGCTTAGAATCAGGCCATTTATTTTTACAACATTCAAAAATATATTTACATGTTTAAGATGGTCATGTAAATTTTTTGAAAAGATCAAAAATATCATCTATATATACGATCCACCATTAAAAGTATGGTTTGAATATAGAATCCATTGTCTTTTGGAATTTGGATGGAGAATTCTTCAATCCAAAAGGCATAACATTCCACTCATAGTGGCCTACTGGGACACTGAATGCAGTCTTAAATTTTTCTTCCTCTTTGATCGCCGCCTGCCAGAAGCCTGACTTCATATCAAACTTTGAAAATACTTCGGCACCTGAAATTCTTGCCAAAAACTCACCTTTGTGTGGAATGGGTTAAGTATCATCTGTAAAGATAATGTTTAGAGGCTTGTAGTTTATAACCAGTCTGGGAATACCTCTAATCTGTTCTGATCTTTTGTTGACATAGAAACCATAACAGTTCCAAGGGCTGTTAGATTCCCTGATAAGTTTTATATCCAACATATTTTCAATTTCTTTTTTCCACAAATCTCTATACTCTCTGTTCATAGGAATTTCCTTGCTCTTACATGGTCTTCCTTCATAATATGACTTGTAAGGAAATTCAACAAAGTGTTTTTTTCTATGCCAAAATGCGTTTGGCTCTTCTATGCAGCATTCTGCTTCAAAATTTTGTTTTAAATCAGAGATTTGGCTTTTTATGTGAGGAGAATTTAGCTGTTCTCCAATTCTTAATGTTGCCTTTAAATCCTTTAGGTCTTCAAGCTTATTACTGTCCAATTTCAATTTTTCCATGGTTTGGACGATGTTAGACATTCTGGGAGTGGATATATAAGGCAACTCAATTCTTTTAGAACTCCCATTTGACTTAGGCACAGTAATAAAATAGCCAGCTTTGTTACCTTTTAGTCTAGCTGAACCATGGGGTTCCAAATCTACCAAAAATACATTACCTAAAATGCAGTCAATGGGGATATCTGCAACTCTTTTTCACCCATATTGCAACTCTTTTTCACCCAAACCAACAAATTTTATGAAAGCTTTTACCCAATATTTAGATGGGATGACCTTATCATGTAGGATATTTAAATGTGCACCTGAGTAAATTAGTGTTATTAGAGAAAACAATTGTCCTTTAATACAAAAGTTGAGCATAACATGATGGTGCTGGTACTGGATTGTTAGAAGTCTCATTTCTCTGAATCCAGTGGAAGTATATTTCTTTCTTCTTCAGGCTTTTTTCCTTTCTATAGTAGAGAAACTTTATCTTTTAAAGTATAAATTTTAGTTTTTAAAGAGTGAATCTCTCTACTTTCCTCCCCCAAAGTGAGTTGGCGAAATTTGTCTTGTAGTTTTCTCCTCTGGAAGGATTTTGTGTTTCTTTCATATGATGCTTCAATAAATAGCGACTTTGAAGAAGATCCTTTATTAGTACTGTGCACTTGGCTGAGGAATGCTTAAAGAAGCTTATTCTTTATGTCTCCTTCATCAAGTGCTCTTATTTGAAACAAAATTTTTAATTCTGCGTCATCAGCAGTTTGTGCCATAAGGACTTTTTCTTTGGACTGGTGAAAAAAATTTAATTCTTCTTCACTAGAAGAATCATTATCAGACAAACCAGATTCAGATTGACAACTACAATTTTCTGAATCCGAACAAAAACATGTTGCTTGAACATGTAATTCTTCTTCAGACGAGGAGGAATATGAACTTTGAGAATCAGAGGTATCAACTTCTTGGAATTGTTGGAGCTATTCTCTCATCACTATGTTAGGAAAATTTTCAGCTCTGTGGTTCTTTGATCCACATTGGAGACATAGTGTTGAAGATTCAATTTTCACAGTTCTCTTATTTCAAAGAATGGCCTGAGATTTCCTACCTTTGTTCTTTCTAGAATCGTCTGCATCTGGACATTTTGATGAAGTATGGCCTATTTTGCCGCATAACCAACATGTCAACTTATCCCATTTATCTTGTTTATGAAACTATAAGTGATTGTCGGATGGTTGATAGTAATGGGTCTTAGGGACATATTTGTAATATCCTCTTCTTGATTTGTGTTGAACCCTTTTGTTCTTGCTATACTGGGTTGGATAGTCTCTGGTCTGCTTTCTTTCTTTCTTAGCCTGCTTCTTTTCCTTTCTTCTCTTAACAATAGGATCATTAAGAGAGAGACCATATTTGTGACAGATTGATTTACTGTTAGGCATCTTTGACATTTTCTGTAGAGACTTGTTCATTTTCATGTCAGTACATAATCCAACCATAGCTTTAGTGATGATGGTATAAATTTCTCCCCAAGTATAAGACTCAAATGGTAACTGAAAAGCATATTGCTGTTTAAGTAAATAAAAAAACTTTGAAGGAAGGGGAGCAAGATAAACTTGTTTCCGAAGTAAATTATTTGAGTCTTTTACTTCAAATATTCTCTGCTTCCAATCTCTATGAAAATATTCATACTGGGATAGCTTATAACATTTAAGGTTCATGAGAATCATCTTATTTTTGTCAACTATCTCTACTTCGGAACCACACCAATGTTCCATAATCATGGAAGTTAGAGCTCCTATCATATTGTTTTGAGGAGTACCATCTGTATTATGTATGATGTTACCTTGTTCATCTCTGAGGACTTCATTCTCCATTTTACTTATCAGGGCTGGTGAAGATTCTATTTCCCACCATTTTAACAAAATACCAGTAAAACATTGAATAATTTTTTTACACGATTCAATTTTAGTTTTACCCCTCAAGCACATTAATTTGTACTCAGTGAACATCATGTCAAGCATTTGTCTAATTTGGCCTACATTTAAGCTATCTACAGTCCATTTTCTATGAGCATCTAGGTGGAATGTATAGGCCTCTGGAATCTTCCTTTTACCATTTACATCAGGAGTAGAGTGTCTGGTATACTGAATCTCCAATGGCTCATATATTGGAAGAATACGAGCTTTTGATTCTCAAGGAGATTCTACTTCTGTCTCTTTGAATAAAGAGGCTACAGTAAGTTTCTCTAAAGCTTCTACTTCTTTACTAGACTGGGCTTCTTCTCTGGGAAGAAGGTGAGGAAACCTATCAACTGCTTTGAAAGGATGCTAGATCTGAATATTTCTTTTATGAAGAAAATATGCTTGGACTGGTTTATCAATAGTCTTTATTTTGGCTTTGTCTAATTGTATAGAAAGCCTTTCTATTAATCCTTGTGTAGAGTGAAATTATTTTTCTACTTTTGCCTCTACAGCTTCAATTTTTTCTAAGGATTCTCTGGAATAACTTCTCATAGAAGAAGTAGAAAACTGAATATGATTTAGGCTACTATTTACATCAGATACTGATACTTGAATACCATCAAAGTATTCTTTCACTGTGGTTGCCTTAGCAACATTCATTTCCAGGCCTTTGACTGTAGTATTTGTCCAATTGGTTTTCTCACTGGATTTCAGAATTCTTCCATATATACCTAATGCATTGTCATCTTTAAGCACCAAAGGGATTAAATTTGCATATCTTTGGGCTTCTCATAATATAATGCCTTTATAAGGAGGGAAGGTTGTACTAGTTTCAACCTTACTGCCACCAAGGCTAGTCCATGAATGTTGTGTGGTGGAAGGTGTGGTTGTGTCTATCATCATGACAACTTCTGTCTCTGCTATCTTTTTCCAAGTGTAAAAAGATATCCATTCATTATTAGAGTCCATGTATTCTTTCCATTCTGTGGCAAGCCTGATTCTTTCTTCTCTACTTGCACTGACATCAAAAACATCAGCCTCAGGATGTATTATTAGATCCCAATTCAACATGGATTTCATCCAATGGGTATCTATCTTATGTTTTGGGAATCCATCCATAACAGAGAGGAAATTATGCCTCTCAGGGACTGATGCCTTCTTGCAATCAGCAGGAATATCGTTAAATATGCTATTCAGAATTAAATCATTCAACTGTTCCAAGTATCTAATAGCATATCTGGGCATACTAGATGGTCTCAAATTGCTAAATATTTCTGTCAGCTAAGGGTCTTCATTTTCCAAGGAAGGTAGGCTATGCATCATCATCATATGATCAGACTCATGTGGAAATGGAATGTCTGAACATTTGGGGTTTGGACATGGATTCACAGATGTGGAAGGTGGAGCTTCTCCAGTCCTAGGATGATGATTATAATGGATGACCATTTAAGAAAGTTGGCTTAAATTTACAACATATTTACAGCTTATGAAAATAACTTCAATGGATGAAAAATTTACTAACTCGGAAAATTCAAACAACTCAATGTGCTGGCAATGTACAGTGAAATGAAAAGAGCAAGCAGTATCTACAACTTCATGACTTTTATATAGTAGTAAAATTTTTCAGAGGTTATCTATTCTTCAACGATCACTAGTGGATCTTCTAGGAAAAGAAATGACAACAGAAGATTTGTCCTCTTGGACATTTTCTGATGTGATTCTCTACATACCCGCAGGCTTGGGATTATTGACAACCCAATGTTCAGGAAAAATTAGATATTCCCACTTGATTATCTAGTGTTCTATCTTTTGATTCTTTGAATCAGTTAGAAAAACCACACTGGATTTGGAATCTTGACTAGAAGCATGTAGGACAGCACGATACAAGGTATTCGTATGTCTGAAAAAACCTCTAGTTTGAATAGAGATGTTACTTCTTTCGTGCAGTTTATAACTGAATATAAACGAAAAGTGGGTGACTACTATAAAAAGGGGTACGGTTAAATGTCATTGAAAATTACTCAAAATTACATAGTTGCAAGGAGTTGTGCACTCCTCCAAGGTACATAAATTTGGGGATGGATGTACTACGAGATGCAAAGGTATTTATCAGTTCACACCATCAAACATAAGAGCCATATTAAAAAGAAATCAAAGTAAGTGATCCATCGATACTAAACATCGAGCATGAAAAAGGGGAAACCTGCAGAAGAATCATTGCACACTACTCAAACCATCCCTTCTCAACCCACCATAGATCCTAAGCCTAAAAATGTGTGTCATCGATCGATGGTGCCACACTTCTCAGGAGTTGTACGTGTCAAGAGATCTATAGTTAGAAATTTCCGAAAGTTCGAAAACAACACAAACATAGATAAGAAATATTGCAACCCAAAATTTATAAGTCTGTTAGGTATCCTCGAGAGGATTAGAACATCGTTTGACTGTGGCACATTGTGAAAAAAATTGAGATAGTATGGTTATATGTATGATGGCATATGAACCAATTTCATATGGTTCATATAGCCTTGTGGCACAACATAAAAATTAGTATATTACAAAGGATTTAACCCAATTAATTTGGGATCATTATGGAAATGTAATTGTTAAAAGTAGAAGAGAAGAAAAAGAATTATGGGATATGTTACAATTTGATTTTTATGTGATTTTGTAATATACACCAATAACCTCATATGGAAATGCAGGAGTTAAAATTTTTTATACAAGTTACTCGATAACTATCCAAATCACTATTAAATATTCCTTACACGACATTACATAGAATGTTCACCCATTCATAGTGAAACCTTAGTACGAGAATAATAAGTTTCTTAACCATTAACAACCTTTATTATGGTACGTTAACATAAAAATTTATGATGTAACCTTTCATTCATTCATTATTCATGTAGTCATCACATACTTGACATTATGAACATCATAACAAGAAAGGAATCAACATCATCGATTTGACACAATAATCAACCACATCATTGAACACCAATATACCCTAGAAACCCTGTAGGGTGAAAATAAAAAAAGTTTAAATTAAACCCTCGTGAGGGTGTTCAGCCCTCACTCAATGGCTTATATGGGAGACCATCCCTTAACCATCGTCTATAAATCTTACAAAGGAATATACAAATATCTAGCTTAAAGCCATTACAATAAATATGATAGCATTTACCCTCTAGTCTTCATATCTTCATATCCTGGTGGCATGGATGTACCCACAAATTACCAATGCACAATGGACCATCCTATAGCTTGCACTAATCTGCATGAGCCATCGCACCCATCTGCATTAACCATTAATCATTTACTTGACACCATATTAAGCATAATATTACCTTTTCAAAAGTCACCATCACTTCCTGTTATTGATGTCATCAACAAGCTTTTATAGCATGATTATATAAAGCCTCAATCAATCAATAATCAATATTTAAGCGATCCTTTAACTCTTATTGATGTGCATACATGAAATGTGAATACAATATGAGAACATGCTTTCTTCTAACATCACTACCTTAGTGTAAGAAAGTAATTATCAATTCATGTCAAGATAAACCCCACATTATTATGACACTTCTCGCACACTCTCACATTCGTACAGGAAAATTCACTACAATTGTCCAGGAAATCCTTTAATGGAAATGACACAATGTGCATCCGAGCTACTTAAACTTTAACAAAAGAACCAACCCTTCAGCTATTGCTTTTGGTGCTAAAGCTAACATGATAAATGTTGTTCCTATGCATACAATGCATAAAGTTTTAAAATAATTTCCCAAAAGAATACTTAACACAATAGAACATGCAAACACATATTTCCTTTTCCAGGAAATATAACATAATAGGCATGCAAAGACATTGATTTTTTTCCATAAAACTAATGGAATAAAGCATAAGAATATATGTCTTATTCTCCAAATATTATACCAACATTACGTGTATATATATATATATATTTTAAGGAAACAAAAACATTACTTTAGCTTTTTTTATAGGTAATTCAATCTTCTTTCCCAAAGAATCTTTCCCAATGTAGGATAACAAACATGGTATCATTTTCCACATATAAATGTATATTCTTTCCAATGAAATCTAATACAAATATTGCATGAATATACCTTATCTTATTCCAAAAGAACTAAAATAAACTAACATAATAGTTTTGATATCAGAAAGGTACTCACATATTTTTACTAAATATTAAGGTAGCTCAATATTAATTTTATCCATGCAAAGAACATACCTCTATAACAAAATGGCTATTTTTTTTGCATGCAAGAGAGATAACTCTCCCTCTTTGTGCATGCAAGAGAGATATCTCTTCCTTTAATGTAGGCAACACATATTCCCTTCTTAGAATTCTATCATCATGAAATACTATTTTCATGTAAAAGATTAACATAATAGAAATATTTTCTAGAAGAGACAACATGGATTTTTTTTAGAAAAACCTTCTTATAATTCTACCATTCTTAACTATTATTTTCATGTAAAAAATTGACTTAATAGCAAAGAATAGCATAATAGAAATATTTTCAAGAAGAGACAACATGGATTTTTTTTCCGAAAAAACAACACAATAAGTTTTCCTTTTACCATGATATATCTCTAATAACAAATTATCTTTCTAAAAGATTGACATAATACCAATATTTTCAAGAAATACACGGATTATTTCTTTTACCATGGTATATCTTTCTAAAATATTAACAATATAGAAATTCTTTACTACTTTCCAAAAAACTAGCACAGTCTTTTACCATAGTATATATCTAAGAATAAACTTGTATTTTACCATAGTATATCTCTAAGAACAAATGTGGCTATTTTTAGTATAACAATTCATATTTCTAGAAAATGGGTAAAAGATTCAAAAACATACTATTATTTTTTTTCAAGAGAAAAACCATTCATAAGTTTCTTCCTCCAAAGAAAAATGCATAGTTACTTATCTCGATATTCGATAAACCCTTCTTGAACTTCTCATGTCGACTCTTCCCTTCTGATTCAACATTATTTTTGGCGAGTCAAATTAGGTTCAGACATCAAGACAGAATTTTGGTAGAGAGTTTAGGCCAGCGTGACCCCCTTCACGTATCTCCCTCCTCTCCCGATTAAAAATTGAAGATTTCCTTTTGTCTTTGCTAATATCTGCCAGATTGTAGCACTCGCTATCATGTTGGGATGAGGCAGCTCGAATCATATTTCTTGCTACAAACGTTTTCTTTTTCCATAGATTACTACAAACTAGTCCATTGCACACCTGGAATTGACCCCACGGGAACCAAATGAGGTCAAGCTAAAACCCATGAATTGGAAACCTCTCGCCAATATTGTGCCTATTGGTAGGACTCTGTATGTCTGAGTATGGAAAATTGATATTGATACCAATGAAAGACTCATGAATTCTTACGAGAGAAGGTCAGGTAGCACAATTTTTCCCCAACCCCAGAACAATGAAAAGGTTGGCCAAACCCTCCCTCGAATTGGACCATGGCTTGAATATATATGTTTAACTACCATGTCGACTGGGAAGGACAGTAGAATAAAATATCCACCGTATTGGTAAGTCGGCTTTGAGATCATTAGCTAGATCCCAACTGTACAAAACCTAACGACTTCTTAAAAAACTAATTCCATTAAATTAATAATATTTTTCATCAATGAAAAAGGTAAACATGTGGGCCTATGGATGTTACATACTCCCCCCCTTAAGAGAACATTGTCCTCGGTGTGCTTCTCTCACTTAAACTTAAACTTATACTCACGATATGATAATCTAAACAACCCAAAGGGGGTCCTTCCCCTTCACAATAGAAATACCTTTGTTCCCTTAAATTCCATTAATTGAAACAACAATGTTTTTATCCATAGTCATAAGTATGTATAGCTCAAAAAAAATATTCCATTTCCATTTTTAACCACTTATCCATTATTCTAATTCATAAAGATATAGAAAAATATCTATACCAATTTACCATTACTTACCAATTACTTATTGGAAGTAGTGACGACTTTTACACAAGCTCTCTGAGAGTGGTTGAACAACCCATCAATACTCCATGGAAAGAGCCTGTAATATATGACTAACAAATTCAATCACATTATTCACATAGTTTCAATAAAATAAAATATTTGTAGCTATCAATCATTCATGCAATATCAAGAGATATTTTAATTAGAGTACTTCCACAAGTACTCAGAGAGCACCAATCCTCTAATCAATGCATCATGTGCACACTATCTTAGCTCCCACTAAAGACATCCACACGGTACTTCAGAAAGTGCTCAGAGAGCACCTAGCTCTCTAATCATACCAATAGTCAGTCAATGCACTATGAGCATATCCTAGCCTCTACTAAGACATTAAAACAAATTAGTAATAGAGTAAATGAACTTATCCATTTAGTAATTCATTCTCAGAGTGCTGAGCTCCTTTCCTCTTAATATCTACATAAGACATTTACACAATCATATAAAAAATCATTTTACTATAACACATAGATTATTACTTAACTTGTTCCACTATGAGAAGCACAATGGTAAAAAAAATGCTCCTCCCAACCCATGGGAGTTGGTTTTCGCAACCAAATCGAGTCATTTTCACATTCAGACAGTTATTTGACAAAATTCCAGTACAGTTCCAGTATGGAATTCCACTGGAAAACCAGCTCGAGAATTCCAATTACCACTCAAGGTCCAGTATAGGATTCCTCTGGGAACATCATTCCTATTCCTCTAACAGTGTCCCATCTATGAGGAATTTTGGACCTCCTCCAACAGGCTCCAAAATCAATAGAGTTGCCTCAAGTTTTCTCCTCTTCACCATCTTGGCCAACTCTTTTCCCTTGATGAGATCATATATCTCTAGGGAGAGCAAATCCGAGCAGATAAGTGCCATCAACCCCTTTGAGCAGCCAACCACCATCAACCCAAGGCCTTCGAGCCTCTCACAATTGTTGACAACTATCTGGAATGTTAAATTTCTCTTTTAGCATTGTTTCCCATAGTAAATTACATAATGAACTATATACACATTATACATAAAAAAAAAAGAAATTTTATGTATTTCATACATCGTATTTGGCCCTTCACATGGGTTTAATGATATCTAGATTCACAAGAAACATGACTAACATACATGTGTTGTACATTATTATCTCCCAAATAACAAAATCACGCCCATTATAACATGATACCTTATCAATTACCATTGCAATTTTTCCATGGCACTATCTTACTTTCACAGGTTTTCTGTTGCCATTAAGTTACCCGTGCTTACTATATGCAACAATGTTAATCATAAATATGCATTTCTTAAGCACGTATTATCTTATGCAATAATTTTAATTTCCTGCATACAATGTTGTCATGCATACAATTATATACAAATATTCATTAATGTATGTTTTGAAGGTAAATCCTCTCTACGGACAGAGACGATCCCTCTAGCCCTAGGGTGGGTCTAGTAACAAAAGGACATGCTAAAGTGTTTCTTCCTAGTTAATGAATGAACAAAAGACATGGTAGATTGACCTACCTTGAATCCAATGTCGTTGATGTTATAGAAAGAGTAGTGGTCTCTCGCTCCTGCCTTGACAAGTCACGATCCGTTCACTGTCACGCCCAGATACCTGCACATAGGACAAAGAACAAGAACAAAATATAGCAGCGTATTTTCATTCACAACTATTAGCCAGTCAAAGAGGGCTAAACATATCATATCAAATAAACATCATAACACAATAGTGGAACAAAACAATAGTCATGTATATTAATGAGTAGAAGGAAGAGCACAACTGATGCTTTGATGTCGTGATCTCCTTCAACGAGGTTCATAAGAAACACGTCTGAACTGTTGGTAAGGAAATTTAGATCCAACCTCTCTTAGAATTCATTGGCTTCGGCTCTCTCAATACTATCTCCTCTAGCAGCTTAGCTATAGTACAATTCTCTTGTTTCGCTATTTAGCCATTTCTCTATAATGTGTTCAAATAACTTCTACTAAAGGAGATAGTTTCTTATATAGAGGGAAGGGAGGAGGTTGGGACCCCTACAAAGGTGGGAGGGAGTCCTATCCTTTAGGAGAGTTCCAATGGAGGTGGAAACTACTAAATAAATGAAGGAGTCCGTGGTTGTTTTAGTTCAACCACTCCTAATGAATCATCTCCGAGGTGGTTGGAATGGAACCTCCACGTCTATTTTTTTAAAAATTCCATAAACAGCTTGGCACGGGTGTGTAACTGGCACATAGCGCCAAGTGTCACGGGCTTAGTGTTAAATTTCCAGGTTGGCACGAGGATGTAATGGGCTACTTGCGCCAAGGCGAAAATAGGGATTTTCACAGCGCTGCTTAGGGAAATGTCAACAAGAAGAATGTTGCTTTCATCAAAAGTGATGCAAGGATGGTTTTTTCAAAGATTGACACTGCATATTTGTCACTGAAACGAACCTCCAATGTGCGAGTTGGGGATTGCAGGGACAGTGACAAAATTTTCTATAACAGATGCCCCCTTAGGTATGAAGTCCGAGAGAGAGGGAGGGGTGAAATAATTTATGAGAATGTGTTTGAACCAAACACCAATGTCGGAAGACCTGCGAGTACAAATACAATTGGTATTTGTGATACATGAATCATGTTGCATGGGCACAACCATCCATAATAGAGTATATAAAAAATGAGATCCGAGGTATGGACACAACCATCCAGTAGGAAGAATCAATAAATAGACTTAGGTATGGTGGCAGCCATCCAATCAAAATATTCATGAAATAAGTCATAATCCATGAAAATATATAGTCTGGAGTTTATCAGACAAAAGCCAGGGTCTTGCACTCCATCTCGACCTGAACATGTACAATTTCGAGCATGCGAATGTATGATTTTAAGTCGAACATGTAGGAAAATTGCCTGATTACCAGCTAATGATGAAAGTAGTTAACAGATGCAAGAGAGACCACCAATGATGACGATGGCCCTCAAGATACAAAAGGTACAATCTACAGAATTTGAAAAGTGATTTGACATCGAACATCTGCAGAATCACTCGATCGAAGGCCAATGATGTGAACCTTGTGTCGAATGCGAAAAACCTACCATTGAGGCATGCAGGCTCCAAGGTACCAGAAGGGATTCTCTAGATCAAATTCCTAGATAATGAGCTCAAGTCGACAGGAAATGACCTGGTTGAAGGAGGGCCATAATTTTTCCCACATCAACGACACAAGACAGAGGAACATGATGAAATTGGATCAGGACCAACAGGAAATCAAAGGAAGGTTGAAAACTTGCAGAGGCAAACTTATCTTGAACAGATCAATAGCATGACACTGGATTTGGCAGTATTTTACATCAAAGGATCTAATGTCATGATGACGTGGAAAAGAGCAGATGAGAGGTTAAAAGAGATTACCCAAACCCATGGAGGAAAAAATGACAAAATGAGATGTCCCCAACCCGACACAAATGTAGACAAGTGCCATGTTCAAGAGCAACATACTGCCAGCACAGCTAAAAATTGGTTCCATTTTCCCCCACCATTTCTGGCGAGTACCCCAATTATTTTTTAAAACAAGCTTGAAGGGGATAGCATATAATTGTACTATAAGTTTTTCTTTCAGAGAAATCCATCCTAGTACATTTTATGAACTTGAAATGATGTCATGGAGATGAAGTCTGATGTCATCAGGGTTTATCAAGTCTGACAAAGGGGGAACTCAACATCTTTTCATGTTTAGAGAGTTTGAAAAGAAGGCAGAAAAGAAAAATCCAACAGTCCCTTTTCGTAGAGAGTCTCATAGTTCTGAAAAGGTAGAAAACTATGTCTGAGAGAACCTCTTAGTCACGATAGGCTAAGGTATTTATTTTTCGTAAGTAATCCATCCCAGCCCAAAAAAGTGTTAAACGTATACTAGGTAGATATCGTTTTGCAGCCATTTAACGAGTTCAAAACGACAAGAATCTCAGCAATATTTTCAATTTTTAGAGAGTCAGAAAAGTGCTGAAAGATGACTCCAGTAGTGATTTTTTCTTGTTTTTACCGAGTCTAAAAAGTATAAAATATAACTTGTTACTTCATCACTGTCACATGAAAAACCTGTATCTCATCAGTATAAGGGATGAAAATCAAAAGAAGTTCATCCTACGGGATCAATAACTTGAGATTGATGTCTTTGATGTGTACTTCATCAGAGGATTATCATGGAGGGGTGCAGCACCACTCCTAACCGGCACTCGACCCTATATGGAAAACATGACCATGGTGATAGACAGGGTATGTGAAGGAGTGATAAATTGTTCAGGTAGTGGGAAAGTTGATATACAAACTATCCCAGATTTGACACTACGTGTGGTATTGCAAACCATCACATGGGCTGTGGGATCATAAGCACCGCACGAAGCAACAAAGACATAGTTGCTTCTTTCTGTGGACTAAATGGCACTGACCATCTACAACTGGGCAGAGGCCGTGACCATAAACATGAAGCGCCAACTAACTAAATGAGAGAAGACCAAACTGAAATAATTTGGTTATGGATCTATTCTGGTATCGTTCTTCCTGGAACGATTACCAATTTTTCAGTGACATGAGGTTATAGTCCTGTCACCACCAGCAAGAGAACCATGGATCGCTCAATGGGTAGCTCTGATTCTAAGGGCACGGGGTGGCCAACAGATGTCCTGGTGGCTAGAATTATTTGACTGGCTCCATTTGCAATTGATTTTCGTAGAGGAGTAGCTCTACTCTGGCATATATTTCATTGATGATCCGGACCTCCCACTCCCAGAGGGAGAAGATTGGGATGAAGATTTGGGTGAGAGTCATTTTTTAAGTTTTATGAGTATTATGATTTTTTTTATTTATGCATGTTGCGACATTAAATCCATGTAAATGCGGATGTTGGCCCAGAGAGAGCTGCCGGTATATCACCGATAGCGAGGCGAATCCCTTGCGATTTTTACCCTCGAGACGAGAGGAGTTCCAAATTATGCATTTTTTGATGATGTTCCTCGCGCCTACCAGAGGCATACCATAGGGGGTGCCTAGCCGAATTCACCACTTGCTGAGGCGGCTAGTATGGACAATGACATGTTATCATGAACACCATGCCGATCAGACACTTAGGTTTATTTTATCTACATATTTTGCGAGACATGATGTCTTACGATGTAACAGAAACATACATATATTTATTGACGTTATGATGCACACAGTTGTAAACATGTGATATATATATATATATATATATATATATATATATATATATATATATATATATATATATATATATATATATCTATTTCCCTACATGGATCTTTTACATATGATGATGTTTTTACAAATTATGCAAATGTCTATCTAATACAATATTAGCCACTATATCAATTAACATTTTCATTCGTCTAGGAATATGTTGATAAGTAAGAAAATAAAAATGTCTTTCCAGCAAATGAATACATAAATACAATCTCAGAATGTGCGGATTTCTAACTAAATAATGATTATTGAGTTGTAGAACAACAAGCTGTGAATCTAGATTTACAAGCAATGCGCGTATGCGGAAGTTGATTGCCTCAGTTAATAACTCAATGACAGTGCTATATTCAGCGACATTGTTTATATTTCATCCTAGACAAATACCTTACAGATCTATCAACTCACTAGAAGGATCATAAATTACCCAGGTTGCCGAAGACAAATTCCTAGTACTGCGGGAAGCACCATCTATGAAACCAACATATGGGGTAATAAACATCAACACAATAAGAAATACCCAATAAGTAGGAAAACACTCACAAATCACACCAAACCCAAAAACATGTACAAAAATGAAAAAAACACCTATGTACACCTATTATGCATGAATGACTCACGCATAATATTTTTTGAGATACAACCCATTTCTGGGTTGTTCAAGAGGGGGACCTTCAGAATCAATTAGCTCATAGGTCCTATTCTGTAAGACATATTTGATAATGTAAGGCCGATGCCACATAGGTTGAAATTTTCCTACCCCCAGCTTATCATGAGCTTGGTCTTACCGCAGGACAAGATCTCCTTCAAGAAAATAACGAGGGGAAACTGATTGATCAAAATGAGCTTTGACCCAGTTTTTTTATGCTTCGATAATGAGAGCAGAAAAGTGGTGGGTTCCATCCAGCCTTTATAAATAAAGGAGACGTTCTTCTTCTGGTGAAGTATTCGGTAGTAATTCAATAGCCAACTTGAGCGAAGGTATTTCACATTCAATCGGGAGAGTAGCTTCTAGGCCATAAACCAATTGGAAAGGAGTGAACCTAATTTCATTTTTCACTGAGGTTCGGTATTCCCAAAGAGCCGAAAATAAAATGAGATGCCAATTTTATTTTTTGATCCCAATCGTACGCTGAAGCATTGTGACAAGGACCTTGTTCATAGCTTCAACATGGCCATTGGCTTGAGAGTAGTACGGCATTGAGCTGTCGTGACGCAGACCCAACTTAGAAGCCAACTCTGCCACAATATAATGCTGAAAATGGGAACCATGATCGGTAACGATGGTTTGAGAGACACCAAATCTAGAAATAATGTGATTGAATATGAACTGAGTAGCTCTCTTACCATCAACAGCAAGTGTAGGCATTTCTTCAGCCCATTTGGTGAAGTATTCCATGACTACAATGATATAAGCATGCCCCCCAGCCGAGCGAGGGTTACACGTCATAAAATCTATGCCCCACTTTACAAAGGGACCAACGATAATGACAGGGTGAAGAGAAATCAGTGGCGCATGCATCTTGTGTTGATAAATATGGAAATCATGGCATTTACGAACTGCAATAATACAATCTTTGAAAATGGAAGGCAAAAAATAACTCACATGAAGAATCTTCTGTGGAGTAGCATAACTAGACATGTGACCGCCATAGGTGCCACTGTGGAAATCATTCAGATATTTCTTAGCTTCCTCGAGGGTCAAAGATCGTCGGAGTATGGAATCGACTCCAATACGATAGAGAGTATCTCCAACTATACGATAAGGTTGTGACTGATGGCAAATGCGTCAGCAAGCATCCTTCATCAATTCAGATCTAAAATATGAAGTTTGGAGATAGACGATGATATCACTGTACCAAGGATCGAGTGTGCTAATCAAGAAAAGTGAATCGTCTGGAATGAAGTCCTCAGAACGAGAAGGAGTAGAGTTGGAAGGGAGAGAATAAATTAAATCAACAAAGATCAATGATTTATTAGAATTGGCAGCATTAAATTCCAAATCAAACTTGTGGAGAATGACAATCCACTTTGAGTATTTTCCCCCTAGCAATTTTTGAGACAATATGTAGGTCATGGGGTTGCATTCATAAATCACAATCACTGTACGCAAAATAATATAATGACGAAAACATTGAACTGCTTTAACAACAGCCAACGCTAAATTCTCGACGTGAGCATAATGTGTTTCGGGGTTGAGAAGGTTACGATACAAGTAATAAATAACATGCTCATTACCGTCACCATCGTCTTGTACCAAAACCATGGCAATCGTGATGAAAGCGATAGCGAAAAAAAATCACGATGATAATCTAGAGGGCGGAGGAGAGGAGCATTGACCAACAATGTTTTCAACACATCAAAATATTTCTGAGCGATCTCATCCGAGTAAAAAGGAATGCCCTGCTTTAACAATCGTGTAAATCCTTTAGCTACTTCAGCATAGTTAGGTATAAAACAACGAAGAAAATTATCTTTCCCTTGTAAAATCTACAACTGATGCAATGAAGAAGGAGAGGGGAGATTGATAATTGCCTCAACCTTTATAGGATCCAGGTGAATTCTGTCTTCGGAAACGATAAACCCTAAGAGTCTACTAGAATCAACGCAGAAGACACACTTGTGTGAATTAAGCCGAATTTTATAGTGTTTACAACGAAGAAAAATCTGACGAAGATGGTTAGGATGATCTCTATGCTTATATAAATGAGCCGGAAGGTCATCCAGATAAGTTTGAACGATGTGACGAATATCATGAAAGGCATAAAACATCGCGCGCTGAAATGTAGGCCCAACATTCTTCAAACCGAAGGGATGCTTTTTATATGAAAAGGTACCCAAAGGAAAGATAAAGGCAGTCTTGTGTTGATCATTCAAGAGAATATTGATCTGATTATAACCCGAAAAACCATCCATAAGGGAAAAAATATCACTCGCAGCACAATCATCAATGATTTGATCGATGAAAGGAGTAGGATAATTATCCTTAGGACAAGCTCGATTGATATCATGATAGTCAACACACACACACATAGTGCCCTGTTTCTTATCTATAGGAACAATATTAGAAACCCATTATGTCAAGGGAACTGGATAAATGAAACCAGCTTTGAGAAGCTTTTCCACTTCGGCCTTAATGGCAGCAACTTTCCAAGGATGCACCGGGCGAAGACGCTGACAAATAGGTTTTGAACCGAGGTAAGTAGGAATCTCATGTACCATGATTCTAGGATCAATACTAGGCATTTCCTCGTAGGACCATGCAAAGACATCACAGAATTCACGAAAAAGGCTAGTATAGACTTGTACTTCATCCGAATAATAAGTAACCTCAATATGGATGTTCTCGACAATTCCTGGTTTAGAAAAAATGTCGATACACATCGTTTGAGTGCTGTTACTCAAGTTACCTTCCGAAAAAACCTCATTGACCTGAACAGGTGTTTGAAGTGGAGAAGAAGGAACCTGAGATGCAAAATGCTCAAGATAGGTAGACATGGCCCTGAGGCCTAGAAGAAAGGAGGAACGATGATGACCATCATCCCACGGCAGATCGTCGAGAGACAAGGTTTCCACAATAGCTTCATCAGAAGGAAACACTTCTTTCAAAGGATCTGGTGATTCAAAATCACCAAGCCAAGGGGATTGGGAATAGATGTCAAGAGTTACGCTCGTAGAAGCAGAATCATGATCAGAATCCGATGCAGCAATGAGCTCACAATAATCAATTTCAATCGGACTCAAGGGCATCGAATCGTCTAATGTATCAATCTGTTTAAGGGAAGGGATAACCCAGGGGTCATCAGTTTGAGAAATCATGTTGACCTAAACATTATTCGGTGGTGGAAGAGGGAAAACACCCATGAGGGCAGGATCCTTGAAAAAGCCTGGCCCTACACTCTCATAAGGAGTAGGAATCTTATCCACGTACAAAATGTTGTTCTCGGAAGAAGAAGTGAAAAAATACAATTGATCAACAGTTATAATATTTCCTTCATGTGGAAACTTCAAAACACGAAAGAGAGTGGACATAACACACAACATGGCGTGATTCCAACTGTGTCCCAGGAGAACATTATAATTGAGTTTTTCATCAACAACTTTAACCTTGACATTGATTGTCTTCCCTTCTAACGTGATCAAAAAACTAGGGAGAACACCAAGAGGTTTAGATTCACCTCCATCAAATGCTTCAAGGGCATTGGGTGATGAGGTAAGCGCTGGAGAACCAATGGCTTTCCAACAAGTAGATGACATAACAAAGGTAGAGGCACCCTTGTCCACGACAGCCCGTTGAATATTCAAACCATTAATACCAACTTGAATGATGAGCGCAATTTGGTGTGGGATTCGCGGGACGAAATTCTCTAAATTGAAAGCGAGCAAGGTAGTATCGGCAGGATCAATCCCACATATCGCAGATAGAAAAGCTTTGCGTTGCGAAGGACAACTCTGAAGTAATTCTAATGCAGACATTGTAGACGACGCTAAAGCCAAATATTCAACAATACTGTAATGTTGAGTGGTACGGGCATTGGTATTGTACGAAGACTTATGGAGTACACCTTTGGAAGGTGGTCGCACAAAAAATTTAGTGCTAGGTCATTCAATCTCAAGAGGACTAGAAATAGGAGGGGGACGAGGACCATCAACGATCTCTTTCCCTACTGCTTGATGCGAACTAGAATAATGTTTCGATTGAGTAGCAATTGAAACAGGTGCAGAACCGTTTATCATGAATGCTTGTGAACCAGACGAGGCAGAGGACTGAGGATGCTCTACCATCTAATTCTACTAAGGGAAGGGTTCTTTAAGAAAAATCGAAGCTCCTTGGGTGCCTTTGAGAAATCGACTCACTTTAGACCGTCGAGGACAATCCTTGGTGAAGTTCTCATCGTCACAAATCAAAGAAGGATACTTCGGTTTAAATTGATAACTATTAGCAGAAAAAGGTTTTGGAGAATCCTATTTCGGGGTATCGGCTTTAGCTTTACCTTTACCCTTGTTCTTTCCTTTGGAAGTGTTATCTTTTGGATTGGCCTAAACAACATTCACTTCTGCGGGTGCACCAGAATTTGAATTTGACTGAGAAGCTACATTATTGGAAGAAGTAGACTTCTACTTCCTAGAATTGGATGAAGGAGACTTCTGAAAAGTCTGCGATAGAGAACCAATAATACCATCAACAGATGGAGTTGCTGGCGATTTAGAGGTTCTAGGTCGAGGAGCATCAGGCAAGATATCATAAAATGCATGAGACTGAGAATAAATGAGATCAAGGTACTAGGCATAATAAATGCCTTGTTCCTCGGTTACACATGCCCCTATAGAAATGTCTTTGGCAATATTATTGAAAAAGGAGGTTGTGAACGAATGAGTTAGAAGCTGATCAAGTATCTCAAATTTGATCATGCGATGACAACGCCACCACTCATGAATATGATCTGAGATATGAGTAGCTTGGTCCTGTTTCAATGAAGTGAAGAGGTGCATCCCAGTATCATAGTATATCGGTAACTAAAAATGTGTAAGGAATGCCATGGCCAAAGAATTGAAATCTTGGAAAGCTCCACGAGACAGCCCAATGTGCCACTTTGCAACGGCACCAGTAAGAGTTCCCTGGAAAAGAGGAAGACGAATAGAATCGTCAACCCAATAATTAGAAGAAACCACAAATGGTAAGTCATCACATGTGTTTGGGGATCTTCACTAGGTTTATCCTCAAATTTAGGACAATCACCAGGAATCTTGGTCAAAACTGGAGGCCAATATGGATTATGAAGAATAGGATCATTTGTCAACTTCGACACATTGAGTAATTCCAACGTAGCAAGAAATGGTAATTGAGTATTAAAATTCATCGGAGGTCTTTGATAGGGACCTGTCTATACATTCCACCCAGTCCGAATAAGATTTTTTCCCCATACATTTTGTCCTGACGAATTCGGATCATAGGGATTAGAAACAAGATAATTCGGTTGATACTAGGATTGAGGACCAAGATATTGAGTCGAAGAAGACCACTGAGGTCCTTGCTGAGTAGCATAAGGATTTTGGTGTGGAATGTAAGCATGGCTTTGAGGTTTTTGATACATAGGTTGATATTGAGGTTGCTGGTATAAAGGTTGATATTGAGGTTTCTGGTACACCGATTGATATTAAGGGTAAGGAATCTGAGGTGCACTATATACTGGTTTATTCTGAGGGTACGAAATATGTTGTGCGCTGTATACTAGTTTATGTGAAGGTTGAGGGTAGTAAACGCCCTACGGTTGCACAGGTTGACCTTGCGGAGCAGGTTGAGCAAGTTGTTGGGAAGGGTAAATAGGTAAAACTAGCTGTTGAGCTGAAGGAATCTGCTGGTGGGCAGGTTGCGATGGCTGTTGAACTGGTTGAAATGGTTGTTAAAATGGTTTTTGAGGGCCACCAGGTTGACCCTGTGGTAAAGGTTGGCCTTATGGTTGAGACAATCTAGGATGTCCCTGATGACCAGGTTGACCCGGAGAAGGACCATAGGTTTGTCCTTGTGATGGATAAACTTGCCCCTCAAGACCAAAATATGGTCCGGGTTGAACCAGAGGTTGACCAGAGAGACCAAAGGGTTGTCCATGTTGGACCAAAGTTTTTCCTTGCAAAGGTTGACCTTGTCGACCGTATGGTTGTCCCTGTGGACCAAAATCAGGGCCCTGCTAAGCTGAATGTTGTCCCTGAGAGGGTTGCACAGGAAAAGAAGGTCCCAAATGAGTAATAGAATGATAAGGATCATAACCGGCCTGATAAGGATCTATAAGAGGCATGTAAATAGGATTCCCACGGCCATCATAATGATGCAGATATTCATATATGGGAGTATCAACAACATCATAGTGATGAGAACGAGGATTTCTAGGAGGTGGAGGCCATTGAGAGCCCTAATAATTTTGCTGCTGAATAGCCAACATATATTTTTCAAACGTGAGACCACCAGGAATCATAGGAATAGTGGAAACTGAACTAGAAGCCACACAGACTGTAGGTTGGACTGGGACAGATGTAACAGAAACTAACGGATCTGATGCCGAGGGTAATGGTATTGATGAATATTGGACTGAAATCTGAGGAGGAGTTACTGTGTTGGACTGTGCAATGGATGCAACACCAGATATAATCTGACTAAAAGATTATAGTCAACCAGAAATGACATCGAAGGAAAAGAAGATTGGATAGAGGCATGAGAAGGATCTTCGGGAAAGAGTTGATATTCTCTTGTGGATACATGCATTCCTTCACTACCAATAGAACTGGAGGAATCCATATCCGAGTCTCCTGTAGGATCTTCGAAAAGACTACGGGGACTGTAAGATCTTTTAAAAGACTACGGGGACTAGGAGGTACCGCAGTAGCAACAAAAGGTGATCCAGATGTAAGAGGAGGAAATTCCCCTTTGTCCTCAAAACCAAATCAAGCACTTGAAGGAGGCCAATTGAATTCAACTGGTTCATCAAGTGGAGACCGAGTAGCAAGGGGTTGGATAGGCGGAAGAATAGGCTGTGAGAACTCAACAGACCTAGTGGATTGAGGAGTTTCAAAAGAAGCGTCCAGAAAAGAACTACCACTAGGAGGCAGTGAAGACGACGAAACTAGATGTTCCACCACTTTGAATATAGATCAGAATAGGAAGGAAAAGAGATAATCAATTGAAAGTTCCAAAATCAACCAAGGAAATCAATTAGACCAAGTAACAAAATTTAATGGGTTTCTAATCATAGGTGATTAATTTTATAACATTGAAACCAAAAATTGTTGTTTCATGTTTTAAGAGTCAAGAAACAGACAAAATATGACTCTAGTCACTTTCAATTTGAAATGAGCGTGAAAGGACACGTGCTCAATGATATTTTACTTATTTAAAGAGTCACAAAAAGATCAAAATGAAATTCAGGTATTCTAAGCAAGAGGACATACCAGGTTTCCATGAACTGCCTTATACACCTTGGTGATCAAATGAAATAGAAATGACCAAAGACTTGACGTATGTGCAGGTAGTCTCCCCGAATGTTGTGTTCAGTGTATCACGGTTACAGGGCGAGAGACTTAGCTTCCTATGGATAGAGGATTGCAACGTAGAGGGGTCTCCCTTTATATACGCGAAAGTACGGGGAGCACAAGTCCATACTAGCACTGTCTGAAGTGAAGAGGCGAGCGACAACTACTAGGTTTTAAGACGCCATAACGCCTCTCTAGCCTGGATCACTAGAAAATTTTCGTTAGGTTCCAATGTTTCCTTAGGTTGATTGAGTAAATTTTAAAGTTAATCATGAATTATGTTTCAATTTCGAGGCCCTATCGAATGTATAGCTCAAATTCCTAGATCCAAAATATATGCAAATGAACACCATTTCAATTTGATGAATGCTAGCTATAAGAAGGATAGAAATATTTCAAACAAGAAAACAAAGAAAACATGCGAAGAAATTTTCTAATGCACTTAATGAAATTAATCGAAAATGAATTTCCTTCTTAGATTGAAAAATGCTAGTTATGTAAAGGAACATTTCATTTTCATTGCAACAAAATAATGCAAAGATATTTTTTGATTTTTTCAATGAAATGAAGCACACATTGTACTAATTCAATGGAAAACAAAATAAACACTAGTTTGAGGTTTGCGAATTTAAAGTTCTGAAATTGAATGACTCAACCAAAGCGAAACAGACACAAAAATATGCAAGATAATAGAGCAAACTTTCAAACGAGAAAGAGAGTTCTCAAAACAATCCAAACAAGAAAAACAATAGATGCTCAAAGTGTTGAAGAAGAAAGACTAATCGACAAAACGAAAAGAACATTAAATCAATCAAACAAAATGATCAATAAAACTCAGTCTAAAAACCCAAAACGAGATGGACAACAATCAAAGAGAGTCGTTCCTGAACAAAAGGCTCGGTGTGCAAGGACACCTAGAAACCATAAGGTCTTAAATGACACTGATAGGAAAACGGACAAACGACTGAGGGAATCAAGTCTACAGTAGTCTTCATAGTATCCAAAGGCTTCAACACACTAAAAATAACCCAGAGGCAAGAAAAAATGATCAAAAAATGCATTAGGCAGTTCAATCCAAAACCTACAAGGATGGGCGTGACTGTAAGGTTGTAATCTGCGCCATATAGAGGTTGGCGCGAGTCATAAAAGAGCAACATGCACCAATCGGCACGGCTGTCCAGAAAAAAAACACGCCAAGCTGGAAACCTATGAAAAAGGAGGAAAAAACCCTAACCTAATGGGTAGAAGTCAACCTTGACTCTCTAGAGAGGAACAAAGAATGGAAACTCAGCAGACAAAGCAGAAAAAAGATAGATAACAAAACCAAGAATAGAAACTGACCCAACAGGATGACACGAAAGACTCACACTGATCCCTAACAGAGTCGCCAATTTGTTATGAAGGTAAATCGTCTTTGTGGATAGAGACGATCCCTCTAGCCCTAGGGTGGTTCTAGTAACAAAAGGACACGGTAAAGTTTTTCTTCCTAGTTAATGAATGAAAAAAATACATGGTAGAGAACACTACACTTTCTACAACATCGACAACATTGGATTCAAGGTAGGTCAATCTACCATGTCATTTTTTCATTCATTAACTAGGAAGCGACACTTTAGCGTGCCCTTTTGTTACTAGACCCACCTTAGGGCTAGAGCGATAATCTCTATCCGCAGAGAGGATTTACCTTCATAACAATGTGTATATATCAATAATTGTTAGGGTAACATTCCAAACATTTCCATTTCCCACAATGTTTTGTTACCAACAGACAGATACGAGAAGTAACTACTTGTTCGCAACTTGCAATAATATTTAATCAAAACCAATTCATACATATAGGTTTTATTAGTTAGTCATACAAAACTAACTAATCAATGCCACTAATAATATTAATGTAGCAATGACACGACTCATTCAAAAACTAGTCATTCGAAAACTAGTCATTATAGTCAAGTCTCACTACTTGACCCATTGTGTATTTTTAACGTCTGAAAGGGTTCATTCAATTTCATTTTAAAACACTCTATCATATTATATAAGGAATTTCCTCACGTTTTCCATTCATGCATTAGTTTCACACACCATCACTATACACATTCATCTTTTTCAAGTAGTGCATGGTAACTTTAGTTATCTTCACTAAATGTATGAGTAATATGTCTTATAACCACTGTTAATAAACGACTCTCACTTTCACTTGTGAGCACTCAGTTTGTTCATAATTACAACAAAATTTTTATTATCTTTTATCCTCAACAAGATTCCTATGTTATGAAAACCATTTTGCAGAAACATTTATTACTTATTACTCTTCAATGTATTTATAAACATGAATCACACATCGCATGTCATAAGTAGACTGCTGCATATATCAATCATTATGTAGATTGCTAGAATCATATAACAACCAATATATAGATTTCTAGAATCATACCTTAACTGATGTCCATTAGTAGCATACCTCAATTTCTTTTCTCTTAAAAAATACCAAAGGCGCCACTGTTGCAACCTTTAGCTCTGATACCACTTGTAACATACACCAATAACCTCACATGGAAATGCAGGAGTTAAATTTTTTTATACAAGTTACCCATGGATAACTATCCAAATCACTATTAAATATTCCTTTCACGTCATTACATAGAATTTTCACCCGTTCATAATGAAACCTTAGTACAATAATAGTAAGTTGCTTAACCATTAACAACCTTTATTATGATACATTAACATAAAAATTTATGATGTAATCTTTCATTCATTCATTATTCATGTAGTCATCACATACTTGACATTATGAACATCATAACAAGAAAGGAATCAACATCATCAATTTGACACAATAATCAATCACATCATTGAATACCAATATACCCTAGAAACCCTGGAGGGTGAAAACCAGCAAACGTTTAATTTTATTATTAAACTCTTGTGAGGGTGTTCAACCCTCACTCAATGGCTTATAAGGGATACCATCCCTTAACCATCGTTTATAAATCTTACAAGGGAATATACAAATATCTAGCTTAAAGCCATTCAAATAAATATGATAGCACTTACCCTCTAGTCTTGATATCTTAATATATTGGTGGCATGGATGTACCCAAAATGTACCAACACAAAATGGATGATCCTACAACTTTCACTTATCTGCATGAGCCATCACACCCATTTGCATGAACCGTTAATCATTTACCTGCCACCATGTTAAGCATAATATTTCCTTTTCATAAGTCTCCATCACTTCCTGTTATTGATGTCATCAACAAGCTTTTATAGCATGATTAGATAAAGCCTCAATCAATCAATAATTAATCTTTAAGCGATCCTTTAACTCTTATTCATGTGCATACATGAAATATGAATAAAATATCAGAACATGCTTTCTTCTAACATCACTACCTTAGTGTATGCAATTAATTATCAATTCATGTCAAGATAAACCCCACATTATTATGAAACTTCTCACACACACACACACATTCATACAGGACAATTCACTACAATTGTCTAGGAATTCCTTTAATGGAAATGACACAATGTGCATCCGAGTTACTTAAACTTTTACAAAAGAACCAGTCCTTCAACTATTTCTTTTTGTGGTAAATCTAACATGATGAATGTTGTTCCTATGCATACAATGCATAAATTTCTAAAATAATTTCCCAAAAGAATAGTTAACACAATAAAACATGCAAACACATATTTCCTTTTCCAAGAAATATAACATAATAGTCATGCAAAGACAGTTTATTTTCAATAAACTTAATGGAATAAAGCATAAGAATACATGTCTTATTCTCCAAATATTATACCAACATTACGTGTATATATATATATATATATATATATATATATATATATATATATTTCAAGGAAACCAGAACATTACTTTAGCTTTTATACAGGTAATTCAATCTTCTTTCCAAAAGAACCTTTTCCCAAACATTACTTTAGCTTTGGTACATGTAATTCATCTTCTTTCCCAAATAATCTTTTCCAAAAAATTACTTTATCTTTGGTGCATGTAATTCATCTTCTTTCCCAAAGAATCTTTTCCAGTGTAGGATAACAAACATGCTAACATTTTCTACACATAAATGTATATTCTTTCCAATGAAATATAATTCAAATATTGCATGAGTATACCTTATCTTATTCCAAAAGAACTAACATAAACTAACATAATAGTTTTGATATCATAAAGGCACTCACATATTTTTCCTAAATATTAAGATAGCTCAATATTTCTTTGATCCATGCAAAGAACATACCTCTATAACATAGTGACTATTCTTTGTGCATGCGAGGCAGACAACTCTCCCTCTTCATGCATTCTAAGAGAGATATATCTTCCTTTAATGTAGGCAACACATATTCCCTTCTTAGAATTTTACCATCATGAAATACTATTTTCATGTAAAAGATTAACATAATATAAATCTTTTCTAGAAGAGACAACATGGATTTTTTTTAGAAAAACCTTCTTAGAATTCTACCATTCTTAGCTATTATTTTCATGTAAAAGATTGACATGATAGCAAAGAGTAACATAATAGCAATATTTTCAAGAGGAGACAACATGGATTCTTTTTAGAAAAACCAACACAATAATTTTTCCTTCTACCATGGTATATCTCTAATAACATTATCTTTCTAAAATATTGACATGATACCATTCTTTTCAAAAAATACACAGATTATGTCTTTTACCATGGTATATCTTTCTAAAAGATTAACACAATAGCAATTCTTTATTACTTTAAAAAAAAATAACACAGTCTTTTAACATAGTATATCTCTAAGAATAAACATGTCTTTTACAATAGTATATCTCTAAGAACAAACATGGATATTTTTGGTATAACAATTCATATGAAATATTTTATTTTCTTTCTAGGAAATAGGTAAAAGATTCAAAATAAGACTATTATTTTTTTAAAGGAGAAAAACCATTCATAAGTTTCTTCCTCCAAAGAAAAATGCATAGTTACTTATCTCAATATTCGATAAACCCTTCTTGAACTTCTCACGTCGACTCTTCCCTTCCGATTCAATATTATTGTTGGCAAGTCAAATCAGGTTCAGACTTCGAGACGAAATTTTGGCAGAGAGTTCATGCTAGTGTGACCCCCTTCATGTATCTCCCTCCTCTCCATATTAAAAATTGAAGATTTACTTTTTCCTTTGATACTCTCTGCCAGATTGTAGCACTCTCTATCATGTTGGCATGAGGTGGCTCGAATAAGATTTCTTGCTGCAACCCTTTTCTTTTTCCATAGATTACTAGAAACTAATCCATTGCACACTTGGAATTGACCCCACCGGAACCAAATGAGGTCAAGTTAAAACCTGTGAATTGGAAACCTCTCACTAGCATTGTGCCTATTGGCATGAATCCGTATGGCTGAGTATGAAAAATTGATATTGATACCAACGAAAGACTCGTGAATTCTCATGAGAGAAGGTCGGGTAGCACAATTTTTTCCCAATACTGGAACAATGCAAACGTCAGGCAAACCCTCCCTCGAATTGGGCCATGACTTGAATATAATAACTACCATGCCAACTCGGAAGGACAGGAGAATAAAATATCCACCATATTGGTAACGCGGCTCTGAGATCGTTACCCAGATCCCAAATGCACAAAACCCTAACGACTTCTTAAAGAACTAATTCCATTAAATTAATAATAATTTTCATCAACGAACAAGGTAAACACATGGGTATATGGATGTTATAGATCAATTGATACAAGGTTAAATTAGTATATTTGAGTGGGTAAATAATTGTATGGGGTTTTTAGATTTTTCAGCTTAATACATCAGAGATGTTATAATGTATTGTCCTGTAAATAAAATATAATAAAAAATAAAAATAACACTATTTTAAAATAAAAAATCTACTTTATTATTTTTTAAGCTTTTTGATACAAATAAAAAATCTAATCTATTATTTTTTAATTAATTAAGCTTTCCGAGTTGTTTTTTTTAGCTCCATGTTTATGAGAGCTCTTGTTATTGCCCATGGTATTCATGTGGAATATAGCCTATTTAAAAGGGGAAATTAAACGGGCTTAGATCCACCTTAACTCTCGATCTACCAAGCTTCTAGAGGGATCAAACCTCTTGAGCTGCGATGCAAAGAGATTTTATCCCAATATAGAAGTGTTCTATAGCACAATATAGAGATGTGCAGGGGTACTATAAAATTGTATCACAATATAAAGATGTGTACGGGTAATATAAAATTGTATATATTTTAATTAATATTCAAATCAAAATATACAAAAATATAAAATGGAAATAATTCGAGAATGATCTATCTCGGCGACCTTAATTTGTAAAATTTAATGAAAAAAACTAATAAGTTGGATAAATATAAATTACAAGACTATGAATTATAATCAGCATAGCACAAATCTGTCTTTCATAGGGATCAAATTTCATCATGTGCAAACTTATTTTAGAGTTAAAAAATAGTGTGTACTCTTTCATTGTTTAAATTTTATTTTTGAATGCGATAGAGATTACATAACAAGTAAATTAACCCATTTTATTAGTGCACATCAAAATACTTATTTTGTTATTAATATATTTACATATGTACATGAAAATTAATATCACTTATTAAAATATTTTTGAAAAAGTAGAAGGTTTAAATATCGTTTTCACATATTTTTTGAAATTATATTAAGTTATATGGACAACTAATCAAACATATATATATATATGTTTTATTGTAGTTGACATTGTTTTTCTATTTAGAGAATATTTTATTTTAAGAAACACACCTCACAAATCCAAAAAGAATATTTTATTTTTATTTTAAGAGGGACACATTACAACTTCAAGTTGAGGACGACATATTTACATATCTCCTTCACTAGGCTCTAGAGAGAGAATATATATATATATATATATATATTAAGAGGGACATGTGGCATGTGACAACTCTAGGACAAACATATCATGAACTATAACCAAACCATTAGTGCTAACACTTTTCTCAATATCTACTTTGACACAATCAAATCATATCATGCCACTACAAAGGAATGGTTCAGGAAGTTATAGACTCAAGTGATATTTATATTTAGCATTTAATTTAGTAATAGAAATTAAAGAATTCATCATTTAATAATATTTTAAAAAGAAATAAAGATTAATAAAAAATATCTAATAAGGTATATAAATTATTGTAACACATTGATTTGTTTCCTGATTATGGTTATTTTATTTTAAAAAAATATTGAATTATTAAAAGAATATGAGTATTTGTTAGTAAAACTCAAAATTTATCTTTTTGGAAAAGTAAATAAATAATATGAATAAGTATCCTAAATAATGACTTAACTAAATAGTAAAAATAATTTCGAAGAACCAAGGTAAAAAGGGTAAAGGAAGTTCTGATAGTTACCTTTCCCGTGCGGATAAATAGAAAATCCTGAAAATGGAAAGGGGTTCTACACAAAAATAAGAGATGGGTTGGAATAATAGTGTTGTAAGTAGAGCAGTCAGTATGAGCCAGTGGAGCCCTAAAAACACAAAAAAAGTATAAGTTAGACAACAGTCCTAAGGCTTAACTTAGAAAATATACTTGTTACCTAAGACCTGGTGTGGAGCATGGAGAGAAAAAGACGTGATTGTCTTTCTCAAGATTTAGAGGAAACATGAGTTAAGTAGGTACATGCTGGGGTAACTCGTTACATGTGAAATTGGAAAGTAAAGTATGAGTATACTTAGAGTTAAACTAAATAAGGTCTAGAGTAAATACTATAAAGAAATAATATCTTGGATTGCATGCACAAATGTGTGGTGAAATGAGGAAAAAAGCTATACAAACACAAAAAGAAGTATTGAGAATATGTAAGAAAGTAAATAGTTACTCAGGATGGCTAGAATTTACTAACTTTGTCTACAAAGTATAGATACATTTTAAAAATTAATATTTAAAGACAACAGTGTACAAATATAAATTGCAGTAAAGGCATCATCCCAAATTTAAAAATCCTCTGTAACATGAAAACATATCACAGACGGACACAGGAGTTTAGGACAGAGCCCAGCGGTGATAAGGCTGAGTCAAAGCTCTCCTGGTCAATATTCATAAGATTATACACAGGGTTCGTGACATGAAATTGCAGAAAAGTATTGATATGTGAGAGAGAAACCCGAATATTTACAGCTAAATAGTCTTTTATGTCTATTGAATATCATAGAATTCCAATGAAAGATATGCTCATAACAAAAATTTGGATTCTTTGTGTTCTATTAAAGTGAAGGAAAACATTACAGTATATAGATTAAAATGTTCATCTATCGAATCTATGTTAGATCACCTAAAACAAAACCTAACTGATAACTATGCCAGGAGAGAGAAACTATAATAGTTAATACAATTTAATCACCAGAGAGTTTTCTAACTTATAACTATGCGAGGAGAGAGACTATAATAGTTGATACAATTTAATCACCACAGGGTTTTCAAATGGAATAATACCGAGAACTGTATATTAGATTTAAAACCACAGTGAAAATCATTTAATAAAAATAAGTGTACAACATGATAAATGTCACAGCTAAATCTTGAAATAGTCTATATTTGAGAGTGTAAACTTCTGTGATTCATATCATATTAAAATAAAATAAATCTTCTGGAAATTCATAGGAGAAATTTTAGAACCTACACATTTCAAACTACTGAATGTAGTTCATCATCAAAATTACATTCAGTTGTTGAAAACAAGTCTGTTATAAAATCTCTCCTATAATTTCCTAGAAGATTTATTTTATTTTAGTAGTTTAGATAAATTACAAAGGACCAAAATCTATGCAAGAACTGTTAACATTATTGGTAAGGAGAGTTGCTCGAAGAGCTAAAATAATGGAGCACTGTCCTGTGTAGACACAGGACACAGTCCTGAGATAAAGGAACATGAAAACTTGTTTTAATGAAATATACTGAAACATCAGAAGAGAAAAATCTGTAACCCGTCGGTTGCTTCTTGAGATGTCTCATGGAGGGTAGAACGAGGCAATGATTTTCCCTCGCTGCATTGCATGCCAAAACCATGATAGAAAGAGTGAGAGTTATGGAATAGATTACGATCATATACTCAAAGAAATAAGCAGAAGTTAATCCGACCTCTCGCAAGACAAGGAAAACCCATAAATTACCTTAAAAAAGATATAGACTTCGATTACGGGAGCTGAAACTGTAAGTTTAGTTCCGCTGTCAGCAAAGAAGAGGAGGAATGAGTGGGTAATCATACCCAAAACCTAGAAAGCAAATTAAAAACAAGCACAACTAATTAAAAATAAGCATGATGACCTGAAAGTTCAATAAGAAATGGTTTGACAGGGTATCCATTGGCCTGCTGTGAATACGAGTGAGACCTGGGGTGGAAAAACTCAAAGCATAATTCGCAAACAAATGGCAGCGGATAACGAGAGAATTCTCCCACGAAAAAAATATAGTACCAATGGTTTCAAATTAATAACAGACTACCCAGGAGAGGGGATTACCTTCGTGGAAAGAACGCGAGGTTGCTGAGCGACAAAGTTCACCTTCGGCCGGTGTTGGAATGAACCGGTGCAAAGATCGAGGAGAGCAGTAGTCACCTTAACTTCCCGAGCTTGCATCGTGGCTGCCGATTGTCTAAGATTTAATCCAATGATTAAATCAAAGGCAGGTGTATACCAGCTGTCCTCTCAACATTATCCAATCATTAAAATCAGATACATTCCAAATCATGTAAAAGTATAGGGGTTCAATACGAAACATCAATTACAGATAAGCATTAAACTATGTACAGGTGTGATAAAGCCTCCACACTTTGAGTAACACGAAGAACCATAAACAAGTACTTTTAATAATTAATAATAGCATTGAAATGTACAAAGATACGAATCAATAAATCACTGATGCTTGCATTAATGTTCATCGGAAAACTATGCTATTTAATCATAATTTATATATATATATATATATATAAAAGTCAAATCTGTTAAAAGCTATGCACACGTGTCAATAGTGTAAACATATCATTTATTTGGATTTCATAAACATTGTATAGTGTAATAGAATTTGTATAGTAAGTTTTTCTTCACATATGGTTTATGTGTGTATTTGACATATATTAAATTAATTAAATTAATTAATATAAAGTATAATTATATATTAATAATTTAATCGTGCAAATAAAAATTCGTTGTATATGAGAGACTATTAAATTGGTTAAAAATATGTATGGAAATTTATATTTTAATTCAAATTAAAAAATTATAAAGAAGTAATTAAGAATTAAATATTATATTTTATAATTTATAAATGGATTAATAATTAAAGGAGTATGAATTAAGATTGAGTAGTCTAATTAATAAATGAAATGGTTGTTTTAGTATTTATTTTTTTCAATTTTATTTAAAATTCAGTATAATTTTGTAAAAATCATATGTTTAAGTTATTTAATTTGCAATGGTGAAGGGTCTCATGGGTATTTCACTATGAAAAAATTATTTGTATATTCAAAAGTATATTTTGAATAACATAAATCACAATATGCTAGAATTGCATGGTTAGATTTTAGCCAAAGAAAAAAAAAATCATTTTTTCTAATAATTGGATTAATTTTATTAATTTGTAAGTTTAAATTTCAACAATAAAAAAATATAATTTAAAAAAATAATGAATAAATATTTATTATATTTGTTTTTTCAAAAATTCCAACATAAACTACTATTAATATATTATATTATCTATTAATTTTTAAATATAATATTTAGAAAAATAAACACTAATTATAATTTACTTTATTTTATAAAAGAAATATGTACAAAACGCTAATAATTAAGTATATTGTGAGAAATGAAGTAAAAATATAAAATATATTAATTTTAAAATTAATTAAAATCATGGCCTAGTTCAATTTGTGATTAGCATGTTATGAGGTATTTTGTGAGACACTCTCCACCATAGTATGATAGAGATGTTGTAATGTAATGCAATATCCATTAAACATTTGACTTCATCAAAATAAAATAGAAATATAAATAGTTAATAATTCCAATTATCAACATGGAGAGGGATCAAACTTATTTGGCTTAGTCTAATTTATAGATAAAATAACATTTTCACTATAATTAGGCCATAAAATTTCAAAGAAAGTTGTGATGTCTTGTTATTTAAAATACATTTTTGAGTGTATAAATGGATTCAACACCCAAAAAAACCTAGAATTATATAGATTAAATAACTTAAACTAGAGTTTTCAAAATTCTCTATTAAATTTTTGTTAAAATTAACTAGAAAAAATTCTTTGAAAATTACCATCTCATTTATTAGTTAAACTACCGAAAATATGTTTTCACATTAAAACTGTTTTCTTTGTATTTAGTAAATAAAAAATAAAAAATGAATATAGACTAATTCCTATATCTACATCAATAATGCTTGGTAAAAACCAAAAACCAATAAGAATCACTATTAGCCATCCTCTCAAACATGATTTTCCATTAGCACTTGAATAACTTCCATTAATAATTCAACGCCCAAATAAATGGATGGAAAATATCACTCAGAAGAATGTCTCAAAGCATCATCTTATTCTCAAAATAAAAATTCCACTTCAAAATGTTATAACCAATCTAAATTTAAAAACATCGAAAGCTAAATGTACCAATCTAAATTGAAAAACATCGAAAGCTATTGAATGGTAAGTGACCTTTATTAAAATGTAGATAAATCGAAGATGGTTGTAATGGTTGTCATGTGACGACCATAATTCTCTAAAAATCAATAGATGAAAACATCTCATATCTCCTTTAGTGACGAGAATAAAAGCAAGCTTGGTAATACGAATTTAACATACAGTGAATTGACCATAAATTTGTTTTTTCCCACTTTACCTCACGATCTTTTGTATGTGATATTGTACAATCTGATGTTTGGTCACCTTTCCATTGTCCGCCTAACATTTGAAAAAAGAGAAACAATTTCTCTCACAATGACTACGATTTCAAGATTTCCAGCGAGCTTTAACTTCTGCACGCAACCAGATATCAGTCAGAATGAATATTATGATCCATTCTGATTATATACCTCGTTTTTTTTTTTCTTTCCCTATGAGAATAATATGGAAATTAACTTTATCATACTTTTAACATTTATGGGAAATATGCATCGTGATTACGTAGACAAGTTGAAAATTCATTCCAGCAATGAGATTGTATATGACGCCGAATATCCGAGACAGAGCTGATAAATCAACGAGACGTATCACAGTCTTCCACAACTTCCACTGATTTATGATACTTTTAACATTTATGTTAAATATTGTATCGTGATTACATAGACAAGTTGAAAATTCATTCTAGAAATCAGATTGTATATGACGCCGAATATCCGAGAGCTGATAAATCAAGGAGACGTATCACAGTCCTCCACAACTTCTATTAATTTATCTGGAGGATGCCTTTTTAATTAAAATATATATCAAAATGGGATCTGCTAGTCAAATATGACACATGACACTAGTGCTTTAGGAAGGCTTTCATATTCGTCCGATCTATTCTATTATTATTGCGTAAGATCTCGATTATAATTAATGAAAGCAATAAAGATTTGGACACCAAACATTTGAAAAGAAATACCATTTGTATTTTGCTAAGGACTGCATTCTGCTCCCGCCACAGACGCACTTACAAAAGATTAAATCCCTCGTCAGCAGATCACAGAAGACTGGAGAAAGTAAAAACTCTACCTGTTCTATGTCCATCTTACATATCCACACAGTCCGATTATTTGGTAGTAGATGCAACTACTTTAGCGGAGGGTGGGTTGTTATTTGCTTTAGTCTTCATTTGACGGTTCAGCAGATTTCACATGAGCAGAGTTCTATGGGGACCGGCTACATTAACCACAAAGGAAAAACGATAAACGGAAAAATGATACTTTTAACCTGCACACTTAGGTCTCAGCCTTAAACTTTTACATCAGAATTAAATGTAAGATATCAGGACTTACTCAACACAAATCAACAAATTTGTTATTTTATTTTTCTTCTTCTAATGGAGAATGATGACATGTGTAAAAAGAGATTGTCATTAATAAAAAATTAGAGTTATAAAAGTTTTTAAGAATATTATTAATCTTAAGGCTACAAGGTTACAAGACTGGTGGAAGTTTTCTTTAGATCTACCCATTTTAGCTTTCAAAGTGAATACATTGAGCAAGCTACCAGAGTATAAATGGGGTCCCCACTATCACCTATCATTTCATCGAAATGTTTCAAGAGAAGGCCATTGACACTTACCCCCTAAAACGAAAAAGGTGAAACATATATGTTAATGATATCAACATAAAATGGTCAAATGGAAGTATAGATCCAGACAGGTTCTTCGATCGATTGAATGAAATAAATATCGGAAGAAATTAAATTAACTATGGAAATATACAATAATAATAAAACTCCTTCCCTAGATGTTCAAGTCACCAAGAAAGAGGATAGTACCTTTAGGCATTAGGTATGCAATGGAAAAATACACACTAATAGTGATGACAATGCATATTCATATTTCCATCCACACCGCCATCCAGCTCAAAATATTGGTGTCTTAAATGCATTAATCACTAGAGCCTCAAGAATATATCGCACAAAACGTTTCAAATAAGAAATACACCACCTAACTAATATATTTTGTAGTACTGGCTAAAAAAACAAGGACATTACTAGAGTAATCAAAATCGCTAAAAAGGGGTCCCCTTCTCTCAACTTCCAACCTTCTAATGGGAAATAATTCCTCCACTACATCCAGCGAACCACTGATATGATCACCAAAGTTCTTAGAAGCCATGTAATTTCAACATCATTCAAACTTCTTGAAACAATTTGACCCAATATGGGATCCACCAATGATAATATGGGCCACTTCCAACTCAAAGTAGTGTAGAAGGTTACTTGTTCATCCAGAATGTGTTACATTGGTGAAGCATGGCATTCCTTCTGGATAAGAATTAAAGAGAATGGATCTGACATAAAGAAGGAAGGGATACACTCCTCAACTCTCACAAAAAATTCTTCCAAGACTAATATTACTTATGCCTTGAACACACTAAAATCATTGCTAAGGAAGGACACAAAGTTTAAACAAGTGTTTGCGAAGTGTTGGAAACTATAAAGCATCCCAACAATATCAATAAGGATAGTGGATTAGAAGTTAGAAATTGTTGGATCCCATTCCTTATACACCATTATTCTCTTAATGATCAAGTATAGGTTTATGTCTCTTTTTTCTCTTGTTCTATGCTCCTTGATCTCTTCTCCTTCACTCTCTTCATATGTCCTTGATCCTTCCTTGATTCTACCTCTCCTATTGCCTTCCCCTCCTCTTGCGTTTTATTGTGTTGTTTCTCTTCATTTCCTTCCTCTTTTCCTCTTCCCTCCCTTATGGTTTTTCATTCCCCCTCCTCCTCTCTCACCTTTCGTTCCATCTCATTGTATTACTTTTTCCTATCCCTCTTTTGACACTCTAACTTCCCACCTTGTTTGCTAAAAATATTCTTCCTTTATTGATTTAATGTTTAATATAATAATGTGATTAATCCGAAAGACATTTTTATCTACAATATGGATCACAATAACCTTAAATCAAACATTTAATATAATGTAATTGTTTCCTTTCATTTTTATGGATGTTGATTTTTATAATTTTTTAGAGTTTCCCTTATTGCTTTCATTTATTCATTTGTTTGTCTTATTTATTTACCATCCTTCTTCTACATTTTATGTTTATTTCTGGATTATCTTCGGTGTATTGTTTTGATTATTTTTGACTTTTTATTCATAACATTACTATGTACTGTATGGTATTATTCAATTTGATTCCATATTTTTTCCTCTTAAATATATAATTTTATCATATTCTAATTATTATACATGCTCATTTAGTGTACGTTTTATTATTCTAGTTCATTTTTTATAATATTCTAGGTCGTTTTTATTTAACTTATTGTATATTTAGGTTTTATTATTTAATAATATTATGTGTTTGTTGTTTAGTTGGTAGGAATTTTATTATTCATTGATTTTATTTTATGGTTTTTTTATTAATTCTATTTTTACCAATTTAACTTTTTAATGTTTTAGGTTTTATGATTTTGTCTTTCTTGGCTAACATTTTTTATTGCTACTTATCACAATATCTCTTAATCCATACCATTTGTAAATAGATTGTCTTAATGATGAGTCTTAATTATGATCTGAAAATTTGATTATCAAATGCTTATTCTGAATCAATCTCTCATGGAACATTCTATTGATCGAAGTGGATAATGTCTATTGATCCAACTCGAGAATGGTGGCCACCTGCCTATTCCACTTAGACCCCACCATTGTTTCTTTTAGTTTTTCATTTTCCTTAATTGTAGCGCAATTTACTACTTTTGGCAATTTCTTAGGTCTTGAACTTTCAAAGCCGTTTTGAGGCCCTAAACGATGTTTTTTGGGCATTAAACCTCGGAAGAATATGAGCCTTATAGGCTTAATATTCACTATCAATAGTTCTAGTTCTCAGATAGATATTTATAACTATGTATCATTTGTGTCAAACAAAGATAGTATGCCATAGTACGACCCAAGGAAATTGATGTACCAATTTACCCCAACAAGGCCCAAAGTTTAACGTTTCATCTCCTAGGGTTAGGTTTTTGGATTTTGTAGGGGTTTCCATTGTTTCTCAAATATATATAGGTCTTCTAGCCTTATTGTAACACAAAGTTCAAAGACATGTAGCCACCACGTTTATTCTCGGAGATAAGCTACGAGTGCCCTAGCTAGTTTATTTCCATTCTATCTATAAAAAAATTTCAGTTCTCTGATCTTAATGAAATGAAGTTTTATTTCTGATGAATCTCTGTATTTATCGTTATATGTGTATTCTGTTGCATTCCTGTATAAATTCAGATCATCTATAAAACATAGCCACATAAATATTTAAATAGCAATTAGAAAAGATGTTTAGTCATATATTTGGCTTACCTTCCCACTTTATTAAACCAAAATTTTTACTCTCACCTCCAACCATTTCTCCATTATACTCAAAACACGATTTGGTAGAGACAATTCGTTCCATTTTCTTTTAAAAGTATACATTAATGATATGTTACAAAGGAAATCAAGTGATAGTACTGAAAGAGTATTTTAGTTGTTGGCATACATAGCTCCCATGTTCCTTATGTGTGATGATACTTGTGGATCATTGGGATTATTGGTCATCGTTAAGTATATTTCATATCTACATAGAGAGCTTGTTCCTAGTTTCTAGGGGGTGGTTAGAACTAGTTGGTTTGAAATATATTCTAAAAATAATTAGCTTCCTAGATTCGTGTGTGTTTGGGATATTTTCTCAACAATTTGGTTGTGTGAAAAAGACAATTTCTCTATCATCCAAAAAAAAATAGTGTATTTATATGTCTACTATTACATTTATTAGGAAAACTTTGAGCATAATTTGTGTGTAATAAGTTTTTTCTCTCCCATTATAACATGATATCATAAGGGGTGTGGAACTAACTCTCTCATGGGACACACTAAGGAAACAGGATCCTATGATATGAACTTGTAGTAGGATTGGATTAGACATACAAGAATAAATTGTTTTTGTTACAAGGTAATTATTCTATGATGTGTTCTTTGTAGTGATGATGATATGAGATCCTCACTAGCATCATAAATCATATTGGAGGTCCATGGAAGTTCCATCCTAGTTCTGGTGGATGAAAATAATGCCTTAATTTGAATATCCATTGATGGTTTGATAATAAAGAGATACACACAAAGGTAAGGTAGTGAATAACATTGACATAATATATGGCATGGGCACTAGATGGAGTTGCAAAATTGTTTTTGTTCAAAAATTCCACCACAATTATAAAAGTCCAAATTCTAAATTATTTCCACATGTATTTTTGTGTTCATGCCTCCCTACTAAGAACTGTGGTCAACAGATTAAATATAATCAGCCTTTTGTCTCATTATAAATGAAAATAATGTAACAATATGTAGTGAAAATTTTTATGTGATACATATTTTTTGATTTGATGGATGTAACCAATAATTTGAGCAACATTATAATGGGGTAGTATTGGAAAGTAGGAAGGGTAATTCAATTTTGATAAGACACTTTCACTTTGGAGCATGACACTCACCTCTAATTTTTCGAAAGGAAGAGTTGTATACAATAAATAGCACAAAAGAAAGAAATTGATAGTTATGAGGAAAATAGGGTAAAATTTCAATGAACTCAAACTACAAAAAGTAAAATTAAAAGGAGCCAACCTTTTATGGGTGTGCCTAGTTGAAATGAGTTTGGAGGGAAGTACTAGAAATATTTATTTACTTTTATCTCATTGCACCACTTTTATTCTCAACCTTGAGAGGTATATTATCTGGCTATTATATTGGTGCTACTTCAAGTGCCTTTATTTCATTCCAATTGGAATAATTGTGTAAGGAGATATCAAGCAGTAGATATTTTCCTATGTAGGAGAATTACCATGTCATACTGTTTATTTAAAAATTTAAGCATGTTAAAGTTCATTGGAAAAAATAATATGATCCAATGCCATTAAAAGAAAATACAAAGGAAACTATATATTTTCATTTTAAATTTTATTCCTCATGTGAAAAAGTACCAAAAACAATGGTTCAAAGGTTTATAGCCAATCATGGAATGAAAAAGTAACAATATTACATTACTGGGTGAAAATAAAAAATATGTATATTTGTATATAGTGGTTTGATTAAATGAAATTATATAAATACAAGTAGGTTGAGATAATTATAATTATTTGGTCAATGGGATATTTTTAAAATTTATGACATGTTGGAGTTTTAAAAGAGTTTTGGGTAAATGGTGTGTTAGTTGTCTCATTCACATAAGTGAATGATATTTTGCATATATCTTAGTTTAAGTGTAACAAAAGTTCAATGGTGCTGATGAGATGGTTTTATATTTTGAGCATTTGATAGCTACAAAGTAGTGACGGTAAACGTGATAAAGAATCTCTAATATTTCATTGTACCTAATATGAAATTATGTAATTGGGTAGGCAGAGCATGATTAGTTGTACTTGACGCCTTCAAATATTTGGTCAAATTTTGATTTCCCAATTTTTTTTATAAGCCATGTTTTTTTGTCAAATCTCCCCGTATTAGTGTGGTAGCACATGCAATCATGTTGTTTTTATCACTATTACTCATAGAGTCGATGTGGCATCAATTTCAGGAATTAACCATTAAGAACTTACAACAATGGCAGGTATACGCGTATGATAGGTTGAAGTGGAATCAAAGAAGTTGAATCTTCAATTAAGGGGGGAGTGTGAGATGGAATAAGGATAAAATATTTCAAATTTAGGAACACGTTAGACAGATACTAACATGTTTATGAATTATGTTGGTGAAAAGGATTCCTAGAGAAATGGAAAGTATAGTGGATGGTGCCCACATATCTCATTAGATGTATTTTTGTTTTTATACACATCAAATATCATGTGTTTACAAGAAGAAGCAAAAAAATTGTGTAATAATTAGATTAATGAAGGTAGAAAAGGAAGTTGAATAGATCCCAAATGAAGACACATATGTGATCATCGATCAAATAGAAAATAATAGCTCATGACATATTTTGTGGAATATTTGTAGCAATGCAATCAAAATGGTGGTAGATAGACAGAAAAATCTAAAATATTGTGAGTAAAGAAAACTCAATACTATATTGTATTCTGAGTCACACTTTATATTTGTATACAAGTCTATGATCTAATATATTGGTGCTTGAAGGGTCGAGTTAGTAATAGGTATCTCCATTGAATGAAGAATGTAAGTATATATGTAACATGTAAAAGGAATGTCACTCTAATACTTATAGAGGAATGCATACCCCTTTTTCATGTGCCACTCATGATTTGGAAAACTTGTCTAGTTTAGTGAAAAAACCTCTATTAGAGAGTTATTTGACACCTGGACGAGTGGGAACATGTTAGCCAAATCCTCAATAAATTAACCATATTGTTAGTTGCAGGATCTTATATAGAATTATTTTACACTTGGGGTGGAATATATTGGTTATAGTCTCTAGTAGGTGAATTTTTACATTTAGGATAAATTCATCATGATATTTATTAACTCATGTACATGAATGGACATGCTACTAGAGAAAAATGTTTTCTTATTGGGTACTCATGTTTTCTAGTAGATAGGTATTCCTTTATATGGAAATTAATATTTTAGTGGTGTTTACATAATTGGATATGAGATGATAGTACCAAGATGGACCATATATAGAATTTTACATTGAGAAATTTCTTCAAGTCATGGGGAAGAATTTTCTGCAAAAAATAATGTTTTGAATACCTTAGAGAATGACTACTAAGACAGTAAAGCATTATCAGGGAGTATTACACTATGTAGTTCCTACTAGTCTTATGTTTGACGATATGTTTGTATCATTAGGATTATTGATCATGATTAGGTAGAGTACATCTCTACATATATAGTATGTTCCTAGTCTCTAGGTGGTGTTTAGATAAATTTTGTTCGATATGTATTCTCCAACTAGTTAGCTTCCTCGATTTTTTTGTGATTGAGACATTGCACTCAACTGTTACATTGTGTGATCAAGATAGTTTACCTTTCTTGAGACAAAGATTGGTGTATTTATAAATAGATAACTCAACACAATTTTTTAATGTAATAAGTATCTACTCTCCCATTCTAATAGTGTTGGAATGCCTCACATGGATGAAGGAGGCTCTCCATATGAGGTTGATTATTCAATGTCTCACAATACATATAGAAAACCTAAAACAGTAAATATGGTGAAAAATTATATTGAAATGACATAGTTGGGATGGTTTATATCCTGGAAAATCCTGCATCTTAATGTGATTTATCTTCGTTTTGAATGCATTCTTAATCAAATGAACCACACATATTTATAGAAAAGGTGCATAATGTTGCAATTATGTGTTCTTTGAGAATGATGTGTTTTTTCTTCATGGATATTTTCCTTCTAAATTTAAGGGAGAAATTGCAAAAAGGCATATTGTGCAAGAACACCTTGCCCATGTTGTCTTCTCCACATATTTATTTAGTTTTATTAGTTGTCTTCCTTTATTTTATTAACAAACATGGCCATGAAAATTGGTTTTCATTTCCAAAATAAATAGGTCTAATTCGTTCCCAAACTATATTATAATGTTTTTGAAGGGTTTGTGAAAAGATATAACTTAAAGGGTATAAAATGTTCTCTTAAATTAGGTTTTTACCAGGGTTAAAATATGATTTAGCTATGTGCTAATATATATGTTATGAAATAAAATAAGTATATATATATAAATTTAAAGCTAAAAATAGTATTAGCCCATGGGGTGTAAAATAGATAGTGACAACATATTTTGTTAAGGAACTCCATGGTGAAAAGGTCATAGGTTCGAAACTCCATGTGAAAAAAATCATCCATTCTAAGGGGTAGTGTGGCCTAGGATCGGTCTGATCCTTGACTGATTTTTACTACTTAAATTACCCTCGGTAATGGCTAATAAATCCACAGGCTATTTGTGTCAGTCATCTCAAGACTCACATAAACTAGCAAAAAAAAAAATTTAATTATCATAATGTTTTTAAATAGTACATAATCTTGGTATGTATGTAGTTAGGTGAACCAAAAATGGCCCTATATGCATGGATAAATTTATAATGAATCATTATCATCACAAATATTGAATAAAATAAATCAAATCTATAGACCTATATGGAGCATTTGTTGTCATGACATTATCCTATTTTATATATTTTCCCTACAAGTCATTATTATAGACTTTGATGTATAAATTTAACCATCAATATGATCAGGGATTATCATAACGTATCACTACTACATATGTTGTTTATTTAAGATAATTTTTTTTGAACATTTTGATAAAATTTACTTTACTAGCCGAAATTAATAGTTAATTATCAAATTTCCTTTATTATTTTAACTAGGTGTTCTAGCATCCCTCACATGTGTGAAAATAGTTACATATGTTGGAATTGCCATGGTATTTAATCACAATATGCCCCTGCAAGTTCGACACAATTAACTATGGTCATGATTGCAATGCACATCTTGGCATCCACTTAACCAAAAAAAATCCAATTAACATACGGTCAATAATTGTGTAATGGTCACCAACTCTCTTACTAATGAATATACTATAAAAATAATCTTTTAAAGATTATTTTGGGAGGAAAAGGAGGATAGTTAGTAGAGGCCTCTTCTATACATATAAGCATCCCCCTTACAACTCGGTGTATGTTTTTGAGTTCGTTCATGACATAATGAAATGATTTACCATGAACTAGTGGCATTAAATTTTCAAGTTCATTTATACTGGTTATTTTTACAAATACTTTCAAAGAAATTATCGTGATATCTGAAAAGTAATTCAAGGTTACTAACATCAATCTATTGAATGGAAACTTTGTCACTTGGAAGGGAACATCAAGCGTTTGTTCTTTCACTTATCCTTGGCTAGTTGTGGCGGGTAAGCATGGAATCTCCTTTCTAGATTAAAACCTAAAGGGTTCCTTACGAAGGGTTTTTATTTCTTTTCAGACACACACATATATATCCAATAGTGTTTTTTACAATATGTAAGATTAACATGTGATGGTTGTGTAGAGTTTTTTAGGTTTTCTAATGAAAAAATAATGTATTATACTTTTTAGTTTCATATATAGTTCTTGATTTACATAGATCATCATTTTTTAACATACCTGTTTCTCTTACAACTATGTAATTATAGTTGTAATTATTGACTAGTCGATTTATTCTTATAGGTAAATCGTTTCAATGTTTAAGGGAGAATTTCAAAATTACTATTACATTAAAGTTAGGATCAAAATTGATTGTTATAGTAGTTATAGTTGAAAACCCCTTAAGTTAAATTATTATTTTCCACTTGTATTCTTTATGGTAGGTACTTTCTATTCTTATAGGTCATGTATTTTTTATTTAGCATGAACAAATATATTTACATTTATGAATTTGTTAATGAACGTATGTGTATATTGTACTTACATTGCTTCATTTCTTTCTATTGCAATAATAGTTAATTATAATTCCATATAATATTACTCGAAAAGAAAATAAAAATATCCTTTCTAAGTTATTTGTTGCATTAAACAAAAAAGGTGACATAAATGTAATTTCCCTTGTAGAAAATTCAAGGACCTTAATAGAGGAAGGCTCTTAATAACAACAACTAAAAACAATTGTAGATAGTTTTGGCATGTTGAAGTGATGTATGAATATTGTCCTTTGGTGAGTTAATATTCATTATACGTATTTTTATATTGTATTGTATTAATAAAAACATTTATTTCTTAATTTTGTTACGTAAATATTAATTTATTTGATTATAATTTGTTATTATATAGTGAGGGCCTTTTAAGGGAGAGATTTGAAATGCGTCAACTAGTAGTATAAATTATGGTTTATATGTTGATAAATAATATTGATTGAATATTAGAAGTGAAGACTTATGGAAGAAGACGACATTGATAATAAAGTTGATTATAATGAGGGGGAAATTAAACTGATCCAAGACACCTTTGCTTCTATGGATTAAAATTTTGAGGTTATTCATGATGTCCCTCTAATTGAGTTGTCACAACAACCCATTTATGAAGGCTCTACGATTAATGTTATCAATATTATATTTTTGTTAGTAAATTCAATGCACACAAATACTATGTTGTTAACTATAAATTATCACATACACAAAGGTCTACATTTTTTTCTAATTTTTATTGTTAACAAATGCCTAAACTAGGGATGCAATATTTACTATTAGTATTATTTACCTTAACAAGCTAGGTTTTATATGTGTATTATTAGGTGATTTTATGTTACCATCATCAAATAATTTACCTCATGCATACTGAGAATTATCTACCATTATGAAAGATATTGGAATGAATAATTAGACTTTTTATATATGTTTTAATAATAATATTATATATTATGAAAAATATACATCAGTAAATAAATGGCCATTATGTCAAAGGAACAAATACTAGCAAATCAAGTAAATAAAAACGTATTTTTAAAGGTCCTTGTATTATTCCCATAATTCCATATTTGCAATGACTATTAAAGTGCTAAATAATAGAATCATTTATGAATTATTATGCATGGAAAATAAGTAAATATGGTTCCCTTTGAATTCCTTTAGATAGTTCTGCATTTAGGAATGTTGAAGAAATATGGAAAATTTTTGAAGAACCTCCTAGTGTTAAGATTCCATTGGCATATGATGGTGTTAATCCATTTGGATATCTTAGGTATATTTTTTGAGTGTAAGATATTTTTTTTATAAAAATAACCTTTCTCATTATATTTCAATAGGATCACAATTTTTTTGTGGTGACTATTCCAAGTATCTGTTTACAAAAATTGTTTGAATGTATGTATCAATACTCAATTTTCCTTTCTCATTACATAATTTCTTATAACATATATATACATAGTAATTATGTGTATTTTGAATAAATTATATAAGAAACAATTTAAAGATATGAATGAATATATTGAGCCTCCTATCAACAAGATTATAAATGTATGGGTTGGCATCACTATATATGACATCCCTAGAAAAATAAGGAAAAAGAAATTTCGAGTTGATGGAATTCTTAAATGGATAATTTATGATGCCATGAGGCCAACACATTTTTGTGGTATGTAATGTACTACTATGTTGTTCATCTTCAAGGACATTGCCTCACTATAATATTAGCACTATAATAATGGCATTCTAGCAATGTTATAAGAGTGTAACAAACTCACTGTATAGGGGTGTTATAACAAAATTATAGGGGTGTAACAACAACATAGTATAGAGGTGTTACGAAAATGATATATGGGTGTGATAATAGCATTATATAGGGGTGTTGTAGAAATTATATAATGGTGTTGTAACAATATCATAGTAGCAATATACATATATTTAAAATATAAAAAATGCAAAAGAATAACGAAGCACAATACTGAGATAAATCCAACATGGGGGAACAATATCTAATATTTTATCAATAAATTCATGGGGGGTTATCTATCTAAAAGCATGAAAACAAGTTTCACAACCACATGTATTTATGTCACTTATTTGTCATCCTTCAAGCCATTTCTCCACTATGAAACAATAATGTTGTAACAGGGGTGTCATAGCAGAAATATATAGGGGTGATGAAACAACATAACGCCAACATAGTAACATGGGTGTTGCATCAACACTACATGGGTGTAAAAACATTCATGTATAGTGTTGTTGATACAGCCTATAGTGTTGCTAAGCCAACAATGCAACATTATTGAAACACCCTTGTATAGTGTTATTGTTACACCCCTACAATGTTGCTACAACATTATTGCAACAACCATGTTGCGGTGATTATGTTACAATGTTGCAAAAGCCATGTTATGGTGCTTTTGTTATAATTATACAACACCCTTATATAGTGATATCGTTACATACTAAACCAATGATTTGGAGAATGACCAATATACTACATAGTAATAGTGTATAATTGTATCAAAATATCATGCATGTTTTTTGAATATATATATATATATATATCCTTAGAAAAGTGTGGATGAAATTCCACCATTCAAGAAGTTTATGAAAGGAGACCTATGTTTTATTAGTATAGGCACTTCATCCCTAAGCATCATATATACCAAACTAGTAAAAAACATATTGTCGATGGGAATGAAGATACTAGAAAAAAACAAAAAATAATCACACCTTACCTATGAAAGTTGTAATATAATAAAACTTGTCAATGTAAAAAATTTGTTTAGGTATCATATCTATAATGTTTTATATATATATATATATATATATATATATATATATTGTATTGAATTATTTTTATTGTATCTGAAAATTATTGTTGTAATTTCATTTATGTACTGTGTGCGTGAATTAGCTCTCTGCTCTGTGAACTATAACAATTGTTTTCCACGTGAATTGAGCTGTGTAAACTCTCAATTGGTAACGACGAGCTTGAGCTTTGTGAATTGAGCGGCAAGGAAATTGAAGAATCAAGTGGTCGATTACCCAAAGTCGTGGATTGTGAAGATCCACTACGTGATTGCTGTGCGATTGGAGTAGCAAGCGTACTTAAATGTGGCAAAGGAGATTCCAACCTTGTGCCAATTTGTTGAACTGCACTGGGAGCTGCCGATCTGGTGGAGCGGAGCTGTTTCAATTTCGTGGTTTTTTGGCTATGAAATGGCGTTGAGAGCCAAGGGCTGTGAGCTTCCAAACTGTGGACTGTTGAACTGCATTTGGTGCTGAGAGAGCAGCCGTCCGTGTGGAGGAGCCTCAACAAAGCTGTGAGCTGCTTCAAAGGTTCATTATGTTGTGGCAGAAGGTTCTTAATAATATTCAGTTGCAGAAGGTTCATAAAAATGATTTAAATGCCATTTTTTCAATCGAATTTTTGAAATGCCAATATATATCGATTTATTGTTTCATATACCATGAGTGTTGGTGCCAATATATCGATTTATATATTTTTGATATACGGTGGAACTTTAATAAATCGATGTATTTTTATAAGGTGGCACTTTATTGATTTAAAAGTTTTTGAAATATGCATTTGTGTAAGGCCTAGGGCCTAGGGCCTAGGAACTAGTTATTCGACGGGGGAATATGCAAAAGGAATTATTAATTTTGATTAAAAAAAATAAAATCTTCATTTCTTAAGATTTTGAATTGGATATTTTTTGATACAAGCTATTCAATATGGAAAAAACTCAAAGTTCTTGATTTGAGATCGAGAATTTTAATGGGAGAAACAAATTCGAGATCTAGAAAGTGAATATGTACGATCTACTTGTATAATAAGGTGTGGCGAAGGCGCTTTTGGGAAAATCCAAACAACCTTTCACCATGACAGATGACAAATGGAGTGACATCGATGATAGAGCACTAAGCAGCATTCGATTATGTTTGGCGGATGATGTGTTATTTAACATCGTGTTAGAGAAAACTGCTGCTGGTTTATGGACAAAGTTAGAGAAACTATACATGACGAAATCCTTAACCAACATGATTCTTCTGAAAAGATAGTTGTACAGCTTGCGCACGAAGGAAGGTACATGAATAACTAATCATTTGAATACCTTTAATAATCCTCTGGTGTAGTTAGATAGTATAGACGTAAAATTTGATTCAGAAGATAAATTTGTAACTTTATTATGCTCGTTGCCTGAGTCATGGGATCATTTTGTTACTTCTATAAGTCTTAGTTCATCAAAAACCCTTGAATTTGATGATGTTGTTGGAGCTTTGTTATTTGAAGAAACAAGAAAGAGGTCAAATTTAGAAACCTCTACATCAGAAGGAATGATGGTCAGAGTTCTGTCTAAAGAAAGACGCTTCAGTAAGCAGAACAACTCGCGGTGAAAATCGAAAGGGAAGAAGAGTAAGGTAAAGTGTTGGTTCTGCGAAAAATCAGGACATTTGAAGAAGGAATGTTGAAAGAGACAAAAAACATCCAAAGGAGACTCTTCGACAGAAAATAAAGAAGCAAACACTACAGATACAGGTTCAGCATCTGATTCAGGTATGATTGATGAAGTGTTATTAGTTAGTTTGTCTAATCATGATCAACACTGGTTGTTAGATTCTGGTCTGTCAAATCACATGTGCATTCATAGAGAGTGGTTTAAATATTATAAATCAATAAATGATGGAGTGGTTTACATGGGAAATGATGTCTCATGTATTATTGTGGGAATTGGAAGCATCCAGATTAAAATGTTTGATGGGACAAATAAAATATTAACTGATGTAAGATACATTCCTGAACTCAAAAAAAACCTCATTTCTCTAGGAGTGCTAGACACAAATGGATATAAAACCTTTATTCAAGGTGGAGTAATGAAATTTTATAAAGGAATTTTACTAGTACTGAAAGACAAGAAGGTTGGAAATATTTTTTAGTTAGACGGAAGAAAAGAGTCAGATCTTGCTTCTACAGTATCTGAAAACGACAATAATTCTATTCGTCTATGGCATCAACGGTTGGGCCATATGAGCAAAAGAGGATTAAAATTTTTATCTGATCGTAAGTTACTTCCTAGTTTAAAATCTTCTAAGTTAGATTTCTACAAACATTGTCTATATGGGAAACAACGCAAGTAGAAGTTTAAAACTGGAAAACATATTAGTAAGGGAATCCTTGATTTTATCCATTCTGATGTTTGGGGTCCATCTCCTACAACCTCATATGGAGGATTTCCATACTTTGTATCTTTTATTAATGATTTCTCTAGAAAAGTGTGGGTCTATATGTTAAAGAAAATGTATGATGTATTCACAGTTTTCAAACAGTTTAGATCATTAGTAGAAAGCATCAATGGAAGAACCATTAAATGTTTAATAAATAACAATGGTGGTGACTTTAATTCAAAGGAATTTGATAATTATTGCAAGGAAGTTGGGATCGAAAGACATAAAAATACTGTATGTACTCCTCAGCAAAATGGAGTTGTTGAACACATGAACAAGACTCTTTTATAGAGAGCAAGAAGTATGCTTAGTAACGCCAATTTGTAGAAGGAACTATGGAAAGAAGCAGTATCTATGGCTTGTTAATTGATAAATCAATCACCATCAATTGCAATAGGATGAAAAATTCCTCAACAGGTATGGAAAGGTCATCCTTGTGATTATTCTAAACTGAAAGTTTTTGGTTGTGATGCATATGTTGTAATTCTGAAACATCAGCGTTATAAATTAGATCCTAAATATAAAAGATATATCTTTGTTGGATACGGTGATGGGATTAAGGGATACAGGTTGTGGGATCCTACTACTCACAAGATCATCATTAACAAAGATGTTAAATTCAATGAATATTCACTTGATAATCCAGATGTGGATGATAAATTGAAATAGGAAAATGTACCTATGTTTCAACATATTTAGTTTGAAACTAGTTCAAATACTGATGATAGTCTAGATGAAAAAGTTGCAGATGCAAATCCTGAACAAGTTTCAGATGCAGATCATGAAGAAGTTCCTACAGATAATAATTATCAAATTGTGGAAGAACTAGAAACATCTTAAAGGAGGTCCATGAGAATCAGACATCCTCCTAAAAGGTATGATGATTATGTTACTTCAGTTGCTTTAACCGCTAATGATGATGAACCTTTGTGCTATCAGGAAGCTGTAGAAGGCTCTAACAGTTATAAGTGGAAAGAACCTATGAAGGATGAGATGAAGGCAATAGACAAGAATTCCACATGGGATCTAGTAGAACTTCCTAAAGATAGGAAAACTATGGGATGTAAATGGATTTACAAATTCAAAAGGGGTGTTGATGATATAGAGGATAGGTACAAAGCGAGGCTAGTTGCGAAAGGTTTTTCTCAGAAAGCAGGAATTGACTTTCATGAGATATTTTCACCAGTTGTAAAAATTGTTTCAATTCGGATTGTGTTAGCATTAGTTGCTTTACTTGATTTATAATTACAAAAAATAGATGTTAAAACTACATATTTACATGGAGATTTAGATGGGGAGATTTACATGGAACAACCAGAAGGGTTTGTTCAAAATCGCAACAAGAAATTTTTCTGCAGGCTCAAGAAATCATTGTATGGTCTGAAGCAGTCACCTCGACAATGGTACAAGAAATTTGATTCTTTCATGATGAGTCAAAATTATATAAGAAGTGAATATGATCATTGTGTTTACTTTAAGAAATTGAGTAATTCCATGTTCATTATCTTAGTGTTATATTTTGACGATATGCTTTTAGCAAGCAAAAGCATAACAAAGATCAATAGGTTAAAGGCTCAGATGGCTAGGATGCTTGATATGAAAGATCTAGGAGCAACAAGACAGATTTTGGGCATGGAGATTTTTAGAGACAGGAGCAATGGTAAGCTGTGGTTATCCCAATAGAAGTATATTGATAAAATACTCTTGAGTTTTGGTATGAACGATGTGAAGCATGTTTTATTCCCTTTAGCTTCCCATTTTAAGCTTTCTTCAAGTTTATGTCCTAAAACAAATGAAGAAAAGGAATATATGTCTCGAATTCCATATGCCAATGTAGTAGGTTGTTTGATGTATACGATGGTTTGTACATGACCAGATATTTCACATGGAGTTGGGTTTGTCAGCAATTATATGGAAAATCTAAGAAAAGAACATTGGTCGGCAGTGAAATGGGTGCTTCAGTATCTGAGAGGCACAAGTGATTATTGTATCACTTATAATAGAAGTAGTGAATTTGTTTGCGGTTATGTTGATTCCAATTTTGCAGGTGATTTGAAGCTATAAGCTGGATGTGAAAGCTACAAATTTTTTTTGCTTTATCCACTACTGAAGCAGAATACATAGCTGCTTCACATGCTTGCAAATAAGCGGTTTGGTTGAAAGGTTTGTTTGGTGAGTTTGGTAGGTTGCAGGACAACATAAAGTTATTTTGTGATATTCAAAGTGTAATTCACTTGGCTAAAAATCTGGCCTATCATAGTAAATCAAAGAATATACCTATCAAGTACCATTTTGTAAGATAGGTTATCACTAAATGGGGAGTCTCTCTTGAAAAAGTGCATACAAAGGAAAACTGTGTAGACATTTTCATAAAACTAGTTTTATTGGAGAAGCTACGATGGTGTCTAGCTTCTCTTGGCTTGCAAAAGAGATAAAAATAATAATGGAACAGGGTATCAGGCTAATTGTTGTCAAGGTGGAGATTGTTGAGATTTCTTATATTAAATTCGGAGAGAATCTCATGAATATGACAACAATAGGATTTGTTGCTAAATTGACTGCATCTAATCCTGATGTGGAGTTATTGCATCTTGTTTTGTTGTGATTTAATTTATGATTCAGTTTCTACTCCCAACTATAAAATGTAAGCCCGTAGAGGCAAATGAGCATGAGGGATGTGAGGCGAGAGGAATAGAAGTGCAAATGAGAAACTCTGCTGCTGTAAATCTCCTGTTTAGAAATAAGACTGCCGATACCTCTGTTTGGTGGACGTAGCCTAGATTGGTTGGGTGAACCACATTAAATCCTTTGTATCATTATTATGCAGTGAGTCTGTGTGTTTTTTATTTGTTTTTATGTTGCTTGACTCTAACACTATTAGGACCTACAAATAGCTCATTTGTTTTATTCAATGCACATCATGAAGAATGTAAAAAAAGCATTATGGATATCCTTTTATGGAAGGAGTGACAAAGAAAACGCGGTAAAAGTTTGTAGTGACATTAAAGAATCCAATAATTCAATAAAAAATGTAATTCATTCAAGTAACTATGGACACCAAAATAATATTCTAAGGTTATGAAAATAGAAACAAAGAAATGTCGTAAAAAATGTCATTCAAAAAATTAATTTTCCAAACGATTTTCTTCAAACATAGATAAAGGTTAATTTTTTTTGGTAAAACTCATTACTATCATACGTTCATTACGGAAATTATTTTGTTATATATGTCTATTGATATACATCCTTTCATTTTTTCTGGTTCACTAGCTTTTGCAATATGTTGTACATCCTGTAATTATTTAAAGTTTAATAATTCCTTTTCTATTATAGTATGTTTTACCTCTATCTCTTTTATGAAACTCTTACAACAACACAAAACAAGTTGTTTATGACCATGGAAAATACATGAGGCAAGTATAATAATGTATTTTATATAAAATTTTAGTTGTAAAACACATTGGGACATGGGTTACTTAGAATTTATACATTTTCTTGGTAGAACCTTATGTAATTTCCTTACATCATGTGTAAGTGGGTTTCAGATAAAAAAATCCATAGATAATAAATAATTTATTAGACGATAAAAGTTCCTCGGCCAATGTGTGAAATGTAAAATGACCCACCTCAAACATTTTTGAATGTGAAAGAATAATTCCATGTATTCCTAGTTGAGGATGTTAAACTATGTGGACCAATACACACACGCTGAATATGGATGGTGAAGAGGAATTTGAAATCATTAAAATATTTTGCTATACAAAGAGCATGTCCTAATAGTTTTATGGTTGATGGAAAGACATTATATAAACTTGTTGATGCCTCTAAATTCATTGCAACAACATGTGGGGGTGACTAGATGGTCGACACCTTAAAGTAGTTCCTTTTCTATTTTGAATGGTGGTTCTGACTAGTTTAAGTAGGTCGAGTTACCTTCTCTCAATGTCCAATGGATTAAAGTATAACTTTTGTCTACCAATGGAGCAGAAACATCAGGTCTTCCCTCTTCCTGATCGAGCAAGAAAGTGATCCTTAAGCTAATTTATTCTCAACCAAGCCACACCTAAAGCTTTTCCTCTTTGGGAAGAGGGCTTATAGTAATGTAGAATTAAATCTAAATGTAATTTTTTTTTTAAATGCAATCCAAAAAGAAATTTATCCTAACTCTCTCTCAATTAGACAGATATATTTCTAACCCAACCAAGAGAAATATATCTAAATGATTGAGATTCAAATATGTCTAGCTTAAAATGAATATCAATCTAATGAAGTAGTTTATTAGCTGAAATTATGTATACCAAAACACATTCTATTCAGAGACCTCTTAACTGAAATACTCAAGAAACAACATTTAAGAAGTAGTTCATAAAATGATATTGATTGTTAAATCAATAATATGAATAATTAAAGAATAATAATTGGAATAATTAAACAATAAAATTGTTTTTTAAATCAATATTAAAATAAAATATGGAAACCTCTTCATCAATTGATAACCACAGGAGCTTGAAAAGCACAATTATGTCCATGCACAAAGGGGATTCTTGGAAAGATATATGTTGTCTTGAGAAAACTAGAGTGCATATTGAAAGAAGGGCCGCAAAATTCCTTTCTCTATAAATTTGACCTAATTCCTTCTTTCATTCCTTCATTCATTCTTGTTCTGAAAATGGATCCCCGTTAGGATTTGAAACATTGACAAATGTTCTATGCAACTGTGGAAAATCTAGAAACCTCTTCATCAATTGATAACCACAGGAACATCAAAACCAGAATTATGTCCCTACATGGACGATATTCTTGGAAAGATATATGTTATCTTGAGAAAACTAGAATTAAGATTGAAATAATGGCCACAGACTTCCTTTCTCTATAAATTTGACCTAATTCATTATTTCATTCCATCATTCATTCCTGTCATGAATATGGATCCCCGTTGGGATTTGAAATCTCGACAAATGTTCTCTGAAACGATGGAAAATTGGGAAATGTCTTCATCAATTGAATACCACAGGAGCTTGAAAACCATAATTATGTCCCTGCAATGAGGGGATTCTTGGAAATATATTTGTTATCTTAAGAAAACTAGAATGAATACTGAAAGAAGGGTCGCAGACTTCCTTTCTCGATAAATTTAACCTAATTCCTTCTTTCATTCCTTCATTCGTTCATGCCCTGAAGATGGATCCCCGTTGGGATTTGAAATGTCGATAAATTTTCTTTGACATTGTGGAAAATCCGGAAACCTCCACATCAATTGATAACCATAGGAGCTTGAAAAGCATAATTATGTCATTGCAAAGAGGGGATTCTTGGAAAGATATGTGTTATCTTCAGAAAACTAGAATGAAGATTCAAAATAAGGGTTGAAGACTTCCTTTCTCTATAAATTTGACCTAATTCCTTCTTTCATTTCTTTATTCATTCCTATCCTGAAGATGGTTCCCAGTTGTGATTTGAAACATTGAGAAATGTTCTCTGTCACTTTGGAAAATCTAGAAACCCCTTCATCAATTGATAACCAGAGGAGCTTGACAACAATAATTATGTCCTTCCAGGGAGAGAATTTTTGGAAATATATATGTTATCTTGAGAAAACTAGAATGAAGATTGAAATAAGCACCACATAGTTCCTTTCTCTATAAATTTGACCTAATTCCTTCTTTCATTCCTTCATTCATTTCTACCTTGAAAATTGATCCTCATTGGGATTCGAAATGTCGACAAATTTTCTCTGACACTCTAAAAAATCTGGAAACCCCTTCATCAATTGATAACCATAGGAGCTTGAAAACTAGAATTATGTCGCTACATGGAGTGTATTCTCTGAAATTATATATATTTTATATTCAGAAAACTAGAATGAAGATTGAAATAAGGGCCACATACTTCCTTTCTCTATAAATTTGACCTAATTCCTTCTTTCATCCCTTCATTAATTCCTATCCAAAAGATGGATCCCCATTGGGATTCATCATTTGATAACCACAAGAGCTTGAAAAAAATAATTATGTCCGTACACGGAGGGGATTCTTGGAAGTATATATGTTATCTTGAGAAAACTAGAATGAATATTGAAAGAAGGGCCACATACTTCCTATCTCTATAAAATTGGCCTAATTCCTTCTTTCATTCCTTCATTCATTCCGGTCCTGAAGATGGATCGTCGTTTTGATTCGAAACGTAGACACATGTTCTCTGACACTGTGGAAAATTGAGAAACCTCTTCATCAATTTATAACCACGAGAGCTTGAAAAACATAATTATGTCCCTGCACAGAGGGGATTCTTGGAAAGATATTTGTTATCTTGAGAAAAATAGAATGAAGATTGAAAGAAGGGCCGCAGACTTCCTTTCTCTATAAATTTGACCTAATTCATCCTTTCATTCCCTCATTCATTATTGTCCTAGAGATGGATGCCCATTGGTATTAAAAAATTCGACAAATATTCTCTGACACTGTGGAAACTATGGAAACCTCTTCATCAACATACATTAAAACCACTAACCAAATCATACGTATCAGAGGAATGTTAAATGGGGGGAGTGGAGTTAAGTATGAAATTAATGGAGTGGGAAGGTGGAAATAAATGAAGGATGGAGGGATAAGGATGCGGTGGATGGATTGAGGTGTGGGTTTGGTGAGGATGAGGTCATGGTGTTCGAAGGCATCAGGAATGTGTAATATTCCTAATTAGTGACAGCTAATTGGAATATTTGAATTTGTATAGTTTTTTCGTATATGGGTTGTAGATAAATAAAAAAGTGAGTAAAGAGGGTCTAACTCACTTTAGTAGAATAAGACATCCACCTAGTAGCACAGTGTTGTGACTCAAGGGGGATCAAGGGGGGCCACACACCACGTAGAGGAGGGGGCCTACATGCACTCTAGAAGCTTCTGCACAGATAAGGATGAGGATGTGGAGGAGAGAGAAGTTACGATGGGTTTTGGAGGGAAACCAATGCTATAAAAGATGGAGGAGCCTCCTCATTTCGATCATTCTGGATTTGTATATTTTGGAGTGAGACGTTGGTCTTCTTTTGCATGCTGGATATTTAGCCTGTCTGCAACACTTTTTAGTGCACCGAGTGTCTCCGTGCGGAGATCTCACCATTAGCCCTGAGGGACTTTCTTGGCAATATGATGCAATGTGTTGTCCTTGATGGCAACCTACTTGATGAAGTTTTCTTTGGATAGAAACCTATGTGTTAAATATGTAAGAATGATGTATCTACAATTCAGTTCAGATGTGATAGAGAAAAGAATTCTAGTAAGTGATGGAGAAATGATAAATATAATATGTCACAATGTATACGCGAGTTTGTAAAGGGCAAGTCGTGTATGCACGTGGATAAGTACGTCCCAAGTCACGTATGCCCTTTTGCGCTCCAAATTTATAATACCAAGGGGAATTACATGGTTTTGGCACATAGTATTGAGCGCTGTATGGTTTATTTGATTCCGTCCAAGAATACCATCGGAATTTGTTTGGTTTTGGCTCATGGTATTGATAAAGGCTAAAACTATATAAGGAGAAGAGGATCATAGTGCAAGGTGTGTGTGTGTAAGGGTTGTTAATAAATAAATCTCTTTAAGAGATATCTACATGGTTGAACTTTGTTCTTAATTGATAGATCTGAATCTATGATGCACCTATGGATATGATGAAGGTTCAAGATCTCTAGATCTAGAAATGATGAATCTCTAGGATGATTTGCAAAAGAAATGATGAAGACCTGGCGCAAGTCTGATGAATAAATTGATGAAATTTGGGTAAGTTTATAGATCTGGTCTGTTCTACAGGTTTATCTTTTACAGATCTATACGCTAGTTTGTCTCGATAAAAGCGTGTATATACGCAGGTTTGCTTAATAAAAAGCGCGTATGGAAGTTAGGGTTTCTAAAGTTTATTTACAGATATTACTTCTATGATTTCTGTTTTCTCTCTGCTGTCGGTCAATGAAGTCTACTTGAGGTTTTGGGTTAATTGAATATGGAGTATCCTGCTGATTTGATAATGAACAAATCTAATCACTGATTGAGAAAACATGATGAAGGATGAGTGAGAAAACATGGTTAAAACTGACTAACTATCTAACGGTTCTACATTGCTGAGAAGGTGTCTGACTGAAAACCTCAGATCTAAATTTGAGATTGATCACATTCTGAAAATCAGTATTCTCAGAAGTATACGCAGGTTGATACGAACAAAAGTGCGTATCCACGCAGCTTTAGTGAAGAGAAGTGGCGTATGCATTTCATGTTATGAAAAACAGTATGAACAGAGGCATAGGCAGGTTGGTGAGTAGGGAAGCGCGTATACACGTGGCTTCAGTAAAGAGAAGTAGCGTATGCTATTTGAATTGATGAATGTTTAGAGTTGAGTTTGTATCTGCATATTTGTTTTTGAAGTCTGGGTTATTTCTGATGTTCTGGTTACAGTGGTCTTACTATTCTGATTGAAGTTTTGAGTAAAGTATGGTTTTTAATGTTAAGGGATTGTGTTGAAGCTGTTTTGATCCAGTATGAAAATTGATGAAACGTGGTCTGCAGTGGATTTGAGGGTTGAAGCCTTTAGTATGAAAGTAGAAGATTTCAGCCAGTAGAAGCTGGTGTTGAAATTAGGGGGTTGAAGCTCCCTTCCAGGAGAGGCTGGTAAACGAGCTCAAGGGGGTTGGAGCTCCCTTCCAGTTGTAGCTGGAAAATGAGAGAAGGTTGCAGCCTTCTACAGGTAGAAGCGTGTGTACTGGTATAAGTCTGCATCAGTACAATGTTGTAAAAGGTTTTCTATATAATAAATATTGAAGATAGAGATGACAGTAGTGGTGGTTTTCTCCCGATTTGGGTTTCCACCTTAAATATTGGTGTTCATGTGTGTGATGCTTTATACTGTTGTTTACTGCTCATAACTTCAGATTATCTAGCCTTATTCATAACTAATAAATCTGTTTAAAAGACTGATTCTCTAAATCTGAAAGATAAATCAGTATATGCTAGTTTCCTTCTATATTTCCGCATGAATATGCTAGTTCAATTCATAAAAATCGCGTATGGAAATATGCTCAAAGAAAAAGTAAAAAGTTTTCATTCAGCTCTAAATACTGATTCACCCCCCCTCTCAGTATTTTTCCCAACATACTTCGAGTGCCTGCTCGGGCAAGGTTTGTTTTCTTGCATTTTGTGAGTCATTTTATTGTTTGGGTTTGTTGAGGAGCTCGAGCTAATAGAGATTGCGCAGTCACTGGGAGAGAGGACATAGTCCATTATGGAGGAGCTCCGGATTGGTGTGTCTGCAGATGATTTCGCTTGGATTTTGAGCAGAGGGTCAGCCTTTTCCCGTTAGAGGTTTTTAGCGGAGTTTGTGGAAGTATTTCAGTTGTTTCTATCCAGCTATTGGGTTCTCCCTTGGAGGCCAGCGTAATTCACTGGGGAGGTAGTTTCTGGTGTTTTTGGTGGTTGGCCATTCTTGGAATGGTTTGCGGATCTTGTTCGGGTTGTTGAGGAGAGGAAGTTTGCTAATTTTCATCTCATTCTGGCAAGGGGATCAGCCCCTAATCTTCAGTCGCTTCCAACAGTAGCAACTACATGGCATTTTTCCAGTAGCTGGGATGCAGTTCCTATAGCAGCCATTTCCTGTCTTTTATGAGAATGTTTTCTCACTTGCCTTGCACAAGATCACCTCTACAATTCATTGCATTTCTCAGATTAATAAAATGGCTCAACATTTTCTCTATATGTTTTATGGTTGAATTACCTTAGTTGCCGTGGTTGCCGTAGTTGCTGTATTCTCTTCCTATTTCTATTATTGTGTTTGAGCACTATAGTTCTATACCACTTGGTGTGTGTATCTTTCACTCCTAGAAAGAGTCTGGAAAGGGCCAGGTAGCCTCCAGATCTTGTTCTCTTTTAGAGGCTACATATCCGGTAAATTCCCTCCCAGTTTATCTCTAGTTGGGGTTTTGCCTTGTTTTAGAGATATCCCCGAAACGAGATATTACAGTGGTATCAAAGCATAGTTCTGGCTCAGCTTGTGGTTTATGACATCAGGAAAGAGACCTTACATAGGCAGGAAGTATAGAGACCGTGAGCGTAGGTTGGAGGCCACCTACAAAGAATAAGACTGTGCCCAGGTAGAAAATGCAGATCAGGAGAAAGAGCCTGTCAAGGATGCAGAGGAGGTAGAGCTTGTAGTAGATTTGAGGCAAAAAGCGCTGATGGTAGATGACACAGAGGCCAAACAGTTTGGAGATGCACTCCTCAAGTCGGTGCAGGATTTAGCACAACAGATTGAGGTGATGGGCCAGAGGTTCACAGCTGTGGAGGCTAGGTAGCATGAGACTCCACGTGTTTTTGAGGTCAGAGAGGGATCAGGTGCATCCCACCATTTTCTGGAGTAGGGTGCTGCTCAGCATTATACTCCTCAGCCGACAGCTTCTTGTGCACCTACCCGCTCTACTATGCCCACTTTCTTGGGAGCTGATACAGGGGCAGAAGCCCAGCAGGAGGTAGAGGCGGGGCACTTAGATGAGTACTTTGCAGAGTATCATTCCTACGGGAAGGATTTCAGGGATGCTCTCACATTCAGAGATTTTCTGCAGCTCCAGTGGGACAGTAGACCCTGCGACCATCATAGAGGGCACCGGCATTACCATGATGGAGATTCCCATCGTGCCTCTACTAGATTTCATTTGCCTACGTTTGATGGATCGTCAAATATTTAGGCAAAGTCTTAGGTGGAGAAGTTTGACATCTATTTCAAGCTTCACCAGATGTCAGAGATAGAGGCCATCAAGGTGGAAACATTACATTTGGATGGTGAGGCCCAGGACTGGTGGTTCTATGGGATGGTGACACTCGGGAATTCCACAGTGACAACATATGCCGAGTTTACTCAAATATTGATAGAGAGTTTTGACCGAAGGGGTCCGGAACAACATTTTGTTGCGTTGATGAAGCTCAGAAAGACAGGGAGCCCAGAGACATACATTGCAGATTTTTTGAGGGTTTCGGTGATGGTGCGAAATCTATCCGCGACATTGATGATCTATATGTTTGTAGAGGGATCGACAGAGCCACTTCAAGGATTAGTCAAATCCACTAGACTAGCTACACTCCATAATGCTATCCGCAGGACTAGAGACTTGTAGGATGCATTGCCCAGGATGCAGACACCTTAACCTCAGAGATAGGGTACACAGCCCAAGGGGAAGGATATGAGGGTTCCTACTCCAAAGGGGAATCTAGGATGGGCATAGGTTGATGATGAGGCCAGGAGGGAGTTGAGGAAGAAGCAGTTATGCTTCACATGTCAGGAGCCATGGGCACCAGGGCATAGGTGTGTTGCTCGCAAAGCACACTTCATTGAGGTCTTCCTCGATGACAGAGGGGAAGAGGATGAGGAGGATGATGAGGAGGAAGGAGATAGTCAGATGACCCAGGATCAGTTGCCACCTCCACCTCTAGGGACAGGAGGTGCGGCCTTTGCACCCATAGGAGGGGCCCTTGCAGCTTTGCGAGGAGTTCCTAAGTATTTGACATTGTGCATATGTGGGATAGTACATGGCCAGCAAGTTTCAATCTTGGTTGACAGTGGGGCAACCCACAATTTCATTGATGCGCAGATGGTTGAGTGGAGAGGTATACCGACCGAGATTTTTTACAGGTTTTTAGTCTTGGTCAGCCCAGACGATGCAGTGTGCCCAGTATGTTCCATAGTTAGCAGTGACGATGGGTACTTACACCGTGACCGATCACTTTTTCATGGTCAACATACCAGATACCAATATGGTACTGGGTGTTCAGTGGCTGATTACGCTAGGGAAGGTCACCACGGATTGGGAGGCCTTAGAGATGGAGTGGGATGATAAGAAGACCGAGAAGCATGAGAAGATCCACAGGATGCATACTTACCCACCTCAAACAGTGTCGGCACACTGGATGGAGGCAAACTTACGAAAGGGTAACATAGAGTGGGCGGTTGAGTTACAGGCATAAGAGGCTGAGACCACTAGTCAAGCAGTTCATCCAGACATACAAGCCATCCTTGACAGGCATAAGGTAGTATTTAGGGCTATACGACCAGGTCGACCACCAGATAAAGGGTTTGAGCATACTATCGAGCTAGAGCAGGGTATCCAGGAGGTGATCACTACACCCTATAGGCATCCCAAAGCCTATCGGGATGAGATTGAGTGGGCCGTCCAGGAGTTGTTGGCTCTTGGACACATCAGACCGAGCACGGGTGAGTTTGCTTCTTTTGCAGTGCTGGTGAAGAAGAAGGACGACACTTTGAGGATGTGCATTGACTACAGGGCCCTGAATAAGAAGACTCTAAAGAATAGGTACCCTATACCCAAGATCGATGAGTTGATGGATGAGCTGAGAGGAACCAAGTTCTTCTCAAAGATTGATTTGAGATCAAGGTACCACCAGATTTGCGTGAGGGAACTGGACATTCACAAGACCGCCTTTAGGTGCCATTATGGGCACTTTGAGTTTTTGGTTATGCCTTTTGGGTTGACCAATGCACCAGCGACCTTTCAGTCCTGCATGAGCCATATCTTCCGCATACATCTGAGGAAGTTTGTATTGGTTTTCTTTGATTACATACTCATATACAGTAGCACGTGGGAGGAGCATCTCCAACATATAGAGGCAGTACTATGCATCTTGGAAGTGCAACAGTTCTATGCTAAGCTCTCCAAGTGTGAGTTTGGAATGACAGAGATGTTGTATTTGGGTCACATCATTAGAGTGGACGGAGTGAGGGTCCATGAGGAGAATATTAGAGCCATCAAAGATTGGCCGGAGCTGAAGAATGTGACAAAACTTTGAGGGTTCATTGGGATATGTGCCTATTACAAGAAGTTCGTAAAAGGGTTCTCACAGCTTGCTGCACCCCTTACAGATTTGATGAAGAAAGGGACATTCTTTTGGACAGATACAACGTAGCAAGCCTTTGATAGGCTTAAGGAGGTGATGAGTAGCTACCCAGTGCTTGTGTTGCTATATCTTTCGCAACCATTTGTCTTGGAGTGTGATGCATTGGGAGAGGGGATCGACATAGTATTGATGCAAGGGGGACACCGTATAGCTTTTGAGAGCCAGAAACACCTTTTGCACGGGAGGTTGTATCCTATTTACGACAAGAAGATTTTGGCCATCATGCATGCATTGGCCAAATTCTGGCAGTATCTGGTAGGAAACAGATTCAGGGTCAGGACTGACCACAACAGCCTCAAGTTCTTTTTGGAGCAGAAGCAGCTACAGGAGAGGCAACATAAGTGGATCAGTAAGATACAAGCATATGACTCTGACATTGAGTATTTCAAGGGTAATAATAACGTGGTAGAAAATTCCCTTTCATGTAGACCAGCGACGTTATCTCTTATGGGCACGGACGCAGATTGGAGAGCTCGACTTTTAGTTGAGTACTCCAAGGACAAGTTTGCATGTGAGGTGTTGGACGGGTAGGTGGCAGATGACCGGTACAGGGTGGTCAATGAGATCATCTATTATAGCGACAAGATCTTCTTGACTGAGGGATCTCAACTTAAGAAGAAGATACTCCAAGCATCACATGACTCTCCATTGGCAGGCCATCAGGGGTTTACAAAAACCTACAAGGCCATTAGAGAGAGGTTCTCATGGAGGGGCCTCAAGGAGGATGTACTCCATCACATAACAGAGTGCGATGTTTGTCAGAGGAACAAAGGTGAGATGAGCCATCCCGCAGGGTTTTTGTAGCCTCTTCCCATTCCAGAGGGGAAATGGGAGATCATATCGATGGATTTCATCACACGATTGCCCATGGTGCAAGGCAAGGATTGTATCTTTGTCATTGTTGATCGATTGACAAAGTATGTGCACTTCTTCACCATATCCATGCATTACACAGCAGCAAAAGTGACCGAGCTGTTCTTCCGGGAGATTTTCAGGTTGCATGGTCTTCCCAAGACCATCATCAGTGAAAGGGATAGCCGCTTCATGGGTGGATTTTGGCAGGAGCTTTTCCAACTAGTGGGGACAGAGTTGACTCAGAGTACCAGTTACCACCCACAAACAGATGGACAGACGGAGATAGTTAACAAGTGGTTGGAGGGTTACTTGCATAACTATGTCAGTGGGAAACAATGAGCATGGTTGAGATGGTTGTGTTTGGGGGAGTACTGCTACAACTCGACACATCACATGTCTATTGGGATGTCACCATTTTACGCTTTGTATGGGTACCATCCTTTATCATTTTTTGATGTGATTTTCGGTGTGATTAAGGCTCCTAGAGCCAAGATGTGGATCTAAGAGAGTCAGGATATCCTCCGAGCTCTCAAGGACAACATGGCTACAACACAAAACCAACAGAATTTGTATGCCAACAGAGGTTGGGTGGAGCGACAGTTTGAGGTGGGGGACTTTTTCTACCTGCACTGACAGCCATACCGACAGTCATTGCTGAAGCAGAAGGGAGTTGAGAAGCTCAAGCCACATTTCTACGGGCCATACAGGGTGATACGTAGGATTGGGCAGGTTGCATATGAGTTGGAGCTGCCCCAAGGCAGCAAGATCCACAACAGTTTCCATGTATCATGCCTAGAGAAGGCGCTGGGATAGCAGGTGACAGTAACGAAGGAGCTACCGCCTACAGATGATGAGGGGCACTTGGTGTTGCAGTCAAAGGCCATTATTGATACCAGGGAGAGGCGGTTACGGAACAGGATGGTCCGAGAATTCTTGGTGAGGTGGAAAAATTTGTCGGATGAGGATGCCACTTGGGAGAGCGAGAAATTCTGCAACATACATCACTTCAGTTGCTTGAGGGTAAGCAACATTTTGCTGGGGGGGACTGTAATATTCCTAATTACCGACAACTAATTAGAATATTCAAATTTTTATAGTTTTTCCGTATATGGGTTGTAGATAAATAAAAGAGTGAGTAAAGAGGGTCTAACTCACTTTAGTAGAATAAGACATCCACCTAGTAGCACAACATTGTGACTCAAGGGGGGTCAAGGGGGGGCCACACACCACATAGAGGAGGGGGCCTACATGCACTCTTGAAGCTTCTGCGCATAAAAGGATGAGGATGTGGAGGAGAGAGAAGTTATGATGGGTTTTGGAGGGAAACCAATGCTATAAAAGATGGAGGAGCCTCCTCATTTGGATCATTCTGGATTTGTTGATTTTGGAGTGAGACGTTGGTATTCTTTCACACTCTGGCTGTTTAGCTTGTCTGCAGCACTGTTTAGTGCACCGAATGTCTCCGTGCGGAGATCTTACCCTTAGCCTCGGGGTACTTCGAGTGCCTGCTCGGGCAAGGTTTGTTTTCTTTCATTTTGTGAGTCATTTTATTGTTTGGGTTTTTTGAGGAGCTAGAGCTAATAGAGACTGCACAGTCACTGGGAGAGAGGACGTAGTCCATTCTGGAGGAGCTCCAGATTGGTGTGTCTGCTGAAATTTTCACCGGGATTTCGAGTAGAGGGTCAGCCTTTCCCTGTTGGAGGTTTTTGGTGGAGTTTGTGGTAGTATTTCAACTGTTTCTATCCAGCTACTGCGCTGTCTCTTGGAGGCCAGCGTAATTCACTGGGGAGGAAGTTTCTGGTGTGTTTTCGGGGGTTGGCCATTCTTGGAATGGTTTGATGATATTGTCCAGGTTGTTGAGGAGAGGAGGTTTGTTGATTTTCATCTCATTCCGGTAAGGGGATCAGCCCATAATCTTCAATCGCTTCCAGTAGTAGCAGCTACAAGACATTTTTCCAGTAGCTGGGACGCAGTTCCTATAGCAGCCATTTCCTGTCTTTTCTGAGAGTGTTTTCTCACTTTCGTTGCGCAAGATCACCTCTTATACTTCATTCCATTTCTTAGATTAATAAAATGGCTTAGCATTTTCTCTATATGTTTTATAGTTGAATTGTCGTAGTTGCCGTGGTTGCCATAGTTGTTGTATTCTCTTCCTATTTCTATTATTGTGTTTTAGCACTATAGTTCTATACCACTTGGTGTGTGTATATTTCACTCCTAGACAGAGTCTAGAAAGGGCTAGGCAGCCTCTGAATCTCATTCTCTTTTAGAGGCGACAGATCCGGTAAATTCCCTCCCAGTATATCTCTGGTTGGGGTTTTGCCGTGTTTTAGAGATATCCCCGAAACAGGATATTACAGAATGAACTAAAAAAACTTAATATTAAATCTTATTACCCCATCAAATTTTTCCAAATCGCACGATCGCTATTTTGAAATGAGGTGCTTTAAAAATACATAATATGAGATATGCGATATCGCATATTTTATCACACTGCAAATTTTGATCGCAATAGTTTTAAAATCACAAATTTCTTTTTTATAGTGCATTTTTATTTAAACACTTTTAAAATTGGGATTTTTGGAAGGAAAGAGGTAATCTGAAGTGCATTCGATGTGGAATTAAAAATCTTAGAAATTGGACTGCAACCATTTTGCAATTGTGGGGTTTTGGGTTTGGTAATTTGTTTTAAAATTATAAATGGGAGTAAACTACTCAGATCTTGAAAGTTTTTTCAACCATTCTACAATTTGGCTGGGTCATTTCATAGGAATGTTAGTGAGAAAATGAAAAAGTGAGGATACTAAATAAAATATTAATATTTACACTAAATGCATTGTTGAACTAAATTAGTTACAGAAATTGGAATATTGGTACATTTATACATTTTTTAACCCATGTGACACAAATGATCAAACATTGAAAGAGTGTCATTCACAAATAGTTTGACCAAATGAGGTAAAACAAGTATCAATGGAAAGCTTGTTAAAATTTGATAAAAATGAAAAAATGACAAAATTTTAGGACAATTAACCTAATGAAAATCATAAGAAGGGTCCCCATTATTAAAGTAAATAGTTCAAAAAAGGGGGGTGTTGGGTTTTCCCTACAATAATGGAAACACAAGGGAGAAGGAGGAGTTCTATATAATTAAAGATAATGAGCTTTAATTTACCCAAAGGTCAAATGTAATATCCCCAATTTCTCTACTTTGATTAGACAACTGAACAGTCTTAAAGGGTCAACATGGACGCAAAGGAAAAAATTTATTGTGGACATATTTTACTATTTTAATTTAATAAAATTAGAACAGATTTAACTATGCAAAGAATAGGGTAAAATTAGAGATCTGGAATCCAAGTCCATGAGGATGGATAAGGCTCCCAAGGTTTTCCAGTTCTCCAAAAATCCCTCGAGAAAATTAATAAAATATTGAAAATTCGATTGGAGATTAAAAATAAAAATATACCCGAGTAATGAGGAAAGCTATTGGGAAGAGGTGGAATAAAACTAGAAAGAGGAAAAAATTAGTTTTAAAGTACTTTTATGAAAAAAAAAGGGAAGCATAGGGAAAGAGGAAAACAACATCGTGATTAAATAGATGTAGTTATGGAAAGAAACTGATGGGAAATCAGACTTAAATAAGAAAATTCTGGGTAGACAAGAGGTCGTCTACTGCTGGAAGGTTTGATCTCTACTTGGTGGGAGCTGTGGAGAAAGAGCTCATAGGTTGGGTGGAAACAATCTACCAGAATTGGTATGCACAATTTAATTCATGTTATCTTGTAATTGTGTTGTTATATTGAAGTTAATTAGTGGTGAAGAGATTTTCTTGATCTTTCTAGGATTATAATCTGTGTATCAAAATAACATGAAAATTTATAAATTGTTGTAAACTATTAGATTTGTGCATTTAATCAAATCATCTATAATAAATATAGCATGGATCTGTAGTGTTGCATAGATAATTAGGAGAAGAGTACCAACTCTCAAAATGTTTAAACCTTGAATTAGGTTTAAATATGAGGTTAGGTGAACTATCAAAATCAGTTTATGCAGAAAATAAATATAGTAGAATTATTTTACTAACCATGAAAATCTATTAAATAAACTAGTACAGAATGAAAAACATGTCACATAATGAATTCGAATTTACAACATTCAAAGAAAATCTTCTACTGTGGTAGAATTTGAAGATCTAGATACTATATCTAAGAAATAATATTTTTTTAGAATTACAGTAAGGAATTCATCGATTATTCATAAAATTGAAATCCAGATCCTATAGAATATGTCAAATGAGGAATGTAAACATAAATTCAATACTAGAAGTAGAGTATATTGAGTTATACTGAATTATATTAAGTCAAAGGATTTATATCCCTATACAGATATTGTCCAATAATTTTTTTGTCCAAATAATTATATAAATGTTTGGGGATTCTATCCTAGAAAGTTATAAATATATAGTCTCTCTGAGATTTACTCAGAAATAGAATAAAAGAAATCCCCAAGTAGGTTACTGGACCAACCTGAAAAGGGGAAATCCAAAGCTGCTATTCGACATGTAAATTGCTATTAGAAGTGGTCAAGTGAAACATATTATGATAGGTTACCTACATAGAATGGAAATAAATAAATAAATACTAGTGCATAGTTTTCAAACTATAACTAAAAGGGAAAGTATAGATAGCCATAGAGTGTAAGGATAATCGCCTTACTAATAGTAATGGAGAGATAAAGCTGTAAAAAAAAGAGAAATTGAGGTCAGTAAATGGAAGAGTATGCAAAATCAAATAATCAAAGAGAATTTAATTAATTTCAAGAAAATTCTTACCTTAAATCCCTCGACGACCTAACGAGTTAAAAATGAAGACACAGGGAATTGTGGAATACCAGTACAAATTAGGGAACCAAATTACTAGTCCCTGTCGGTATAAATAATTGAAATTAAACAAACAAAAAAGCATAAAAAATAGCATCATTGTACAGAGAAACCGAATTTATAAAATTCCTCAGACTACTAAATAAATGGCATAGGAGAAATATGCGAGATTTCTAGAAAATAAATTGATATTTCTTAACTCATAATAAGTTAAAATTTATGATATCTAACATTTAAATTCGTTCTCAAAAATATACTCTAAAGTTTGAACCAAGTTGGTTGGAGGTCAACGAATTACTTCATATTACTGAGGGTATTGACGAAATGAATGAAGGTATTGGAGCCAGCCCAATAACTAAAACGAAATGTTGAAACACATGAAATCCCAACGTTATAATGAGGAATAGAAGTAACATTATGGAAGTGTAACACTTACCAAAAAACAATTTAAATTTCCACACGTAGGTGAATCGTGGAGCCATTCCACGAATGGGAGAGGAAAGGGTTTCGCTGAGGTAAAATCCTTCACCTTGATTAAATAAAAAATGTATTAGACAATAAACATGTGAATTGAGAAATCGAATTTCACGAATATGAAATGAAAAATTTATTTTCGAAAATGAGAATGTAATTTCCCAACCAACATGCAAGGGTAGCCCAAGGCATAATCATATTTGAGAAATACGCTGCCAAAGGAGTCACTAACTTTGTATGCTTGAGAAGTGTTTACCAAGCACGTTGGCAGAGTGGTGTAATAGCTTGAACAAGGGAATCTCAATGAAGGACACAACGTTTTGGGGATGAACCCATCACTGCAAAATTAAAAGACAAATAAAATTTGTGACAGAGATAAAGGAGAAAAAAAATTAATCAATTTAGACTAAAAAAAAAAATGGAAAATATTAAGACCTAAAATTAATTCAATAGCATATAAATTAAAAACCATGTGGTAAATTAGTATTACCTGATAAAGCGGATGAGAGATAGGAGGTTGACGTCGGTGCCATTAACTGAAATTTTCATCTAATGAAAAAATGAAAAATATTGTGGAGCCGTGAGACAAAGGCGTAATAGAGACGAGTGGTCAAAAAGAGAGACACAACAAAATGAAATGGAATAATAAACCCTAGCCCAGATACGATGAGATCCCAACCATTCATGTAGCACATAACTGATAAGAGAGATTAAACGCATAGCTGGAGTGTTAAATCTATAAGATACTAAGCCATGTGACAGATGTCATTCTAAGTACTGTGAGTTAAATGACACAAGATCCCGAGACAAAAATCTGTTTCGAATATTTGGTGTAAGGCTATACGAAGCCGGAGTTTCATTAAACCTTCATAAATTCCAAAATCGTTTCATATCTCTTGACAGGTCCATATTTAATGACATGGACAACACATAACAACAATTAACGTTATGACCGGTACACATGAGATTTAGATATATATTTCCATAGGCCCATAATGACAACGTGGAAAACCAAATTACAAAGCAGACATTTAAATGTATAAGGAAAAATTGAAAGGTAAGTTTCGATTATAAATATATATAGCTATATAAAAAAGGGTATAAGTGTAATGATATATATGTGTAACGTAACACCTTAATAAAGGTAAGGAATAAAAATAATAAAAATAATTGTGGGGTAATTCGATTTATTGTGGATAGAGCTTAGGGAAGCGGTAAGTTCGGATATTAATTATAGTTAAGGATGAGACCTTAACTACAACTTTCCATTATTCATTGGTCAAATAATTGACAAGTAAACTAATTATAAAGAGGTAGTTGGACTATGATCCTAAGAAGAATAGGGCATTAGTAATAAAAATCATGATAGTAGTATTATGGTAGAAAATGCACCTACATATTAGGCATGGTCTAATGACTCCAAGGGTAAGAAATGTTGCTGACAGTAATTGAAAACAAAATATACGTGACGATAATTATTGAATAATAATTCGATAATGAACTATATTAAAGTACAACAACTAGAATTTTTATCAGAGAGTATTCATCAAAGAGTGACAAAACACAGTAAGTCTATGGTATGAGAATGGCACTAATTCCATAAATAGAAAGAAAGAAAAAATTGTTGGAAGCGGAGTTGTTACATCAAAAATAAGGGAAATCACAAAATTGTCCAACAGTAAAACATTTCCATAGGTCCCGCATAAATATATTAAGTAATATGAGTTTCTAAATATAATTACTTTGAAAGAGACTCGAGTAAAAGTGATGAATCCAAATTTCGGAAAAAAATGTTTTAAAATTTCCTCATATGAAAAATAGAAGAAGGTAGATATAAGATTTTTGCAGTAAAGCATATATCCATTTTATGATTGGTATCTGACATCGCTTCACTGCCAACAAGCCTGAATGGTACCATAACTAATTTGTGTTTTATGCCATACAAGCCTAGTCGCGTTGTCAGCGAGCATCCATAGCACCAATGGGTTTACTTGTATTTCCCATGCATCCTCTTTTAATAACTTTTTTTATAATTGGATTTGCAAGATTTTAGTTTATGATATATTTGAGTGATAGAGGTTCGATGGTAATATATATTTATGTTTAATGGACATAATACTTACATAATGTTTACTCTAAATTATTTCCATAGAAATATCAACTAGAGGATTTTTATGTGGTGGGGTGTGAGGGATTCATTGTTTTAAACTAAAATCAACTCTTTCCTTGAAAGAATAAACTCAATCACTTAGAATGGATGTGTGTTCATTCATGAAAAATATTTAAATAAATATGGTTTTATGGCTCCATAAATATATGCCTTTAATGATATACGAAATTCACTAAAATAGATAGAGTGAATTTTTTTCCCATATATGGCAATCATTGCTAGGTAAGAAAAAGACATTTCATATAAATCATGGTAGAGTCACCAAAATATAAACAAAACCAAAGAAAAAAGGGAAATAATTCCTAAACTAAATTAAGAAAAGAATTTAAAAACAAAAATAAAAATGAAGAATGTGAAAGGTAAAAGAAAATCCAAATCTAAAAGATAAACTCCAACAAAACTAATTATACAAATTTCTCAACAAAGGATATAAAAGAAAATAATCATATGTATGTTCCTTCCTATGTTCATATTTTATTTTATTTTCTTGCAGAATTGTAAAAATTGAGGCTCTCAAATAGTAATTATGAGGTAAAATTCAGCCCAAATGAAAGGTCTGTCTATTTGTTGCAAACTTTCCTTCTTCATGGTAAAACCTATATAAGAACATCCTAACAATAAATTCTTAAAGATATAGACTAGTGGTCCAGAAACTCCCCAATTTAGCTGATTCGATGAGGATCATTACTATTTCATTCAAGAATATCAAAGAGAAAAAGAAAATGAACTTCGAAAACTAATCTGGTGGAGCTGTGAAAGGTTCACGAAGACTTGTAAAAACAAAGTTCGAGATAAAAAAAAAAAATTGAAACAAAAAGTGGGCACATGAAACTTACCATTGAAGAATTGCATTTAATACCTGAGAAAGATGATTGATTCCAATAGAAGTTAACTTTTTTCTTTAATTAGAATTGGAAACATGAAGAAGTTGAATTGATTAAAATTTTATTGACCCAAAATCATTAATTATTGAATCTAAACTAAAGTAATCAGTAAACTAGAAGAAAACAATGTTTCGTGTTCATGGAATCGGGGATAAATTGAATCCATAAGAAATGATGATGAATATATTCTCTTTATGAATTTCAACGATGAATTTTCTCTTTGCTTCTTCCATTCAAAATTTATATCAGCCCCATTGTATTGAATTTGATTCAAAATCGCAAACAATATAGAAATTATGTATATGAAGAGGATTTAAATTTTTATATGATGATTTGGAGTGATATATCAAAATAAAGGAGAATTAAAATACAAATTAACCAATGGTTTATTACCTTTACATGTTCCAAATTCCTTATGAGTGAAGGATATTTCTGAGAATAGTAAAATAAATCCATGCACATACACCATGAATAGTGTATATCGCTTTAGTCATAAAGTCATCCCTATGAATGAATACTTGGATTTGGCAAAAATTATGATTAAAATACATCACCATGATAACATGGAAGCAACATATATATTCAAAATATAATCAAGTGAGAGCTTATTTATACATAGTGAAATATCATAATGAATTGGTCAGGGACGTGCGAAGATCCCTAACCTGAATTTGTGAATTTCTAAGTTTCCAAGAAAATAAAAGCAAAAGATAAGAGCTCAAGTTTTCTATAAGTATAGATGGATAAAACATTGATAAATAAATATCTTGCTTGATATGTTTCCCAACGACATTTGTTTTCAGAAGTTTAATGAAATTTCACCTTTGATACAAGAAGTCTTAGTATTTAGAATATTAAGTGCAAAAATATCTTGGAACAAAAGCTTTTGTGTAACCTTTATGAATAAAACCTAAGATATTAATCATTTATGATAAGAAATTTTTGATAAATTTATAATTTAGAAATATTGATTTCATCAAACATTCTCATATCAGAGGTAAAATATTTGTAAGAGTTCATAAAATAACTGCAATGACATTCATTCCAATAATGAAAAAATCTAATGTTTTGTATATTTATTGAAAGAGCACTTACATTTAACTTTAAAATAAGTTTCAAGGAATGAGATTCGAGATTTAATAAATTTAAGAATAAATGAAGTATCAAATATCTCAAAATCCTTTTCTCAAGCCAAAATAAATTTTACTAAATTCTGAAACTAGAAAATTCCAATGAAGATAGAAAAATATTGGTCAATTACTTTTCTAAATATGATGGAAAATATAGTGTAAATACAAGGAAATGTGAATTTCAAAGAAGTAAATCTTATAATTCATTTTAAATTCTTTTGATATAATACAAACCCAAGAATTCATAAGCGGGCAACTTTGAAATTTTGAGGAAAATATCAGAAAACGAAAAGCAGAGGATCGAGATTCCAAAGTTCATCAATTAGAGGCTCTGAATCTCTTTAGAAGAAATGAATATAACTAAAGGTAAAACAATTTTTCTAGTGTGATGCAATGGTTCAACTCACCATGGAAAATTGTAAGATTTGGAACAAGCATAGATAAAATCACGGATAAGATCATTCATTTCAAGCATTTTTATTCAAAATTTCCTTGGTTTATATAAATTTAAAGCAATAAAAAGCATAAGAATTTCATCATAGCTAGACAAATGAGAGGCATAATATAAAAATGTGTGTTCACATAGTCTTTCATTTAGGTCAGCACCTTGCCAAATGTTTCGCATTGCAAGTTTCTTTTTCATGCATAACTTAAAAAATGTGACTTTCACCCTTTTCCGATAAGTGTTATGTAAAAGTTAAACAACAATGACAGAGAGGAATTTATCGATATTTATCACATTGGAGGATCATGAGACAATGAAACACTTGATTTTTTTGATGCGATAAAAGTGTTACGGTAGCGGGATTGCAATATCAACATATGAAATGGGAAATTGCGATGGAATGATTGTGATATCAAAGAATAGTCATATCAGGGTTAGGAAACTCAAATATTGTTCTTGTGATAGAGGGAATATGATAGATGACATGACTCAATGGTGGGACCGACTTTGGATTTTATGAGAGATCGGTGAACAAAATATTTGAGGACAGGATGTAACATCCTTCGTACATTGATTTGCGATGAATAGCTAACCCAATAGTTCTATTATATGGATTTGATTTCATATGAAATCCAATAGATTATAACCTTTAATCATATCCCCATATCAAAATTGTGATTTATCGATGGATGTGATATGTTTCAGAACTAAGTTTAAATGTCCTATCGGGTCCAAGGTTGTGTGGACATCTCAATTTTTTGGTGAAGTCATTTTATTGGAGAATGAGTGAGAAGGAATATTGGAATACTTGCATCAAAGGTTTCTTATCAAGAAATGGTAAAATATTCCTTAGTAGAAATATTGCGATACAAAGGATTTCAATATTGATGATGTCATATTGGAAGGAGAGGTTCATCGAAGATTGAAAGGAATGTGAATATTGGGAGGATCATATATATTTGGAGTATGTTCATTTGGGAACCTCTGATATGAGAATTTCGATATATGACCTGCAACATGTGGGGACCAATATTTCTTGAAGTATTTAATTCAAAAGAAAGAGACTAATTTAACTTTTCTTCCAGTTAAATAACCCTTTAATAATTCAATTAACAGTCGGAATATCTAAACAAAAGGTAATTTTATCAAACCTTTCTTATGAAGATAGTTATAAAATATAATGATCTGATATGAATCTTCTAAGAATTTATTAAGATTTACCAGGATTTCGATGAATAGAAGTAAAATTAATAATCCTCAAATTTAGACGGGATCATAAATAATTCCCTGAACATGTCGCATATTTGACAAAAGTGTTGGTTGCTTCCTTATGTGAGATCTACAGAATCAAGTAAATGAATACCCGTAAAAGAAATAAACCGTAAATAAGAAATGACCTTTGAAAAATTTAAACTAACAATATATGAAGATTAATCTATAAAATACGTACCTGAAAAAAAAATTGACTATAAATTTTACCTCGTGAATCTTCAATTTCTCCCATGTTCAATCTCATCTACTTATTTAGTAAATATTGGAAAGTAATGATTTTTTTAATTCCATATTTTTCAAATTTATGTTAGAGGAAAAAAGTGGTGAAGATGCGGTCTTTAGAAATACTCGTGAATTAAAGGTTGCCAAGATTTAGCTATTCCCTGGAATTTTTTCATATATGATTTTAAAGTAATGTTGTCATTGTCACAGAGTTTTTAAAAAACAAGAAAATCAAGGATTTCATAAGATTTGGATATTTTTAAAGCCACTTTACCAGCAAATGAAAGAGATGCCAAGAAAACTTTAGATTTATTACTTGCCTGAAAAAAATCCGAATAATAAGAAAATGAAGACATAAATGTAAATTAATATATTCCTATTGCTAACTGAACCGAAGGAAGCATGACTAGGTATAGTCATACTTCCAATGTAACCATGCCAAAATTTTAATTCATCCATGCATGTACATACAAAATGGTAGTAACAAAAATATGATTACATGATTAAAAATAAATTTGAATCTGGTATGTACCCAAATTGCTAATATATTTACATAGACAGGATTATTTACAATTTCGTTCTATTGAAATATCTCTTCTAGATGAAATTTATTTGGATCATAGAAATATGGATGTATTTCCATTATATATTGGTAGAGTTTCAAAAGAGGGGATGACAGGGTAGATTTTGAATATGAAATTTCAGATACAATGGTTTGCATGATTTTTTTAATGTTATGTTCAAGTGTTAAATTATTTAGGATACTCCGTCAATGAAAAATTTCTAAATGTATTTCAAATAAACCAATGAAAAATGTATCGAAATTAGCTAGATCCAACCTAAGATTATTAGTTGAATTAGATTTCTGGTCATGTTGTGAAAATACACTCTCTTTTTTTAACTGCTTTCTAGAAGAAAGAAGGAATTGACAAGAAATGGACATCAATTGGAATTGGAAGTTAAATAGCTCTTGATGTTTGTGATTATAATTTGAAACTTCCTTTTGTCATTGAGGTAATGCATCAATTGACTATTTAATTTTGAACTGCTCAATATGCCACCATAAAGTGTCTAGAAATGGAAAACTAAAAACATAAAATAAATCTGAAGTTAAAAAAAATGAATGACAGAATAATAACAAAATTAGATCGTAGTTTACATTAGTGTTACAATTATTGTTACGGCACAATTGGGAATTTCCTAAAATAATTTCCTCTTCACAAGAATTGGGCAGAATAATGCAACTAGAATGATTGTTGATACCAACTTGTGAATTCGAGAGAGGCGTATGACTATGAATAAGAATGCGAGCTTGATTTTCATATAAATAATGGATTGGAATGGTTTCTTGAATGCTGAAATCACGAGTATGATTAAACGTTTTAAAATGAAAACTATTTGAGATAATTTTTGAATTAGATTGTTCTTCATTTTGACATGTGATTTGAATTTCATCATGAGGATTCAATTGTGAAGAAGATAAATAAATATTGTGAATTTAAAAGTAACAATCATAAATGACCTCACTTTCATTAGAATTCCATTCAATCTCACATAATGTATCAAAAAAGGAAGGATTATTGCGCTCATGTTCATTAATTCAAGAAGAATGATCAATAATTTTTCACGATCTTGGAAAAAAATTATTGGAAACTCATTTAGATCAACCTCTCTGTTTTCTAAAATATATTTAAAGTGAAGAGATGATAAATTACTATGAGAAAAATTATTAGGATAAAGGGAAAAATATGAATATGAAACAATGCATTTGAAAATGTATCTACTTGAGAACTCTTGTGTATTTTATTCATTGGAAATTTCAAATTTAAGATCATTGACATCGCTATGTTTACTTTCTTTAACAATGTTGCTTTGCTGTCCCGAATTTGATATTTTTTCATCGTAAAATAATTCAGAAATTTGTACAGTTGATGCCATATTATTGGAAATTTTAATCGCTACATGTACTTTCTGGATTATCCTCTGATTTTTTAATTCTAACTCACACTGATTTAAAGATTTCAAAGTGATATCTTCTTCAAGGTTGCTGCTAATATCCTCTTGCATTTGAATAACGAAATTTCCCAATCTTTCTAATATTGGTTCATTAACATGTGAAAGGGCACCCTGATCATTATCAATATTGTAGGAATTTTTCACTAAATTAAGGAATTGATCATACCTAATAGAGCTCACTTCATTATCATTTTTTTGCACCTCCATATTGGAATTCTCAACTATGTTAATAAAATTGGAAGGAGATTGAGAAAAGCTTGAAATGGTTTCACATGGATTATGAATGAAAAGAAGAGATAAAATATGTTCAAATCAATCTAATAATTCATCTTTCTAAGGTTTGTCTTGAATTTTAAATTTTAAACAATTTAAATGAAATTTAATGGTAAAGTCAACTAAACACTAACTTTCAAACCTTCGTGGATCTTCAACTTCGTCACATACTTGTTCATATTCATAGCCATCAGATTTACAAAGGCACATTGTAATAATATGATCCCAACTATGAATTGAGGAAACTAGAATTTATTGACACCAAATTTCGGATTTTTCCAACAATGTAAGAGTAAAAAAACTGCATAAAATACCTTCATCAATTCCTTGAAAATCAGAATTTGTGACATTTTGAATAAATTGAAAGACATGATTAAAAGCATAAGAATTTCTCTTACAATTAAAATCTACCTGAGAAAAGAGCCTTATAATTTATAATGGAGTGTTGGAAGATGCATGTCCAGAAATAAAACTTCAAATTGGATGGTTTAGAGGAGCCATTGTGATAAAAATTAAATGTTATAATATAAAGACTCCTATAGACAACAAGTTTCATTCCATCCTACTAGTGTAAAAAAAGTTGATGCCTCAAAATTCACTTCAACAACATGTGGGGAAGACCACCCGGTCTTGACATTAAAGTAGTACCTTTTCCATTTGTAATCGTGGTTCTGACTGGTTTAACTAGGCCTAATAACCTTCTCTCAATCTCCAATGGCTTAAAATATAATTTTTTTCTACCAATGGAGAAGAGGCATCACATCATCCCTCTTGCTGATCAGGCAATAAAGTTATCCTTAAGCTAATTTAGGGCTCATGCAGTCCACAACCAAAGTTTTACCTCTTTGGGAAGAGGATTTCTAGTAATGTAGAATTAAATCTAAATGTAAAATTATTATAAAATGCAATCCAAAAGGAAATTTATCCTAATCCTATCTCAATTAGGAAAATATATATCTAACCCAACTTACAGAAAGATATTTAAATGATTTGGATTTAAATATGTCTAGCTTATAATGAATATCAAGCTAATGAATTAGTTCATTAGTTGACATTATGTATACAAAAAGGCATTCTATTAAGAGACCACTTAACTAAAATAATCAACCAAAAACATTTGAGAAGTAGTTCATAAAATGGTATTGATTTTTAAATCAATAATTCGAATAATTAAAAACTAATGTGAGGAAATAGTTCACAACATAACAATGTTTGTTAAATCAATAATAAAGGACATTTATTTGAGTAAATAGTTACTCAGAAATCCAAATTCATCCCATAAGAGAAGAGATAAATAATAACATATAATTCAGACAAATTAATCATCTGGACAATAGTGCAGAAATATGAATAAAATGACACCATATTTCCATCATAAAATTAAACTAGTATTGAAAATAATAGTATTATAAATACCAATGTATTGAATCCATTTCTCTGGCTCTGGTTTCCAAATTTTCTTTATAGTGCTTGATCTTTTGCTTTTAAAACTAGAGCTCCAATAGTACAAGCTCCATTCTCCATTCACAACTCAGCATGGAAAGGAAAAGTCCTCAATAATCTCCAAATCTGATTTTTCTCTCCTCTACCCTAAAATTCTAAATAATCTATAAAAAAGTGCCTTCAAGAATTCCTGAATTGCAGAGAACAGGAGCCCATATTAAATTCTACAATGTTCTATTTATAATATTTACAAAAGAATTCCTCAATAGAAAGTTGTTGAAGAGTGCTTTTACTAAATCAATTTTCATTGGCTCAAAATCATATCCTTCAATTTTCGGAGCCTTCTCATTGATTGAGATATTCTTATCATCTCTTCAAACGATTTCTCTTCAAAAAATAATCAATAATTTGATTAAAATGAAAATTCAAATCAAAATGTTAGATATGTAATTAAAACAAATCCAATCAAAAATTAATTAAATAAATAATTGAAAAGGGAATTAGAGCTCTCTATTGATTCATGTGATGATTTAATTTTCCAAGGAGAGCATAGAGGAATGGATCTGAACTCAGAAGAAGCTATGGGGAAATGAGAATGCAGAAAATTAAACTCAGAAATTGATTTTGTCTAAAAAAAAATTCAGCTTGATCTTCTACTCAATTTTAGACCCGTTAAATGATAAAATCAGGAATTGAAACTACTTCAAAAAAATTCTCCATGATTTTATCTATTTTAATGAGCTGTTTTGGGCCTCATTTGGCCAAGTAAAACTCAATCTATGAACATCCAAAGTTAGTGTGTCAAAGCTGCCAAAATTCTGGAATTTTTGTTGCTTGGGCTAAAAAAAGAATTTTTAAATTAAATTATAATTATAAATTAAATTATATTTTTTTTATTAATTAATGATAATTTAATTATAATTATGTTATTGATCTTAATTAATTATAAATTTACTTATAAAATAAAAATTAGTTAATATAAAATATGATTTAAAAACTAATTAAAATATTACTATATTATATTAATATTATAATTTAATTTATATTATAATTAAAATTAAAATATTATGATTATTATATAACATATTATAACATTAATATAATACAACATACATTAAAACCATTAACCAAATCATACGTATGAGAGGAATGTTAAATGGAGGGAGTGGAGTTAAGTAAGAGAGTAATGGAGTGGGAAGGTTGAAGTCAACGAAGGATGTAGTGATAAGGATGAAGTAGATGGAGTAAGGTGAGGGTGAGGTGAGGATGAGGTCACAGTGTGAGAAGGCATAAGGAATGAACTAAAAAACTTAGTATTAAATCTTGTTACCCCGTAAGATTTTTCCAAATCGTAAGATCACAAGTCTTGAAATGAGGTGCTTTTAAAATATGCGATATGTGATATTGCATATTTTATCTCATCGCAAATTTTGATCACAATAATTTTAAAATAAAAATTTTATTTTTCAGAGTGTATTTTTGTTCTAGCACTTTTGAAATTGTGATTTTTGGAAGGAAAGAGGTAATGTGAAGTGGGTCCCATGTGGAATAAGAAATATTAGAAATTGGACTACAAACATTTTGTAATTTTGGGCTTTTGGGTTTGGTAATTTGTTTTAAAATAATAAATTGGAGTAAGCTACCATGATACTGAAATTTTTTTCAACCATTCGACAATTTTGGGGGGTCATTTCGTAGGACCATTACTGAGAAAATTAAAAAGTGAAAATATTAACTAAAATCTTAATATTTCCACTAAATTCATTATTGAACTAAATTAGTTTAAACATTGGAATATTGGTACATTTTATAAATGATTTAACCCATGCGACACAAATGATCAAAGTAAAAAGAGAGCCATTTACAAACCGGTTGACCAAACGAGGTGAAAAAAGTATCGATTGAAAGCTTGCTAGAAATTGAATTCAATGAAAGTATAATAATATAAATCTGATAAAAATGAAAAAATGAAAAAAATGTAGGACAATTAACTTAATGAAAATCATAAAAGGTTCTTAGCGAAAAATTAATAAAAGCATTCTCATTATTGAAGTAAATAATTAAAAAATGGGGGGTACTGGGTTTGCCCTATAAAAATGGTGACACACTGGAGAAGGTCCAGTTACCGCTAATTAAAGATAATGAAATTAAATTTCCCCAAATGTTAAAAATAATGGAAATCACGTAATATTTGAACAATAAAACATTTCCATAGGTCCCACATAAATATATTAAGTAATATGAGTTTTTAAAGATAAGTACTTTAAAGCATACCCGAGTAAAAGTGAGGAATCCAAATTTGGGAAAAACGTGTTTTAAACTTTCCTCATATGAAAAAATAGAAGAAGGTATAGTTAGTTTTTTTTTTTTTTTTTTTTAATAAAGCATATATCCATTTTATGATCAGTCTTTGACATCGCTTTACTACCAGTGAGCCTGAAGAGTACCCCGATGAAGTTTTCTTTTATTCCATACAAGCCTAGTCTCACTGCCAGGGAGCGTCCATAGCCCTGACAAGTTTACTTGTATTTCCCATGCTTCCTCTTTTAATCACCTTTTTTTATGAGCACATTTTCAAGCTTTTAGTTTATGATGTATCTGAGTGAAAAAGGAGGGATGGTAACAAATATTTATGTTTACTAGACATAATACTTTGATAATGTTTACTCCAAATTATTTCCCTAGAACTAGAAATGAGAGAATTTTTGTGTGGAGAGGTGGGACGGATTCATTGTGTTAAACTTAAATTAGTTCTTTCCTTAAAAACATAAAATAAATCACTTAGAAAGGATGTGTGTTCCTCCATGAAAAATATTTAAAGCATGATGGTTTTATGGTTCCATAAACATATGCCTTTAATGATAAATTAAATTCATTGAAATAGATAGAGTAAAATATTTCCCATGTATGCCAATCATTATTAGGTAAGAAAAATACATTTAATATAAATCATGGTAGAGTCTCCAAAATAAAAACAAAACCGAAAACAAAAGGAAAATAATTCCTAAACTAACGTAAGAAAATAACTGAACAACGAAAATGAAAATGAAGAAGGCAAAAGGTAAACATAAATCCAAATTTAATATATAAACTCCAACAAGACTACTAATACCAATATCTCAAAAAAGGATATAAAAAAAATAAGCATATGTACGTTCCTTCCTATGTTGAGATTTTTTTAATTTATCTTGTAGAGTTATAAAAATTGAGGTTCTCAAATAGCAGTTATGAGGTAAAATTCAACCGAAATGAAAAGGTATCTATGTATACTGCAAACCTTAATTCTTCAAGGTAAAACATTTATAAAGGCATTCTAACTGTTTTCTAATAAAATAAATGAATAAAGATATATACTAGAGGTCAAGAAACTCCCCAATTTACCCGATTCGATGAGGATCATTACTGTTTCTCTCAAGAATTTGAAAGATCAAAAGAAAATGAACTTCAAAAAATAATCTAGTAGTAGAGGTGCGAAAGGTACATGAAGACCTGAAAAAATAGAGTTTGAGATTAAAAAAAACAAAAATTAAACAAAAAGTGAAGAAATGAAAATAAATGAAAGTGGGCACACAAAACTTACCATTGGAGAATTGCATTTAATACCTGAGAAAAATGGTTTTCTCCAATAAAATTAAATCTTTCTTTAATTCGAATTGGAAACATGAAGAAGTTGAATTAATTAAAATTTTATTGACCCAAAATCATTATTTATTGAATCTAAACTAAAGTAAGAAGTGAAATAGAAGGAATCAATGTTTCATGTTCAAGGAATCGGGAATAAATTGAATCCATCAGAAGTGAGGATGAATATATGCTCTTTATGAATTTCAGTGATGAATGTGTGCTTTGATTCTTCCATTGTAAATTTATATCAACCCCATTGTACTGAAGTTGATTCAAAATCCCAATTAATGTAGAAATTGTGTATATGAAGGGGACTTGAATTTTTATATGATAAGTATAGAGTGATATATCAAAATGAAAGAGAGTTAAAACATGAACTAACTAATGGTTTATTACCTTTACCTGTTCCAAATTCCTTATGAGTGAAGGAGATTTCCAAGAAGAGTAAAAGATATCCATGTACATACACCATGAAGAATGTATATCCCTTAAGCCATAAATTCACCCCTATGAATGAATACTTAGATTTGGCCAAAATTATGATTAAAATATATCCACGTTTTCGACCACCATGATAACATGAAAGTAGAATATATTTTCAAAATATAATCAAACGAGACTTTATGTATACATAGTGAAATATTAGAATGAATTAATCACAGACCTGCGAAGATTCTTAACCCGATTTTATAAAGTTCTATGTTTCTGAGAAAATCAAAGAAAAATATAAGAGCTAAAGTTTTCCAAAAGTATATATGGACAAAAATTTGATAAATAAAGATGTTTCTTAATAATTTTTTCGATGACGTTTTTTTTCAAAAGTTTAATGAAATTTAACCTTCGATACAAGAGTTCACAGTATTTAGAATATTAAGTGCAACAAGATCTTTGAACATAAGCTTTTGTGTAACTTTTATGAATGAAATTTATGAGATTAATAATGTCTGATAAGAAATTTTTGTTAAATGTATAATGTAGAAACATTACTTTCATCAAAAATTCTCATCTCATAGGTAAAACATTCATTACAGTCTATAAAATAACTGCAATGCCTTTAAAATAAGTTTCTAGGAGAGGGACTCGATATTTAATAAATATGAGAATAAATGAAGTGTCAAATATCTCAAAATCCTTTTCTGAAGCCAAAATCTATTTTACAAAATTCTGAAACCAGAAAATATCAATGAAGATAGTAAAATATTGGTCATTTCCTTTGCTAAATATGATGGAAAAGATAGTGGAAAGACAAGGAGATGTGAAGCTCAAAGAAGTAAATCTTTGAATTATTTTAAATGCTTCTGATATAATACAAAAATATGAGTTTGAGAAGTGAAAAACTTTGAAATTTTTGAGGAAAATATTCGAAAATGAAAATCAGAGGATCGAGATTGCAAAATTCATCAATTAGAGGCTTTGAAACCATTTAGAATAAATCAATATAGCTTAAGGGAAAAAAAATTGGCAAGTGTGATGCAATTATTCAACTCACCTTCGAAAATTGTAATATTTGGAATAGGAATAGATAAAATCATGGATAGGATCATTCACTGTAAATGTTTTTATGCAAATTTCCTCGATTTGTACTAATTTAAAGTAATAAGAAGCATAAGAATTTCATCCTAGCTAGACCAATGAGAGGAAAAATATGAAAATTTGTGTTCACATAGTATTTTATATAGGTCAACACCTTGTCAAATGTTTCACATCACAAGTTTCTTTTTCATGCATAAATTAACAATTGGTACTTTCACCCTTTGCTGATATGTGATCAAGTGCTATATAACAGTTAAACGAAAATGACAGAGATGCATATATTGAAATTTATCGCATTGGAGGATCTTAAGACAAATCATCGCTTCAGTTTCGTGATGTCATATAGGTGTTGTGGTAGCAGGATTACGATATGAGCATATGCAATGGGAAATTGGGATCAAGTTATTGCAATATTCAAAAATAGTCATATCAGGGATAGGAAATGCCAATATTATTATTTCTATAGTGGGAATATGATATATGACGTGGATCATTTCTCAGACTGACTTTGGATTTTATGAGAGATAAAGGAATAAAATATTTGAGTATGGGATGTAACATCATTTGTACACCAATTTGCGATGAAGAAAAGACCTGATAGTCTTATTATATGGGTTTAATTTCATATCATATTCGAGACATTCGAACCTTTAAACATATGCCCCTATAGAAATTGTGATTTATCAATTGACTTGATATCTTTTAGAACTAATTTTAAATGTTTTATTGGGTCCGGCATTGTGTGGACATCACAATTTTTTGGCAAATTCATTTTATCAGAGAATGAGCCAGAAGGCATATCAAAAGACTTGCATTATACGCTTCTTATCGGGAAATGGTAAGAGTTTCTTGTGATCAAATATTACGATAGAGAGGATTTAGATATCAACGATGCGATATTGGAAGGAGAGATTCATCGGAGATCGAAGGGAATTTGGGTATTGGGAGGAACAGATATTTTTGGAGTTTGTTCATTTGAGAACCACTTGTATGAGAATTGTGATATATGATGTGCCATATGTGGGGAAAAATATTTCTTGAAGCATTTAATTTAAAAATAAAGCGACTAATTGAACATTTCTTTTAAAAAAATAACCCTTTAGTATTTCAATTAATTGTCAGAATATCTGATCCGAAAGTAATTTTATCAAATATTTCTTATCAATAGATTTATGAAATGTAATGATCTGATATGACTATTCTGATAATTTACTAAGTGCTACCAGGATTTCCATGAATAGAAGAAAAATTAGATAATCCTCAAATCTAGACGAAATCATAAATAATTCTATGAACATGTTGCAGATTTGAGAAAAGTGTTGCATGCTTCCTTATCTCAAATTTAAAGAATCAGTTAAATTAAAACCCGCAAAAGAAATGAAACATAAATAAGAATTGACCTTCTAAAAAGTAAAACTAACAATAGATGAATATGAACCTGTAAAATACGTACCTGGAAAAACAATATCATGAATCATCAATTTCTCCCATGTTCAATATCATGTACTTATTTAGTAAATATTATATTGTAATGATTTTTTGAATTACATGCTTTCCAAATTTATATTAGAGGAAAAAAATGGTGAATATGAGCTCTTAATGATTTTCAAACTTTAGCTATTCTCTAGACTTTCTTTATATATGATTTTAAAGCAATCTTGTCATTGTGACAGAGTGTTTCAAAAATAAGACAATCAAGGAGTTCATAAGATTTTGATATTTTTAGAGCCACTTTACTAGCGAATGAAAGATATGCCAAGAAAATTTTAGATTTGTTACTTCCTTAAAAAAAATTTATATAATAAAATAAATGTAGACAGAAAAATAAATTAATATATTCCTATTGCTAAGAGAACTGAGGGGAACATGACTAGGTATATTCATACTTCCAATGTAACCATGCAATTATTTTAATTACTCAATGTATGTACATATCAGACGTTAGTAAGAAAAATATGAATACATGAACACAAATAAATTTGAATCTAGTATGTACACAAATTCCCAATATAATTACATAGACAAGGTTACTTACAATTACCTTCCCTTGAAATGTCTCTCCCAAATAAACTTTAATTGGATCATAGAAATCTGGATGGATTTCCATTATTTATTTGGAGAGGTTCAAACTAGGGGATGAAAGGCTAGATTGCGAATAATAAATTTTAGATACAATGGCCTACATGATTTTGTTAGTGTTATGTTCAAGTGTTAAATTATTAATGATATTCCGTGAAGGAAAATTTTCTGAATGTCTTTAAAATAAGTCAATGTAAAATGGATGGAAATCTAATAGATCGAATGAAACATTATTAGTTGAGTTATATTTTTGTTCATATTGTGAAAATACACTCTCTTGTTTTTACTACTTCTAAGAAAAAAGAACTAATTGATAAGAAAAGAACATCAATTGGAATTTGAAGTTAAATCGCTCTTGACATTTATGATTATAATTTGAATCTTAATTTTTCCATTGAGGAAATGCATCGAGTGTTTAGTATTGAGTTACTCAATTTTCCAGTACAAAGTATCTAAAAATAAAAAGATTAAAAAAGAAAATAAATCTCAAGTTAAACAAAATGAATGATAGAATAATAATAAAAATGAATCATAGTTTACACTAGTCCTATGGTTATTGTTACAACACAATTGGAACCTTTTCAAAACAATTTCCTCTTCACAAGAAATGGGCAGAATAATGCAACTAGAATGATTGTTGATACCAACTTGTGAATTCTAGAGAGGGTTATGAATATGAATAGGAATGGGAGCTTTATTTTCATATAAATCATGGGTTGGACTGGTTTCTTAAATGCTTAAATCATTATTATGATTAATTGTTTGAAAATGAGAACTATTTGTAACAATTTCTGAATTAGATCCTTCTTCATTTTCACATGTGATTTGACTGTGATTATGAGGATTTAGTTGTGAAGAAGATAAATAAATGACCTCACGTGCATTAGAATTCCCTTCAATCTCACCTAATGTAAAAAAAAAGGATTATTGAGCTCATGTTCATTAATTCCAGAATAATGATCAATAACTAATTCACTATCTTGATAAAAAAAAATTGGCAATTCATTTATATCATCCTCTCTATTTCCTGAAATTTCTTTAAAGTGAAGAGAGGATAAATTGCTATTAGAAAATTTACCAGCATAAAGGGAAAAATACGAATCTGAAAAAATGAATTAGAAAATGTCTCTATTTGAGAACTCTTGTGTATTATATTCATTGTAAATATCATATCTAAGATCATTTACATGGCTAATTGTGATTTCTTGAAGAATGTTGCTTTGTTGTCCTGAATTTGGCTTTTCGTCATAGTAAAAGAATTCAGAAATGTGTACAACTGACGGTTTATTATAGGAAATTTTAATCCTTGCTTGTACTAACTGGATTATGCTCTAATTTTCTGATTATAACTCACACTAATTTTCATATTTCAAAGCTACATATTATTCAATATTTTTGCTAATCTCTTCTTTCATTTGAATAGCGAAGGATTACCATATTGGTTCATTAACATATGAAGGTGCACCATGATCATTATCAATATTGTAGGAATTGATCATACAAAATAGAGGCCACTTCATTGCCATTTGTTTCCACCTCCATATCGAAATTCTCAATTATGATAATAAAATTGGAAGGAGACTGAGAAAATCTTGAAATAATTTCACTTGGTTTATGAATGGAAGGAAGAGAGAAAATATGTTCAAACAAATCTAATAATTAATATTTCAAAGTTTTATCTTCAATTCTGAATTTAAACAATTAAAATGAAATGTATTGGTAAAATCAATTAAATACTCCCTTTCAAACCTTCGCATATCTTAAATTTTATCACATCATTGTTCGTAGTCATAGTCGTCAAATTTACAATGGCACATTGTAATAATCTAATCCCAACTATGAATTTAGGCAACAGGAAGTGATTGACACCAGTTTTTGGCTTTTTCCAAGAATGTAAGAATAAAAAGCCTACATAAATACCTTCATTAATTTCTTGAAAATTATAATTTGTAAAATTTTGAATAAATTGAAAGGCATGATCAAAAGCAAGAGAATTCCTCTTACCATTAAGCTTCACCTGAGACAAGACTCTTACTATTTATGGTGGAGTATTGGAAGATGCATGTCGAGAAATACGCTTCCTAATTGGAAGTTTTAGAGGATCCATTATGATAAAAATGAAATGTTAGAATATAAATACTCGAGTAGACAACAAGTTTCATGCTCAGCTCCTTGTAGCGGAAAAAATTATGTTTCCTCCAAATTTTCTGCGACAAAATGTGGGGATGACCACCTAGTCTAGACCTTAAAAAAAATACTTTTCCATTTGGAATGGTGGTTCTGACTAGTAAAAATATGTACAGTTACCTTCTCTCAATCTCCAATGGATTAAAATGTAACTTTTGTCTACCAATGGACAAGAGACATCAGATCATCTCTCTTGCTGATCAAGCAAGAAAGTGATCCTTAAGCTAATTTGGAGCTCAACCAAACCACAACCAATGTTTTTCCTCTTTAGGAAGAAGACATCTAGGAAACAGAGAGGTTGATCCTAATCCTAATCCTAATCCTATCTTAATTAGGAAAATATAGATCTAACCCTATTGAGATAAATATATTTAAATGATTGGGATTTAAATATATATGGCTTATAATTAGTATTAAGTTAATGTTGTTTATTAGCTGACATTATGTATACCAAAACAAATTATATTTAGAGACCTCTTAACCCAAATAATCAACCAAAAACATTTTAGAAGTACTTCATAAAATTATATTGATTGTTAAATCAATAATTCAAATAATTAAACAATAATATGAGGAAATAGATGACAACATAACACTGTTTGTTAAATCAATATTAAAAGATAGGTTTTTCAGTAAATAGTTACTCATAAATCAGAATTCAACCCATAAGAGTAGAGATAGATAATAATATATAATTGAGACAAATTAATCATATTGACAAGAGTGCACAAATATTAATAAAATGACACATTATTACCATCATAAAATCAAACTAGTTGTGCCGAGAGGTGCATCTACAACCTAATATGACCCCGATGTTAGGTGGGTCACGTCCTCATACAAAGTGTTGGCTTAAGTTTTAAATTAAAAAATAAAAATAAAAAATAAAAATCGCATTGTGCTAGAACATATATCAATTTCTAATACAATTATGTATTATTTATATAATTTGAATGGATAGTAAATTATATACGTGAATTTGAATGGATCATAAATTTACCTTTAACAAAAAAAATTACCACATTGAATTTCAAAATTAAGTAAAATTTTAAACATCTTTACTCTTTACTAAAGTGAATACCATTTCCTAAATCAAAGGAAAAGAGTTAATTCAACACAAACAATCAAAATCCAAAATATTTTAATATTTATTTTAATTAAATATTTGTAAAATGAATTTATTCTTACTCCAGAGCTATGGTAAATAAATAAAAAAATATATAAACTAGATCTATGGTAAATAAATAAAAATTCTTTTTATATTTATTCCATAAACATTTTTATATTAAAAAAAACTTTAAAAAGAGGTTTTATTTAGATGAATCCTATGGGACGAATACCATGGGAAAAATTAATATTGATACCATGGGCCAAATACCATGGGTAAATAAATAAATATAAAAGAGGTATAAACAAGTATGATAAATAAATAAATAAATAAAAAATAGATATAAAGAGGTATGGTAAATAAATAAATATAAAAGATGCATAAAGAGGTAAGGTAAATAAATAACAATATATCAAATAGGATTATAAATAAAAATCTAATTATATAACAAGCCTATGGGAAAAATACCATAGTAAAGAAAAGGCGTATGGTAAATAAATAAAAATCTAAATAAACTAGAGGTATGGTAAGTAAATAATACCTCTCTTCATATTTACTCCATAATTTGCTTTATATTTACGAATATTTATGTTCATTAGTTTACATAACTAAGAAGAAATAGAGAGAGAGAGTGGTAAGGGAGAGATGGAGAGAGAGTGTGTATGTTTAGGGGTGAGATAAAGAGACAAATTAAGATGGATGGAAAGAAGGGGGGAGAGAAGAAGTGAGAAGGAGAGAGGGAGGGGTGGAAAGCGAGAGAGAAAGAAAGGGATGGGGGAAGAGAGAGGATTAGAGAGAGAGAGAGAGATATGGGGGAAGAGAGAGGATTGGAGGGAAAAGAGAGAGAGAGAGAGGTGGGAGAGAGAGGGAGAGAGAGGAAGGATGAGAGCGAGGAGGAGAGTGATGGGGGAAGAGAGAGTATTGGAGAGAGAGAGAGAGAGAGAGAGAGAGAGAGAGAGATCAGGGAAGAGAGAGGGATTTAGGGGGGAGAGAGAGAGAGGAAGGACGAGAGAGAGGAATTTAGAGAGAGGAGGAGAGAGGGATCGATAAGAGAGATGGAGTTGGAGGGGGAGAGATGTAGGAAATAAGAGATATAGAGAGTGATAAGTGGAGAGAGAGAAGGAGTGACAAGGGAGAGACAGAGAGAGAGCGTGTATGTTTAGGGCTGAGATAAAGAGACAAATAAGGGGAGATGGAGATAAGGGGGGAGAAGGAGATATAAGGAGAGAGGGAGGGATATAGTAACATAGTTGGTGGGTGAAGAGAGAGAGAGAGGGAGAGAGAGATGGGAGAGAAAGGGAAAGAGAAGAAGGAAGAGAGAGGATGTGAGAGAGTGGAGAGAGGGAGGGAAAGAGAGATGGACTTGGAGGGGGAGGGGGAGGGGGAGAGAGGTAAGAAGAAATAAATAGAGAGAGAAAGGTAGAGAGAAAGAGAGTGAGTGAGTGATAAGGAAGATGGAGAGAGAGGGAGAGAGGGGGAAGATAGAGACATAGATAGAAGGTGAAGAGAGGGAAGAAGAGAGAGATGGGGAGACGAGGGGATTGACAAAGAGATTTATATATATGGATTGTGAGAGTGTGTGTGTTTAGGGGGGTGAGATAGAAAGATAGAAAAAAGGATATGGAGGGGGATATAGATATGGATGGAGGGTGGAGAGAGGGAAGAATATTTCTCACACTAGATGGATTGATATAAGGGGAGATGGTGATTTGTAATCCTATTTGATTATTTGCACTATATGCATCAATTTTAGTGTAGATATTTATTTCTAATGATATTTGATTACTTGCACTAGATGCATTGATTTCAGTGTAGGTGGTGATTTCTAATACAATTTGATTGCTTGCACTGAATTTGTTGATTTCAATTTAGATGTCGATTTATAATTATATTTGATTACTTGCATTAGATGAATTGGTTTCAATGTAGATGATTTCTAATCCTATTTGATTGTTTGCACTAAATGCATTGATTTCAGTGTAGATGGCGATTTCTAATCCTATTTGATTTATTTGAGTAAATGCATTGATTTCAGTATAGATGTTGGTTTCTAGAGAGAGAGGGAGAGAGGACAAAAGGAGGAAAGAGAGATATTAATGGGGAGAGGGTGAGAAGGGGGAGATAGAGATATAGATGGAAGGTGAAGAGAGGGAAGAAGAGAGAGATGGGGAGAGGGGGTGTTTGAAAAAGAGATTGATATATATGGAGTACGAGAGCACGTGTGTTTAGGGGGGTGAGATAGAGAGACAAAAAATAATAGATGGAGGGGGATATAGATATGGATGGAGGGTGGAGAGAGGGAGGAATATTTCTCGCACTAGATGGATTGATATAAGTGGAGATGGTGATTTCTGATCCTATTTCATTATTTTCACTAGATGCATCGATTTTAGTGTAGATATTTATTTCTAATGATATTTGATTACTTGCACTAGATGCATTGATTTCAGTGTAGGTGGTGATTTCTAATACAATTTGATTGCTTGCACTGAATGTGTTGATTTAAATTTAGATGTCGATTTATAATTATATTTGATTACTTGCACTAGATGACTTAATTTCAATGTAGATGATTTCTAATCCTATTTGATTGTTTGCACTAAATGCATTGATTTCAGTGTAGATGGCGATTTCTAATCCTATTTGATTTCTTTGAGTAAATGCAATGATTTTAGTGCAAATGTTGGTTCCTATAGAGAGAGAGAGAGAGAGTGATAAGGAAGATGGAGAGAGAGAGAGAGAGAGAGGGAAAAAGGAGGAAAAAGAGATATTAGTGGGGTAGAGGGAGAGAAGTGGAAGAGAGGGAAGAACAGAGAGATGGGGAGAGAGGGTGATCGACAAAGAGAATGATATATATGGAGTGTGAGAGCGTGTGTGTTTAGGGGTGAGATAGAGACAATAAAGAAGAGATGGATGGGGATATAGATATGGATGGAGGGTGGAGAGAGGGAAGAATATTTCTTGCACTAGATGGATTGATTTAAGTGGAGATGGTGATTTATAATCCTATTTTATTATTTTCACTATATGCATCGATTTTAGTGTAGATATTTATTTCTATTTATATATGATTACTTGCACTAGATGCATTGATTTCAGTGTAGGTGATGATTCCTAATACTATTTCATTGCTTGCACTGGATGTGTTGATTTCAATTTAGACGTCGATTTATAATTATATTTGATTGCTTGCACTAGATGCATTGATTTCAATGTACATTATCCCTAATACTATCTGATTGTTTGTGATAAATGCATTGATTTCAGTATAGATGGTGATTTCTAATCCTATTTGATTGCTTTGAGTAAATGCATTGATTTCAGTGTAGATGTTGGTTTCTAATCTTATTTGATTGATTTCACTAGGTGCATTTATTTCAATGTAGAGGTTATTTTCTAATCTTATTTGATTGATTGCATTAAATGCATTGATTTCAATGTATATGTTGATTTATGATTTTATGTAATTGGATATATGATGGTACATTAATATTAAAGTCATTGGATTAACAATATGCATTGATTTTAGTGTAAGCACAAAAAGTTATTAACAATGTAGATCGATTTTTGTGTTCTAGTAATTTAAGCTATTAATACTGGAGAGCAAGAGAGACAAGGTATCATGTTTACTTCAAGAGACCGAGCTAAAGGTTTAAATGGTTTACAATTTAAAATTTCTTTTTCATATAATCAATATAAAAAGATAACAAAACTAAAAAGGGAGGAAATAAGAATAGTAGAAGAAAACAGTTTGAGATTGATTGTAACATGAGTACGTTATTATTATTCACATTTTCTATCTTTCAACACTATGATTATCACTTTGCATTTAAAACAAATATTTCATCATTTTTCATTACTATAGTTATTAGCAATAATTATCCTCTTAACGAATTGAGGTAACTAAGAAAATTTAAAATTAAAATGACCAAGTTAATCTCAGAAATATTTATCATATTTAAAATGATTATATTAATATTTGATATATTTACATATTACTGATAAAATTAATCATATCTTTGATATATTTTCCTTGGCAGCACACGACCGAAACTAGCCTAGATCCATCTTACATCTCAAAAATATACAAAAAATTTAATAATCTGAAAAATGTGACATTGATGCCTCCGAGTGGAACCGGCCTAGATCCATCTAACTCTAGATCTAGCATGTGCCGAGAGGGATCAAATCTCTCGAGGTGCAAACCTTTCCTCAAGTTTTGCACTCAAAAAATAGGTTTGCACCTCGAGATATTTGATCCCTCTCGACGCATGATAGATCCAGAGTTAGATGGATCTAGGATGGTATTTAAAGCAATAGTATTAAAAATACCAATTTATTGAATCCATTTCTTTGCCTTTGGTCTCCAATTGTCCTTTATAATGCTTGAAATTCTGCTTTTAAAACTAGAGTTCCAATAGTACAAGTTTCGTTCTCCATATGTAATTCAGCCTACAAAGGAAAAATACTCAATAATACACAGACCCGAGTTTTATCTCCTCTACCATAAAAATCTAAATCCTCTATACAATAGTGCTTTCAATAGTTCCTGAATTGTAGAGAAGAGGAGCCCATATTACATTCTACAATCTGCTATTTATAATATTTACAAAAATAATTCCTCAATAGAAATTTGTTGAAGAGTGGTTCTGCTCAATCAATTTTCATTGGCTCAAAATCATATCCTTCAATTGTTGGAGCCGTCTCATCGATTGATATATTCTTCTCATCTCTTCAAATTGTTTCTCTACAGAAACCAAACAATAATTTAATTAAAATCAAAATTGAAATCAAAATGTTAAATCTGGAATTAAAACAAATCCAATCAAAACTTAATTAAATAAATAATTGAAAAGGAAATATGAGCTTTATATTTATGCATGTTATGATTTAATTGGCCAAGGAGAACATAGATGAATGGATCTTCACTCAGACGAAGTTATGGGCAAATGAGAATGCCAAAAATTAAACTTAGAAATTGATTTTTTTTTAAAAAGTCATAGCTTGATATTCTAATAAATTTTAGACCCAATAAATGATCAAATGTGGAATTGAAACTACTCCAGAAATGTTCTTCGTGATTTTATATTTTCAATGAGCCATTTTGGGCCTCATTTGGCCAAGTAAAACTCAATATATGAGTCTCCAATCTTAATGAGTCAAAACTGCTAGAACTCTAGAATCTTTGTTGCTTGTGCTAAAAATGGAAATTTTTAATTGAATTCTAATTCTAGATTAAATTATATTTTGTTTATTAATTAATGCTAATTTAATTATAATTTTGTTATAAATCTTAATTAACTATAAATTTATTTATAAAATAGAAACTACTTAATATAGAATATGATTTAAAAATGAATTAAACTATTATTACATTATATTAATATTATAATTTAAATTATATTATAATTATGATTAAAATATTTTAATTATTACATAACATATTAGAACATTAATATAATATGACATATATTAAAACCATTAACCAAATCATACATATGAGAGGAAACTTAAATGGAGGGAGTGGAGTTAAATAGGAGACTAATGGAGTGGGAAGGTGGAAGTCAACGAAGGATGGAGGGATAAGGAAGAGGTGGATGGACTGAGGTGAGGGTGACATGAGGATGAGGTAACGGTGTCAGGAAGCATAAGGAATGAACTTAAAAAACTTAGTATTAAGCCTTCTTACTCCATCGTATTTTTCCAAATCACAAGATCACAAGTTTTGAAATGAGGTGCTTTAAAAATATGTGATATGCGATATGTGGTATCGCATATTTTATTGCATTACAAATATTGATCACAATAATTTTAAAATCGTAATTTTATTTTCTTGAGTGCATTTTCATTTCGGTACATTTGAAATTGGGATCTTGGAAGGAAAGAGGTAATGTGAAGTTGGTCCCACGTTGAATTAAAAATCTTAGAAATTGGACTACAATAACTTTGCAATTTCGGGGTTTTGGGTTTGGCAATTTGTATTAAAATAATAAATTGGAGTAAACTACAAAGATTCGGAAATGGTTTTCAACCGTTACACTATTTGGGCAAGTCATTTCGTGGCACTATTAGTGAGAAAATAAAAAATAAAAAATATTAACTAAAATCTTAATATTTACATTAAATGCATTATGGAAATAAATTAGTTACAAAAATTGGAATATTTCTACGTTTTATACATTTTTTAACCCATGCAGCACAAGTGATCAAACTTCAAAAGAGTGATATTTACAAACCAGATTACCAAATGAGGTAAAACAAGTATCGATGGAAATATTGCTAAAAGTTCAAGCCAATGAAACTACAATAATAGAAATATGATAAAAATGAAAAAATGACAAAATTGTAGGACAAATAAATTAATGAAAATCATATAAGGTGCTTAACCAAAAATTAATAAAAAAAATGTCCCCATTATTGAAGCAAACAATTCAAAAATGGGGGCTGTTAGGTTTTCCCGAAAACACAACCCCAGGTTTATATTAGTAAGTATCCTCCTAAATTATTAGCAAATATGAATGTGCCTAGGATTTCAGATGCCAACTTTAACAAAAAATTTGAAGGGGAGTTCCTATTGGGAAAAGGTAGATTGAGGAAAATGAAATGTGGATACTAGATAGTACATATTTATAATATTTTTTAATTAAATATTCCTTTTGTTATGTATTATTTCATTTTTAAAATTTTTATACTTCCATCAATTACTAAGTTTTACTATCAGGGAAAATTTTAGGGGCTGATATTCGCAGGTGGGCTAATTTTCCATGCTTTAAAAAAAAAAGATTCGCCAATTTCTATTTTTTTTGTAAAATGATTCGCCCATATTTTATAGTAAACTGTTATTTTACCTTAAAAATCGCCAAAATATTATATTGAATAATATAAAATCATTGTAAATATAAATATTTCTACAAAAATATCGCCAAAATCTTTACATTTTTCATATTAGAGACTAGTAAGATTCACCAAGGTTTCTAAACTTTAAGATAAACTTCCATCCTTAAAATTTTCCATGTTTACTATGTTACCTAGTGATTAATGAATTGTTATTTTTTTATATAGTTGGTTAACAGTGGGTTGTAGTACATTTATTGACTACAAACAATTGTTAAAGATGCTCTTCATAATCAAGATTCTAATATTATGGAGAGGTAAAATCATTTAGCATGTTGTTTAAAAATTAAATAGATAAGAATATTCACCCATATAGTTTATTATGTTTGCATTATATTAATGCATGTGGTTTATTTTCTCCTTTAAATGTTTTCTAAGCTTGATTATGTTTATTAACATACAATGCAACTTTTATTTCTGTCAATGTTTTAGATGAAACACCAAATTTTGAATAAAAAATTTGCATGACAAGAGGAAAACCTTTGATTGCTTGATAATTTCAATTGTTCATTCACTAGTGTTTCCTCTAGAAGTCGAAAGAACCCAAAATGATCTAAAAATATATATTGTAATTTTCCGGATGATAGACACGAGTGTGACTTTAAATAATTTAAAATAGTCCTATTTGAGGTGAAATTATATAGTTTATATATGAGTGAATTTTATCCTTAAAGAAATTTTATTGAGCATGCTAATGGAATTACCATGGTTAACACAAATAGGATTTAGCTTTGTATAGAGTGCTATGTTTCTCCAAGAAAATGTGAGTAGGTATTTTTCTAGTAGGTTATAGGTTAAGAAGCTTGGTCATATGTTCTTAGATATAATCGAATAGGAAGGCTGGAATGTATAATGAGTAAAAAAAAAATATTTGAAGAAATTGATGTAGATAATTTAGTGCATGTAGATGTTGTTTATGAAGAATTTGAAGAATTTTAAGTAGATGCAGATGAAAATTTTCTAATTATGATCATATTCATGGTGAAATTATTGTAAGGGATGATGATGTTGCTATGGATAATCCTTTAAACACTAATTTAGAACTAGAGGATATACATGTAGAGATGAATGAGAGAAATGATCAATGATTTTGACTTTTTGAGAAATAGGGGCTAATATATCATGATTAAAAATTTTTTATGATTGGTTAAAAAAAAATATTGAATAACATGTTTTATCAAATCATGTTGAGAACTATATATTGTGAGACTATATTGTGCTGTAAATAAAATATTATTCTCTATAAAAATTATTTTAAATTCATGTTGTCTAATCATCAATTTCATATCAATGATTTTAGGATTCTCCATTAAAATTAATTAAAATTAGTATTGATGGGAAATGAATATTATCTTTCCCAAAAGGGTAAGTAAGTTTCATCAGAAGGAATTCTTACCAATATATAGACCATGCTTAACATTGGACCCAAACGACTTCCTGTGTAATCCCTTCACCTTTACTCAAAGGTGTAATTTATCTGAAAGGAATCACACCAACAACTGACATGTCTTCATTATGTTAGCTTCATTTTTTATTTAATCTGTAGAGAGTTTTGATATCATGGTTTAAGTTATGAGTTATGGTTAAATTTTGTAAATTTGTGTTTTTTTTTGAGAAATTTATAATTCATGCTCTTTGGTATTGGAATATTGTAGATCAAATAATGGTGTAGTTTTTCTGATTATGAAAGTGGTGATGTTTACATTTATGTTCTTAATTTAATTTTTTCCCACTATTTTACTCCTATACAAATTATATCCTAGGTTAGAACTTGCTTCTCAAGAATTGCTGTTAATTGTGGCTATATTTTTATGAATTTTGAAGGAGTTTTGTCAGATACATCTAGTCAATATTTATTTCCAATCATTAATTGTCATATATATTCTTTCATTTTCTTATTCATTAACAAGTGAAGTTCTCAAATATGCTTCCATTAAATCCTTTATTAGTCTTGTGTGCAAACTTCCAACAGTTTCAAGGATAGTATTTCCATATTAAACGTATGTTTCGGTTCCCTAATAAGGACAATATACTCTTCCAAAATTTTGAAATTTAGTTGCCTATGAAGGGCGTTACTATACTTTTTCACCTTGTTATAACTCTACTATGTTTATATAAATAAAAATAAAATTTTGTATTAATATTTTCGATTAAGATTTAAGATAGTGTTTGTGTAATATTTGGTTGGGCCTAATTAATCAAAATTAACCATTATCCTAGATTTTATATAGTAAACCTCTTCTTCCATGGAATTCAAACATTATGAGACTTCATCCAAGATAATTATGAAAAAATATATCATATAATTTGTATTCCAAGTTATATTTTTGATGCGAGACCATTTTCATATACACACTTATAATATATATAGTGTGCACACAACATCCAAAAAAATACTTCCTTGTAAATCTATACATTGTCCTATTCTTATGACATTTAGTGTAACATGAATAAAAGGTAATGTAAAAGGACTATCTAACTAGAATTGTTATATCCATGATCATGACATTTGTTGAAGTTTTGTAGTCTTGAAATTTTGATTAACGAATTTTTCAAATCTAGCATTCTAATTTGTAATTATTTTGACGTTCCTCACACCTATATGCATAAAATATTTGATCACAATTTTTTTTTCTACTATATTTTTCTCAATTTTTTTTAATTTTTTTTTAGGATATGTGAGCGTTTTTCCTACTCTACGATAGTGGGTTAAATTTCTTTGTACTTAAACCATAAAAATGAGCTAAAGGTTGGATTTGTAACTTTACCTATAGGAATCTCCACACCCATATTATGAGGAATATATTGGCCATAATTTTCTATGCTACCATATGGTCCTTCAAAAGGTGATGATCATTGAAGATCTGTGATTTTTCCTTATACAAGGAAATTAGTTCAAGATATTTCTTGTTGTAGGCCTTAGACATATCTTGAACTTATTTTTTAATGTCTACCATAGTATTATTCAACTCATCTATTATACCTTATAGTTCCGCCAAGTGAATCACCTACCACTCAGAGTATGTTCTAACAAAAGCATTCTAATAAAGGCATTACAACAATACTATAGAGGGGAATTATAGCAATGTAATAACATCATAGTAACAAGGGTTTTGCAGCAATGCTACAAGGTTGTAATGACAGCCCTCTATAGTATTGATATTACACCCTTTTATCATTTCTACAATTCCACTATAATGTTGTTGAAACACCCATACATATTGTTCGTGCTACACACTTGCACAATTTTTGTTACTTGTTCAAGGATACTCTTAGTTAGTGGTCATCCATATTCCTTTAAATTGGAGAAGGCTGACATGTTAAAAATACTTGAGAATGGATTTCATCAATTTCATTCTAACTAAAATATTAACTTATTTCTCTTAATCTATACAAATACTACTCTTCTTATATATTTTTCTATCGATTTCATTCTTTGACAATTCTGAGTTGTTCATTACTTAATTCAATATTCTTATATTCTTAACCTTCACATTTCTGAATTAGTTCTTAGAGTAATTGTTTTGTGTCCACTTTAATTGTTGAAAACGTTAAGATTCATGGTGATGAAGAAGTAATTAATAGAGAATTTTCTCATTCTCTTAATTTTCCTATCCATGATACCATTCTTATATAAAATCAGTCATATTTTCTTGGTCTCAAGTTGCAAATAGGACATGTTCTAGATTTTATTGTAGCTTCGGAACATCTGCACCATCACCATATTTCTTCTAATATTGTAATTAATGATACTTATTTGAAATATTCTATGCTTCTTATATTGAGGAAGCATGATTGTGGGAAGGAACTAGCCTTGCAATAGGTAAACGACAAGAAATATCCATATTCATTTACTATGAATTTGATAATTGTTTTTAAAATTGAATTAAGTTTTCTTTTGTTGATAAATTTTGTCCTCACGTTATGTTGATTGTTGAAAATGGTGATGTCGATGAGTAAGAATTGTTTTAATGACTCACCATGATGGAAATAATAAAAATGACCCAAGATTGGAAAATACATAAATTTTTGAATTGGTTAAGTGTTAACCAACCAAGGAGAATAAATAAATGTATAGAGTTTTGATGAAACAAATACAAGTTTTTTGGGTAAGTACAAATTTTTAGAAATATTTTCTATCAAATAAATTCATTTATGATTTTTTTGTTTCATATTTTTATATGATTTGAACAATTTCCTTTTTTATTTCTATAGGATAATTTTGTACCTATGCATCCATCTTATCATGATACAAGGGTTTCTCGCATCAATGAAATTCAAAATCCACAACATTAAGTACCCCATACTCACAATGTTATTTTCATCTTCACCTGAGGATCATACCCCCATGATTGACATAAATTCACCTTCTTATGGCGCCCATGGTATGCCCTCCTAAGGTGATCCACAAAGTAGTGCACATGATGGTGGAGATGATTGTTTACGTAATTATATATATATTTCCTTCCTAGATCACCATGTGTAACCAACAAGGGAACAATTATAATTATATTTTTGGTACAGGGAAACCTTCTTTTGATCACGATACCAAAGAAATAAAGTACTTATGACTTACTTAAATATTTCATATTATCCAATTAAAATTTACATATATTCAATCAATTTAAATTACTAATCGTATGACTTCACAAGAAACAATAATTTTTATAGGTATATTATTGAGAAGGCTATAGCTATTTTTGGAACCACCATAAATGCATTGTGGAATGCTTAAAATGAAAATTAGAAAATACATCTTATATACTTTTTGGAAGGCCTATTTAGTGATTAATTAAACAAAATAAGAGTCATTTCATTGGATATACCTTATTTAAAATATATGATAGATGAATATAAGAATAATTTGAAAAAAAACCCTAAGTATTATTATCCTCCTATGATTCCAAAGTGGGAGTGGAAGAATGTAATAGAGGATTCAAAGGACAAGAGAATGAAAGAAGAGGGAAAGATGCCACTTGGTCTAGGAAGTTATATTATATTTGAATTTATTTAATTATAAGATATCCTCTATTTCTACCTAATAGTGTGATATATCATTGTTATACCATCATTTATCCCAATCATATACTTGATGACTAATGCATTGGTCTTGGGAAACCCTTCCATTTGGACTTGGTCATATTTCTCTAAAAAATAGTTTCTCAAAACCCATACGCAACTCTGCCCAGAATTTTGCATGTATACACACGAGTCCATTCATAGAGAACTGTGTATGCTATTCAAGATATTAAAAAATATATAATTTTCTTACTTTTGAGGTAGGGTTTATGGTTGTTCCAGTAACTTAACTACCCTAGCCCATGGCAGGAGGCACAATAAATATATCAGATTTGGATAGGGCTATGAGAGAGTATAATATATATAATTCTCTCTCTTCCTCCCTTAGGCCATTCCCTTGAGGGGTTTTTATACTCCCTCAAATTATTATTTTTTCAGTTGGGAAATAGTTAGGCCATAGGATGGGGTAGTTAATTTACTTGAACAACCATATACCCCACCTCAAAAGTAGAGAAATTACATATTTTTTTAATATTTTAAATATCATACGCGGTTCTCTATGAATGGTCTCGGATGTATATGCGGAAAATTCTGGGCAGAGTCGTGTACGGGTTTGAGAAACTATTTTTTAGAGAAATATGACCAAGTCTGAATGGAAGGGTTTCCCAAGGCCGATGCATAATTCATCAAGTATATGATGGTGATAAATGATGATATAACAATAATCTATTCCAAATTTATTGTAGGATCCTAGAAACCTCTAAAGAAACTAAGGAAATAATAAGAAATAATAGATGTCATAAAATTAGTTAGAGAGGTTACATGAAACAAAAAACACATAAGCACGTACTGTAAGTACCAAAATATTTAACCATATCATTCCTTTCATAATTCAATTTTATAATTGCATTAAATAAGACTTTTTTGAATTATTATTCAACAAAGCAGGACAATTTGAGTTGGGAAATAGTTAGGCCACAGGATGGGGTAGTTAATTTACTGGAAAAACCATATACCCCACCTCAAAAGTAGAGAAATTACATATTTTTTTAATATTTTAAATAGCATACACAGTTCTCTATGAATGGTCTCGCGTGTATACGCGAAAAATTCTGGGCAAAGTCATGTATGGGTTTGAGAAACTATTTTTTAGAGAAATATGACCGAGTCTGAATGGAAGGGTTGGCCAAGGCCAATGCATAATTCATCAATTATATGATGGTGATAAATGATGATATAACAATAATCTATTCCAAATTTATTGTAATATCCTAGAAACCTCTAAAGAAACTAAGGAAATAATAAGAAAACATAGATGACATAAAATTAGTTAGAGAGGTTACACGAAACAAAAAACACATAAGCACATACGGTAAGTACCAAAATATTTAACCATATCATTCCTTTCATAATTCAATTTTATAATTGCATTAAATAAGAATTTTTTGAAATCTTATTCAACAAAGCGGGACAATTTCAACAATGTGACCACCAAAAAACACCTTTGGGTTTGTTTCAAGATTGGCTTTCAAGAAATGATTAAAATTTGATAAAGCATGCAACAAATACAATTTTCCCTATCAATTACATGATAAATAAAATCATTATACTTTAATTATTTATGCCTTGTACAGTTTATTCATGATCGATTGGACATAAATTAGTGTGTCCATTTCTTTAAACTAGGAGAGAAACAATACTAGTGACACTAATAGTCAACTGTAGCCCCATGATATTGGAGTTCATCCTAGCCATGATGGTATTATGGCTGTAGAAATAGAATTTTCATATTACAATTATTACCATTTACTTGCAAATAGTGTACTTATAAATTTTCATGTTTCAATGACAGAGAATGTAGATGAGGATGCTCAAAGAAAATTGGAATGCAAGGCATCTGAACTAATGGATTCATCAAGTCCATGAAGTAGAGAAACTGTCAAATCATATTTGTAATAATATTTACTTATTTATGGTGCCCTTCTAACTTTTCTTGTTTGCATAACATAGCATGTAGATGAGGACACTAGGTGAGGAGAGGGACACAATGCAACTGAAACATTGTTTCCGAGTAGTTAATAAGGTAAAGAACATTGTATTTATATTGATATTAATGAACTACATCTATTAATATTAGGATAACCCCTTTTATTATTATAATCAATGTCACTTTGCAACAAATTGCTAATCATGCATAATTTAGGACTACATGTTAAATGTGTAAGGGACCAACAATTGAAGGGGATTGAGGTGTGTATTACCTAAAGACAAAATATATAACAAAAATGAGAAAAAGAGGAATTAATTGTATATATATGTGAGATTAATGTGTACTGGAAAAATATTTTAGTGAAATGTGTTTTTTTGTTATAATATTATATATTTTGTATGTACAAAAAAACATATATGGATATACACATGTGTTTTCTTAGTTATTCTAACTTCCATGCATAATTTGAATTATTTTCTGGTACATATATTGGCTATCTTGTATTTATATTGATATGAGTGGAGAGGCCAAATTGTCTCCCACCATAACTTGAATTTCCTTATTTAATAGAGAAAATGTATTCTCAAAAATAAATAAAAAACTCATTCAAGTAATGCACATTATTTTTTCTAAAATTTTGTACATGATAATATATCTAATTATTTATTGCATTATTATTGTCATATATCATTTTATATTTTGATCATTTTTGTAGGTATTGGAAATAAAAATAGAGGTGGTGTGTATAAATAAAAGGAGATAAGACATAGGTTTTCATTGCATGAATAAAGGTGAATAATACCATCCCATCCATAGTTGGTTCACTTTATGTTTATTTTAATTGATGATTCAATAAGAGTTGGAAATTTTCAATGTTGAGTAGGTATTTATTTTTTATTCATCATTTTATTTATTTATTTATTATTTTATTATATGATTTATTCATAATATAATCATCAACTTCATTATTTTCCTTAATGTAGTGAGTAAATTCAATAGAGGAATTCCCATATCATGATTCAATGTATTGTTTTCACTATTGGAGATGGAATATTTGGAGATACATTCTATGTAGCTAAAATTTTTGATATAACTTAAAACTCAACCACAGAGGACTAGGTATGCTAATTTAGTTTTTATTTTTATTGTGATATCTGTTTCTTACTAGATGAGTGCATAATTACTCATAAAATTGTCCTATAAATTCCATGGTGACATTTGGAAAAGGCTCAATGTTTCTTCTAAGGATCCTTTCAAGATGTTGTTTTAAACCCTACAATATTGAATTGAATGGTGAAAATTGTCAAAACAAATTGTGTTTAGAAATTTTTTTATCTAGTTACTTTATAGTCGAATTTAAACATAGACATAAATTGGTTGACTCGGGAAACAAAAAACATCTTGCTTTATAGCTCCCTTAATCCCCTTAAAACATGTATCTTCTAGTTAAAATTCCCATTCAAATTTCATGGATGAGTCCACTTATAATTGATGCAAATATTTCTACATGCACTAATACCCCTTATTTCAATCACAACGGCTTCACTCAATGAACCTCTAACATATTACATGCGTTCATTGCATACTAAAAAATACCCTTAATTTGACTACATATTGGGAAATACCTATAAGATCACATTATTTAACCCCCAACAAATACAAACACAATAAAAGTTCAAAATTTAAGAAACCCCTACTTTTACTGGATATTGTAGGTTTACATATTTTCGTTAGCATTTTTATACCCCTTTATATTTTTTCATTAACTTTGAGCTTCATTTTTTATACCTTCCAACATTAAAATTTTTTTCCCCCCTATTGTATGCTAAATATATTGTATCATTTTTTCCTCAATATATATCCCCTAATATAAACCCATGTGGTATGGTATTTCTCCCCCAGTGGATCCCCGTGTTTTAAATAATTAAGAAATGGATCACTTTGGTGGCTTGATATTTTTTCACATTGTTAATAAATCAAAATAAATTGGGCCTTCCTAATATAAGTGTTAAATGATTTGGAAAGTTCTCTCTTCTAAGTATATCCTCATAGACCGATTCCATTTTGGAAGAAGTGGGAATGGGTGTAGTGCAAAGTGCCCATTTTCTTTCTCTTTTACATATGGTTCCCTTGTGAGTTCTTTTGTGGCACTAAATTTAGTAAAGGCACTATCACAATTATTTTAACACCCATCAGTGTTATTATATTGATGTATCACTTAAGAGGTCATTATTGCAACACCAAATACACTTTATATAAAACGTGCTAGACAATACTGTAACACCCCTAGTGCAGTACAATCATTGTAGCACGTGTGTAGCACCACCTATCAATTGTTGCAACACCCATGTTGTAGTTGTTATAACACTTGTGTCATAGAGTCATATATAATGTGTTACTCTAACACCTATTTATAGAACATTTGTTACTATAACATATATTTCAGCTATTGTAACACATTCCTCCATTGTTGTTGTTAGTGTAAATATTTCAAGAACGTGTACCAAAAACTAGTAACTTAAGTCATTGGTACCAATTGACCCTAGCAATAGAATTTCGTCATTATATGCTTTATATATATAAGATAAAATGACAAAACCCTGCAAGAAAATATATGTTGCAAGCCTAAACATACAACATCAATAAAGAAATGTGCAGTGATGCAATAGAAGACTTTAAATGAATAGTATTTTTTATTAAAACACCTAATGAGGAAGATTGGAATATGGGTCTATAAATCCACCTCTATGGGATGAGTCTTTTTTATTTCCTTGTGCTTAAATGATGTTGTTCTCCCCTCTTAATATGCAGAATACCCAAAAGTAAGATGGAGCACAAGTGGGAGCTAAAAAGTTGTGAGATTATAATGGTGATGATGATAATGATCATTGTGAAGAATTAATGGGAAACCCTCTTATTTATAACAAAGTATTGAGATAAATTAGGAATTGGAAAATAATAAAATATTATTGACCAAATCAAAGTCTAGTCATTAAGAACACTTTATTAGATGTTTTAGAGAGGGAACATATATTCAAAATCATCAAATGTCTTTATATAGAAAATGGTTGAAGTAATTAACAAATAAAATGATTTATTAATTACTTTGTGAGAATTAAGAAAAGTGTGAATTTGAAATATTTATTAAATAATGGTTTAACAATTATTCAAAAAATAAGAATAAGGAATAATAATGAAATAGTGATTTATTTAATTATTCCAAGGTGATTTAGTCAATTGTGACAAGGAATTCTCATCAAATAATCATTTAATAATTATTCTTAGAGAATACTAAATAAATGTTGATTTATTTAAATATTCATATGGGGTTTTTTTAAATTTTAATTAGAAATAATTTAATGAAAATAGTTTACTAAATTATTTCCTATCACGAAAGTGAATTTACTATGGTAAAATTAATCATACTTGGTCTATTTTGATCCACCTAGTATGAAATGACTTGGTGATCCTTTTCTGGGTGATAATAGGTAAAACATGATAGGATTCTCTTTAAGTGTTAGATGAGGATTCTTAATGAGAATTAGGACACATCATTTTCAAAACAATAGTTTTGACGATTCAATAAAGTAAAGAACATTGTAATTGGATAGTTTTCTATTATACAAGTAAAAGTGAATAATACGATCCCATTTGTAGTGGGTTCCCTTTATGTATTATATCATTGGTGATTTCACAAGAGTTGAAAATTGTCAACATTGAGTAGGTATGTATCATTCATTCATGATTTTACTTATGAATTACTCATAACATCATAATCAACCTTACTGATTTTCTCATTATAATGACTCACTACTATTGTATACTTTATGAAGGTTGAGGAATGAAGAGACCTTGATTTAAAGCAAGTAGAAAGAATTATGGAATCATATTTAAATTGTGTATCAAGGAAAGGAATTGAAAAAGTGGAAATCCACTCCCTTACAATGGAAAAATTTTCCACATAATAAACTCCAACTTCATGATTGAAGGTGCTGATTTAACCCTTGGAGATGGGAAAGTTGGAGAGTTAATATATAGAACTAAATTAGTTGATAAGAACTTCAAAATAATGTACACATATACAAGTATGACAATTTACATTTTCTTATTATTTTGGCATCTATTTATTACTGGATTAGTTCACATTTGCTAGCTATTTTTTTCCCAAAACATCCATGGAGACACATGGAAAATGCCTACTATCGTTGCTTAGGATTATTCTAAGATGTAATTTTAAAGTCCAAGTTATCAAAGTTGATGAAAATTATTGAATTTAGCTGATACTAGACAAAGTTTTATTCAATTACACTATAGTCAAATTTGGTCACAAACATGAACCATATGACTTAATGTTATCACTAGTACAAAATATCTCTTTTTTTATATTTTTAATAAAAAATGCGACCATATTTTTTTTTTTGAAAGTGACGTCCTTGATGCCCTAGAACCTTAGAATCATAAAAAAATGATAAAAAAATGGGAGTAATGACAAATGAAAGGAACTGCAAATTTCTAATAAATAAAAACATTTTGAAGTTCTACTTGAATTGCCTATCATGAAAAAAAAAACAAAATTTCAACCCATCGAAGCTTGACTTCTCTACATCCACTAGCCTATGACATGTGATGGTAAAATCCCAAAAAATTAGAAATTTTCATCAAGTTAGTTTTATGTTGGGAGGAAAGCCTAGGGTAATGTTCCAATATCGTGATAAATATTTATCCTGATAACTTATGACCTATGAGTTAAATTTCATTACGAATATATATTTATATTGGGAGTAATTTTCATTTTTATGTTCTAGTAAACTGATAGCCTTACAACCACAACTCAATATTCAATCATCTGAAGAATCAATAAGCTGCCAATTACTAATAGAAACTTCTCCATTAGTTTACAAATATTCCCAAAATTGTTATTTTTAAGAGTTTTGAATTTTTATTTTCTAAAACATTACCTAAAAGCCCAACAATTAACATCCTAGTAATCTAATAATTAAGAATATAATTTTTTTGATAGAAAAGTTGAATTTCAGTAAATTGTCATGTTTCCATTAAAGGTTGTGGGGATGTAAACCAAAGTGTAGAGATTGTTAATTCGATGAAAGTTTTGCAAATCATGATATGCCATGAAATACACATTTAAACAAATAAAAATATATTTCTAACCTCTATCCATTCTCATATTTTGTTTTTCAATCTATTATTATTATTATTTTATCGCATTGGTGTTGAAAAAATTTCATAGAGAATTCACCAAGTATAGCTTTGTTTAGTATTGTTGGGTGAGGGAATTATGGTTCAGCACAGTCCTTCAACACTTAATTGTCAACCCGAGGGTTTTAAAAACTATATAGGCGAAGCACCGATAATTCTAGAAATAATATGAAATTTTCCTCACTCGATTCCTACTTCCTTAATTACAATCTTGCTATAATCGAAAAGAAAGACCACATGGAGAATAACACTAAGGAAATTCTAGTGCCGGAATATGAAAGAAAGTACTTTGCAAACAAATAAATAAAAGGAACTCTCAAACTTCTGTGAACAATCCTGATCGATGGAATGAATATCTATGTTTATATTCAGTATAGTTGTATGACATATTGATAATTTGAACCTTGAAGATGTATGTATTATCTAAATATCTTCCTTCCTACACTAAACTATTATTCCTACAGATCCGCAATGTTGTTGCACCAGTACTAGAATAAATTTGATATGCCGGCACTATATTATGTACTTGTATTGAAGATGTTAATCTTCAACCAAGGAATATAAGTCTTAAAACTAGAGAACTATGTTCACATATCAGGATATTGATTCTTGTACTGGAACAAAGATTCCTACACCAAGTTCTCAGATTACTTTCAGAAAAGAATAAAGAGTGTGTTAGCTAAGAAAATAATTTGCAAAGGTGAACATAAATGTGAAATAGATTCGACAAGCAGAAATATTCTTCAACGAACTTAATGTCGAAACAAGAATTAAATTTGAAAGTCAAGGCACACTTTTCATCAAACAAGGAACTCTTTCATGAAATTAAATGAATCATTTAATTATGACAGTAGGCTTGTTCCTTTGATGAATTATTCATATAGATAAAATCTACCTCTTTAATATTTTTAGTTCAAAAAGGTTCACTTAATGTTTTGATATGAGGTTTGATCCTTTCCTTAAGAGTGTAAAGTGTAGGTACAGATTTGTTCGTTATAACAACGTTTGTTCCTTATTTATCAAAGCACCTTTAATTATTAAGTTTTGTCTTTTTATATTAAAAATAATTCTGTCTAGAAATAAAAATCATTTTCAAAAACACATCGAGATCTTATGAAAGAAAAGAAATAGAAAGACTTAGCTAGAATAACCAAAGGAATCAAATTGTAGAAATAAAAATGCACTAGCAGAGGAAAAATGTGCTTGAACGATCCACACAGAAATAAAATAAGCTTCCAAAAGGAAAATTACATAAGGTAAAATCAAACTTAGTTTATCATGCACAGGATGGATCTGTTACATAATAATTGTAAATGAAATCACATGGTGTAGCAGGTGGTGAGTTGTCCAGTTGTATCAAGGAGGTTGACTAAACATGACCTACCCTTGAAGAGGAAATCCTCTTCGTAGACAAACTTTGGGTTGTTGTTTTTAACAATGATGGTGTTTTAATGATAGGTCTATGCTCCTCTTCTTGCGCCAAATTCTCTTTGATCTTACTCTCAGTAGGGCACGAGGTTAGGGTTTCAGGTTTTCCCTTCCTACTTACACTTTTCTTCTTGGAGGACTTCCCTCCGCTTCATCCTTGAAATTCCTTCAAATATCATTTCCAGGTCACATTATTGACCTCTAACTCCTTTTTAATTAAAATTGCAATCTACTCGTGGGGGTATAACTTTCATGCAACTTGGCTTGTCTTACCCTTATAAACACCTTTCGACATTTTCTCCAAGCTACTGAGCAGATAATAGGGGAAATTAATAATCTCACCCAAATCAAAATGTATCACTAGTCGTATATGATACTAGAAAGTTAGTGAATAACGACCCTCACAAGTGAGGAATTTTTGCAATATGTATAGCAAGTCCTTCAATTTCCTGAGAATAGCATTACACTGTAGGTCTTTCTTCCAGTCCATATTTTGCTTTTGATCGACCATGAACTGACGCCATAACTTCTTCTTAATCTTTTCCTTCTTAAACCACTGTTCTCCCATTACTGCAAAGCCCGTGACCTGAGATATGGACTCCTCTGTGACCTGAAATTCCAGCGAGCCCACCTTGGCTTGACTTCTATCAAAAGTTCGAGTGAATTATAACACCACGGCTGTATCGAATCCATCAAATTTTTGCAAAAATTGGAGGAATCCATATTCCTGCAATATTGCAAGATTGTTCTTGTACTCGATCATTTTCTCCATTTCCTTCACGGACCATGGTTTTATCCTTACACGCACGATTTATCTATTTGCATTCACTCAATCTCTATCAAAACCATAGAAGGATGTCAGACACATGACTCAAAGGCTTTTTCCATATATTTTGTGATATCTGAGCTATCCATCTATCGTTATATTGGCCATCTTCCAAGTGTCATGCCTTGGGATGGATGTGACACGAATTGGTTCAAGTACAGGCAAGAAATGATTTGTGGTAAAGGGTGGATCTTAAGATATTGATTCAATGTAACAGTCATGTGAGGTCGGAAATGACGTAACGCCATCATTAATAGGTGATGAGATTTTTTTTGAAAAAAAGGTAAGTATTGTATTTCGAGTGAATCGCGCCATCCCACAATCACTTTGTGATCTCACACAAGGTGTACATGGTACTTATTAAAAAATAATATTTCATAACCTAAAATATCTTTGTACTTAAACGATTTATTCCAAATTTAGTAAATGATAAAATAAAGTATAACCATAATACAAATTATTGAATGCCATGGTCTAAAGGTGGTGTAGCCATTCTGCTTGTAAAATATTTTTACAAAACAAAAATAATATTTTCAATAGGGATTCTTGCACGAGGTATTTTTGCACTGTATCAAACCTTCTTTTACTAAAGACCATTGTTCCTACACTAGAACACGTGTTTTCGTATTTGGGTGCGCTTAGAAATGCGGATTCCTACATTGAACATGCTTGCACTTGAATGATCCTACATTGAACATGCCTACACTCGAACGATATTTCACTTAACATAAATTCTTGCACCATGGATAGTTGTAGCATATATGGAGAGAGAAATGGCACCAAATTTTTTTTTGATAAAGTATAATTCATACGCTAGATTTGAAAAAAATGTTGAATATACAAGGGGGTCTTATACGATGGTATTTGGTGTTAATGTATGCCTTTCGACCTGACTTGTAAGTTCATATTAGATCCTGAAATATGATCCATAAGGGAGAGAAGAAGTCAGAAACTGGTAAATTTTAGAATGGGAAGGAAATTACGACAGGGAATTCAAGAGTGAAACCACCAAGAGGGACATATCAAGAAATGGATTTGGGAAAAAAATTTCAATGGAAAGAGGGAAATACAAAAGAACATAGGGAAAGTTTATTTTGAAGAAAGGAATGGTAAATCATGAGATAAAGAGAAGAAAAATAGAGGGAATTTTATGAAATGGGAATAGAGGAAGGGAAAAATTTTACCTTGAAAATCTGCGGGAGTAGTTTCAATCCAAAATAAATTCAGCGGGAATTGCGAACTGCTTGTATGAAATTCATTGTGTCAGCTATCCCAAACTTGGATAAGGGCTTGGTTCTTGTACTGAAAACCTTGTTCTTCTTAGCGATAGTTAGCACATATAGAAATCAAGAAACATTCCCTTTTAGTGAAATTTGATCTCCCTGCGAGCATGTTGGTTTTCAAGTTGATCCTTCTATGATTATGTTAGTAAACTGATTTTCAAGACAACAATAAAATATTTTTCTTTTCATTATTTTTATTTATTCTTTAATTTTTGTCATTTTTTCTTTTATTATTTTTTCTTTCTAAATTCATGAAAAGAAAGAATCGAGTTTGCAATAGGTTGGCATAGCCACCTACAATCTCTTCTTTAGTTTTCTATTGTACTTGCTGCATAAAATCTTCCTTTGTGAGGGGTTGAAAATATACCTTCAGTCTATGCCCATTCACAAGGAATACTAAATCTCACCCATCAATATTTTTTATTTCTAGCGCTCCATTTTCAAAAAATTTAACCACTTCATAAGGTCCCATCCAGCATTTGTGGAATTTCCTTTTGAAATGTTTAAATTTGGAATCAGATAAGAGCACCCAATCACCTGGTTGGGATTTATCTCTCTTGATAGATGTGTCATGCCACTTATTGCACTGTTGTTGAACCAATATATTCTATTGGACAACATCCCTTATAAATTCATCTAATGCATTCAATCGTAGTAGAAGTTTCTACTTTTCCTCTTATAGATCTAGTCCCAACTAAACTGCAATCCGAAAGGTCTTGACCTAGAATTCTATCAGAAAAAGGACTTGCTTCCCATATACCAGCTCATATATGTGTATGTCTCGTCTTGTTCCTCCAAGTGGTTCAATATTCCCATAAGGCTTCCAGAAATATGCTATCCTAATCCTTTATATGCATGATCACTGTTTTGCTGAGGATGGACTCAATTACCCTATTTCTTTATTCCATCTGGTCATTTTCTTGCGGGTGTTACGGTGTAGATTTCTATATCAAATTTGTATTGATCCATTACACCCTATACCAGATTAGAAATTAACTGTGACCCATTCTTAAAAAAAAAATCTCTAGGCACACCAGATCTAGTAAAGATATTAGTAAATAAAAGGCCTACAACAACACTTTCAGTAGCAAAAAAAATAGCTTTAGCTTCTACCCATTCTATAACAAAATCTGTACAAACCAATATATGATTTTTATTTAAATATTTTGGGTTTATGGGTCCTACAAAATAAAGAGCCCATTTTTCAAAGGGCTCAATCATAACCCAAGGACATAAAGGCATTCCATTGGCTTGGTTTGGTTGGCCCATTTGCAGACAACTATCACATCGCTTGAAATATTATTTGGCAACCTTAAAGAAGGAAGGCCAAAAATAGCTAGCTCATAAAATATTATATACAATTATCTTATCAGCGAAATGACCTTTGCAAGGTTCTTCATAAGAAAAGTTCAATATTGCAAACACTTCATCCTCTCTTACACATATGCGGATAGTAAGATCTGGTCTGGTGTAAAAGAGATCTCTTTGAACCCAAGAATATGCAACACTTTTTTGTATGATATTATTCTTTTCACGAGAGGACAAGTGAGGTGGGGTATTTCAAGTGACTAAATAGTTGGTTATGTTAGCAAACCATGAGGATTTTTCTGAAACAACAAAAATATGTTCTTCAGGGAAATAATCATCAACGGGAATTACTTCACCAGTATTATTTAATCTAGAAAGATAATCATCAACAGCATTATACTTTCCTAGTCGATCAATAATAGTAACATTAAATTCTTGAAGAAAAAGTAACCACCTAGTCAATCTACCACTATTCAATGGTTTATTCATCACATATCTTATTGAAGGATGACTAGTATGCACACATAATTCATATCCTGTGACTAAATTTATTAACAGAAAAATCACAACTAAAAGCGTTTTCTCAGTCATAGTCTAATTCAATTCAGCAAGTGAAAATTTTTTACTGACGAAGTAGATAGCATAGGATTGTTTGTTTTCTTCTTGTCCTAAAGGTGTGAAAATAGTAGTGTCTGAGGAATAAAAGGAAATATGAAATGGAAGGGACCAGTTAGGTCCTCTAAGAGCTAGTGCATGTACTAATGTTTCCTTTAATATTTCAAAATATTGTTGGCAAGTTGTGGACCAAGAAAACTCAATGTCCTTGGATAATAGTTGAAAAAGGGGGCTAGCTACCCTAGAAAAGTTCTCAATGAATCTCCTGTAGTATCTCGAATGTCCTAGGAATCCTCTCACTTCCCTTTTTGTTTTGGGTGCAAGAAGAAAAAAAGTAACTTCTATCTTAGCTTGGCCAACCTGGATAGCTTTGTCAGAAATGAGCTGACCAACAACTACTCCTGCTTTACACATTAATCTACACTTTTTTTCACTCAAAGTAAGGTGAGCTTCTTGGAAACAAGAAATTTATTTTTCTAGATTTTTTTGGGCTTCAGAAAGTGAATCACCAAATACCGAAAAGTCTTCCATATAAATTTCTACACACTGAAGGCCAGCAAAAATATCCAGCACTACCCTTTCAAAGATGGATGTGGAATTACAAAACCCAAATGGAAGAACTCGGTATGAGAATTTCCCCCATGGACATGTAAATTTGGTTCTATCTTGATCCTCAGGTGTGATCTGTATCTAATTATAACCATTAAATTCATCTAAAAAAGAAAAGTACCTTTTACCAGTGATGGTATCAAACACCTGATCGATGAAAGGAAGGGGAAAGTAGTGCTTGAGAGTGGCTTTGTTCAATTCTCAGTAATCAATGCAAATGAGCCATATCCCATATTTCTTCGGGACTAACACCAATTGATAGACCCACTGGCTATTGGATATAGCATGGTTAAAATAAAAATCTATTATTTTTTCCAATTCTTCCTTCATAAATTCTCTTAGAGTTGGGTTCATGTGCTTTTGGGGTTGTCAAACAGGTCAAGCACCCTCCTGAATATAAATGTGATGAGTACACGTTTCAGGTGGGATGCATTTGATGTAGTGGTATCCCCATGCAAAGGCATCAAGATGGTTTTGTAACAACTTTACAAGCTGCTCTTGTTGGGAGATCTGAGCTAATATGTAAAGATTTTTTTCGACTAATCTGAAATGTGATTTCGAGCTCGAAAGTCAAAAGAGGTGTTACTAGAGACTACAATGGGGAAGGTTGGGAATCATGACTTTCTTGAAAATACAGACTAAATATCTAACATAATGACTCAAAATTAGAAATGGTATCTAGATTGTTCAAGAAGTCTCATATCTAACCCTCTTGAATTGACTCAGTATAATGATGTATCATAGAAACTGACTAAGTCTCCTCATCACTACTATAATATAGCCATAAGGTATCTCAGATCTCCTAGATACATCTAGTTGGCAGATATAAGGTGACTTTGTTCCTATAATCTCCATGGGAAATGTACATGTCACCAGAACGACATCCAATGTATGCATCATCTATAGCAAGCCAAGGTCATCCCAATGTCAAGGGATGTCCTCCCAAATGATTCTTTGGATGAATCACAATGAATTTTGTGGGATATTCCCAAGAGTCTATCAAAACAACCACATTGTCCAATACTCCCTCCTGCTTGATTTTAGATATGTCTGCCAATTCAAACACAGTAGGAGTAGGACGAATGTGGACGAACCCACATTGATTTGTGGTTTTCTTGGTCATAACATTAATGGCTTCCCCTAGGTCTATAAGCACGTTGGATACAAGGGAGTCACCTATCTCAATAGATACAATAGAGTTTCCAAGTTCGATATATTTTTCCATTTGCACACACCCTATCATTAACTCTCTTGATCTTCCAACAAATTGAATGGTTTGAGGTTCTACCCTTTTACTTCTCAGATTCTTGAGATAGATTTCCCTAATAATTTTTTTACAGATGAGGATCTCTTTCATATATTGGAGCAAATGGACCTTAATGAAAATATTCCTAAGCTCATAAGCCAAGCTAGATTCAGCAACAGGGTCACTCCTCTCCACAACTAACCTCTATGGATATGGAGTCAGTTGGAAGAGGATGGAAAAGGTTCTGAAGGTACATGGATGGGATGAATGGTGACATCTATCCTAGAATGGTCAAGAGTTTCCTCCTCACTTTTCTCTTTGATAATCACCATGGTATTTTTTTGTTTTTCTAGTGTTACTACCTTCCCCGCTCTTAGTTGGAGATAATTTACCCCAACTGGCATAGAATAATATCTAACTGGAAGAAGTGGTTTAATAGAGTGGATCATTTGTACCTATTTATTATTGGGATTTGATATGGGTTGAGAAGGAAATTGAGGAGGTCAAAATGGTGGAGGTAAAGGTAATGTTGGCATTGGCTCACTTAGCTAGGAAAATGATGGTTGTGGCATTTGGTAGGGTGCATATGTCGGTGGATATGATTGCATAGGTGTAGGATAGGAATTATGTGAATCGTTTGGCCCTGTCCAACATTGTTTCAAATATTTGGAATGATATCCATACTGAAATTCGTTCCCATGTTGCCACAATTGAGAGTGATTAATGTTATTATAGTAATATGGCTGTGCATTATAACCAAGAAAATGTCAAGGAAGTTTAGGAGCCATACCAGCACCTACCTGAGACCAATTTCTCCATGCTTCCATAGCATGCAATGACTCAGGTACAAGTTTCCCTCCATCGAATACTGCATTCAATCCAGGTATAGAGGGGAATTTTTCGGTATCATTCACATGATTAGGATATTATCTCAAAGGATTATTTTTTCCTATAATTTGGACAAAAAATAGACAATCATGCTTGTTCTTCTACAAGTTTTTGTTGAAATTTTAAAGAGTATATTCTTTGCTAACAATATTCATTATTTCAATTTTTATATTTTCCATATTTTTCTCAAGACCAATAATCATAACATTCATATATCAATATATGTTATTTATACTTCGAGTTCCTTTACCAGATCTAGATAAATTCCTTGATAATTTCCTGCATTGGTCACAAATCTGATCAAAAGGTTTCAAAGTAATATCCCCTTGTCCTAGCAGATTTAAGTTATTTCTAGCATAATGAGTAAGCTCATATAGGATCAATGTTGTAATACTACTTAGATAAAACTTGTGTTTTAACCTTTCGAGGATATATAGAAATCTCTCGAGATAATATTCCAAGGTCTCATCATTCCCTTGTACAATGGCGAAGATTTCGTACTGCATCTCTCTAGTTTTACAATATTTATGATATTTCAATAAGAAAACTCTTTTCATATGCTCCGAAGAAGTTATAGTGTTTACTCCTAATCCCATAAACCAATGTAATGATGAGTCCTTGAGAGTTTCAGGAAACAAATTTAACTTCCGATCATCTCAGGAGTAATCGTAGCTTCTAAATAATATTTCAAACTCAAATAGGAAATAATATGGGCCCTTGTGTACCTTACCATAAAAATGAGGAAGAGTTGATGGGAAAATATTCTTCATTTACACGACTATGTCTGGAACCAAAATCGAAAATACAAAGGAGGATTGTTCCTCATTTACCTAGTTTTGTCCACTCTCCTCAGCATGGTCTTCATGATCATCCATTCTTCTACCTCCAAATGAACTGCTCTCAAAAAAATGAGAAGGTCGACTATGAGTTGATTTTATTTTGAAGTCTAATAGTCTCCTTCTTCCCCTTCGTTGCTTGTATTACACCCAAACTACTATCGCTAGAGTTCAAGTGGATAGTTCCTGCGTGATGGGTTTGTGTTTGTTTGGACTTTCTGCCTATAAAAGAAGGCCCAATATGAGAAATAGTTTCATATTTATCATTGTTTCCTTGGCCCCTATTTAGATTCTGACCCCTACCCCTTTTAGGCATTCATCTCAAAATACGATGAAACAAAAATTGAATACAATTATTCAAATTTCAGATAAGAAATCAACACCAATAAAATCCTTCAAACAATAGAAGCACACTACAGGAAAAATAATATCACACTTATGCCTATTATAGAAAACTAAAATTTATCACCAATTTCAAATCGCCTCCATAGTAGTGACGCCAAAATGTTGGTTGTAAGAATTCAGGTTTAGCAGACTCCTTCAACACTTATTCATCAACCCCGAAGGTTTCGTAAAACTTAGTGAAGAAGCATGGGAAATTCTAGAATTGATATCAAATTTTCCTAACTCTATTCATACTTCCTTAATTACAATCTTGCATAATTGAAAAGAAATACCACACGACAAATAACACCAAGGAAATTCTAGTGCGTGAATATGAAAGAAATTACTTTGCAAAGAAATAAATAAAAGGAACTCTGGAACTTCTGCGAATATTCCTGATTGATGGAATGAATAACTATGTTTATCTTCAGTATAGTTGTTTGAAATATTGATAATTTGGCCCTTGAAGATGCATGTATTCTTTAAGGATCTTCCTTCTTGCACTGAACTGTTATTCATATGCTTAAGAAATGTTCTTACACCTGTACTGGAATAAATTTTATATGCTAGAAGTATATTCTATACTTGTATTGAATATTTTAATCCTCATATAGGGGATCTAAGTCTTTGGACTAGAGCACTCTGTTCCTGTATCAGGATATTGATTCTTGTATCGGAAAAAATATTCTTGCACCAAGTTTTTAGATTTATTTCAGAAAAGAATAAAGAGTGTCTTAACTAAGAAAATAATTTTCAAAGGTGAATAGAACTCTTAAATATCTTCCACAATAATTAATATTCTTCAACCAACTTAATCTAAAAACAAGAATTAACTTTGAAAGTTAAGTTGCAGTTTTCTTCAAACAAGGAACAATTTCATGCCATTAAAGGAATCATTTAATTATGATAGCAGACTTGTTCATGTCATGTCTTATTAATATAGATCAGATCTGCCTCTTTAATATTTTTAATTCAAAAAGGTTCATTTAATGATTTGATATGAAGTTCAATCCTTTCCTTAAAAGTGTAAAGTGTAGGTATAGATTTGTGCGTTATAACAAATTTTGTTTCTTCTTTATCAAAGAAACTTTAATACTTAATTTTTTACCCTTAATATTAAAAATAATTCTGTCTCAAAATGAACACTCGTTTTTAAAAATGCATCGAGATGTTATGAAAGAAAAGAAAAAAAAAGAGTTTGCTGGAATGAACCAAAGGAATAAAATTGCAAAACTGGAAATCCACTAGTATAGGAAAAACGTGCTTTCCTGATCCACACAGAAATAAGCTAAGCTTAGAAAGGGAAAATTACATAAGGTAAAATATAACTTAGTTAAGCATGGACACCATGGACCCGTCACACAATAACTACAAATGAAATCGAACATGTACTTGTGAAAGAATTGAAATAAATATTTAATTCATGCTCTGCATTCAAACGAGATTAACAAAACTTTAACGAGAAATAAAAAGAGAGGGGGAACGAGTTGGGTTGGCTGAGACCTAGCCAACCAACTTGTTTCCCTATTTAAGAAACCTAGAAGCTCAACCTTCAACAACGCATCATCATAAATTTAAAATGCAGAATTGAAAAAATATGGTGCAATCCATTTATATTATATTTTGAATAAGAAAATGTACATAGTGAATTCAAATCCATCCCATAACAAGGGTGATACCATCAAAATTACAATCACCAAAACTATAGTAGCATCGCTATCGCTAGCTACCTCCTATCTCAATTCCACATTATATACAACCCTTTAAGCCCGCGACCCTAAAAAAAGTACAACAACATTGCAAAATAATATTTTCAGCTGTAATGAAATACTAATATAAGGATTCAGACATTATCCTAATATCTATCATCTTATTTATTTCTCTCCATTTTGAGCCCAAATTCATATGAATGGACAAGATATATGCATTAGGTAGTGAGTTGTTACGGGAGTGTAGGAACTGCCAGCAGTGCATGAATCTTACCTGCACTTGACCATACTAGAAAAATGATTAATATGTTTCTTACCAAATACTTTAGGAATAAAATATTAGTTTCAAAGGATATTAAAGGTCTAAAATCCATAAAATAATTAATTAAGTCCATGGCAAGCCTTAAATAGGAAAATAGAAATTTGGTGCAGGAATGGACATGATTCTTCAAATAGTGCATGAATGAGGAGGTTCCAAGGTTAAACAAAGGTCTTAGGTTGTGAATTTTAAGTATGAAAGGGGTTAAAAATAAAGAAATTTGGCTTACAAACAAGTATAATTTAGTCAAATAATTGATTTTTTGCGTCTTTATTGTTATCATTTTCTAGCCATACAATTTTTTTGTATGTTTAAAATAGTTATTATGGTGAAAAAGGGAAAGGGAAACCATGTTGCCCCTAACTAGGAGGAAGATTACTAGAACCCTAACCAAACCTTTTTCTCTAATACGTCTCATCGCATAAAAATAAAAAATTCTGGAGAATGGAATAATATTTATGAATTCCTAGAAGCAGAAAATTTTGAAGATGAGGGTAGTGAATATTTTGACAAATTTGAGGATATTTAGGAATTAGTCATAAGGATATTTTTAGTCTAGGCTCTTTCAAAATTAATTATATTTTTAGTATTTAAAAATTTGAACACTCATAGGGAAATTTAGATAATAAATATCTTGATAACTTTGACAAAAAGTAATCAATTGAAGAAAAAAAAATTCATGCCTCAATTAATTATATATTGGTGGTATGACTAATAATTTGAAGACCAAACAAGATAAATTGTATTATATCAAACATTTGAAAATACATAATACATTTTTAGCCCCAATGCTATGTTGCCTATATGGGAAATCCAGTTCAAATAAGTTTAGGTTAGAATGGGTTCCTGTTATCCACCACATCAAAAAAATAGGAACCATATTTAAGTGGGATAATACTTTTGTGCAAACATGTAATGTAGCACCCTACTCCCACATCTACCAAAGTTACCAACTAATAGGGGTAAACCTGCGATGAGAGGCTACTAATATGAGATTCAACCTCCTATATGACATTAAGTAAGTGGAACCGATGGAAAGAAGAAAAACACACCTTACACATCATCAAAAACATCCTCAAGAGGTTGCCCAACCTTCCTGGTCCCTGAACCCTAGGGAAGACTAACATTTTGACCATTTTGAGCCTTATTCATGGGCATGCCAAGGCAAGGTAGTAGCTAGAATTCTATATCCATAGCCATGCCAAGACAAGGTAGTGGCGAGGCTCTGGTTTGTTCATTTTTGTACCTGCAACTCCAGGTCACTGCCAAAATTTTCATGAAACTTTAGGAGATGATAAATAACATTAAAAAAAAGGTGTAGAAGAAATCACATCATTAGGAAATAATTTGGACCCCTTCCATCCATGAGAAGGATTTTTTTAAACATATCACAAAAATTTCATCTACAGGTATAAACAACATATTTAAACATGTGGG